>OY757937.1:14087394-14192394 GCA_963585895.1 Sepioteuthis lessoniana
GATAGATAGATAGATAGATAGATAGATAGATAGTGATTAATATTTCCCACTGAATTAAATGCATTGCCAAAGAGAAAGATTGTCATCAAATAATCTGATATAATGCTTTTTTCTTGATTAGGCTATGTATATATATATATATATTTGCTTTTATATATACATATATAAAACTCACACCATAAATAAATAAAACTCACATAATATATATATATATATATATATACTCAGACCCAAAAGAAAACAAAAAAAAACAATAGTTCCCTGAGGGCGACCAGAGACATGGTTTAAAGCACTCGATTAAACATGGGAACTTCTCCACCATGTGGATCCTGACATACAAAAAGAAGTGAGAAGACTTGAACATCTAAACATGAAGATCATAAGAAAAAATACTCTGTGGTTTTTAAGAAATCCTGTTTAAACAATGTATGTGTGTTTGTGTGAGTGAGTATGAGCCAGCAAGAAACGGTACAACATAGCAAGACTTTTATTGGAGTAATACACTTATAAATGGTTTCAGAGAATAAAGTGATTTTCAGTCCAATTTGCAACTGAAGGTTAATTTTCTGGTGTCTTTATTCATGCTTAACATAACTTTTTATTATTCAATTCCGAATGTAAAGGAGACAACAGTGAGATGCAAATTAGAATTCTTCAACCCTTCCAAAATAGAAACAATATTATAGACACCAGTAGCAAAAGAAATCCAATGGATTGCCTTCATCAGTATCTATCTATATAACTAAGTGTTCATTAAAATCGAAACGTTTTAACGTCGACTTCCCTTCTAATAAATTCATCAATTTTGTATTACTTTGTTTTTCAATTTTTCTCCATATATATATATATATATATATATCCTGATAAGCTTCTGAACTTTTCAACTGAACCTGTATATATATATAATTAAATTATGAGTACAGCAAAATTTATATATATATATATATATAGGTTCAGTTGAAAAGTTCAGAAGCTTATCAAGATATATATATATATATATATATATATCTTGATAAGCTTCTGAACTTTTCAACTGAACCTATATATATATATATAAATAATTAAATTATGAGTACAGCAAAATTTATATTTATATATATATATATATATATATATATATACATACAGGTTCAGTTGAAAAGATCAGAAGCTTATCAAGATACACTCATGGAATGTGACCAGTTGTCCCTCTTGTGGCCCACACACTTCATCCATTGGTGTCGTAGTGCTTGGATCTAAAAGTTATCCATATTTACCCAACCCCTCCGCTCGGGCAGGATATGACGCAAGGTCAATTTTTAAACGAAGTTTAACAGGCTTTAATTCAGAGTTTTCCTTCTCCTAGACTAGTTGCCTCACCAAAGCTGAAGAACCCAGTCGGTCCTACTATTTACCCATAGCTGGAGGGAGAATAATTGGATTCATATCTTTCCCAAGGGTATTAGTGCTATGTGAAATGCAATCAGTCTCGTCCAGGATTTGAACTCGCGTCTCCGTGTCCATTTCCTACGACGCTAACCAATACACCATGGGCACCTCCAAAAGTTATCAACAGCAGATATGTCGCTATCATAGAAACATTTTAGCCAATGTGTTTTTCAGCCAACCCTCATATAAAGCTAAGACATATCCACATTATATATAAATGTTATATAATCGTCTCTAAAGATAGATACACAACCAGACTCTCTACTCACTAACTCATTAAATATGATGCAGAACAACATAAGACTATTATAGCTACTACAACAATTAGCTACAAAAATAAAACAATAAAATGTAATACTAGTTAAAAATCAATAAGAATGACAATGCTTCAATTGACAACTGTGTGATGCTTATTAAGCTTAACTAAGTAAAACTCAAAGCCAACTTGAGGGAGATCGGAATAGGAAGAACACCAAGTAAGAACAGCCTGCTTGCTTTGAAAATCAGCACTCAATACTCTCGCTTCTACTGGGCTCAAATATCTGATAAACCTATCAAGGCTACTGTATATTTGCATACATATACATGCACATAATCATGGTACACACTTATATATATTTGCCCAGTCGGCAGTAAAATACACTGACTCCTTCTCTGCAGAGGAGTAAGACCCCGCCCACCCCAACGAGTGTCCTGGATATGACACTAAACAATCTGATGGTGAGGTTGCAGTAATGCTGGAGCTTTGAGGAATGCGGAATACCCCTTCATTGCCATTGCTCCCAGGTCCACTTTGGCCCAGAATGGTAGTACCTGATAGGGTCCTATCTATAGATTAAATAGAACTAACTGCATACTTATGCTAAACTGAATTGTTTGAATTAGATCTGTTTGACTAAACTGAATAGCTTGAAAAAGAAATGTTTTTCACAATTAAATTGTGTACTTGCATTTAAACTGCATACTTATGCTAAACTGAATTGTTTGAAATGGAACTGTTTTTGATATTGAAACTGTACTTATGCTAAACTGAATTGTTTAATATAGAACTGTTTTGACATTTAACTGTGTGTAGACAAAATCTATACTTATACTAAACTGAATTGTTTGAATTAGAACTGTTTGAATAAACTGAATAGCTTGAAATAGAAATGTTTTTGACAAACTGTATACTCATGCTAAATTGAATTGTTTGAAATAGAACTGACTATTTGCATAAAAATGGATATGGCATTAAATAATCTACAAAGGTTGATATGCCATAAAACCCAACCAACCAACTTACACATATTATACCCTCTCACACACACACACTCACAGATACACAAGTACTTACACATAAATACTACACATATATGCATTATAACCCTTTCATACACACACACTCATTTATACATATACACACATAGGCACCTCAGGTGGTGTAATGGTTAGCAAGCTAGGCTAGCAAAACTTCACAAGTGAATTCGATTCTCATTGGGTGCCCCATTCAGATGGCCTTGTGCCCCGTCTAAGCGGTAAAGCTTAGTAAATTATTACATACATACACATAAACATTATACATATACACATTATACCCCTTTAACACATGCATGCACACATATAAATATTACTTATATGCACATTAAACAAATACATACAAATACACAGGAGGTGGAGGTGCCTGTGGTGTAATGGTTATCGTGGTAGAAAGAGTTCAAATCCTGGACAAGACTGATTAAATTTTGCATAGTACTAATGCCCTTGTGAAAGGTGTGAATCCAATCATTCTGCCTCTAGGTATGAGAATAGTTGGTCAGACTGGGTTCTTTAGACTTGTTGGGACAACCAGTCTAGGAGAAGGAAAACTCTAAATTCAACCCTGTTAAACTCTGCTTAAAAATTGACCTTGTGTCACATCCTGCCTGTGCTAAGAAGTTGGTAAATACATACAAACACACACAGACACACATATAAATGGTACATGTATATACATTATACCCTCCAACACACACCTATACACACATCATCATCATCATCATCAACAGCATGGATTACTTTGACTCTCTTGCTATCTATACCAATTGGTCATCGCTCTTGAAAAGTCTTCTTGATGGTACCCAATGTCCCCACAGATCTGATGATTGTAAGATTTTCCTGGTCAAACAATACTAGTGTGTCCATGAGTTGGAGTCCATAAGAAAGTGTCATTTATGAGCTTGTCCTTACTTCACCAGCAGGACCCAGCATATATTATTTGGATGGTTTACAAAATGATAGATCAGTGTCCATACAACAGCTGGTTTGTAGGACATTGCTTCCAGGATTTGTTTAAAATAGCATGCTGCATCCTTGTGTAGTTCTCATCTCTAAGCATTTCATTAAAGTCTAAGTGGTGCAACCATACAGTAGTAGAAACATGGTTACAAGTTCAAAGAAATCACATTTTATTTTATCAAAGAGACCAGATTTCTATATGGTCAATAAATTGTCAATAGCCGTTCATGCTTTATCTATGTATGCTGACATCACTTTCAATAGATGAGATATTACAACCAAGTTATGTGAACTGGTCTACTAATTTCAGAGGCTTGCTATTTAATGAGGAGATGGTACTATCTTGATTAAAACACTTGAACTCTGTTTTATCCGAGTTCATGTAGAGACCAATACCTTTTGCTGACTGCTCCAGGCTTTACAGCAGCAATTTAGCTTGGTATGGTGTATTTGCAAGAAGCGCTTGATCATCTGTATCGTATACATCAGTAACAGTTTCTGTAGGTTATCACTTGATTCTTCATGGATAAAAATAGATATTGTTCATATATACATTATATCCACCTAATGCACACACACATACTCATACATAAACATTCTCTTTTCTTTTTCTTTGTCTATCATAATTGATGAGGACCATCTGATCATCCTTATGATTGAGGAAGGCATCTGTGAGTGCGTAGATGGCTAATGAGACCAATCTGTGCGCGGAAGAGTCTTGAGCAGTGAAAACAAAGAATGGTGGCGGCAGTGGCTGATGTGGCAGTGCATTTTCTAAGTTTCCTGCATAGCTCAGTTTCTTCTGGTTTCACAGACTTACGCTCCACGTTAGACAACTTCACGCCACTTGTCTTAGTCCTGCGCCAGATATTCCAGGCAATTAGGTGCGATACCGAAAGATTTCATGGAGACCTGCAGTGTATCTTTGAAGCGCTTTTTCTGGCCTCCTGAGGAGCGCTTGCCCTGAGACAGTTCGCCGTAGGGCAGTTTCTTTGGGAGGCGATGATCTTTAATGTGGAAATCATGACCGGCCCAACGAAACTGTGATTGCATCAAGATGGTGTAGATGCTGGGAAGAGAAGCCCGAATTAAAACATCGGTAATCGGGTATGTGTTTTTGCCATGTGATGCCGAGAATCTTCCTCAGACAGATCGTGTGAAAGTGGTTTACCTTCTTTATATACCGTTGATAAGTTGTCCACATTTCACAGTGATAAATAAGGGTGGTAAGAACGACAGCTCAGTATACCTTGATTTTGGATGCCTCCGAGATGCCTCTCCGATTCCGCACATCCTGTTGAGTCGGACAAAGGCTGCACTCGATTTTGTGAGTCTAGTGTTCACCTCATCATCCATGATGATAGACTTAGAGAGGGTGCTGCCGAGGTAGGTGAACTTTTCTACTACCTTCAGTCGTTGTCCCTTTATAGTGATGTTTGGCTCGATATATGGTTTTCCAGGCGCTGGCTCGTGCATCACATCTGTCTTTTTTTGTGCTAATGGTTAGACCAAAATTGTCACGGGGCATTGAGAACTTGTCAACACTGTTTTGCCTGTTGGCTTTGATAGCAGCGTTCAGTGCACAGTCATCGGCAAACAGAAACTTGCTGACGATATCATTCTTCACCTTGGTCTTTGCTTGAAGCCTTCTGAGGTTGAAGACAGAGCAGTCAGTGAGGTATCGAATGTCGATTCCATAATCCGAACCCCTAAATGCATCAAACAACATCGCAGAAAAAATGATACTGAAAAAAGTGGGAGCCAGGACACATCCCTGCTTAACCCCATTTGTGACAAAAAAGGCTACAGAGCTTTCTCCGTTGTCTTGCACCCTTGCATGCATACCATCATGAAATTGTCTAACGATGGTGATGAATTTTTGGGGTAGCTTTATTTTGCCTTGATTCTCCAAAGGCCGTTTCTGCTGACCATATCAAATGCCTTGATCAGATCAACTTAAGTCGAGTTGAGGTTAGTGTTCTATTCCTGACATTTCTCTTGCAGCTGTCTTACAGCAAACACCATGTCAACAGTCCCACGTTCCTTACGAAAGCTGCATTGACTCTTCGGAAAGAGTCCATGTTCGAGATGGTTGTTGAGGCGATTCAGAAAGACTCTGGCTAGGAACTTGCCCAAAATTGAAAGTAAGGAGATTCTGCGGCGATTATCGCATGCCTGTCAGTTGGATGGTAGAGGCGTTCTTTCACCCATATCATCTGAATGAGGATCAGAAGTTTACCCGTCAATGCTGATCCACCCTCCGTATAGAATTCCACAGGAATTAAATCAGATCCGGGTACTATACCGCTGGATAGTTGCCGGATAGCTATCTGAACTTCCCCCAGAGTTTGAGTGACATTGAGTGATTCGTTCATTGGAACTTGCAGCAATGACCTTCTCGTTGATAGATAGTCTGTTTAGTACCCCAGGATCTTGTTCTTCTCTGACAGGAGTTTTGTTCCATCTGCACTCAGAAGCGGAGATGAGTCGGCACTGGTGGGACCGTAGACCTCCTTCAAACTGCTGTAAGTTTTTCATATCATTCTTGTCAGAGTAAACTTGGATTTCTTCAGCTCTAGCGTTTAGCCAGGAATCTTGCATTTCGTGCAGCTTGAGCTGAACAGTACTGCGGATACTCCTTAGAGCGTCTTTCTTGGTAGTACACAGAGGATCATGGAGGTGCGCCAGTTGGGCAACGTGCTTTTTCCCGATGAGGTCCATAATCTCGGCATGATTCTCATCAAACCAGTCTCTGTGTCCTCTGGTAGATGGTCCTAAACCCTCCATAGCTGTGCTATATACATTGTCCCGGAGAGTGATCGACGCTACTTCTACATCTTGCTCGTCCAAAAGGATGGTATCGTCAAAGGCCTCAACAAACGTTGCTTGGGTGGAACGTCTTTTGGCTTCGTGTTGTTTAGTCGCTTTGGTGCTTTTTTGCTCTGTGGTCTTAAGGTTTGACTCTGATGCTTAGTTTAGAAATGATTAGGTGATGATCTGTCCAGCAATCTGCATCACACACAGCCCTCGTGACGCTCATATCCCGCTTATCTCTCCATCTCACTATGACATAGTCGATCAGATGCCAGTACTTAGACCGAGGGTGCATCCAGGATATCTTTTTGCGAATAGGGAGGCGTACTATGGTGTTGGTGATTAGAAGATTATGCTTGGCACAGATCTGAAGAAGCAGTAAGCCGTTGCTGTTGCATTTTCCGGTCCCGTGCTTACCCAGTACTCCTTCCCAGGAGGCGCAGTCTTGTCCAACTCTTGAATTAAAGTCAGCAAGAATAATGAGCTTGTCTTCAGCAGGAATAGCGAAGATAATATATTCAAAGTCTTCATAGAACTTGTCTTTTGTTTCATCCGTGTTGGTCGTGGTGGTTGCATAGGCACTGATGATGGTAGCGAACTTTTTCCTGTGATGAAGTGGAAGTATCATAGTCAAGAGGCAGTCATTCACCCCTTTCGGGGGCGCAGGCTAACTTGCCTACGAGTGAAGTCTTGATGGCATAGTCCACTCCGACTTCGTGTTTATCTTCGAGTGCACGTCCGCTCCAGAAAAAGAATAGCCAGATCTCTTCTCGGTCAGCTCTCCCTTGCTTGCCAGCCTGATTCACTAAGGGTGGCAATGTCGATTTTGTACCTGGCAAGTTCAGAAGCGATAAGAGCGGTAGGTCTATGAGGTCAATAAGTGTGCGGGCGTTCCACGAAGCGATGTTCTGATGTTTTTTTTGTTTTTTTTTTTGTTTCGATTGCATTGAGAAAGGTCCCCGCCGACTGCGGTAAGCCAGCCAGGGTGAAGAAGAACAGGTAATGATTGGGGCACCTTTTCTAGCCCGTTCCTCATTCTGCGGGGGTGAGCAGTGCTGTTCTAGAGAAGGCTGCTCAGACACTCAGACAGCTGCCGAACCTCACTTCTGCTTCAGTCAATAAGGAGCAACCATATAGCCTGAGTCGCTTGTGTGCAGGTCTGCGGCTACGACTTCCAGTGTACCCGCACTCGTCGCTTCGTCGCTTATCCGTCGGCACAAGACTTGAGGTAATAGGATGGGATAATGGTTGATTGGTGAGTTGCGCTTGACCTTGTTTAAAGTGAAGTAGATTTGCACTGAGCCAGCCTCACTCTCTTATCTCGGCGGGCCTGATCCAGCGGCATGACAAGATCAAAACAACTGAAGACCAGAGGGGATGCAGGAGCTATCAGAAGGTAACGAATACGCCAGCCAACCGCCTGCGAGGATCCACTCCTGATTTTCTATTGGATTCTCCCTTACTCCGAGGATAGCCAGCTACTGACATACACCTCCCAGATTTGATAACATAACTTGTTTACATATATATACACATACATATTACTGAATTCTAGCCACCGAAATAAACGGATCGAAGCTTATTTGTTGATGTGAAAGTAGACGAATCGAAGTCCATTTATTATTATATTCACTCATTGGAGATTTTCACATCAGCGTTAGCCGATAGTTTTCACTGGAGTGTGAGTGACAGCAAGTCTCCTCAAGTCTCCAGGACTCTTCTCAGTATTCTCAATAATGCTGTCGTTTGGATGGTCTCCACCCGTCCGGCAACTTCCAAGTTCTCCAGTCTCCTTTAGTTACTGTTACTAATCCTTTAGTTACTGTTCCAAACGCACCAATTACAATTGGTATAATTGTCACCTCCATGTTTTTTTAATTCTCTAGCAAGGTCGAGGTACTTATCCTTCTTTTCACATTCTTTTAGTTTTATTCTGTGGTCAGCCGGGACAGCAAAGTCGACTATTTTGCAAGTTCTTTTTCTTTATTATTATTATTATTAAGTCTGGTCTTCTGGCCGAGATTAGATGATCCGTGTGTATGCCGAAGTCCCATAAGAGTTTATTTGTCTCATTTTCAAGGACAGGTGCTGGGTTGTGCATATACCATAATATTATTATTATTAGTGCCCGTGGTGTAATGGGTATCGTCGTAGGAAATGGACACAGCGACACGAGTTCAAATCCTGGACGAGACTGGCTGCATTTCACATAGCATTTATACCCGTGGGAAAGGTATGAATCCAATTATTCTCCCTCCAGCTATGGGTAAATAGTAGGGCAAACTAGGTTCTTCAGCCTTGGTGAGGCAAGTAGTCTAGGAGAAGCAAAACTCTGAATTCAAACCTGTTAAACTCCACTTAGAAATTGACCTTGTGTCGTATCCTGCCCGAGCGGAGGGGTTGGTAAATATGATATTATTATTATTATTATTATTATTATTATTATTATTATTATTTGTTGAATAATGCCTTTTTGTCTGTTTAACTATCCCACCCTCACTACAACTAATACTATTGATATGTTAATGCGAAAAAAAAAATGATCGTTAGACTTCCAAACGACTATTTACGATTCAAGAAACCTAACTTTAAAAAGTCAATGACATGTAAAAGAAAACCTACTTGGATAATAATTAAATAAATGTAAACTACAGTTAAAACTTATTTGAATACTGTAGTTAAAAATATAATAAAACTAATTTGATGGCTCATTGACCAAGTGGGTAGAGTGTTCGCCAATGATCCGAGAGACCTGGGTTCAATCCCAGGTGGCGTCATACCAAAGATTTTTAAAATGGTACTTGATACCGCCTTGCTTAACACTCAGCAATATAAGGTATGTATCAAGGGTAAAGTGGAACAATCCAGGAAAAGGAGTAGTGCCCTCCCCTATACCTCGGTGTAGTAGCTTATAAAATACATATTTTTTAGCCTTAAAATAAGCAACAAAAACATACATAAGAACATTCTAGAAATTTTGGATCAAAACTGCATTAGCATTGAAGTTACATTTTTATATTTTCAACCAATCAGCTAAAAACATGAAATAAGAACATTCTAAAAAATCAGGATCAGAAACTAATTAACAGAAAATTTTTAAGCTCTAAAACAAATAAGTAAAAATACGAATCTGATTGGTCAAGAAATGTCTACACGCTTAAATTTTACGACCCGCAATAAAACAATTTTTTGATCCACAACTAAAGTATAAATGACGAAGAATTTAATCAACCAGGTCAGTTTCGGTCATTCAATTCATTTCTTTCACAGCCTGAAAGTCATTCCGTCTACTACCAAAAAGACTTTTCACTAGAGGTCATGAACGAGCAGCAGAGAGCTGCGATTAAGACTCAAAGGGAAAGGCTTGCGACTTTCTTTTATCAATGCAACACGTTGTCTCCAAAATCTTAAGAAAACACAGATGCAGACTTAATGAAAGCAAAGACCCATACTTACAGTCCATCATTCATATACACACACACATACCCACATATGTAAGTAAAGACAATTATTTTTATCCAACTTACTTTGGCCAACCATGGAACCATTTATTTGATAGACTTTATTAACCTATAAACACACACACACACACACACGTGTGAACAATCCTATTTTCATTTAAATGGCCATAACTGTATTTCTACAAAGGCCACTCACACATATTGTTTCTCATTTATTTTTATTCCTGTTTTCTTATGAATATTAAATTGTTTGTTTCTTAATGTTCATTGTTGTCATATTCCATTTGTTTTACGTACTTGTAAAATTTGTGTTGTATTGTAGTGGAAATAATCGTGAAAGTAATACCCATAATATACAGATGAGAACTCGCTCACACTCACTACAAATTGGAGAGTAACATATTCACTGAACAATACCATGCACCCACTACAAGCTATTGAAAAAGGAGCCTTTGGATCACCCTCGACTACAGTCGCCGACTTTACTTACTATTACAAAAATATAAAATAAATAGATGAATAAAAATAATAATTCATTACTTTTGGATTTTTTTCTTTTCCTATTTTCTTCATAGATGTATAAATAAATAGATGAATAAAAAAAATAAAAAAAACAAGTAAAGCTCAGTCAATAGCATTGATTTTATAATTAAGTTAAATATATCGTTCATTTTCACTTGCGAGGGTTATACAGGGAAATATTATCGGTTAGTGAGTTACATTTGTTTTTAGACAAGAGAAATTTATGTATCAGTTTTATATCTTGAATAATTAAAAAGTAATAAAATGTTTGTACGTAATTAATTTATAAATGGTTGATATCTAATTTTAGAGGAATAAAGCATAAGATGCGAGAAATGAATATAGAAATTGAAAAGTAAATAAATAAAAATCAGTATTTCCCTAATTTACTTTAAATGTACCATTTTTGAGGAGTGACGAAAAGGACATCAGTTCACTTCGATGTTAAATAGCATTCTATACATATGATATCAACCTAACTCATACACTCACACAAATACATGAAAACTACGCACGCACACATATACACATTACATATATACACATTATACCCTCCACACACACACCTTCACACAAAAATACACATAAACATTACACATATTCACATTATACCCATGTAGCATACACACACACACTCATACATATATTTGCAAGATAAATTTATATATATATATATATATATATCTTTAAGGAAAAAACAAAAAAAAAGCATTAGACAAATTATCACAGATAATGCTTAAATAAAAAAAACATAGGATTAAATCAAGATTTAAGGTAAATGAATAAAAAATTAAATTAAATTAAAAAATGAGAAGAAACCATATGATGTATACGTACTCTTCAATGGAGGGGTAACAGAATTAATAGGCATGAAAATAAAATTGAAATTTTAAAAAATTTTATTTTAAATTTTGAATTTAATTTAATATAAGTATTACTGTATCCTTACGTAAAGTTATTAAAGAAATTTTTATTTATGTAAATTAATATTAAGTCTGGAGTTTTAAGTAGGAAAGTATTTAGAATTTAAAAGATAAAAATTTAAAAAATTAATTTACTATAATTCCAACCGGCAATAAAATAAAATAAAAAATTTAAAAAAAAACGGAAGGGGGCTAAATGAGGAGAAAACTCTTCACCGTCTTCTATCCCCTCCCACCCTTCTTTCCTATGTCTATTCTGAATTATTTTATCCATAAGATCTGAAGAAGTCCTGTTAATTTTTTTTGGTGTTTTTGATTTATATCAAAAACCCATAACAGGATGGAAATAAATTTATAATCCTAATGTGACTGGTTTTTGTTTTTTCTTAAAGAAATTATTGCTCTGTAATGTCAGTTACATTGAGTTCTTTACCAGGAAAATTTAAATGTCCTCTGTTGAAAGGTTTTCTTGTCCTGATGGAATTACTCCCAACTCCGGTTTAACTGGACCGAATAATATATATATATACATATATATATATATAAGTAAAGTAAAATTGGAGATCATAGTCATGGGCGACCTGAAGGCTCCCTTTTTCATACAGCAAGGAGTTGGGGAGGCTCCTATTCTTTTCCCTAGATGGCTCCACTTTACCCTTGATCCATACCTTATAATGCTGAATATTAAGCAAGGTGACATCAAGTACAATTTTTTAAGTTTTTGGTATGACTCGACCTTGGATTGAACCCCAGTCTGCCAGGCTATTGGCAAACACTCTGCATATCTTATATCTAGTACAATGTTACAATACATCTATTCTTATATCACCATACATAAACTCATGCAAACACACACACACACACACACACACACACACATATATATATATATATATACACACACAGAGTATCATCCATAATGGTATCTTTGGTTTAGACGAAAATGAACTTTTTATTCAAAAGTGGTAGGAATGTTGAATGATATTGTGAATACATAGCAACAATAATAAGATAAGAGAAAAACTAAATTTCTAATTCATATCATTTAAGAGTCATTGAAGGTTATGATTAAAACTTTTAATTTAGAGCAACAAAATTAAAAGAAAAGAAAAAAAAATATCATGTATCCTGAAAAGTTCTCACCCAAACCAACAAGAAAATTTCACATATTTATTGCACTGTCAACTTTTACTCAAGCTGCAAAAAGTACAAGTGTTTTTCAATTACAATATCTAAAATTTTGTTAAATAATATTTTCACTGATGAATAATTTACTGTATATACAAAATCAAGTCATCTTTTTTCTTTTTCTTTTTTTTTTTTTCTCATATAATAATCTTATAAGTTTGAAATTATTATGTTAACTGGCCCAGTTGGCTGGAACCATAGAACACATTGAGTGAATCTCTGCAGAGGGATAAGACTGCCCCAATGAGTGACCTGGATATCACACAAAACCATCTTATGATGAGGCTCCAGTTATGCTGGAGCTTTGGGGAATGTGGAGTATCCCTTCATTGCCATTGCTCCAATATCCACTCTGGCCCGGAGTGGTAGCACCTGATAGGGTTTTATCTATGGGTCAAATAGGACTGTTTGACATTTAAACTGTATGTAAACAGATGACTTATGCTAAATTGAGTTGTTTGAAATAGAACTGTTTGATCATTTGTAAACAAATGACTGATGTTTAATTGAATTGTTAGTGATACATAGCAATACTTGGAACCATTTAACTTAGTTGACATATGCTAAATTGAATTGTTAGAATCAGAACTGTTTGATCATTTAACTGAGTTTATTTACAAAATGTATTTACAAATCATATATTTATCATATATTTGAAAAAAGGATTTGGCATTAAATAACCAACAATGGTTGATATGCCATAAAACCTAACCAGAAAAACAATTATGTTCACTTTCAGACAAAAACCTTTTGAAGTTATGGGTTCAATGGTACCATTACTGTTCTTCTACAAGGATGGCTTTGGCATTAAATAACCCACTGAGGTTGATATGTCATTAACACAAAAAAAAACCAAAACAAACCATACAAATTTTAGAATATAATGAGCAACCTCTTGTTTGAAAATTATTTCCATTTATGATTTTGTAACCATAAATCAAGAGTCAACCAATACACAAAATCTGATATTTATCGCTGCCCTCCGCCAGACAGAATTTTACAAAGGTCTTTTTTATATAGGTATTTTAGGGAAGCGGAAGGTCAGACACAAGCTGAGACTCCTGTCCTGCAGGGATATGTTAATCACAGGCTTACTTAGAAATCAAGAGTCAACACGTATATGAAGTAATTTCAAAGTGATATTTATTTTTTTCAGTAGATCTTGTAAGCTGGTCTTCATTGTTGTCACTTGTATTAGCTAGAAATCATAGTTACATTTATGTTCAGTATTTATGATTACTCTATAATCTATGATTATTTTATAATCTATTATTATTCTATAATTCATGATTATTCTATAATTCATGATTATTCTATAATCTATGATTATCCTATAATTTATGATTATTCTATAATTCATGATTATTCCATAATTTATGCTTATTTTATAATTTATGATTATTCTATAATTTATGATTATTCCATAATTTATGATTATTCCATAATTTATGATTATTCTATAATTTATGATTATTCCATAATTTATGATTATTCCATAATCTATGATTATTCCATAATTTATTCACCCAAGACTTAAAAGAGTTTAATGAAGCAGCATTTATCACCACTGATAGTAGTTTGTTTCAAGAATAAACCGCCCAATTACTAAAAAAAATATTTATTGGTTGCTTTGCAGTATCATTTCAAAAGTCTAAGTTTATAATACCTTGTAATATTACCGATATACATTACAATAAACCCAGTTGAAGGGATGTAAATTTACAAATTTTGATGAAAACCAACCAACAAATTTTTTGGCTTGAATTTAAAAATGAGGGAGTCCCTAGGATGTTATGGCGAATTTGCTGGACTGCAACTTCAAAGTGAGTAAGTTCAAATTCAAGTCACATTGTTATGTTCTCTTTCGGACTAATGAAGGGAAAGGCATGAACCCCCTTATTCCTGCAGCTATATGTTACATAATATCACTGCTGGTTTTTTTTTTTGCAAGGATAGCTTTGGCATCAAATAACCCATGAAGGTTGATTACCATTAAAACAAAAAAACCAAACTAAATTAGAAAAAATAACTCTTCAAACATATAGATGAGAAATTTTTTATTTCATATTTAATTATAAAAGTTTTTATACTCAGTGGATATATTTGTTTTCAGCGAAGGGAAGTTTGTTTTAATTTGGGCTTTTTTTTTGTGGTAATGGTTAATGGTGGTGTAAAAGAGTTACCTCCCTTACATCATTTTTTACACGCTTCATTTTCGAGCAGTGGTGCCCAACTCGGAAAAATCGAGGCCTATCCATGAGGCCCAACACTCAACTTTCAAAATTTTCTCTTCGCCTTTTGATGTTCACTCTCACGAAATACTATTTCAACTGCAGATGGAACTACTTGCCCTTCAGTAATCAGAAGATTTAAAGTCCAAGTTTCTTGCTTGCTACAGCCTTGATTTCTATTAAGAACCACATACTTCTATCTGGATGATTCCCCAACCTTATCACCCACACCTAGCAAGTAGTGAGCATGTTTGGCAATACATACCATTGAGAACAGTCGTAGTCAAAAATGAAGAATGCCAAGTGTACGCAGTGTTTGCAACTGTCAAATCATCACTTGTCTGATGTGCTCCTTCTATCAACTTCTTCTTTTATCCCTGATATTACATCTTTTTATGCAGATAATATCAGATATCTCATTAATAAATCGTGATTATTACTTTGTGAATTTAGCTGGGGTTTTCCCGTCCTTTTCAGGTTGCAGCTCTAGAACCTCCTGAATTGAGCTTTGTGGCCCTCGGGTCGAAATGGTTCGGGCCCTTTTTTTTAGAGTATACTTAGTAACATAGCTTCAATTTCACTTTCGACAATAAGTACAGGATACCCAGAGAAAATCGAACTCATTACACAATAATTGATCTGCATGAACAGCTTGCTAATCATTGCAGCACATCAATGCACACTTTTATAGGCTATTTTTCTTTTATAAATTAAGAATATGCAGTATAAGAATCATGAATATATATGGATTTTACAAAATTTCTTCTTTTCTTATGATAACATTCCCCTTGGATAACTGGTGTAAGAAAGTGTGCACAGTATAGTGCATATTATACATATATATATATATATATCAGTGGCGACTCTAGCCTATTTTTGCTACTCGTGCCCCCCACCCTCGCACTCTGTCAACTTCAGTTTCCAACCCGTGGTTCGTGGACCCAAAGTAAGTCATCATAGTTGCTATTGCGAGATTCTTCATTGTATAGCACAGATTGACAAACCTACCTTGCATGGTGTTTTTTTTTGTAAACAATCAAGATACTATATAATTTGTAGTCTTGTTAATACAGTTGATAAGATAATTTTTTTTCCTTTCAAAAGTATAGAAGAAAAGAGAAGATGTTCATTACTATGTCGAGAAAAATATGTTCATTAGAATAAAGAAACTGATGACAATATACAAAGACACAGCTAGTAGTTTCAATTTCGCTTAAAATAAAGATTATTTGTTGAAAATTTATTCAAATAAACAAATTTTAGTTACAAAATATAATATATGCAACATTCATTAAAGAAATAGAGATCTGTTAGTGAAAAAACGAATTAAAACACGCCGTTTAACCAACATTTACCATAGCGATGATGATGACGTCGGCGACTGCTCTAATCTGCTATCCTCTCTCTCTCTCTCTCTCTCTCTCTCTCTCTCCCTCTCCCTCTTCCCAATATATCTATCAACAGTCGCACGTGCTAAGATTTTTGAGCACAGTGGTAGGGTTGCTCTTGCTATTGGCTACAGCCAAAAGCGTATTTCTCTAACATTACTGTTATTATAAGGGTCTAGTGCCTGGCACGGATCGGGCGTTCAACATTATAGCCGATTTTATGGGCTGTTCAATGAATCTGACGGTGGCCGGACAAAGACCATCCGTTCAAAACAGCATCATTCTATTATTCCCAGATATATTTATGAACTTTTGGCTACTTAGTTATCGAAACTTGAATAGATACGTAATTTAATTGAGATCAGACTAAGTATGTTTGCTTGAAATTAATGGATGATTTTTAATCCATTTTGAATAACATTGACCGAGTTATTGGTCATGCCGGGCACGAGTAGCACTAGTCCCATCTCTGCCCCTGATATATATATATATATATATATATATATATATATATTTGATTGAACATTATAAACATTTTTTGTCAACATATTTTTTTGTTAATCCTTCCGAGTTGCCATATCAATCTTATGATATTTGGCAGGAATTAGTTGATAATCATTCTATAATTAGTAATTTCCCAAGTACACCTTCCAAAAAATTCAGTTCTTAACTTTACTCATGAACTAAACAAAAACAATAAGATTTCCTTTTTAGATGTTCTCATTGATACTAACAATAATAACTTCACTACCTCTACTTACAAAAAAAAACACTAATAACAACTCCTGTACCCTCAACTTTAAAAGTGAATGCCCCTTCTGATATAAAAAAAGCAATTATTAATAACCGAATATCCTGTGCAAAACTAATCTCCTCCTCCAAAACAATATTTTATAAAGAAATAAAAAACATAAAGCAAACTCTCATCAATAATGGGTTCCCTAACTATATTGTTGATGAACAAACTAAATGTATAATTAAAAATGTTAGCCAACAAAATAAACACTGTAACGCTCCACCCAGTAAACAAGCATTTATGAAGCTTTTTTACCGCAACCAAATGAACTATAATCATAGATTAGATGAAAATATATTAAAAACATTGATTCAAAGAAACATACTCCCCACTGATCCTAAAAAAATAAAACTTATCATATACTATAATAAATTTAAAACCTCCAACTTAGTCATTGATAATAATTCCTCTCCTTCAATTGGAGTTTTGCAAAAAACTAACATTATATATCAATTTAAATGTCCTTTCAGAGATTGTATGTCTGAAAACAACAATATATATGTCAATTTAACCTCAACTTCTCTATCAAGAAGACTTACAATGCACCTTTCTGATACCAGTTCCATAGCACAACATCTAAAAAAACAAGTAAATTAAGGGAAAGATAATAGTCAGAAAAACACCAAGTATTCAATTCCTACTGATTTGGAGAAAGAGAAAATAGCCCTAAAATTTTTCCATAATTTCTGACACGATAAATATTTTATCATTTTCAAAATTTTGTTTTTGTTTCATTACTTATTACCATAGCTTCTGAAAGATGACCTAAATAATTTAATAATGCAAAAAGAAGTTATTATAATTCAATTTTTTTGAATCTGTTAAATTTTGTTTAAAAAATTTTGCTCAAAGGTTAATAATTATTAACATAAACACTTAAGATCAATTTAATTTTACTTTTTAATTTTTTTTTCTAACATTTTTAAGTCTATATTTTTATTCTGATTATAAAATAATTTTCTTTTTTCTAAAGACATCTCATAACCAATTATAAAAAGGAATATTTTAGAATTCAGTATTTCTATAAAATGAATCGTTTAAAACACAGTTGTTTTTAAATGTTTTCTTTTGTGAAAAGATGATTATATACTTTATTAATGATGCTGAAAAGATCCAGAACTTTTCAGTCAGAACCAAACCGTTCATTCATTTAAATGACCCATATATTTTGAATGGGTTGTATGGGAACAACACATCACTAGTGGCCATTAAACCCAATAAGGCATTCTGCTAAGTGTATGAGATTTGGCAACCAGTCTAATCAAGCAATTTTTGTTCACCAGTTATAAAACTATGAAATTTACCCCTGTGGACCCCTATGCTTTTATTCACCCACCATTGAATCTTTGAGATATAGAATTTTTTTTTCCATGACCGCTATAAAAAATAAATATTTGCTCTTCATGGTTTAAAAAATGATCTCACTTCGAACATGGAACTCTGGTGAGAAATATCTCTGCGACAAGGTAGGATAATTTGTGGTAATCCCCGTCATTAATACATTGAACTTGGAGAAGTGTTTTAAAAGATTAAAAATATAAGGGAGACAACTCATTTTTTTGGTGTTTTTTATTTCACGATACAGAAAAGTTACTTCCCTTATACTACAATTTCATTTTACTAACGAAATCTATCAAATTAATTTTTTAATAAAAAAATTGTACTTATATATGGGTGATCCTGTATTTACAATGCTTGGTCTGGCATATGGTCACTTGTTCCTGGGAGATACGGTAGTCACCAAGTATTGCGGCACTAAATGGCACGATTCCAAATGTTGAGCATTTTTATTGTCAAGTAACTAACGAAAAAGTGACACAAAACTTCACCTTAGGTAAAACTGTATCCTCTCTAGGTTGGGCTAAAAATATGCTGACTGTTCCCCAGCATGTTATATTCTGAGTTGTTGATATCTATAATATGAATGTTGTGGGCGAGAAATGCGTATGGTTGCAAAACAAAGAACGTATAGGTACTCACAATAACACAGTAATGATGTTATAGAAAAAATTTATAAATAGATTAAGTACAGAGAGTAGAATGGAGAAATATGTTCACAGTTAAAGAATGAATTCAGTGGTAGTAGTTACAAAGTTCAGGTACTGTACTTGTCTCGTGGTGAAGGGATGGTTTTCTTGGAAACAAGGGCAGCGTTTCTAACGGCGGCGATCGTTTAATGTATCGGATGACAGGCGCCGGACGGTGGCGAAGAATCTTTAACACGAGTCGTGTGAAGGAACAAGTCTAACTGATAATTATCTGGTCCGTCTATTTATATATTTTCTGTAGGCTCAGAAACGGCAATTTTTGTGCCCCGCGGGAAGCGTTCCGATTGGATATTTACTAATGTATTTTTTTTTTTTTTTTTTTTTGTTAATTTATCGCAAACGGAAGTTCTGCGCGGAGCCGATGCGTGAGCGACTAACTTTTCAATTTGAGTTGAGAACTCGAAGTGGTAACTTCCGTTTTTTTTTCTTCTTTTCTTTCTTTTTGTTTTTTCAAATCAAGGCAAGACCTCGTCTTGTAACAGCTCCCCTAGATCTTACCATGATTTGAGGTTGCTATGTTGTTAGTGCTTGCTTGCGTGCGTGTTTTTGTTTTGTTTGTTGGTGTGTGTATTATTTATTTTGTTTTTTGGCACATAACGAAGTCTTTAGAGCGTGCTGGGAGTTGCCCGCGTGTTGTTCGTTTCGTTGGGTTTTGGGTATTGTCTCCGGAACTGCAGTCATTTGCGACAAGATGCTCCCCTGACGAAAGTGTAGGGAGTCGTGACAACGGGTGATGGGTAGGTTGCCGGGGTGGACAAGGAGATAGGAGTGGTCGTGTCGACGGGCGTTTGGGAATTTGGTGAGGTGGGGATAGAGCTGGAGGTGGGGGTGGTCGATGCATGTGCTGCAGGTCATTTGGTCGCGGTACAAGTCGACGGACGTGTCCGCGGTGAACCCAATGCGTTTCACAGTTTTCGTTTTTCACTTGGACCACCAAACCGTTCGTTTTGGTGACCTCAAAGTCACCTATCCAAGGCAGGTGAGACAAGTGGGCTGTTGCGGATTGCGGTCGGTGGAGTAGCACCTTGTCACCGACTTGTATAGGGTCTTTGAAGATGCAGCGGTTCAGTTTGGCTTCCATTTTGTGGTCAGCCTCGTTGTTCGCCAAGGCGACTCTTTGATGCACCTGTCAGAGCAAAGCGTTTATCTGCATACCGTAAGCACCTGGGTTGTTGTTAACGATGTCTTGGCAGGGGATCTTCGGTAGACCAATGTTTGGTTGGCGGCCGGTGATAATGTAATGCGGGGATGCACCAGTGGCGGTGTTGGCTGTGGCATTCATTGAGGAAACTGCCGATTCGAGAACGTCCGTCCATTCACAGTTTCTGTCTTCGCAGATCATGTAAAGGGCGTTTTTTAAGGTCCGGTGTTGCCTCTCAATGTTCCCCGAGCTTTGTGGTCGCCACGGGCAGTGAAGTTCCCGGGTGATCGAGGTTAGGTCACAAAATTCCTTGTAGACCTCACCAGTGAAGTGGGTTCCTCGGTCGGAGGAGACAATGCGGGGAATCTCGCGGTGACGAAGAAAGAACTGGTAGAGTCCACGGGCTGCGTCGATTGCGCGGTCTCTGGCACATGGTATGGCCATGAGGTGGCGGCTGAAGCTGTCTAGAATAGTAAGGATGTACCGCTTGCCCTTTGAGAGGGGCATTGAGACAAAATCTATGTAGACAACCTCGAATGGTTTTCCGCCTCTCTTGCAATGGCCCGTGGACCAGTTTCGGCGATTGCCGTAAATTCCCTTGCGTTTAGCGCAGGTTTGGCATGACTGAACATACGCCCTGATATCGCGATTTTTGAACTCCCACCAGTAGCTGGATAGGTGTTCCTGCATGCGGGAGATCCCTGAGTGGTTGACACAGTCATGGGTTTGGTGGAGATATTTTGTCCGGGGCTTGTAGGGTACTACCAGTTTTGGTGTGTTTGTAGTATCCCTGATCATCAATACAGATGTACCAGGTTCCAAGTAGAATTGGTGCATGTGCTTGTTATATTGCCCGGTACGATGATCTTTGGGGTCGAGTAGGGTAGCGTCCGGTCTTGGGGTTGCCAACTGAAGAGCTCTGATGATTTTTGAAGTGTGTCATCAGAGGCTTGTTCCGCTGCAATACCCATGTGGTCAGCTATCTCTTCAACCGGGATGGTCGATGTGGCATGAAACGCGAGGAATGCGTCGATGGCCTGCAGATGATGCTGAATGTTCCGTGTTGTGTGAGTCCCAGGGAGCAGCTGGGAGCTCTTGATTTCGTCCATGCACCAGGATGGAACGTAGATGTTTAGACTGGAGCCTTGGAGTTTGAAGCGTTTCCCTGCAGGTGTCGGGTCTGCCGTAAGCTTGTCCTTGCTGTGGCCATATCTCCGACTGAGCATGTCTGCCCAGACATTTGATTCGCCTTCTACATATTCCAAGACGAATTTGTAGCACGATATTTCCTCCTGCCATCGTCGTATCTTCGCATTGTTGAATTCACGTTGATCCAAGTACGTGAGAGATCGATGATCTGTGAGGACGACGAAGGGACGACTACGCAAGAAGTAATCGAATTTGGTGATGGCCCATTTTATCGCATATGCCTCGCGTTCAGTTGTTGACCAGTTGCGCTCCGTCACGTTAAAGGTGTGTGAGGCCACTGCTATTATTTTCTTTTGGCCGTGTTTATTCTCTTGCATGAGAATGGCCCCACATGCGATATCGCTGGCGTCGGTGGTGAGGGTAAAGAGTCCGGTGAAGTCGGGGAATGAGATGATTGGCGGTGAAGCGAGGCGCTTCTTAATTTTATTGAAAGCCTTGTTGGCTCCTTCGGTCCAGACGAATGTCCGTCCGGGCTTGTTTAGTTCGTTTATGGGGGCCATTAGATTGGAGAACATGTCGGTTCTGATGCTCTCGTTAAGGCGTGTCTCGATGAATTGCCGAATCCATACGAGACGTCCGATGAGACTTTGTAATTCTTTTCTCGTTGTCGGGGGTTTCATGTCGATAATGGCGCGGACATATTCGGGGTCGGCCTTGAACCCGTCGCTATTCACGATGCGACCGAGAAATTTAGCTTCGGACGCAAGAAAAATGCATTTTTCCGGGTTTAGTTTTAATCCGAACTTGCGTAGAGCAATAAATAATTGCTCCAGCGCTGTCACATATTCCTCGAAGGTTTTGGCGTGGACAAGATTATCGTCGATATATGACGATATGTTCGCGCGTGAGGCCACTGTGTCGAGAGCCTCAGCTATGCATCGAGAGAAGATTTGTCCAGCGGATGTTAGACCGAAGGCCAGACGGGTGTATTGGAAACAGCGTCCTTTCCAAGTAAAGGCCGTTTTATGGCGGTCACGTTCGTCAATAACGATTTGCCAATAGCCATTGCGGAGGTCGAGTGTTGAGAAGTACTTGTTACCTTCGCCAATCTTGTTGAATGTCGAGTCAATGGTAGGTATTGGGTATGGGTCGAGATCGACTAACACCTTGTTGAGGGTTCTTTTGAAATTTGCGACCACTCGAATCTTTCCGTTTTTCTTGCGGACGGCAAAAACGGGACTGTTAAATCCTTTAGGGTCGTTGCAAGGTTCGATAACACCCTCACTTGCCATGCGGGCAATTTCCGCGTCAACGTCACCCTCCAGTGCTTGGGCTATAGGGTGCTGTTTTTGGCTCCTGGACTGGCCGTTGGTTGGTATGCGTATGGGCTTGATGAAAGTGCCCCTTCTATTGTCGTCGGTGCCGAGAATGTCCGCATAGCTGATGAGTAAATCGGCGGTAGCTTCTAATTCACTACAGCTATGATGGTCTGGAAGCGATAGGCCTACGGTTTGCTTAAGCCAATGGAGTTTTTGGTTGAGAGTCAACCCGTTAGGCGATGATCTGGCTGTGGCTCGTGGTTCCTCGTTGGAAATGGTTAGGGCGCCGTGTGAAAGGTTGTGGGTCGGTTTTATCCTTGGATGGACGGTTGTAGAGAGCGGGACAGTATCTTTTAGCTTGCCAGATGGGAGTGTGCGCGCAAGTTCTACAGTCGCCTTCTGGTTATCGATAGTATAGGATAACAGTGTGTGGTGGCCGAGTATGTTCTGACCGATCAAGATGGGAATGTCTGATGTCGTGATCAGTGTGTCGACGTTGCAGAAAGCGGGGGAAGTATCGTCACCCAAGGTAATGTCGCAGGTGAGCTTGCCCAGAATAGAGATGTTCCCTCCGATTCCGTTGACTCGGATGTTGGATTTGGACATGTGTCTTCTTGCATCTTCAGGTAAGCGAGAAATGGGAATGATGCAAGTCGTGCATCCGGAATCCAACATGCCTACACCGGAGAATGTGATGCCGTTGTTACGGAGGTTGATCTGAACAAGGGGCGATCGGAGATCAGGTCGGATTTGAACGTTAAATGTGTGATGATGCTGAGTGGATACATGGACCTGGGAACGAGTCATCACATCTCGTTCGGTCCCCACCGAAAATCCAGTTCGTCGAAGCGCGTCGCGTGTTCATGGTTGTACTGATCGCTATCTGTTCCAGGTAAACCGGTGTCAGTGGTCGCTATGTGTGCTTGAGTATGAGGGGAGTGAAAATATTGGCACCTGTTGCCCTTAAAGCATGCGCGGCCTCGTAAAAGGTTTTTGCATATTGCTTGTTGGCTGGGTTGGCCAGCGCTTCTTTGTGACCGGTTGTGCTTCATGTTGGAGGCGGGGGCGGTTCGATTTTTCCAGTCAACAATGGATGAGTTCCGCCAGTGGGTTTGCCGCAGTTGCTTGTTCAGATCCAGCAACTGTAGCTGTACGTCAGCTAGTATCTTGTCACTTTCAAGGCTACGAGATTTGTCAGAGTGTGTAGGTTGGCTCGCCATTAGCGCAGTGGTTTCAGCGGCGGTGGTGATGTCCGTTTTGATACCACGATCAAGATAGCGTTGCGCATCGCTGGCAATACCACCCGCTGAGTAGTGTCTGTCCATGGTTTTGACGAGGTGTGGATAGATGTTAGGTGCCCATGCCTTGATCTTTTCACTCATGAGCATGGCCCCCATTAGGGAAAACGCAGTTTCGGCCGTCATCTCAGCATTTTGTCTATCCGACTTAAATTTAGCCGTGATGTGGACTGTGGCCTCTCGGATTGTGTTTTCAAGTCGGCCTGCAAAATCAGTGAGTTTCTGTCCCTCATGTCGCTGAAGGTCCCATGCTCGGCTTAGGTACTGAAAGTTTGTCATTTGGCTCCCGTGGGTGGATATAAGGTAAGCCTTTAGCTCCTCGAACGTGGATGTGGGCTGTCTTGAGTCCTCCATCTGCTGGAAGATGCCTTCGTTCAGTAGTTGCTTTGCCAGCTTGACAAATTCCTTCTCCATTGCAGGATATTCCCTTAATTCTGGCTTAACATGTATGGTGTAAGCCTTATTAAGGTCGGTAATGAAGCGGTTTACATCGCTGCCCGGTTCAAAGGTCCGGAAGGATTTTGTGGCGTCCTGAAGTGACTGCTGTCGCAATAGAAGCTCATAGTTTGTGGTGTGTTGTTGCAATGTGTGCGATCGATCGTGCGCGGTAGTTTGTAGAGCAGTTAAAGGTTCGTGGAGGTCTGTTTTCAGTTCACTAATGATTAATTGTGTTTGCGGGTTATCTGCAGGCTCCATGTCAATTTTCGTTTGGAGAATCGCTGCTTTTTGCTGTTTTATAAGTTCCAAGATTTCTGATCGAGAAAGGCCGGAGTATTCCATACTTGTTTTGCTGCACGCTTGACACCAGTGTTATATTCTGAGTTGTTGATATCTATAATATGAATGTTGTGGGCGAGAAATGCGTATGGTTGCAAGACAAAGAACGTATAGGTACTCACAATAACACAGTAATGATGTTATAGAAAAAATTTATAAATAGATTAAGTACAGAGAGTAGAATGGAGAAATATGTTCACAGTTAAAGAATGAATTCAGTGGTAGTAGTTACAAAGTTCATGTACTGTACTTGTCTCGTGGTGAAGGGATGGTTTTCTTGGAAACAAGGGCAGCGTTTCTAACGGCGGCGATCGTTTGATGTATCGGATGACAGGCGCCGGACGGTGGCGAAGAATCTTTAACACGAGTCGTGTGAAGGAACAAGTCTAACTGATAATTATCTGGTCCGTCTATTTATATATTTTCTGTAGGCTCAGAAACGGCAATTTTTGTGCCCCGCGGGAAGCGTTCCGATTGGATATTTACTAATGTATTTTTTTTTTTTTTTTTTGTTAATTTATCGCAAACGGAAGTTCTGCGCGGAGCCGATGCGTGAGCGACTAACTTTTCATTTTGAGTTGAGAACTCGAAGTGGTAACTTCCGTTTTTTTTTTCTTCTTTTCTTTCTTTTTGTTTTTTCAAATCAACGCAAGACCTCGTCTTGTAACAAGCAGAAACGGAGAAAAAAAAACAAAACAAAAAAGAGCTGTTCCGGGTATAAAACAAAACAGCATCTGACGGTGAGGTGACACTTCTGGATCCCTGTAAATTGTAGAATACCCCTTCATTACCATTACTCCCAGGTCCACTATGATCCTGAATGGTAATACCAGTTAAGGTCCCATCTATGGGTGACCCCAGTCAGCTGGGGCTGTAGAATACACCGACTCCACTTCTGCAGAGGGGTAAAATTCCCCCCACCCGACGAGTGTCCTGGATATGATACTAAACAATCTGATGGTGAGGTTCCAGTAATGCTGGAACTTTGGGGAATGCAGAGTACCCATTCATTGCCATTGCTCCCAAGTCCACTCTGGCCCAGAGTGGTAGAACCCGATGGGTTCCTATCTATGGGTTTAATAGAACTAAACCGTGGTTTCTTGATTTTACTGTATTTATGCTAAACTGAATTGTTTAAAATAAAACTGTTTTGATATTTAAATTGCATACTTATGCTAAACTGAATTGCTCGAAATAGAAGTTTTGACATCTAAACTGTGTACTTATGCTAAACTGAATTATCCGAAATAAAACTGTTTTGACATTAACTCTGTGGATAGAACTAACTGCATACTTATGCTATACTGAATTGTTTGAAATTGAACTGTTTTTGACATTGAAACTGTACTTACTTGACATTTAACTGTGTGTAAACAAAATCAGTACTTATACTTAACTGAATTAGCTGAATTAGAACTGTTTGACTAAACTGAATAGTTTGAAATAGAAATGTTTTTGACAACTGAACTGTGTACACATGCTAAACTGAATTGTTTGAAATAGAACTATTTGCATAAAAATGGATTTGGTGCTAAATAACCTACAAAGGTTAATATAGATCTGTTTGGAAATTATTTCTATTTTATAGGAATACTTGATACTATCATCATCATTATCATCATCATCATCATGAAGTTGTTGTGATAGCATGGAGTTCATTGACTCTGTCTCACTGACCATCCCTACCATCCATTATACTTGGCTGGTCCTCTTGACTGCGTCCAGTTTCTGCACAGAACTGATGTATATAAGTCCTTGCTGTTTGGCCAACACTGGTTTGTCCATGAGTAGTAGTCCACTAGAGAATGACACTTATGAGTTTGTCCTTACTTCTTCAGCATCTTTGCTTGGAAGGTTTGTGAGATGGGAGGCAAGTAGCTGTACAGCTGCTGTTTCGTGGAGTGCTGCTTCTAGGATTTGTTTACAACAGCATGTAGCATTTTTGTGTGGTTCCAATGTAGCTTTTTTTTCATGCATTTCATCAGAGTTCAGGTAGTGCATTCATACAGTAGTACTAACACAGCCATAGCTTAAAAGTAATTTCATTCTATTTTATCAGAGAGATCAGATTTCCATATGATGATGATCATCATCATCGTCAAGTCGCACTGAGAGTAGAGAGTTCCCTGTCTCTCTCTTGCCATCTATCGCTATCATCCATTAGTCCAGTCCACACCTTTCCTATGCTTATGTTGACATTGCTTTCAGTTGATGAGATTTTGTTACCAAAGTATGTGAACTGACCTACAAATTTCAGAGGCTTGTCTCTTTAAGTGAAGATGGTCTATAGATGTCAATGCCTCCAGCTGCTTGCTCCAGGCTATGCAGCAGGATTTCAGTTTGGGCTGGTGTATTTGTGTGAAGCATTAGATCATATGTGTAGTCTGCATCTATTATAGTTTCTGTAGGATAGCATGCTTCTTGGCTTTTTTAATGTGAAACCATTTTCTTTCATTAGATCTACTGACATTTTAAACAGCAACAATGTTGAAGTTGGTGTCACCATCAAGTAAGTGAACCATTGCTTTTTTGTAAAGCATCATTATGTATTTACCCAACCCATCTGCACAAGCAGAATGTAATAAGGTCAAGTTTTTGGCAGATATTTAGCAGGTTTGAATTCAGATTTTTTTTCTCCTAGACTGATTGCCATACCAAGTTAAAGAGCCCAGTCTGCTTAATTATTCTATACAAAGCTGGATGGTTGGTTTGATTGGTTGGGTTTAATTGCATATCAACAACTATTGGTTATTCAATGCCAAATCCTGTTTATACATACATATAAAATATATGATTTCTAAATACGTTTTGTAGATAACATGTTTAAATGAGTCTTGAAACCATATGACTATATGCGAACATATGGTTATTATTGAAGAGAAATGATTACTTAAAACCATAAAGTTATTTCTATTAGACAGAAATATTTAAAACCATACGAATGTATGCAAATTTTTTGTATTAGATAGAAATACTTAAAACCATACAAATTTATGCAAATTATTTGTATTAGAAAGAAATATTCAAAACCACACAAATTTATGCAAATTTTTTATATTAGATAGAAATACTTAAAACCATACAAATTTATGCAAATTTTTTATATTAGATAGAAATACTTAAAACCATACAAATGTATGCAAATTATTTGTATTAGATAGAAATACTTAAAACCATACAAATTTATGCAAATTATTTGTATTAGATAGAAATACTTAAAACCATACAAATTTATGCAAATTATTCGTATTAGAAAGAAATACTTAAAACCATACAAATTTATGCAAATTATTTGTATTAGATAGAAATATTTAAAACCATACAAATGTATGCAAATTATTTGTATTAGATAGAAATACTTAAAACCATACAAATGTATGCAACTTATTTGTATTAGATAGAAATACTTAAAACCATACAAATGTATGCAACTTATTTGTATTAGAAAGAAATACTTAAAACCATACAACTATGTACAAATTATTTGTATTTGATGTGTGATACCAAGTATTCCTAGCAGTGTGCAAAAAACAACTGCACGAATGTCAACATAAAAATACAATCAACATGATTCCATAACCTGTAGACATGAAATAACCCTAGTGTGTTTGACATGTTGTTAAACTGCTCTGTCGGCTGGAGCTATAGAATACACCAACTGTATCTCTGTAGAGGAATAAGGCTCCCCCAATGAGTGTCCTGATATGACACTAAACAATCTGATGGTGAGGCTCTAGTTATGCTGTAGCTTTGGGGAATGTGGAGTACTCCTTCATTGCCATTGCTCCCAGGTCCACTCTGGCCTGGAGTGGTAGCACCTAAAGGGTCCAATCTATGGGTCAAATACATCTGTTTCACATTCAAACAGTGAACTTATGCTAAATTAAATTGTTTGAAATAGAACTGTTTGATCATTTGACCATGTTTAAATAAATGACTGATGTTTAATTGAATTGTTAGTGATGCATGATAATACTTGAAAACATTAAACTGTGTGCAAACAAATGATTAATAGTAAATAGATTCATTTGTGTTAGATATAAATAAGTTAAACCATTTAAATGTGTGGAAAAAAATAAGCCTAGACTCATTTAAAAATGTCATCTACAAAATATGTTTAGAAATCATATATTTAACATATATGTATAAAAAAGATTTAGCATTAAATGACCTACAATGGTTATGACATTAAACCAAATAAAACCAACTGGGACCAGAGGGGTGTCCTTGTGGCGTAATGGTTAAAGCACTGGACTGTGGAATCATACTAAGTGAGTTCAAACTCCAGTCATGCTATTATATTTGCTTTTGGACAAATACCCTTGGGAAAGGGTATCCCCCCAGCAATGGGTTAAATAGTACCGCTACAGTTCTTCTCGAAGAATGGATTTGGCATTGAATAACCCAAGAAGGTTGATACATCATTAAAAAAACTACAAAACAAACCAAACCAAACCAAATCATATCATTAAAATCACTCAATCAAAATGTCACATCCAGAACTTAATTTGTAGGTTGTAATGAAAATGAAACAAATGATTGTCTCAAAATGATAGATGAGGTATTTCACTTATATTAGTAAGTTGTAAAGTTGGCAAATGTAGTCGAGGGCTACCCGAAAGCTCCCTTTTCAATAGCTACAACACCAAGGTGTAAGGGAGGGCACTACTCCTTTCCCTGGATTGCTTTACCCTTGAAACATACCTTATAATAAGCAAGGTGTCATCAAGTACCATTTTTTGGGGTCTTTGGTATGACTCAACCTGGGTTTGGATCCCAGTCTCCTGGCCCATTGGTGAACACTCTACCACTTGGCCAATGGCCCATTGGCCAACTAGTGGTCTAAGAAACTGGGGTTCAATCCCAGTTCGAATCATACCAAAAACTCAAAAAATAGTACTTGATGCCGCTTTGCTTAACACTCAACATTATAAGGTAAGGATCAAGGGTAAAGTTCAACAATCCAAGGAATGGCGTAACACCCTTCCCTACACCTCGGTGTAGTAGCTATTGAAAAGGGCGCCTTTGAGTCACCCTCGACTAAAGTCACCAACTTTACTTCACTTATATTAAAAGTAAGTAAAGTTAGCGACCATAGTCGAGGGTGACCCGAAGGCTCCCTTTTCGATAGCTACTACACCAAGGTGTAGGGGAGGGCGCTACTCCATTCCCTGGATTGCTTCACTTTACCCTTGAACCGTACCTTATAATGCTGAGTGTTAAGCAAGGTGGTATCAAGTTCCATTTTTAAAGTCTTTGGTATGACTCGACCTGGGATTGAACCTAGGTCTCCCGGGCCATTGGCGAACACTCTAACCGCTGGGCCAATCCAGATCCAAAAATTGTAAATGATTTTATGATGTAAAACTTCATAAAAAAAAGGAGGTCAATTGTTATATCATCCTAAAAAAAAAAAGCCTTTACAATTAATTATTTGAAATGTGCAATTTCCTTAATTTCTATGATCAAATGAATTCAGGTTATTTTTCAGATTTTTGAAGAATTCATTCACTTAGCACTTTTATATTTTTGTCGAGGAGAAAAGATAAAAAAAATAGATTGGAAGAAGAGCAGCTCACTTGACCATACGTGGTGCATTCAATAAGTTTCCAGACTTTTTTTGTAGAGGCATTTAAAATTGTCATAGACTCTTGAAAGTTCAGTATGTTATTGCTATACATCTTATGAGATGACTGACCAATTTTTATGGTTTCAGGTTCAAATGAACACCTACAGCAGCAATTGGAATACACCCTACTAAAGCCTGATTGTCACAGCTGGTCAATTTCAAAAATGCAATCTGACACTTTAGAAGAACGATACGTAATAAAATTCTGCTTTAAACTTGGAAAAAATGCCACAGAAACGTATGAAATGCTTCAGACTGCTTTTGGAGCATCTTGCATGAATTGAGCATCAGTTTTTGAGTGGCATAAGAGATTCAAGGAAGGCAGGGAGTCTGTGAGGGATGATGGGAAGTGTGGGAGGAGTAAGGAAGTCAATACACCAGAGTTGATTGGCCAAAGGGTTAGGGTTAGGGTTACTATGTTGAGGTTTTAAGGGAGTTCAGGAAGAGATTCCGTCAGAAGAGGCCAGCACTCTTCAAATCAGGTCAGTGGCATTTCTACCCGGACAATGCACCAGTCCACAACTCCATCCTTTTCACAGACTATTTGACCAAGATGGGCATCAAGACAGTTCCTCAGCCTCCCTATAGTCCAGACCTAGGTCCCTGTGACTTTTGGTTATTCCCTAAGCTCAGAGGCTGTCGTTATGAGACAATTGAGGAGATGAAAGAGGCTGTGACAAAGGTGATTGACAGGCTCACACAAGAGGACTTCCATGGAGCCTTCTAGAATTTGTTGGAACAGTACATGTGCATTGCAGCAAAAGGAGATTACTTTGAAGGGGACTAGAGTTTCATGTGTGTACTATCAATAAAAGTGCCCATACGAAAAAATTCTGGAAACTTATTTAATGATCCTCGTACTGTCTACCAGATAACAGGGGTGGAAGAAAATGTAAGAAGCAACAATATTGAAGAAGTTGGTGTCACTATCAAGTGAGTGAACCATTACTTTTATGTTTTTGTCACATAATTGCTTACTATTGTAGGAAAACAATGAATAATTGTTTTCCCTTTGTGACGTCTTTGGACATCATGTGGTCATCGATCATGTGAGAATTCAGAATCTTTTCTCCTCTTCTTTTTGTCCCCGTTCTTTGTGCAGATAAGTCTATGTTTTTTTTTTTTTTTATCTCTGTTCATTGAACAGACTTGATCTCACATCTCAGTATTGAAGTGTAAAGCCACATGGCTAAACCCAAGAAAACAAGGAAAACTTTTTACTGGTGTGTACCCCTTTTTATATTCTGCTTGTTCATGTAACAATGGGCACATTTCATCTTTGGGGACATGTTTGTGTTTTCTTGTCATAGTATTTTTATATGGATTTATTAAATGTTGAATATATGTATATGAGATTTTTTGTCTTTCATTCCATTTATTCAGTGTTTGTGTATCATTGGATATACTAATGTTAATATTGAACCTTGGTGGGTGGGGATGTGACTAAATATCCACCCTAGTACTAATTATTACCAATAACTGGTAATCATTAGTTAATTATTACCAATAACTGGTAACCCTACCGTTATGTTTGCCATGATCAGACAGTGACCTTGAATGGCTTAAAGGTCATTCTATTTTTTGGCGACAGTAAAGAGTTTATGAATCATAACAAGAGTGTAATATTACGTTTTATTCATTTAAGTCTCTGTCCATTTTTGGAATTCCGTGTTTGTGCAAGATTTATTTACCATTTGCTTGATTTCAAGATTTGCTTTTTTTATTTCAATATCATCAGAATCATTGATTGCCGATCAATGTTGTTGTTTTGGATTTCATTTTGACCAATTTATTGATCAAACTGATATGAAGTTCCATGTCTTCCGAATATCTGTCTGTTAATATTGATGGTTTCGCAACTTAGTATGCCACAAGACTGGATACTTACACTGTCATATTATTATTTAATAAGTGTAGCAGAGTATAAGACCCAGCTCATTGGTCTAGTGGGTAGAGTGTTTGCCAATGGTCCAGGAGACCTGGCTTCAATCCCAGGTCATGTCATACCAAAGACTTTAAAAATGGTACTTGATACCTCCTTGCTTAACACTCAGCAATATAAGGTACATATCAAGAGTAAGGTGGAGCAATCCAGGGAAAGGAGTAGTGCCCTCCCCTCCACCTCGGTGTAGTAGCTATTGAAAAGGGAGCCTTCTGGTTGCCCTCGATTACAGTCACCAGCTTTACTTACTTACTTAGTTTAGTATGGCACAAGGCAAAATTAGGAGAATTTGGTCAGTAGATATGGCAAATATTCACATAAAAGTGATCTACAGATAGTGGGTCAAAGTTCAAATAATCAGATTTAGATTAGATTTAAATTGAATTTAAATTTTGATTTAAAAAAGTTAACTTTTATTTCTTAGATACCAAGGGAAATAGATATATATTTTGGGGGTTAAGCAAGACAGCACACACACTCATTGGAGATGGGCAATGATTCATAAAAGAATCTTTCTCTTTTTGACTGACCAAAATCATCTCATATCTCCCAGTTGATGAGACTAGTTCAAAAAGAACTTGTTAAATTTTAAATGAATGTAAATAGATTTTTGCGACAATGTTTTTGTCCTTTTCTTTCTTCATGTAATGTAATGACCTGGAAATGACAAGTTGACTGCGCCTCTTCAGAGAAGTAAGAGTTCTTTCCTAACAAGTATCTTGGATATAACACTTAACCATCTGATGGTGAGGCTCCAGTCCTGGAGCTTTAGCAAATGTGGAATAACCCTTTATTGCCATTACTCCCTGGTCCACTCTGACCTCGAGTGGTAGTACCTGTTAGGGTCCGATTTATGGATCAAATAGAACTATTTAATCATGCACTGTATCTGTGTGCAAACATATGAATAATGTTGGATAGAATTATTAGTGTTTGATAGCTATACTTGAAACCATTTAACTCAGTGCAAGCAAATGAACTCTGGCTTGTTTAAGAATAATGTTACCTACAAAACTTTACAAATCGTATATATTATATATACATGTATGTAAAGAAAAATTGATAACAAGGTAATCCAAGTAGAAGGAGAGATTTATTGAGAAACAAAGTCGACACTCTAGCGTTTTGGTTCTACTGAACCATTATCAGGACTGTGAGGGGTTATATTAGTGATGTTAAGTTAATGATGGATGTATAAAAAGTGTAAAAATATATAAAAACTTTGGAAAATTTGTATAACAGGAAAAAGTTGGCTGTTTATGACAAGAAAAAGTGGCACTTTGATCAATGAATCATTGTTTGTTGCTTTAAACTACATCACCTGACCTATTAGAAACATTGTGCAGAATCCACGTTCGGTTCGTTCATTGAGAGATTTCGAATCATTCCTTGTTTTCAATGAAGTTCAAATCCTAGAAGTCTGGGGGAGTTGAGGGGGTAGGATTTGAACTTTGTCAAAGTTACAATCCATTATTTTCTCCCATATACATGTATAATCAGAATTTGGCATTTAATAACCTACAAGGGTTGATATGCCATAAAACACAACCAAACTAAATCAAAAAGGAAATGACCCCTTTATTTGCAGATTGAGGAAGTACAGGTGTCATTAAAAACATCTGCTTAGCAGATGAAGGATAAGCAAAATGTTTTGTACTTGAAACTAAGCTGGTATGGATATGAGTCCAATATGCTAGAAAGATAGACTCACTGACAGATTGGCATAGAAAACAACAATACATGTGCCAAGAATGAAACAAAAAGATATCAGATTAAACACAATCATCCAAGTTGATCAATTGATTGATTTTAATAGGATGTGAATACATCCAGGGTTATTTTATGCCTCAAGTTTAGGGAATTGCATTCAAGGTACATTTTTTAGTTACATTATTTGCGGAATTATTTCTTAAGAGTTTTTTGCACGCATTTATATGATATTGAATATTCCAACCTGATTCAAATAATTTGCATACATTTGGATAGTTTCAAGCATTCTTATCAAATATTAAAAATCATATAGTTACAAGTAATTATTTCTATTTAATTATAATTATTTGATTGCACACAGTTATATGGTTTCAAGTTACTAATAGTAATAATCCTTAGTTAACAATTATTACTTCAAGTAACTATTGATACAAATAATTAACAGTTATTTAATATCCAATATACCTATCAAATAAAAATAATTTTTAATCAGATTTATTCAATCTATAGATGGGAGCCTTACAGGTATTTCTACTCCAGATCTGAGCAGATATGCAAGTAATGGCAATGAAGGATACTCCATACTCCCCAGAGCTTGATAACAGGAGCCTCACCATCAGATGCAGTTTAGTGTTATACCTAGGATACTGCTTTGGGGGGGTCTAACCCCTCTGCAAGGAATACAGTAAGTGTATTCTGTGCTCCATCAAAAGGGTGGTTTTACTCTGGTTTAGAATTAGTAGATAATAGAAATTTCCACTCATCCAGACAAATGGCCTGAGGACCTGTAATCTGTCCTTCAAATAGCCTCAGAAAATAATAAAAATTCTGCAGTTTATTAGAAGACTTAGTGTCACTATTTCTTTCCTGCCATAAAGGGATCATTGATAACCAGAAGATGATTACCCTCAGTATTTGTGACTTCCTACCCTTAATGAAATACTTTTTTGTACTTATGCTAAAGCCAGATTCCCCCAAGGATGGAATACTGTACTCATATTTTAACATATTCTTCTCAGCTTATTTTGTCAATTTTGGATAGAGTACAGAACTGGTTACATAGCCTTGTTGGAGAGGATTGTTTCTCATCATCAACAACTTACCTATCACCAATATATATATATTAATCCAACCCTTATCTAACCCTAACCCTCTACCACAAGCAGAATGTGACATTGGGTCAATTTTTTTTAAGTAAAATAGGTTTGAATTCAGAATTTTCCTTCTCATAGACTGGTTGCCTAATCAAGTCTAAAGAACTCAGTCTACTCTGCTATTTGCCCATGATTTGCTGAGAGTCACATAACTCACTTTCTGATTGGTCAGAAAATATCTTTATTACCCTTCATTTTAAACTCACATTAATTCCAGAATTGGATGTGAAGAGCTGATTGAATTTTGGTCTGACTTTGGCATATGATCTGTGGCTGTTGAGATAAACACTTCCATTTTGGTTATAAAAAAGTGTTCCAACAGGTTATAACATATCTTACTGTTTCTTAATTTGATTTTTTCTTTTGTCATCTGTTTGTAATAATTTTTTGTTATCCTTCATTTGTCATTTTATAACTTTGTCCCAATAGTAGCCAACAGACCTTACTGGGGGTGACTTTGAGTATTAAAAAATGTGGGAGGAAGAAGAGGAGGAATCTCTGATTTCAGGTTACATGTGTATATATTTAAGCAGCATCCATTCTTTCTGAATCCTCCCCACACCAAATACACATTCTATTCTGACAGATTCTTTCCTAGAATATCTATAAAGTTGATCAAAATCCCTTATGAATTTTCCCATAATAGAAGGAAAGACAAGATAAACTTGCTGGTTAGCCTAGTCGGCTGGGGCTGTAGAATATACCAACTGCATCTCTGCAGAGGGGTAACACCTCTCCTCCCTAACAAGTGTCCCAGATATGACACTAAACAATTATAGGGCAAGGCTCCATCCTTGGAGATTTGGGGAATGTAGAGTGCTCTTTCATAGCCATTGCTCTCAGGTCCAATCTGACCTTGAGTGGTAGCACCTGATAGGGTCCTATCTATGGGTTAAATAGAACAAACTATGTGTGCAAACAAATGACTGATGTTAAATTGTGACTGTTATATAGCAATACTTGAAACCATTTAACTGTATGCAAAAAAAACTCAGACTCATTTAGGAATATTATAAAAAATGTGTTTACAAATCATATTGAATATATATGTATAAAGAGGATTTGGCATTAAATAACCTACAATGGTTGATATGCCATAAAAGCCAACCAAACCAAATCATATATATTTAATATATATGTATAAAGAGGATTTGGCATTAAATAACCTACAATGGTGGATATGCCATAAAAGCCAACCAAACCAAATCATATATATTTAATATATATGTATAAAGAGGATTTGGCATTAAATAACCTACAATGGTGGATATGCCATAAAAGCCAACCAAACCAAATCATATATATTTAATATATATGTATAAAGAGGATTTGGCATTAAATAACCTACAATGCTGGATATGCCATAAAAGCCAACCAAACCAAATCATATATATTTAATATATATGTCTAAAGAATATTTGGCATTAAATAACCTACAATGGTGGATATGCCATAAAAGCCAACCAAACTTATTAGTACATACCAAGAACCTCCACTTACCCCCCATATCAAAAACCATCCAAGTAAGATGAATAAGATATGCAGGATACAGCTGGAAAAGCAAGGATGAACTCATAAATAACATTCTTCCATGAACCCTTACACATGAACTTTCCAGTGTTGGCTGACCAGCAAGAAATTATTGACATTACCTCTGTGCAGACACAGGATGTACTTTAGAAAACCAGTTGGGAGTAATGGATGATAGGGAAGAATGGAGAGAGAGAATCAAGGAAATCCATGCTGTCAATGTGATGATGATGATGATGCACAATATACCTGCAAGCGGTAATAAAAAGAAAGACTACAAAATGTGTCCCAAACACTAGAACTACACACATATTATTCCATGAACAAGATGTACAAAGAAGAGACACAAAATAGAAAAATACTCAATTGATAAGGGTAGATAAAATAGTCATGTGGCTTTACCATTCCCTGACAGAGATCAGACGATATTCAAATAGGCTTGAATTCAGAATTTTCCTTCTCATAGACTGGTAGCCTAATCAAGTCTAAAGAACTCAGTCTACTCTGCTATTTGCCCATGATTTGCTGAGAGTCACATAACTCACTTTCTGATTGGTCAGAAAATATCTTTATTACCCTTCATTTTAAACTCACATTAATTCCAGAATTGGATGTGAAGAGCTGATTGAATTTTGGTCTGACTTTGGCATATGATCTGTGGCTGTTGAGATAAACACTTCCATTTTGGTTATAAAAAAGTGTTCCAACAGGTTATAACATATCTTACTGTTTCTTAATTTGATTTTTTCTTTTGTCATCTGTTTGTAATAATTTTTTGTTATCCTTCATTTGTCATTTTATAACTTTGTTCCAATAGTAGCCAACAGGCCTTTCAAAGTCCAAATACAAAAATAGATTGAGAATGGGTTTTTAGAACTTTATGTGAACACCCCCAATCAAACCAGCAAATTATTTAAAGAAGATAATTATTCAATATATCCCTACAATCCTTTGTTACACCTTATTTGTCATTTTATAACCTTTTGCTTATGCTGGTCAACTGGCCTTGTTGAGTATGATTTTGAATATTCAAAAAATAGACAGAGAGAAATTATATTTTGCCATCTTAAAATGTGAGGCAGGCCTTTCAGGGTTGAAAATCAGCATTCAAAATCCTGGCCTTGAACTGGAATCAAACAGTAAACACTAATTTTGTATTGTGTTACTGCTTCCATTCATATGACAAAAAAACAATAACTCTTGAGTAAAAGTAATTTCTCACATTTGCAAGAAGGTGTGGCAATTGTATCATCTCTGTCATCAGTCATGACCGCTCAGAACTCCAATCTATCAGCCAAATGGAAGTGTTCACCTTGACACCCACTGCTCATGTGGCAAAGATGGACAGAAATTCTACCAGCTCCACTTTTGGGACAAATATCAAAGGGTAATAAGATATTTTCCGAACAATGAGATTCTCAAAAAAGCCACTTGAACACTACATAAAGAAAAGCTGATTTGACCCAGAGGTAGAGAAAGGAGCTAAACAAAGAGCAAGTGGTTCAACCATTCATGATTGTCAGTTCAATAAACTCCCAACAGGCCCACTTCACAAGTGGATTTTCTATGTGGCCTATCTCAACAGCAACTCTGGTATGTGACATATTCTTAAACTTGTGTAAGTATGTGTGTGTGTGTGTGTATGTGTGTGTGTGTGTGTGTGTGTGTGTGGCAGCATTATTTTGACATGTGTTTAGTCAACTCCAGAAATATATTTATGTACAGACTTTCCTGGTGCTTGAAAGTGGTCCCCAGCTACATTTGTGTAACAAGTTTGAATTAATATATATATATATATATATATATATATATATATAATCTTTATCTGTTGATTTCAATCTATCTATCCATCTATCTATCTGTCTTAATCTGTTCATATCTATTTATCTATTTATCCCTGCCTGTTGATATCTATCTGTTTAGGCCTGATCCTATTTTTACAACAACCACTTTCATCACTTTTACTCTAATTATATCTTTTCTTTGCCATACATGTCAGCTCTCATCAGAATTTCAACTAAAGCCAGTGGCCAATTCCCAAAAATATTGAAATTGCAGAGGCCAAAAACAATTCAAAGGAAAAAATTATAAAGGAGGATGAGGGAGAGTCTTTTGGATGTAAGCAAAACATCAAAGAGGGAATCGTTTGTTGTTATTGTTGGAGTTAAACACGATTGAACAAGTGAATATCCCCATACAGATAAAAGGAACATGGCTGACATAATATAAAATTGTCACTCATCTCAAAGATCAATTTGCACAAATTGTTTGGCTCTGGATATAGGGAAAACTTTTCTCTCTTTACAAAAAGAAAAGTTGTGGTGCATGAGAATAAGATAAAAAGATGATAATAACTGAGATAGATAGAAATATATATATACATACATATATATATATATATATATATATATATATATATACAAAAATGTATTGAGATGAAAAAACACAAGGTCTTCAGAGGATGATTTTATTTGCAGAAATATTTGCCAACATTAAAGGTTTCAGTTTTTAAACCTTCATCAGGATGTCTAAGTTATAAAATATACATGTATATATATATATATATATATATATATATGCATATATATATGTATATGTGTATAAATAAATATATATATATTTTATATATATACATATATATATATATATGCATATATATATGTATATATATATATATATATATATATATATGTATATGTGTGTGTGTGCATATATATATATATATATATATGTTTACATATATATATATATGTATATACATATATATGTCTATATATATATATATATGTCTTTATATATCTATATGTATATATATATCTGTATATATATATATATATATATAAATTTTGCCTATCTGGCGAATTCTAGAAGGTGTATGTGCAAAAAACCTAAAAGCAACAATATTATTTGTCGATTTCTCCATGGCCTTTGACTCCGTACACAGAGGGAAGATAGGGCAAATACTTCTTGCTTATGGCCTACCCAAAGAAACCGTCACAGCCATAATGATGTTATATAAAAACACAAAAGTAAAAGTCCGCTCCCCAGATGGAGACACAGACTACTTCAAAATTAGCCCCATACCTCTTTATCATCTGTCTGGACTATGTGCTTAGAATTTCTATTGATAAAATGAAAGACAACGGTTTCAAACTAACAAAGGAAAGAAGCAGAAGATACTCCACACAAACAATTACCGATGCGGACTACACCGATGCCATAGCACTTCTGGTAAATGCACCCACCCAAGCCAAAACCCAGCTACATAGTCTGGAATGAGCAGCTGCTGGCATAGACCTCCATATCAATGCAAACAAGAGGGAATACATGTGCTTTAATCAAAGCGGCAACATCTCCACACTAAATGGTAGTTCTCTGAAACTAGTGGACAAGTTCACCTACCTAGTAAGTAGTGTCACATCAACTGAGACAGACATCAACACACGACTAGCAAAGGCATGGACAGCTATCGATAGGCTATTGGATATATGGAAGTCAGACCTGACTGATAAAATAAAATGCAGTTTTTTCCAAGTAGCCTGTCAATACTGCTATATGGATGCACTACATGGACGCAAACAAAATGTATGGAGAAAAAGCTTGACAGCAACTACACAAGAATGCTGTGAGCAATATTAAACAAATCCAGGGGACAGCACCACCCAAAACAACAGCAACCTACCACCCATCACAAAAACTATCCTAGTTAGACAAACCAGGCATGCGGGATACTGTTAAAGAAGTAGGGACAAACTCATAAGTGACATACTACTGTAGACCCCTTCAGATGGAAAAGCAAAGGCAGGATGACCGGCTTAAACCTATATACAACAGCTCTGTGCAGATACAGAATGAAGCCTTGAAGACCTACCAGGAGCAATGGATAATAGAGATGGATGGTGGTAGAGGGTCAGGGAGATCCATGCAAGCAGTTCGACATGATAAGGATGATGATGTATATATATATATATATATGTCTATATATATATATATATATATGTATATGTATGTATATATATATATATATGTATATGTATATACATATATATATATATATATATATATATACTAGCTGTACCCGGCCACGCGTTGCTGAGGCTCAGTTTGTTTAAATGGGAAAAAAAAAGAAAATGCATGTTTCTAATATGTTTAATTTTCCAATACTTGTGGATACACAATATTCTTGGTAGTTCCAGTTTCCGTGTAGATAAAGAGATTGTCTGGATTGCCGACTCTGGAACAGGCAACATATAATTGCCCATGTGAGAAGCAATCAGTGTGTAAATATAAGCCACACAATTCTAAAGATTGTCGCTGTGCTTTGCTGATCGTGATTGCAAATGCCAATCGAATTGGGAATTGCAATCTCTTAAATTGAAATGACATATCTGTTGGAATCATAGGAATTCGCAGTGTGAGGACATCTTCACCTTGAAAGGCCCTTTCAAAATTTTTGCTTGTATGATGTTGGTCATTAATTTTTTTTAATGAAAGACGTGTGCCATCACAAAGTTTGGGCTGGTTAATATTTTGCAACATGATAATTGGCACACCATAAAATATTTATTAAACAACAAAATAAATGGGATATCAATAGTGAAGAAAAAATTTAAGAATAAGTTTTTAGACTAAAAAGAAATTTACTTACTACTGAACCAACGAAATATGGCTTAAAGTTTATTAACGAAAGAAAACTTTTTAAAGAATGTCTTTCGTTGAAGATAAACAAAAAAAGAAAAAGAAAATAAAATATTTAGTAAACAATTCATTACTACTGAACAGACGAAATATGGTTTAAAGTTTAGTGTCTTATTGATAATAATAAACGAAAGAAATAAGAGAAAAAATGTCATATTGAAAAAAGAAAAGAAAATATTTAGTAAACAATTTGTTACTACTGAACCAATGAAATATGGTTTAAGAAAGAAAACTTTTTAATGGATGTCTTTCGTTAATGTTGAAAAAATATAAGAAAATATTTTGTAAACAATTCGTTAGAATAAAAAAAAAATTACTTACTACTGAACCAACGAAATATGGTTTAAAGTTTAGTGTCTCTGTTTAAGTCAACCAATAAAGCAGAAAAAAAATCATGTGTAAAATTTGTGAGGTTTGAGTGGCTGAGGAATCAGGGGTTAGGGGCAAGGCTGTGTTGCCGTTAGATATCTGACTCCATATTTTGGTTATATTATTTTACTCCACGTTGACTGGCCGACGCAATGCCTTGCCCAAAGAAAGTCCCAAAAGAAATATACAAAAAGAAAAGATAGAAATAGATAAGTGACAAAGATATTTCTTTTATACTTTCCTTTATTTACTGGGTTCAACAACCATTCCGTGGATGAGGGTTTTTTTCCTGAATACATTAAAATGGTTGAATCCCCCAGTTTAAGGTGTCAAAAATACATTAATTCGTTTCATGTATGTATGTATCCGCATTTGGTATTTCGGGCTTCCATAAGGGTTAGTTTTCTTTTGGAAGTTTTGTCAAAGTCCAGTAAGAGTTAGTTTACAGTTCATTCGTGGGTCTTGTATATTTCAGCATAGTGCTGACCGATAGAGAGAGGACTGCTACCAAAGACGTATGCGTGGTGCCCAAAACACCAGACAGCAAAATGGTGTTGTTGGTTCGACGGACACTGCCTGAAAGAGAAAGAATACTTTGCTCCATTTGTCAAAAGGAAAGCCTTTTTTCTGTTAAGCATGCGTCATCCCCTTTTCCCGTTATGGACCTCTGGGAGTTTTCTGCAAATTTAATAGTTTTCTTTTTATTTATTTATTTATTTGTTTTTTAATTTTAAATTTTTTTATTCATTTATTTGTTCCCTACAAATTCTTGGAAAATGGAAGTAATATTTTCCATCATTATTCGCGTTCGGCTTTTCTCGGAGAAAAACGACTTATTAAAAATTTTTTTTTTCAATTATTGTAATATTTTTGGATAATAAGTATATAAAAACACTCCTGAATTCGAATAAAATACTCTCTGAAAATTTTAAACCAATTAGTGGTATAAAACTGGAGATTATCAGTTAGTAACAAACATTTACATTTTTATTTATATAGATATAAACATTAAACACTAAACACATTTTAGTGTTTAGGCCTTCATTAGAGGATTCTGACGATTTTATTTGCAGAAATATTTGCCAATATTAAACTTATTAGTTTTTACACCTTCATCAGGGTGTATATGTATTTACTCAACCTCCCCCCCACACACACATAGAGGCAGGATGCAATACAAAGTCAACTTTTTAAGTGAAGTTTGACAGGTTTCAATTCTGAGTTATCTTCCACCAGCACACATATTGTTTCATGTATTCCTATATGATACTGTTAATTTTCAAACATCTTTTTGGTTTAATTTGGTTTGGTTAATTCTTTTTAATGGCATATCAACTCCTTATGTGTTATTTAATGCTAAAATTGGATTATTTTGTAAAGCTTTGATTTAATTTGGTTTGATTAATTTGTTTAATGGCATGTCAACTCCTTATGGATTATTTAATGCTCAATATGATTCATTCGTAAAGGTTTGGTCATTAGCACAATGACTTTTTTCAACAATCAACCGGTATATAATCCATGAAAAAAGAAAAAGAAAAAGATTCTCCTCCTTGAAAAAATGATATGAAGCGCACAATCTGTTGTGTAACGGAGGTGAGGGGAATTTGGAAAACAAAAAACTCATCTACTCCACATGGATTTCTTTAAAGAAGAAAATTTCAGCATATTTGAGTGGACAAGAATAAAAGCTGTCCACTGCCATTGACATATTGCTTCCCTGTCTCATACTATTCCTGATTATACCTCTTTTAATTCAATTTAGAGGTACTGATTCAAAAAAAGATCTCCAGAAACTAAGGTTTTACTTGTTATCAATTTCTGGTCAAGAATTATCAGAGATTTAACTTATGTACTGGATACTCATTCTAATGCATTTCTATAGTAGAACCTTTCCAACATATTTCTTTAATAAAACCCTATCCAATGCATATTGATAGTAAAACCTTTTCCAATGCATTTCTTTAGTAAAACAGCCCAGTCAGCTGGGACTGTAGATTACACCAATTGCATCTCTGCAGAGGGGTAAGACTCCCCCAACAATTGTTCTACATATGACATTAAACAAACTGATGGTGAGGCTCCAGTAATGCTTGTAGGATATTGTGTTTGGTGACTATGTTTGGTAACCGGACATTGGCCTAGCGGTTAGAGTGTTCGCCAATGGCCCGGGAGACCTGGGTTCAAAAATGGTACTTGATGCCTCCTTGCTTAACACTCAGCATTATAAGGTACGGATCAAGGGTAAAGTGGAGCAACCCAGGGAAAGGAGTAGCGCCCTCCCCTACACCTTGGTGTAGTAAGCTATCGAAAAGGAGCCTTCGGGTCACCTCGACTATATTTGAAAAAGGCATTTGAAGTAAAGATGTGAAACGATATGCACAAAAGAACATTTAAAACAAAGCAGGACAAACAAAATAAAATTTATATATCAACAAGTACATTGAATGAAACATTTCAAAACATTATGAGTGTTCTACTACTGTCTGTTAAATATTCCTCTGTGTGTGTGTGTGTGTGTGTGTGTGTGTGTGTGTGTGTGTGTGTGTGTGTGTGTGTGTGTGTGTGTGTATGTGTGTGTAACTAACACAAATACTATGAAAAAAGACTAAATCATAAAAGTGTCCTGTAGATTATAAAATGCATGTTGACAAAGTATTTTGACAGAGTTTAATAATGCATGTTAGGAGGAACATGTCTTCTCCCATGTTGGTTGTTTGTTTCTTTCGGTGGTTTGACGAAATTTCTGTGGTTGTTTTCGAGGCTGGAGCAAGTCTAACCATAAAGGTAGAACAAGGAAGAAAATAGTTGCAGAGAATTTACATTTTGTGGGGTTGACTGCTGGAAGTCAAATGTAAGAGAGAAGGAGTGTTGTCTCTGGAAGTCAAAATGGAAAGAATGAGTTCTTGAAAGATGAGAGTATATATAGGCAATCCTTGTCATGCAGTCAGCTCCAAAATCGCGAGATAAAATCAAAGTTGCAGACATAGTTGTGAGCACTAACCACATGACTTTCCTGACCAATAAGTTCCTGAGACTGATTAGTTTACCGATGTCCGCAATCTTTGTTTTGGGAAGAAGTGGCATTACAGCCATTTTAAGATATAGGAGTATAAACCCTATATGCTCGAGCTTTGGGGAATGCAGAGTACCCGTTTACTGCCATCGCTCCCAAGTCCACTCTGGCTTGGAGTGGTAGCACCTGAAAGGGTCCTATCTATGGGTCAAATAGAAATAAACGGTGTACTTATGCTAAACTGAATTGTTTAGATATAACTATTTTGACTTTTAAACCGTGTACTTATGTAAAACTGAATTGGTTGAAATAAAACTATTTATATGTATAAAAATGGATTTGGCATTAAATTACCTACAATGGTTGATATGCCATAAAACTAAACCAAACCAAACCAATCTTTTGTAAAACTCTTTTCCAATGCACATCTATAGTAAAACACTTTCCAATACATTTCTTAAGTAAAATCCTTTCCAATGAATTCTTTGAGTAAAACACTTTCCCATGTATTCCTATAGTTAAACCCTATCCAATACATTTCTGTTGTAAAATAATATCCAATGAATTCCTATAATAAAAGACTTTTCAATGCTTTCTCATAGTTGAACCCATTACAATACATTTCTAGAGTAAAACTCTTCTGAAAGTATTTCTAAAGTAAATCTCTTTCAAATTAATTTTTATAGTAAATCCCTTTCCAACATACTCCTATAGTAATTACCATTTTTTAATGCATTCCTATGGTAAAACCCTTTCCAACACATTCTTATAGTACGACACTTTCATATAGCAATACTCTTTCCAATGAATTTCTATAGTATTCACTTTTCCAATGGCTTCTTATATTAAACCCTTTCTAATGCATCCATATAGTAAAACCCTTTCCAATGCTTTCCCATAGTAAATTCCTTTTAAATGCTTTTATGTAGTAAGATCTTTTATAATGAATTCTTATAGTAAAACTTTTCCCATTACATTCCTATAGTATTTACCTTTCTAATGCATTAATATATTAGAATCCTTTCTAATGCATCCATATAGTAAACCCCTACCTGATGAATTTCCACAGTAAATTCTTTTTCAATTTATTTATATAGTAAAATCTATTCTAATCAATTCCTATAGTATTTACCTGTCCAATGCATTATTATATTAAAATCCTTTCTAATGCATTAATATTGTAAAATCATTTCCAATGGATTCATGTAGTAAAACCATTTCAAATAAATTCATACAGTAAAACTCTTTTCAATAAATCCCTGTAGTGAAACCAGAAGTCTCTCTCTGTACTCAACTTACTATTATCCTATCTCTTATCTATATAAAATCATTTAAATAGTGACATATCTAAAATTACCTTTTCATATTTTCATTAAAGTGATTTACTACATTTTTTAGTGACATTTATAACCAAGACAGCAATTATCTTCTGATTGAAAGGTAAATCAAAACTTATTCTCTTCCTTCTTCTCTGCTCTTTCAAAGATCACAACCAATCATAAAAGCCAAGACAACAAACATCAAATTTCAAAAAAGAACCAATCACAGGAGACAAGACATAATGAACATAAGTTGTTGTTTTTAAGAATCAATTACTAGAGGAAAGATATAACAAAAATTAAAAATCAAAAATTATTTAAGCTATTAAAGGATTTAGGAATTGTTGTGTTTAAAGTGAAATCTTGTGAGCAATAAAATATGATTAAATAACACATGAAAATTAGTTAATTTAAGTTTTTCTTATTTTGTTTAAACCTATGTAAAATTAAGTGGAATATTCTTTCCTTTATACAATATAAAGGATTCTTTTAAAGACTCATCTATAATATAACTAGACAAAAACACTAGTTGTTATGAAAATAAATTGATTTTTGCTTGGATAAAATTGTTTTGCTTTAGATTTGACTTAAAAAAAAACAAAACAACATACCTGATTTAATAAATATTCATTGGAAAGGGATCTATTATAAGAACACATTCAAAAAGGTTTTATTATCAGAATTCATTGAAAAGGGTGGATGGGGGTATCTTGAAAATATCCCAATAGCTAAACTCTTTTCAATAAATTCCTATAGTAAAACCCTTTCCAAATAATTCCTATTGTAAAATACTTCCCAATGCAATTCTATAGTAAAACTCTTTCTAATGTATCGTTATAGTAAAACCTTTCCAATGCATTCCTATGATATAACCTTTCTAATGCATTCTTATAGTAAAATATTTTCTTATGAATTCCTATAGTAAAACACTTCCCAATACAATCCTATCGTAAAACTCTTTCCAATGGATTCCTAAAGTAAAACCCTCTGTAATGAATTCCTTTAAAAAACTTTTTCAATGCATTCATATAGTGAAATACTCTCCTATGCAATGCTACAGTAAAAGTCTTTTGAATATATTTCTACAGTAAAACCCTTTCCAACACATCCATAAATAAAAACCTTTATCAGTGCATTCTTATAATAAAAACCATTGGAATGCATTCCAATAACAAAACTCTTCCCAATGTATTAATATAGCAAAATCTTTTCTAATGTATTTATATTGTACAATTTTTCCAACACATTTATATAAGAAAACTCTTTCTAAAGCATTCTCATACTAAAATGCTTTTTAATTCATTTCTGTAGTCAAACTCTTTCTTATAAATTTCTATAATTAAATCCCTTTTTATGCATTCCTATTGTAAAACCTTTTCCAATGAATTTCTATTGTAAATTCCTTCCTAATGCATGCATATTTCAAAACACTTTTCAATGTATTCTTATAGTGTTCTTATAGGAAAACCCTTTTCTAATGCATTCCTATAGAAAAAAAACCTTTTCAGTGTATTCAGATAGGAAAACAATTACCACAAAATAACCGCTTTATTCAACATAAAGAATGTTACACCTTGTAAACAGAGTCCACTAGTTACCTGAAAGTTCACCATTTTAATTATTTGCTAAGCTTTTTCTAGCCCATATGAATGGGGCACCCAATGAGAATCAAACTCACTTGCAAAGCTTTTCTAGTCTAGCTAGCAAACCATTACACCACTAAAGGCACCCTTGCTCACCATTTTAGTCTGCCTGAAAGAGAAACCATTAGCCGGAGCAGACCTTGCCCAGTAGAGAGTTCCATTAGATGAGGATAACTATTAGGAGTAGACTATAATATTCACCCAAGCCAAATTAATTTACCCCTCATATCATTACAACAAAGCAGTGGTTCCTATGAGCAGGGTACATTGACTCAACTCTTCTGAAGGTGCAATTGGTATATCAAAAATGTTCAGTATTCCAGAAGTACAATTGTCAGTCGCTGAAAAAGGCCACCTCTTTCTGAGTCCTCTTTATGGTTGCTGTATCTGCACCACTGTACTTGTTTACCTGTGTCCACGACGGGCAGGGTGTTAGGTCATGTAGCTAAATGGTCAACTCACGGCCAATACCATATTTGATGTATGCATAGGTGGGATTCATATCCAGTAGTTCAACTTCCTTGTCTAAAAGATCCTTCTTTGAGTGTTGCATAAACTGATGTACAAAGACTGATCTGGACTTAACAGAAAGGAGGGGAAAAACACGACTATTGATGACCATTGAAAAAATGAGAAGAATCTCTTGTGGAATGTTGTGTTAGTAGCCGTAAACAGGATAGAGCTGATGCTGTACAGAGAACAAGGTAGCACAAACTCTCAGTGAGTCAATGGTAAGTTCTGAGATTTCAGGATGAGATAAATGATTTTCCTGATTATCTCAGCATTGTGTTCTACCTGGGCATTACCTTATGAGGCTGTCTTTTGAGAAGCAACACCATATAGCGGCAAGTATTCTTTCACTTCACAAGTGAATAAACCATAGTCTCAGTCTGAATGGTCGTAATTAGGTAATCCACATAGGAAGATTGATTCTAAACACTGAATAATTGTCTTCAATGAGTTATCTTTGTATGAAATTGCAAATGGAAAAAGCAAAAATTTATCAATTGTATAAAGATTTATTTCTAACAATAGAACAGGACTAACCATGCATAGCAAATTAACAGCAACTTTGATGCTTTCGGAGTGGAGAAAGGAGAAATGAGCCTAGACATTTAGGCACCAGGACCTGCCCCCTCCATTTCCATCAACAACTACTTCTAAAATTAACCAAAACCTTCAGTGTGCCTGACCTGTGAGGCAGTAAAAAGAAAGCTAGTTGAAAGGTATTGCCGCTCACTCTTTTAATCATTAAAAAGTGACTGAATTGACAAGGAGCTATCCAAGAAATTCAACTTAAAGTCAACTTAACCAAATTTAAATTCAACTGAACATCAAAACCCAAGAATTCGACTTAAAGTCAACTTATTAGGAAACTCAACTAAAATTAAATGAAAGCTGAAAATTCTACCAACATTTCAACAGAACCACAAAACTTCCCAAAATAAAAAAACTTTATTTTCTGGATACACATACATACACTATCTCTCTCAGATAAATTCCACAAATTACAACAAATTTGCAATACTTTATCATTGGCCTAGTGGGTAGAGTGTCTGCCAATAGTCCAGGACACCTGGGTTCAATCCCAGGTCACATCTTACCAAAAACTTTTAAAATGGTACTTGATACCTCCTTGCTTAACACTCGGCAATATAAAGTACGTATTTGTTTATATCAAATAAAATTGTTTTTCTAAAACTTTGTCATCTGTATAATCCTTTTTAATTGGTATCCAAACAAGAAAACTGCGGAACCTATTGTTTAAAATTACCCACTAAAAATATTTTCTAGTTCTAATCACCAACCTTGGATCTTATCATTTTTTATTTTAGACCTTTTATAATTGTCTCTCATAAAAACCACTGATCATTGATCCATCATAATAGTAAAATGCTGACCTGACAGAAAAAGAAACTATTTCTTCACTGCAGTAGCTTCTCAAATTATAGCCCAGTTGCTTGGGGCTGTAGAATACACTGACTACATCTCTGCAGAGGAGTAAACGCCCCCCCCACAACAACAAATGTACTGGATATGACATTAAACAATCTGATCATGAGGTTCCAGTAATGCAGGAGCTTTGGGGAATGTGGAGTACTCCTTCACTGACATTGCTTCCAGGTCCAAAACACCAGATAGTAAAATTGGTGTTGTCGGTTCGACGTCACTACCCGAAAAAGAGGTCAGTTCACAGAAAACCTGGGTATTTATCTCTCTTCACCGGCTCCAAATTCGCCACTCCAAAATCCTTCTAATTTTGGCACGACCGCTTCCCATTGGCTACTTTACATTTTATTATTTTTCTTTTTTCTGATTTTGAACCGGATGGATGCGTGGAGCCTTATGCGTGGCGACGCGTTTATACATTTTATATCAGGCAGCCGACGAGTCAATATCCGGTTGGGAGTTTTACTGTTAATTCCTAAATCCCCACAATATCACACACGGTACAATGCTTTGACGTAAGTCTTTACACAACTTTCTCTATAATGTACTATTAGTCTTTCTTGTAATTCCTCTGTCCTTTCATTAAGTTTGTTCAGAGAATAAATGTTTTATAGTTAATTCGTCATGAATTGTTTCATATTATTTGGACTTGTCTTTAATTGGAATCATTTTGAGATGAGGCTTCTTAATCTGAGAATTAATTTTTATTTATTGCGGACTTTTTGTCCTCATCTTCGTAGTTTTTGTGTTGTTTCTTCTTTCACTACGTGAAAACTACCAAGATGAGGACAAAAAGTCCGCAATAAATAAAAATTAATTCTCACATATTATTTGGCTCGAATAAATGTTAACCATAATATATTTCCTTTGCTATAAATGTCCGGATTGTGTCCTTCATTCTCTAACAATAATAGTAGTGTGCTTTGGTACTCAGATACGACAAATATACAAAGACAAACCGTCAAGTCAGCAATACTAAGGCCCACTTGATCCTCTCTCATACTGGTGTTGGGTCAGTAAAACGGTAATTCCTGTGTATGGAGTGAGTGAGGGAGAGGCTCTAAGTGTATTTGGATATACTAATCACGTCAAGAGCCCAGAAGTCTTGGTACAAAAAGCCAAAATCCAGTCAGATAGATTCCAACCGGCATTCCGTGAGGCAGTGACATTAAAAGCTCTCAGAGAGACAACCCTAAGATACCAGTATCTTCTTCAGCACGCTGGTAAGTCCTTCAAACTCAACTTTATACACAGGAAGGACTGTATATTGTTATTCATTGTTTCACGTGCTGATTGATGAATTACTTGAATTAAATGAAGTATTAAATCATTTATTTATTGCAGTTAGCCTTAGAATAAACGCTATACTAACACAATACTGGTATATACGTCCGTTTGCTTCAAAAGCAGTAGATAGCTTGTCATCATCACACGGGTATTTGGTTGTAAGCGCTCTTTTAGTCCAAAGTAGAGAAAATCCAATAACTTACAAGTTTATTTAGGAGTGTAGGGAATAGAAAAAAATTTTTAAATGAAATTAAATTAAAAATAATTATTAAAAATATGCAGACACTCCCAGAAGCCCCTGACAGGAAGAGGGGCGACGCATGCGCCAAGAAAAGGAACCGTCCCGACAAAAGAAAGAATCTTTCTTGCTAGTGGTGGAAAGCACCATGCGTCCGTCTCTTGACGATGCGTTGGCTAACCATTCAACTAGTAGCAACCGCCTTTTTTACTAACGATCCCCGACTAAAAACACCGAATAATGAACTCGTCAGGATCACAATTAAGACACCATACAACGGACTTAATGACTACAACTGAAAACAATGGATATCTCCCAAAAGCGTCTAACACGTTGTTAACGCTTTAAATACCAAATTTGGACACATATACCCAAGAATGACTAACACATTTTAACACTTTGACTGGGAGATTCAACCATTTCATTTGTATTCAGAAAGAACTTCCTCACCCACTGAATGGTTGTTGAACCCAGGAATAAAGGCAAAATATAAAAGATATCTTCGTCTACTATTTTTTACGATCTTCTTCTTTCATATAATTCCTTTACAGCCTTCATATCCAAGAAGTTAAACCAGCAAGATAACGAGGGTAAGAATAGAATAACCCAGAATGGAGTCAGGTAGCAAACAATATCATAAATTACTTTCGAAACCCCATAATGGAATTAGATTTTTTGTTCTATTCCTTTCTAGAATTTTGATTTTTGGTATCCAGTTTTGTATATACGTTGACAGAATTGGAATAGTCAATACACATACGTTTTTATGGAGGCCAAACTTATCTTTTATAACTACTTGTGCTCTGCTAGGAAATGAGCTTGGTTCGATAACTCTTTCCACTGACTCTTTCTACCTCCTGGGCAATTAATAGTTGGTCCGCTTCGCTATATGTGCGAAATTTTGTTACAATCGATTATAAACGAGGTTTTAAGCTTGCAAACAGCCGTGGCACCAGCAAATTAGAAACAGTTAAGCTACAAACTTAGGTTTTCAGCTCATCTACTCTCATCTAGGGATCAGTTACGCCGTGTATAAAGGTGACAGCTGTTTGCTTTTTTTGAAAACCGAGACCGAGAGTATGACTTCACACAGGTTCTCAATTAATTCTAGCCGGGTGTTTTGATACGTTCTGTAATTTTATCTAATGTTCACATGACGTACAGTTTTAATTGAAACACGTTTAGTAGACTTTGCTAATGTAATATACAGTGCAGCAGGCTTAATTTTTAGTTTGTCTTCGTGCTAATTTGTGATCCACAAAGCTACCGTAACTGGCCGAATCAATCAGTGTCGAGGTGGGGTAGTCGTTTATCAAAACGAAAATAGAATATGATCAACACTGAGGAATGGCTGCCAGTACAGTACATAACTCCTTATTCTTAATAGCAGCAGCAATTTTCAGTTTTCGTTTAGACCGGCATACTTTCGCCCAGTGAACAATTTTATTATGAGAAATACGTAAAGTATTTTTAGCTGGGCATTTGAAACGATTATATAACTAGCCACCACAAAACCAACAATGCTTTTCTGGAGCGGCAGTAACCAGAGCAGAGTTCGTTTGTAAAGAGGCGGTACAGTCTTGGAATTGAAGAACATTTTCGGTAGATAAAGCAGTACTCATCTGCTTGACTACCTTTGCGTACTATTGTAGGGATTACATCCCTTGTCAATCGTTGATTTCTACGATTTGGCGCTAGGTGCGACGAAAGGTCATAAATTCCCTTATCCACCAAAATAGTTTAGCTAATGATCACTAGAGGATGAGGTCAAGGTAGTATATAAGGAGAAAGCGGAAAAATCGAATTCTCTTTTTCAGCCAGCATCATTCCAAGAAACTCATGCCTCGACGACTTGTCAGATTCCAGACCCCAATGGACACAAAGATGCGGGAATTCCCCCCTCCACACACACACACACGAGGACTTTCATCAAAGAACTTTTCCTCTTTTTATTCACATATACATTTTTCTCTAGTTTTCGATACTTGTGATGGAGAACTTTAGAAAATGACTTTCTCTCTTTTTTTTTGTATCTATTTAGTTGTTTAAATTTATATTTAGTTGTTTAAATTCATATGAACAAATCCTATCAAGTTTTTCAAATCTATTTACTTTGTAGCAGAAAGAATTTCAAACCATTATTTAGTGCGGGAATTTTTTTACCGTTGGAGTTTTGAAAGTATACATTTCATCCAATGGGAATGACCGATATAATTCTGCCCGGGCACACCTCCCCGGACACCATAAAACGCAGCGCTAACCATGCTCGCCCGCTCTTTTCCTGTCCTCCTTGCTGACAGCAAAGTAAGACAAGCCGACACGAGAGATAACATTTCTCTCTCTATCCCAGGATGATTCCAAACAGCAAACAGAGGGACATTTCATCTCAAGAGAGCACATTTCAACATTTGTTTCTCTGTTTCCTTTAGGAGATCATTTCCTGGTCAATTATTTCTCCCTTCTAAACCAAATGGACCCCGAAGCATCTGGCTAAGTACTAAATTCCCGCACAGCCATTTACAACTGTCTTACAATCTTCTTCGACTCACGGCACAAGGGAAAACTTCCTCTCAAGCTGTCATTAATTACACAAACTGAAATCCATCAATATCAACGTCTTCATTATTTATTTTCTTTCTTTTAATATAACAAGAGGCAAAAGAACTCAATAGTGTCAACTGCCATTTATGTTTAAATGGTAATATCATCTGCCCACATGTTATAACTTCATTTATTATTCATAACTGTCAGAACGACCGCTCTGCAACACTATTCCGATTTAAGACTGGCTATAATCCCTTGCTCTAGCAATTTCACAGGTTTGGCTAAGAGTTAGTTCCTTGTTCTCTAGCAAAAGTTGCCATAGAACATGAGATGTGAGTCCATTAATGAATGCGTTTTTTACCAATTCTTTTTTTTACTTAGCTTGTGTAGTCCTTAAAGGAATTCTTCAATACTTTAGGTTGCGGACTGCTGTCTTGTGGTTAGAAGGAAGCGTGCAAAGATTATATTTTTCTTTTTAATAAAATATTTGTCCAAATTGTCAAAGGCAGATTCGTACTTCGTAAAGTCGGATATAAGTTCGTATATAATGGCGGTGACATATTTGATTAGACAACGTAGTATGGAAACTTGTCTAGGAATTCGTCAATGAACTTTTTCAATGTAATCTCTTTCTTCTTCGGGGTCATTAAGATTTATGTTCAGTTCGTCTTGGCACAAGTTATGCTCCATCTTGATATACATGTTGAAAAAATTATCATGAATAAAAACGGATTTACCACAGTATAGCGGCTTTATTTTACATAAAGAACCTCACACTTTACAAGCACGGAGTCAGGTTGTCATTTTGTTCTTTCTAAAAGGAGTACAATTCGCTAAAATAAACTTCATTCTGTAGAGATTACCATTAAAAGTGAGATAACTTTGAGAGGTAGACTATGGGGTCATACTGAGGTCAAGGGTAAGCTATGTCACCGTTTTCATCTGACTCCATTCTGAGGTTATATCAATTTTTACCCCACGTTGTCTTATCGATGTAACTCCTAGAACAAGAAAGGCCCAAAAAGAAATATACGAAAGAAGACAGCAACGGACAGGAGACGAAGACGTTTTGTTTTATTTTCCCTTTATTTCCTGGGTTCAACAACCATTCAATGGGTGAGGGAATTTTCCCTGAATATTTAGCGATAGGTGAAATGCATATTATTGTTTAGCGAGGGGGAACCATTTTGTGGCCAGAGTTTTTGTAGAATGATTTTAGTTGGAGAAGTTGGTTTGTGTTTAACGAGGAAGATGGTTGTAACGTATGTGTGTTTACGTTGTGTTGTTTCCTCGCTGAGTGTTGTAAGGCCCTCGCTAAGTTTGTGAGAAATAAAAGGAGGATGAAGTAGTAAGATGGCGAGAGTCGAAATGGGTTTTTATGAATAGGTTTTTATTTGCAGCATGGAATATTGGGTTTGCTTTTGGTGCTGCAAGACTCGTGAAGGGTTGTGAGTATTTAGACGAAATTGAGTTATGAGAAGTTGAGATGGCAGCGTGTGTCGTTGGACGTGTGAGAGATTGTGTTTTTTGCATTTTTGACAAAAGACATGTTGCAGTTGTAGGAACTGAACTTTGGATGTCACCATGATTTTCGTGTCTGGTATTTGGGGAGAGTAGGCGTTATCTCCATGCGTGTCGAGAGCGGGATAACGCTCAGATCGACATAGCCACTAGTTAGCAAGGTGTTGTCACCCCGCTGGTTACTGGCCAAAAGAGAATGATCTTCCTCCTTCTGTCAGGAGGTCCCTTTTTCTTTACGCATGCGTCGTCCCTTTTTCCTGTCAGAGACCTCTGGGAGTTTCTGCATATTCTAATCATTTTCTATTTTTAATTCAATTTGATTTTTTAAAAAAATTATTTATTCATTCTCTACAAGACTATAACACAACGCATTCCTATAATAAATCCATTTCCATTGCATTCCTATAGTCGAAGTTTTTCTAATGAATTTATATAGTAAAATTTTTACCAAAGAATTCCTATAGAAAATCTCTTTTCAATGCATTCTTGTAAAACTTTTTCCAATGCATTCCTATCATAAAACCCTTTCTAATGCATTCATATAGTAAAATCCTTTCTAATGAATTTGTAGCCGTTACAAATCTATTTCCTCTTGCGAATCAATGCCCCCACCAAGCGAGTCAGCCACTCACTGACCAATCAGGGGTAGAGCGCATTGATTCCTTCTTCCTACCTAGGACTATTTTTTCTTACCCGTTTTGGAAGTCAGGACAAGTCAGAGAGCACCAAGTTAGCAGCCAAGACAGACCTCTCTCACGTCCTCTCTGCATTCCTCATGGAAATCTTCACTGAAAAACATGCTGCTACTAGCCACATACACACCAAAGAACCAGCCTTGCGGCCAGTCACACAAACTACTTGCTACAGTGACACAGACTTCCTACCAACTCAAAGACCAATATACTAACCGGCGACACCAAAAAGAACCTTTTCTCACTCTGACTTGTTTACTTCTGCTACTATAATAAACCTTTCGTTGTTGTATTTTCAAAAGAAGTTTTGTTATTTATTTGTATTGTCAATTAATTTATAGTGTTATGAAAACCATTAGAAACACTAAAAACTTCAATAGCAAAACCATTTCTAATGCATTCTTGTTGTAAAATGCTTTCCAATGCATTCTTACAGTAAAACTCTTTCTAATGCATTCCTGTAGCTAAACCCTTTCCAATATATTTCTATAGAAAAATCCTTTCAAATGAATTCCTACAGTAAAACCCTTTCCAATATATTTCTATATTATTTACCTTTCCAACGTATTACAATAACAAATTCCTTTCCAATGAAGTAATATTAGTTAATTCCTTTCCAATACATTCATATATTAAAATAATTTCTAATGAATGCACAGTGAAATACTTTTCAATGCATTTCAATAGTAAATTCTTTCTCAATGCATTTATATACTAAAATCCATTCTAATGAATTCTTATTGTAAAACCCTTTCCAATACATTCCTATAGTATTTACCTTTCTAATGCATTAATATGATAAAATCATTTCCCATGCATTCATGTAGTAAAACCATTTCTAATGAATTCATCCAATGAAACTATTTCCAATGGATTCCTATAGTAAAAGCATATGATAATTATTCTCACAAAAGTCTCTCTCTGTACTCAACTTACTATTATCCTATCTATTATCTATCTAAAATCATTTAAATAGTGACATATCTAAAATTACCTTTTCATATTTTCATTAAAGTGATTTACTACTTTTTTTAGTGACATTTATAACCAAGACAGCAATTTTCTTCTGATTGAAAGGTAAATCAAAATCTATTCTCTTCCTTCTTCTCTGCTCTTTCAAAGATCATAACCAATCATAAAAGCCAAGACATAACAAACATCAAATTGTTAAAAAAAAGAACCAATCACAGGAGACAAGACATAACAAATACTAATCATGAAAAAATATTTTAAGTTATGAATTAGATGATTTAGAAATATTATTATTGTGTTTGAAGTGAAATATTCTGAGTTGCAGGTTTTAATTAAATAGTAAATTAAAATTAGTTAATGTTAGAGTTAAATTTTGGTTATTCTGTTTAGACTTATGTCAAATGAAGTGAAATATTATTTTCTTTTAAACATTAGTAATAATTTAAAATCTATTTATTCAAAGCTTAAATAATGATTATAAGCCAAATTTCTACATTTTTTTGTTTCCCACTTTTTAAGTCTCCTAATGATCAACATTTCTAATTATATTGCCATGACAACCTCATGAAGTTTTTATATTCACAATAATTTTCTTAAAATTAAATTTTTTTTCAAAACTATTATCTGATGAAAAGCAAAATGTCATAATGAATGTATAAACACTCCACCAAATTTATTTTTATATTTTATTTCTTTTCTATTCAGTCACATATTTTATCGTTATATTTATTCACATCTATATAGTGTTACCTGTCAACAGGTGACCTTAGTATGCCTTTCTGACATTTCAGTAAACTATGTTGGCAAAACCAGCTGCTAAACTTCATAACAGATACTGGCAACAAGAAACCATGCTTGATTTGAGTGGTTGTATTGTCTGTGGCTCACCCAGTTTTGCCAGCATTGTGCTTGTTTCTAAGAAAAATTTGTCAGCTGCTGGTTTTGTTCAAAACTGTATTAGCCATAGGTCAGCTGCACAAAAAAAAAAGATTCCAGAATACATACATATTGTTGTTTTTATTCACTTTTCTGGTTTATCCTAGTAAAAAGGAGGAGTGACCCTAAATAAACTTGGATATTGATCAGTTTTCACCTCATTCTGTGTCTAACAGCTAACTCTTTCATAAACTGCAACTGTTCCTGGCAACCTCTTCTGCTTGCAACCCAAGATTCAAAATCTCGCTACTTTTGACTCATGGGTGGGGAGGTATTCCAGCTTGGTCAGGTAGCCCAGACCAATGGTCAATTCAACTGCCACTACTCTGTCCAACTCCTGATTGCTCCCTTCAATATATGACACCTTGGATTCTGAATAAAAAAAACTGCCTTTCCCATATGGACCTCCCGGAACTAAAATTGTTTAAAAAATGAGATTCTTGTGCACTGACCTCTGACCATACTAGTGCCTAAGTCTTTATTTCATTATGGCCATTTAAAAAACTAACTTTTTCTTCCCATTGCTAACTTCCCTAACTTGATAGTTATTCTTTTCATTGTACTATACACACACATCCATGTACATACATACATGCTCTGAATCAGTGTCTTGGATATGACATTAAACCATCTGATTGCAAGGCTTCAGCTTTGGAGATTTGGGGAATGTGGAGTACCTCTTTATTGCCATTGCTCCCAGGTCCACTAAAACCTGGAGTGGTAACACCTGATAGGGTTCAATCTATGGGTTAAATAGAACAAACTATGTGCAAACAAATGACTGATGTTAAAATGTGACTGTTATATAACAATACTTGAAACCATTTAACTGTGTGCAAGAAAAGAAGTCAGGCTTGTTTAAGAATGTTATCAATAAAATATGTTTACAAATCATATATATATTGAATATATATGTATAAAGAGGATTTGGCATTAAATAACCTACAATAGTTGATATGCCATAAAACCCAACCAAACAAAAAAATACATCCATGCATATATACTATGCCTCTGCCCATACATACCCATACAGATATGGTTGCATCCACATGCATATACATATATATATACCATACACCTATATGCATACATATTCATTCATATTTATAGACAAACTGGCACTTTTATGCATATGTATTATTGCACCAGATATGAGAACCAAGGTACAGAAAAGCTTATTGCATCACATTGGAACTATTATTGAACACTAAAAAATGGATTACATTTATGAGGTTGGTTGGTTGGTTGTTAGTTTGGGTTTTATGGCATATCAACCTTTGTAGGTTATTTAATGCCAAATCCATTTTTATGCAAATGGTTCTACTTCAAACAATTCAGTCTAGCATAAGTACACAGCCTTATTGTCAAAAACATTTCTATTTCAAGTTATTCAGGTTATTCAAACAGTTCTAATTCAAACAATTCAGTTTAGTATAAGTACAGATTTTGTTTACACACAGTTAAATGTCAAAACAGTTCTATATTAAAAAATTCAGTTTAGTGTAAGTACAGTTTCAATGTCAAAAACAGTTCCATTTCAAGCAATTCAGTTTAGCATAAGCACGCAGTTTAAATGCAAGTACAGTTTAATTGTCAAAAACATTTCTATTTCAACCTATTTAGTTTAGCACAAGTACACAGCTAGCTCCATTTAACCCATAGATAGGGCCCTATCAGGTGTTACCACTCCGAGCTTGAGTAGACCTGGTAGCAATGGCAATGAAGGGGTGCTCCGCATTCCCCAAAGCTCCAGCATCACTGGAACCTCATCATCAGGTTGTTCAGTGTCATATCCAGGACACTGATTGGAGAGGTGCAGTCAGTGTATTCTACAGCCCTAGTCGATTGGGCAATACATTTATGAGACTAAACGGCTCCAATAGTTGAGAGGGAAAATAATCTCATGCCTTTTTTTGCCAAGTGAATACTAATTTTCCTTGGTGGAGCTTGAACTCAGTTCCCACATTTCATTCTTAGAACTTTTAACTGTTAGGCCACACCACATCTCTATAAACTACAGCTGGTAGTTGACAAAAACAACAATACACTAGTAACACAGACTGTCAAATCAACAAAAATTTTATCTTTCTTCAATCTGGTTCATCTTCAAACTACAAAATAATCTTCTTATTTATTTCCAAGAAAAAAAATTCAGTCACATTTTACTTAGTGTTGGCTATCAATGTAAAAATTGATTAAAATGATTCACTTTTATCATTTGATGCTGAAAAAACAACTTTTGGAATATTTGAATGAGATTAAGAAATGTACAATGATTTAATGTCAAAGAGATTTGAGGTGAGCGTACACACACACACACACACACACACAAGATAGGAACAAACTAACATAGATAGATAGATAGATAGATATGAACAGACTGATAGATAAATAGATTCATAGAAAGATGTGAACAGACTGAAATAGATAGTTAGATAAATAAATAGACAGATAGACGTGAACAGGCATATATTATGTATACTCAAATGTTTATATCTAGCAATATCAATAAACAGAGAGAGAGAGAGAGAGAGAGAGAGAGAGAGAGAGAGAGAGAGAGAGAGAAGTTTATGAACTGATAGACTGGATAGATTTACTGATTATTTAATATTACAATTATCTTGTCTGTAGAAGTTTTATGATATCATTTTCATACAATTTATTGTCATATGCCATTGGCCTAGTTTGAATCCATTACTGGCTTTTTGTAATAGATACTTGAATTTTTTTTTTAGATTTTGGACACCTTCTTTGTAATCTTATGTCATTAGCAAATATCACTTTATAACATTCTACATTTTCTTCAAAGATAAATTTGGGTGGGGGGCTGAGTGTTGTACGTTTCAGAAATAAAGCCTTATTTCCATAATATGCATGCTAGCTCTTGTTTCTTACTGTCAAAAACGAATAAACAGTGGTAAATTTCCTCTGTCCAATGGTGTTATTGTGTTTCCTGTATCAATTTTCATGGAAATGAATACAAGTCATTAATTTGAGAGTGCTCCTCATACACATATGCACACACACACACAGAGGCACACACACTCATATATATATATATATATATTTGGTAAAATCTTGGATTGGCATTTGAGTCAACCAGGTTTCGAACCCAGCTTCGGGAATCTAGCCTGTCTAGCCACACTGAAGAGTTCTGATAGAATGAAACAGATCTGTCGATGGATGATAATATATATATATATATATATATATATATATATATAAAATAAAAAAAATTCAGATAAGAAGAGTTGTATAAAAAAAGTGTGCAATGTTACTATGGCAGAGCAGGTATGAAATCTAAAATATTCAAATTATGAACCCTTAAGATTTTTTTTGGCTGAAATATGCTTCTCTAAACATATCATATATTCTGTAAATTTCACATAATTTGCAGTTCTCAGCCACTAAAAATTTGATGACTGACTTCTGTTCAAGTGTAGAGCACTCTGTTTGATTTGGTTTTATTTTGAATATCCTCAAAAAAAGGATTTTTGCATAATTAAACTAATTTTGCTATAAGCCAATTTCAAACAATGCAGTTTTTAAATTTATGGAAAAAAATTCTGAAAAAATTATTATCATTATTATTATCATTATTATTATTATTGTTTGAGTGTGGGTCATGGTTATCTTTCAATGGCTGTTTTTATTCTCATCTACAGAAGCCACCCTTATAGATGAGCAACAGTAGTTCCCCAATCGAACTAATCAATCCTGGCCATTGAACTGTAGGGTTCATAAGCCCACGACTGGGTTAGGCATTGCGTTGAACCATCAGAGGGTTTATCTGCTTGCTTTTATGTACACCATGCTGCTTCCCATGGCTTTCAAAAAAAAAAAAACACTGCATGGTTGGTAGGTTGTTTAGGTTTTATGACATATCAACCTTTGTAGGTTATTTAAAGCCAAATCTATTTTTATGAAAATAGTTCTACTTCAAACAATTCAGTTTAGCATAAGTACGCAGTTAAAATGTAAGTACAGTTTAATTGTGAAAACCATTTCTATTTCAAGCTATTCAGTTTAGCCAAAAACAATTCAGTTTAAATGTAAGAACAGTTCATGAAAATAGTTTTATTTCAAACAATTCAGTTTAGGATAAGTACGCAGTTTAAAAGTAAGTACAGTTTAATTGTAAAAACATTTCTATTTTAAGCTATTCAGTTTAGTCAAGCAGTTCTAATTCAGCTAATTCAGTTTAGTATAAGTAAATATTTTGTTTACACACAGTTAAATGTCAAAACAGTTCTATATTAAACAAATCAGTTTAGTGTAAGTACAGTTTCAATGTCAAAAAACAGTTCCTTTTCAAATAATTCAGTTTAGCATTAGCACGCAGTTTAAATGTAAGTACAGTTTAATTGTCAAAACCATTTCTATTTCAAATAATTCAGTTTAGTTAAAAAATTCAATTTAGCATAAGTATGCCATTAGTTCTATTTGACCCATAGATAGGGCCTATCAGGTGCTACCACATCGGGCCAGAGTGGACCTGGGAGCAATGGCAATGAAGGAGTGCTCTGCATTCCCCAAAGCCCCAGCATCACTGGAAACTCACCATCAGATTGTTTAGTGTCATATCTAGGACACTCATTGGGGGGGAGTCTTACCCCTCTGCAGAGGTGCAGTCGGTGTACTCTACAGCCCCAGCCAAAAAATGCACTACAGAAGAAGATAGAAACACATACTCCGAATGACGAATATAAGAATTTTGTCAACACCTACTTAGAAGCAGCAGAGGAATACATACCAACTAAACAAAGAACTAAATCTTGATGATGTAATCTGGACAGAACATGTACCACATGCCAACTAGATCAGAAAGCAGAAACTAATAAAGACTGGTAATTATGGTATTTTTCATGTGTGCAAGGGTCAAGGATCAAGGTAGCTACAGAAATGGAATTAGAGCAGGGGTCTCAAACCTTTTCAGCTTAACTCAGGAAAATCTGAGCAACAATCTTAAAAGGACTGAAAAAAACCCAGATCAATTCACAATCTATTAATCCCAATCACAATCTATTAATGAAACATGATATTATTTGCAATCTCAAAATCATGTAATATCTGACTTAAATGAAGAGATCAATAGGAGCACATCAAACAAGCGATAATTTGACAGTTGAGAATCCAGTATACTTTTGGCATGTTTCATTTTAAAAAATAACCATTAGTGCCAAACATGTTTGTTACTTTCTAAGTGTAGGGGATAAAGTTGGGTTAATAATCCAGATAGAAGTACATGGTTCTAATAAAAAATTTAGGATGAGGCAAGCAAGAAACTTGGATTTGATATTTTCTGAACAATAAAATCTGCAGTGGTAATAATACTTCTTTACAACAAACATCAAAAGGTAAGATAGAAAATTTTGAAAGTTTGGTGAAGGGCCCCCACAGATAGTCCTTGAGATCCTTATGTGGCCCACATGCCATGGGTTGGAGACTCTGGACTTAATGTTTGGTTAGTTGTTTTAAATTTTCATTAGATCTAATACTAAGAAAGAAGTGTGTATTCATTGTAGATGTGAGGGAGAAAGGTTCTAGGGATTTGGCCAAAAAGTTGATTGCTCAAAAAATTGGCTGGGAATCAGGCATAGAGTAACAGTAAATGGTATCTAGCAAGTAAAAGACAATTCCACTTATTTATTGAAATGTCACCTCAGACTTAAAATGTCACCTCAATTTTGGTGTTGGTATTTTTTTCTCTTACATTCAAAGAATAGCAGGCAAGGAATTTGGTGTTTATGTTTTAGCTCTAATATACAAGATTTTTAAACCTCATGTCCGGATGGTTAAAGTGTTCGCCAATGGCCTGGGAGACTGGGTTCAATCCCAGGTCGAGTCATACCAAAGACTTTAAAAGTGGTACTTGATGCCTCCTTGCTAACACTCAGCATTATAAGGTAGGGATCAAGGGTAAAGTGGAGAAATCCAGGGAAAGGAGTAGCGCCCTCCCCTACACCTTGGGGCAGTAGCTATCGAAAAGGGAGCCTTTAGGTCACCCTCGACTATCGTCGCCAACTTTACTTTAATTTAAACCTCATATGGGGATTTGCTGAAAAGTTCTAGAACCAACAAAGAAGAGAATGACATATTTCAAAATCTTTATTGAATTCATTTTTTTTGAGAGAAGAAATTGGAGAACCAATGAGCCAAGTATGTTGAACAATTATGGAATAGCTGGTATGTTTTATTAATCTAAGTCAGGGCTTCTCAAGAAGTCCTGCTTTAATTCAACCTGCTAAAATTTGATTCCTTCTGCCAGGGGTCTATACAGACTCCTGGTAGAAGCATAGGGGTTCACAGTGGGGTAAATTTACAAGTTTATACTTATAAATACCTTTATAATATTGCCCAGTCAGCTGGGGCTGTAGAATACACCGATTGCATCTCTGCAGAGGAGTAAGACTTCCCCAACAAGTGTCCTGAATATGACACTAAATAATCTGATAGCAAGGCTCCAGTAATGCTGGAGCTTTGGGAAATGCAGAGTACCCCTTCATTGCCATCACTCCTTAGTCCACTCGGGCCAGAGTGGTAGCATCTGATAGGATCCTATCTATGGGTCAAATAGAACTGTTTGACATTTAAACTGAGTGCAAATAAATAACATGCTAAATTAAATTGTTTGAAATAGAACTGTTTGATTATTTAACTGAGTGTAAACAAATGACTGATGTTTCATTGATTTGTTTGTGATACAAAGCAATATTTGGAAGAACTTAGCTTTGTTGACTTATGTTTACAACTCATATATGTCTAATACATATGAATAAACCAAATTTGGTATTAAATAACCTATAATGGTTGATTGATATGCTATAAAACCAAATCAAACCTTTATAACTGAGGAAAAAATTGTTGGGTCATGTAGACTAGTCCCCAGATATCATACACCTGGGAGAATACTTGATTAGGTGTGATGGCCACTAATGATGTGTCATTCACATATGACCATTCAAAACATACAGGTTATTGGAATAAATAATCTGGCTCTGACTGAAAACACCTGAATCATTTTGGCATTGTTGACAATGGAGTTAATCATATTTTCAAGCAAGAAAATATTGAAATGCAATTATATTTAAAAAAAACTACTTTATAAAAATACTGAATTCTAGAACATTCATTTTTATAACAGGTTATGAGGTGTCTTTTGAAAAAAAAAAGATTATTTAATTAGAAGAATAAAAATATAGATTTAAAAAAGAAAGAAAAATAATGAAAAGATAAAATTAAAATACAATGCCAGGAATTTTAATATATAAAACTAAAATTAAATTATTATTAACAAAAGATCCCACTCAGACCAAAGAGATCTGGATTTTTATTAGTTAAGTCAGTTTCAGCATGTGTTGGTGTAGATGTTATTACATAATTCAATATTTCATTTGTGATAACATTTCTGTATTTTGCCAAAAATTTTCAGATTGAAAACAAAAACATTTTTTAAAAATTAACCCCAACTCATCATGGCATCCATTGAAACCAAGAAAAAATATTAGCTATATTCAATTAATCTATATGAGGGTGAATGGAAATTAAATTTGGTTACCAGGGGTGTTCAAGCCTTGCTCCAAATCATTCCTTTCTTGTTCAGGCTAGGAATGTTTCATTACTCCTTTGTAGATTTATTTCTTAAGGCAGGCTAGAATTTTCTGGTTTATGTTTTAGATCTAATATAGAGATATCAAGATTTCTATGCATGTTAAATTAATTTCTTTAGGTAGGCATATAGGTTTGTTTTGAAGTGGGTACGTTGTTTTCTCAAAGTTTATCATGATCAGCCTTTACAACTCAACCTTAGCAACAGAAACTCGGACCAAACAACTGAAGGTCAACTTGGAAAGACCAAACCAATTTATCTATTTATTGACTTATCTACACTGCTGAAATACATACATACATACATACATACATACATACATACAGATAGATAGATAGATAGATAGATAGATATTTGTTGTCAGAAATGATTCTAGTTATTGAAATAAATGTGTAGTTATGTCTATGTATGTAAATGCATATATATATATATATAGGTATAAATAGGGGCATAAGTATATATATATATATATATATATATATATATATATACATTAGTGTATATATGTGTGTATATATGCAAGTGTGAATAAATATATAGGTATATAAATGTGTGTGTACATATATTTATGTATATATATATATATATATGCATGTATGAGTATGTATATATACAACTGTATATATACATTTGTTAGTGTATATATGAGTGTCTATATGTGTGTGTGTGTATATATATAAGTGTATATTTATATAGGTATATAAATGAGTGTATTTGTATATATGCAAGTGGTATATAAATGTGTATCTATAAATTTGTGTATATAGGTATATGTGTTTGTATATATATATATATATATATATGTTGTCGCACCACCAGGACGAATCTTCCTGAACCTTTCCTGCCACCCATCTCTGTGGTCCATCACTCCCAGTATATCTTCAAGGCTACATCCTGTATCAGCACAGAGTTGTTGCATATATATATATATATATATATATATATATATATATATATATATATATATATATATATATATATATAAGTGTGTGTATATATGAGTGCATATATATATATATTTATGTGTGTGTACATATATATGTGTGTGTTTATATATATATATATATATATATATATATATGTATATGTGTATATATGTATGCACACCTCTCTATCTATCTATCTATCTATACACACACACACACACACACACACACACATACACACACACACACATATATGTATATATATATATATACATATATATACAGTGAGAGAAAGAAAGAGAGAGAGAGACAATCAAATTAATCTACTTGCTGAAATAAATGAATTGCTAAAAATATACATGAGTCACCAGATTTTTTTCTGATCATATTGATGTTGAACATCTTAAGTCCACCAATAGCCGAAAGTCTTTTCATAGAAAATAACTGCATATTTATCAATATTTGAGCTAGATCCATCCTTGGGGCACAAATATCAGAAACTAGTAAAGCATTAAGGTGTATGTAAAGAACAATCATATTTTACACACTCTTACTTCAAACCTTGTTTCATTCCCATATCTAAAGACTATCAATAACTACACTATACAATAGTATTTACCATGTTATTTATTATGCGTAAAGTTTGAAATCAAATTCAGGAAAATTCTGAAAATCAAATAGGCATCTTTTGTTAGAGCTATTGTATCATTTGAATGCTAATGAATTTATTACCAGAAATGAATCAACATTCGAAAAATCATGATAATTCATTTTGAGTGTATGGATGCCCAATTTAATTTTTTGTTTTTGGTAATAAATTCATTAACATTCTGATGAGGCTAGACCTCTAGTGAAACATGTCAGTCTGATTTTCTAAACTTTGTTTTTCTTAATATAATTACATATATTGTTGTATAAAATTATTTAAATTCTTTTAGAAACCCTTCTTTAAAGCTTATTTCATTGAACAGATCTAAAACTATCTTTATATTATTATTATTGCTTACTGTTTTAGAGTTTCTCACATCAGTATTAACCTGATGGTTTTTCACTGGAGTTTGAGTGACAGCAAGTCTCCTCAAGTCTCCAGGACTCTTCTCAGTATTCAGGCCGTTCTCAATAATGCTGTCATTTGGATAGTCTCTAACCGTCTGACAACTTCCAAGTCCTCCAGGCCTTTTAAAAGTCCTTTGGTTATTGTGCCAAAAGCACCAATCACAAGTGGTACAATCGTCACTACCATGTTCCACAGCTTTTTTAATTCTCTAGCAAGGTCCAAGTACTTATCCTTCTTTACTCATTCCTTCAGTTTTATTCTGTGATCAGCTGGGACAGCAAAGTCGACAATTTTGCAAATTCTCTTTTTTTGTTAATTATAATAAGGTCTGGTCTTCTGGCAGAGATTAGGTGATCTGTGTGTATGTCAAAGTCCCATAGGAGTTTATGTGTGTCATTTTCTAGGACAGGTGTTGGGTTGTGCATGTACCATTTGTTAGTGTGGTCGAATCTAAATTTCTTCCACATTTCCCAGTAGATCACCTTGGCTATCCAGTTGTGTCTTGTCTTATATTCCTTCTGCACTAATTTGCTGCATTCGCTTATTATGTGATCGTTTCGTCTCTGTCACTGCATAGTCTACATTTTCTATTTTGTTGAGTCTTGTCTATTCTTGCTTATTATTGTTATTATTATTATTATTCTTTTGACAGTCTTTTACACCAGTGTTAGCTGGTTTCTTACTGGAGTGACAGTTAGTCACCTATAGTCTCCAGGACTCTTTTCAGTATTATGGCTGATTTGAATAAAGCTGTAGTTTGGATAGTCTCCACTCGTCCTCTTATTTCCAAGTCCTCCAGTCCCTGTATTAATCCTCTGGTGACTGTACCAAGAGCACCAATTACAATTGGTATCACCGTCACTTTCATGTTCCACAGTTTTTCCAATTTTCTTGCAAGGTGAAGGTACTTATCCTTCATTTCACTTTCTTTCAGTTTTACTCTGTGGTCTGCCAGGACAGCAAAGTCCACAATTCAGCAAGTTCCCCTTTCTTTGTTGACTATTATTAGGTCTGGTTGTCTGGCCAAGATTAGGTGATCCGTTTATATTTCAAAATCTCAGAGGAGTTTGTGCATCTTATTTTTCAGATGGTGTATATATTTGTTCATATGGTCAAATTTTAATTTCTTGCACAATTCCCACTGGATCACCTTGCCCACTCAGTTGTATCTAGTCTTATACTTTTTCTGCACTAATTTGCTGCACTCACCTATTATGTGATTGATCATTTCATCTCTATCACTAAATAACCTACATTTGCTTTTTTGTTGAATCAACCGCAAAGGACATCGACATGAGGTTAACGAAAGCATGGACAGCTATCAATAGGCTATCGATTATATGGAAATCAGACCTAACCGATAAAATGAAACGCAGTTTCTTCCAGGCAGCGGTCACATCGATACTGCTATATGGATGCACTACATGGACGCTAACAAAATGGCTGGAGAAGAAGCTAAACGGCAATTACACAAGAATGCTGCATGCAATCTTGAACAAGTCCTGGCGGCAACAACCCACAAGACACCAACTGTATGGCCACCTGCCTTCTATCACGAAAACTATTCAAGTTAGACGAACCAGACATGCAGGACACTGCTGGAGAAGCAGAGACGAACTCATAAGAGATGTACTCTTATGGACCCCCACACATGGCCGTGCAAAAGCAGGACGACCAGCACGAACATACATTCAGCAGCTATGTGAGGATACGGGATGTTGTCCTGAAGACCTGCCTAGGGTGATGAACGATAGGGAGGAGTGGCGAGAGAGGGTCAGGGATATCAGTGCTACCAGCGCGACATGATGATGATGATGATGATCTATTCTTACTTGATATGATTGGTCCTTATGGTATTCTTTTCTGCAGCTAGTAGAAGATATTTAGTTTCTTTCATAAGGTTTCCTTTCCTTAGCCATGTCCAAGTTTTCTTGCATGAGATGTCGCTTATTAGTTGCTTAAAATGTCCATAGAGTTTTTTTTCTTCCCATTTTTGTTTTCTAGTTATTTTTGTTCTGTTGAACCTCGTGTTGTCAGTATTGTTTCTGGTGACTTTAATCAGTCTTATTGACATTATAATCATTATTATAATCATTATTATTTCAATACTAATTTTGATTTCAGATTTTTAATGGTATATAGAAATGATAATATTTTTTTGCATTTTTTAAAAGTTGAGCAATAAAACTGCTAAATTATTATATATTGATTCTTTTGGATAACTCTCTTTATCTTTGTGGTCTTTATCCCAATTCTTCAGCCACTGTACACTCTGACCCTCTTTCTATTTGGATGTCTGAGATGAAGTCTTCTTACTATTATACATTGATTCCATTGAACCAGTTTCCTCATCTTTGTTGTCTTTATCCCAATGCTTCAGCCACTGTACACTCTGGCCCTCTGTCTAGTTTAGTTATTTACTTTAAAGGCATATCAACACTTATGGGTTATTAAATGTCAATACTATATATATATATATATATATATATATATACATGATTCATAAGTGTATAGTTTGTAGGTAGCTTTATTTTTAAACAAGTTAGAGTTCATTTGTTTGCACACAGTTAAATGGTTTTAAGTATTGATATTCAACATTGATAAAGCTATTAAATATCAATTATTTGTTTGCATACAGTTTAAACGGTTTCAAGTACAATTCACTATGTCTTCTAGCACCTTAAAGATAAAATAGGATTGGTTACTTGTTTGTTAAAAGAGCACTTTGAAGAATAAAGTCAGGACAATCATACAGGTATTAGGACTTGACATGACCAACCAATTGATCAGGTGTTTCAAATGGCCTGTCTATCTCAGTAAGAGACAAAGTAGAGTGTTGCAAGTAACATAATCACTTTGATTGCCAGGTTATGGACTGCTCAACTACCAAAATCCTGTCCTCAAGCATTACCGGTCACCATCCATAACCAAAAAGTGGCCTCATTGTGACGGGGAGAGAGAGTCTTACTTCTTTGCAGAGATGCAATCTTATATTCTATGGCTGAAGCTGACAAGATACTTCTGAGATGAAGTGTTGCTACTGTAATAAATATAAAGCGGCACTTCAGCTTAAGATCATAGTGTAGTATCTGTGCACTCAGCCTAGAATCAAATATTTTAATTTAGCATACTTCTACAGTTTCAAATGGACAAAATTTTAACCAAAGAACTGAAAAAACTATGAAACATGAAGGTGACAGTAATACCAATTGTAATTGATGCACTCAGTATGGTCACCGAAGGACTGGTACAGGGATGGGAGGATTTGGAAAAATAAGAGGACGAGTAGAGAGCATCCGAATACAGCATTATTGAAATTGGACAGAATACTGACAAGAGTTCTAGAAATGTGAAGAGACTTGCTGTCACTCACATTCTAGTGGAAAACCATCATCTAATACTGATGTGAAGAACTCTCAAATGAGTATGATAATTACAAAGACTTAGAATTATTAGAATTGGACATCATAAAACTAACAGAGATGAAGGGGGTGTCCACGTGGTGTAATGGTCAAAGGGCTGAACTGCAGAATTGTTGTATACAAGTTTGAACACCAGTCACACTATTACGCTTTCAGACAAATGCCTTTGCGAAAGGTATGCACCCCCTTTATCATCCCATCTATGGGTTAAATAGGACCACTACTGTTCTTCTGAAAGGATGGCTTTGGCATTAAATAATCTGAGAAGGTTGATATGCCATTAAACAAGAAACAAACAGAAACAAACAAACAGAGATGAAAGAAAAAGTATGAAAAGAGTTCCTTTGATGTAGAAAACTTCTCAAAACCAAACTTGGCAACAGAAATCTTAACAAAGGAATAAACACCTGTTTATTCCTCTGAAGTAGAAAACTTCTCAAAACCAAACTTGGCAACAGAAATTTCTGTTTTGTAAGATACTCTGAACCATTGTTGAAATTAACAAGGAAGAATCTCAGACAAATGGACCAAAGAAGAAGAAAATTCATGACAAAGCACAAGGCCTTATACCTGAGAAGTAATATAGACAGACCATACGTGTAAAGTAAAGAAGAGAGAAGTGGACTTGCTAATATTGAGGATGGCATAAATGCAGCAATTAAAGAACTCCAGAAATACACTAAAGAGTCCAAAGAATGACTAATTGCTGCAGCTAGTAAGACCAAGGCCAACATAAGGGTAAATAGAAAAGCGACAAAATCCAGAAAAAAAAAAATGGGAAGGAAAGCTACTGTATAGATACTTTAAGTGACAAACTAGGGAGAGTACACATAAGAAGACCTAGATATGGCTTAGAAAGAAGAACCTCAAAAGAGAAACTGATTTTTTCTTAATAGCAGATCAAAATAATGCTATAAGGACCAATTATATAAAAATGAAAATTGAGAAAACTCAAAAGAATAGGAAATGTAAGCTATGTAGAGACAGAGTTGAAATGGTTAAGTATGTAAGTGAATTCGGCAAACTGACACAAAAGGATTACAAGACATGACATGACTGGGTAAGAAAGGTAATCCACTGGGAATTGTGTGAGAAGTTAAAATTTGGCCATTCTACTAAAAGAGTCATGTACAAATTAGAATCTGTCCAAGAAAACGAGACACAAAATTCTCTAGAATTTTAAGAAATAAACAGATGAGCTAATCCTGGCCAGAAGGCCAGACCTCATGGTAATTAACAAGAAAAAAAGAACTTGTCATCTTACGAAGTTTGTCATTCCAGCAGACCACAAAGGAAAAATAAAAGAAAATGAAAAGATAAATAAATACTGGGACCTTGCCAGAGAACAAAAAAATCTGTGGAAAATGAAGGTGACAGTTATACCAATTATAGTGGGTGTACTGGGAATGGTCTCCAAAAGCTCAGAAAAAAAACTAGAAGTGGAAATCAAAGGAAGAATCCAGATTATAGCATTGTTAAAATTGGTTAGAATACTCAGAAGAATCTTAGAGACCTGAGGAGACTTGGCGTCACTTAGACTTTTGTAAAAAGACCTCTAGGTGGTGCTGATGTGAAAAATTTGGACTTCAGCTATGCAAGCTGGATTTTCTTTCCAAGTATTATTTCTGATGATTGTGGGATCCATAATCAAAGATCATACAAGTGAAAGATATAACCAACGGTTCATCATTTATTAGGGATAGTGAAAGGTATAATGAATTCTCTTGTGAGGAAAATGCAATAAAATTCCTTTCCTTTAGCTGTTTGTTGTTAGTGTCTCCTCCAGTGTAGCAGTCCTCCTTTTTGTTCCATACTCACTCTGTTTTTTGGGTGGGGTAAGGAGAAAAGGCCAAATATGTGGCATATCCCTGTAGAAAGTTGTAAAGGTACAGACAGAAAATAGCTGTGGCCTTGTATATAAAGAACGGCATGCATTTGTGTGAGTGAGAAAGTTCTGTTTTTGACTCTTCCTGTTCGTTAGAGCTTGGGCCCTCAATCAGATTTCCATCTGATGATAAGAGGAGATATCAGCAATACAGGACTTGCTACTTTTTTTAAAAATTGAGACCACCTGCACAAACAAACATCAAAGGTTATCATGTTGTTTGCCATCTGAGACCACTAGAACTATGATATATCAGAAAGTGTGATGGAAGTAAGGATTTCTTTATTTAACTCTTTATCATATGTCAGAGAAAGAGAAAGAAAAGGAGATATAGATATGGGGATAGATAAATCGATGGATTGATTTTCATTTTTCTTGTGTTCATCTTTTATGTTACTTATTTTATTTTTACCATGTAATATGTGTGTGTGTGTGTTTTCATCTTATATTTTCCTATATATCATTGATCAATAGAAATGAAAAGGCCTATAACAATAAGAAAAGAAAAAGGAGGTGCTTGTGTTATAATGTTAACCATTGTAAGAAATGGACACAACTCAATTTAAAATCCTGGACAAGGCTGCTTGCGTTATACATAGCACATTCCTTCCCCTTGGGAAAGGTAGCATCCAACAATTCTCTCTCCAGCAATGAGTAAATTGTAGGGTGGACTGGACTCTTTAGCCTTGATATGGCTACTGGTCTAGGTTAAGGAAAACTCTGAATTCAAACTTATTGAACTCTGAAATTGACCTTGTGTCACATCCTGTGTGTGCAGGGAGGTTGGTAAATACATATGACAGTAAGAAAAGTCTTTTAATAAAAAGTTAATTTTCATCTAAATGAAAAATACCAGTATTTTATTTTGAATGGTTTAATTTGGTTTAGCTTGGTGGTATATCAACCATTGTAAATACATACAGTTAAATGATCAAACAGTTCTATTTATAACAATTCAATTCCACATAAGTCAACAAAGAAATGGTTATCCAGTTTTGGTTGGGTTTTGTAGCATATCAGCTATTGTAGGTTATTTAATGCCAAATCCTGATGATACATATATATTAAATGTATATATGATTCAGAAACATATTTTGTAGATAACATTCTTAAACGCGCCTGAGGTCTTTTTTGCACACAGTTAACTGGTTCAAGTATTGCTATATAACAGTTACAATTTAATATTTGTTTTATATGACCAATAGATAGGACCCTATTAGGTGCTACCACTCCAGGTCAGAATGGACTTGGGAGCATTGGCAATGAAGGGGTACTCCACATTCCCCAAATCTCCAAGGCTTGAGCCTTGCCATCAGATTGTTTAATATCATATCTAGGACACTTGTTGAGGGGGTCTTACCCCTCTGCAAAGATGCAGTCAGTGTATTCTATAGCTCTAAATAACTAGGCTGATTTTGAGTCAAGCATTATACAATCAAAATGGATATTATTAGGGACTCTGTATTACCAATCTCTACAGCATGAAATTCTGTAACTAAAAATATAAACATAAGTACACCTTATATATATATATATTGACATCTACAGACAGACTGTTTCATTGTATCACAACTCTTCAGTGTGGCTAGACACGTAGGACACTTGAGGCTGGGATCAAAACCTGCCCAAATTTACGTTAGGTTTAGTATCATACTGCTCAGCCAACAAGCAAACCACGTCAGCACGGGAATTATAAGACATTATGTAGTAGCTCTCATTTGTTTACATTTTTGCCTTACTAGATACCAGAGTGCTCTTTCATTCAAAGAGCTTTGCATTATGCAAGTGGCAGATGTAAATTCCTTCGCCAGAGTGCTCAACCCCCATGGGGAGCATATAAAATTTCATATATATATATATCACTGGAACCTCACTATATATATATATATATATATATATATATATATATTGTCATCCACAGACAGACTGTTTCGTTCTATCAGAACTCTTCAGTGTGGCTAGACACGCAGGACACTCGAAGCCGGGATCGAAACCCATCCAACTTTACGTTAGACTAAGCTTCAAACCTGTCGGCCACCAAGCGAGACTACGTTGGCTAAGGGAATTTTAAGGTATTTATTTTTAGCAACAGCAGCAGCAGCCTTTGTTTACATTTTATATACCTTATCGGCTACCAGAGTGCTCAATTCTTACAAAGAACTTTGCATTACGCTAGGGGCGGCCGACAATTCCTTCGCCAGAGTGCTCAGTCATCCACAGACAGACCTGATAGACAATTCTGATAGAATGAATTCTATCAGAACTCTTCAGTATGACTAGGCAGGCTAGATTCCCGAAGCTGGGATCGAAACCCAAACACTTCTGTATGAAATAAAATGTCATATATATATATATATATATATATGTATATATATATATATATATATGAAATTTTATTTTATACAGAAGTGTTTCTTTTTATTTTATACAGAAGTGTTCCAATTCTATTTTTGATGTAATCATAAAGTATTGAGACTTTAGCTTTAATTTTTTTTATTTAAAAATTTAAATGATGATGCGTGCATAGCTGAGCAAATATATGATAAAGTAATGATGTTTAGATTTAATATTACAAGCAAGAAAGATGATTGCCCAGTCGGCTGGAGCTGTACAATACACCAATTGCTTCTCTGCAGAGACGTAAGACCCCCAACAAGTGTCCTGGATATGACACTAAACAATCTGATAGTGAGGTTCCAGTGATGCAGGGGCTTTAGGAAATGCGGAGCACCTCTTCATTGCCATTGCTCCCAGGTCCACTCTATGGAGGCACCTGATGGGGCCCTATCTATGGGTTAAATAGAATTAAACTGCATACTTATGCTAAACTGAATTGTTTGAAATAGAACTGTTTTTGACATTGAAACTGTACTTACGCTAAATTGAATTGTTTAATATAGAACTGTTTTGACATTTAGCTGTGTGTAAACAAAACCTATACTTATACTAAACTGACTTAGCTGAATGAAAACTGTTTGAATAAACCGAACAGCTTGAAATGTTTGGACAATTAAACTGTTTACTCATGCTAAACTGAATTGTTTGAAATAGAACTGACAATTTATATGAAAATGGATTTGGCGTTAAATAACCTACAAAGGTTGATATGCCATAAACCCCAAGCAACCAACCAACCAACCAACCAATAAGAAAGATGAGGATATTAGTCCAGAAATAAATGTGTAGAATACTGGATTTATCCAATCTCAAAATTTCAGCAAGTAGTTTGAGAGAGATAAAAAAATGGTACATTATTTGATGGTACATAAAACCTTATCCCCTACCAACCCAAATAATTAAAAAATATCCTGGTATTTAGGTATTTATTCAATTCCCCACATGGTCAAAATGGGATACAAGGTCAGTTTAAAATGGGAGTACCTTGCAGGAATCAAGACTTGTGAAGGTCGAGGGCAAAAATTGCTTAGTTATATTGGTATTCACCTTCAAGAGCATCTGGGTGCCAAGCATTAATCTTGCCATTTATCCCTTTTAGTCGACAGCCCAAGTGGTGTCTGAGAGGAAAACCCACGAGAAATAAGCTTTGTAAAATATTAATTTATCAAACCTATGTTAATTGTAGCACAAAGGCAGAAGTATGGAGCACTCAGTGAGAACTAAACTTACTAAAAATGGTCTTACCATGAGAGGTGCCTAATCAAAAAATATCCACTTATTTTTATATGCTAAGTTGAGCTATCTAGAGGGCTAATACTTACCTGGTGTTGGCGCCGGGAAGGTGAGATAAGATTATCATCTTGGTTTCAGAAGGTCTTTTCACCAGGCAGCACCTTCCCTCTTGTCTAAAAAGAGTAAGGGCTGGGTTTATTACTCGGCGCCTGAAGCGCTCCTGAAGGAGAATCTCAGCAGAACTAAGCATTTGTTGCCCCCGCCCCAGTTATTTACTTTTAATATTGCAGAATTACGAAGTTAGGTACAAGGGAGGGTCTTTCATTACGTCTGGATGAGAATGGTGATTTATTTGGCTCCCCACGAGGCCAAAATGTGACTCAAGGTTAGCTTAGTGTATTCGGCAGGAATCGAGACTCTCGTTACTGAATTTGCTGGCATATATGCCAGCAAATTCAGTAACGTAATCTTTTTTTCAACTCGGAATATTATTTACTAAGGAACTTTTTTATTACAGCACCGTCCATGACGTAGCAGCTTGTTTCCTACTGTGGTAATTCCATCGACAAGGAAAAGAACTGTGTGTGACAACATTAAACACACATTGATCAACTGCTTTTTTCCCTCTGTAGTCACATACTTATAATAACCGTGTCCTTCTTACAGGAATATTACTAGTTCTCTGTGAATGGTAAGTAATACACTTCTGTCTTCATTTCAATTAGCCTTCAGTTTATCATTAGTTGACGATCCGGCTTTTAAATAGAGATTTGAAGAAATAAAATAATGTAGCATTAAAAAATCCAAGACTCTTTTGAAGTTTTTTTTTTTTTAATTTTAAAATTATATTTATTTATTTAGTGGATTTATCGTTTATATTCTTGAATAACACTACAGCTTTACTTTACAAAAATTATTACGTTTTGTTGTCGATAGTAATAATGGCATTTTCAATTTTGGGGTGTGTCTCTAAAAGAATAACAACGGTATTAGCAACTTAAGATATATATATATATATATATATAACAAATGGTTTTTAATTTTATGTTATTTATTTACTTAAACTTTTGGCTAAGATTTAGAAAGAGGGGAATATTATCTTGAGTGTTAAAAATATTTTAAAATTACTATGGAACTCTAAATAATATTCGAGGTCTTTTTTAAATAAGATTAAAACAACATTATTTACCTTTTTTCAAACTTTTTTACCTGAGTAAAATCTATTTAAAAACAATTTTTCCTTCAAATGATTAAAGAAAAAGCAAAATGGATTATAATTACTAAATAAATAAGAGCTTTAAAAATATTCTATAAAGAGATAAATTGTTGATCCATTGTTATCTTTTTTTTTTTTTTTTTTTTTTGATGGGGGTATTATTTGTTCTGTTAATAATGCTTTTTTCACTTTTCAGTTTAATTAGCAATAATGAAAGAAAAAAAAACAAACTAAATATTAACTTATTTTAAATGTCTTCACATGCATCACTATTATAAAATTATTTTGTATTCTAGGTTAATCCAAGTTCTATTGTGTCGTATTTATTGTTTTCATAAAAGTATTATACAAAGAAATTTAAATTTTTGAAACTTATTTTCTTTAATTTTTTTTTTCTTTCTTCAAGCGATGCGAAGACAAACTGATGATCATTATTGTAATTTTAAGTTAAATTAAGATGTATAGAGTTTCAAATTTCAATAGTTTGACAGTGGCAAAAGAAATAATGCTACCTCTTATATTTCAACTTTACTGAATAAACTGCATATTCTATATTGCATAATTTTGAAGTTATACTATTATTATTTTATCGAGTACCTCCCTATACTCGAAATCGTGACATTTTCTACCTCTCTTGATTAAAAAAATATTCTATCATGTGTTCTAAACTTTTTAAAGAAATAAATGTTATTAGCTATTATCAATGACAACAACGTTAATTTTTTTTTTTTTTTTTCTGTATTTGAAAAAAAATTGTTTGATATTTCTATTTTAAAATAACGACACTTTGACAAATGACAATATCAATAATATAGAAGGCAAAAAAAAATATCGACGCTTTTTATTTTCTGGATTTTGTGTTTAAAAAAAGAAAGGTTTTTTGTAAATTTTTTATTAAAGTAACTGAAAATATTAGTCACAAAAAGTATTCACTTTTTCCAGGTAAACACACACACACTCACAGGTGTGCTTCAATTTTTTTTTTTTATTCTAACAAAACAAAACTATTTTGAGTAAAAAAACAAAAAATAAACAAACAAAAAATCTACTTTATTCACGCGGCAAATAACTACTTTCGGTACAGTTCAATTCCACCCATTTTAAATGTTTATATATGAGTCATATCACAAGATTGAAGGTATGAATTTACTTACTTTAAGAACTAAATTAACCTATATCCAGCAGTGCCCGTTTCATTTTCTGAAAATGAAACCAGATCATATGGCAAAATGGCGGTTTATTCAATGATCACAACAATACTTTTTTCTTCTATTCCTAATAATAACAAATTGAATTTGTCACTAAAATTCCATCTTAAGTCAGGTGAGGTAAAATCTAATTAATGCTAACTGCGACTTTTTCTCCTTTGTTACTTTGTCAGTTTTTAATTTTTTTTCTTCTGAGAGCTGCGTTCCCGGAATATTTTATTTATTTTATTTTGTAAAGTTTAATCATAGTTACTACACTCTGATCTTAGGCAAAAATGCCGATCCATCCGTAAATAATTTCGTTATTATATGCTACTCATTTCAATAATTAAGAAAGCGAGGGGAAAACTTTAATTTCAGAAAAATCGAAAGAAATTTATATTAGTGGCGTGATTAAAATAGGATCTTTGAATCTATTTAGTTTGTTCTTGTTTCGACCTGCAGATCAAACAGTATTTATCCTGATTCATATTATGAATAGTATCAGGAAACTTTAAAGTTATTTATTTTTTAATAACATTAGTATTTTCTGTGGAATTTTGCTGAATAAAAATTATAAAGTAGATAAATAAACAATGATTGGGAAAACTTTGTAAATTATGTGTAACATTTTCTGTTTGTATTTTTTTTTTCTTATGACAAAGACTCATGTGACTTCTTGCTAGCTTCGAATTTTACTTTCTGGTTTCAAATATTGAAGGTTTTTCACCTAGACACACTACGATGAAAATTCTTCCTTAACTGTGATTATTCATTTATATATATATATATATATATATATATATATATATATATATATTCACAGTGAGTAAATTTTTGATTTTTTTTTTTTATTCATTCTTCTTTTTCTTTGGCAATCAATGATCGATTCCTAGAATTTGAGCCGAGTTTCGGAATAAGCGCTCCCCCCGCGTCTGATTTTTAAAGAATTTTATATATTTTTATTAAATCATTTTTTTTTTTCAAGTTATTTTTTAATCAGTAGAAATTATTTTTTTATTTTATTTGATAAGTTATTTAATTGCGTTTTACGAGTTAGAAGTAAGTGTATGATGTTGGGGGGGGGTCAATTTTACCATAATTTCATAAACGGACCCTGACTTTCAATCCGGTGTTAGACTTGAGTGTATTCCTTTTTGAAAAAATACGTTCCCCCTCTCACGTGATCCCGTCCCCCCTCCCCATGTGACTAAGCTGGCGCGAAATAAGAAATTAATCCTCACCCACAAAAAAAGAAAACAAATGTACAGTCGGGTCGTTTATTTTTTGTAGAATTAATATACTTTGCAAATTGAATCTCCTATCTTAAAACATTCTAGGGTTCACCTGCCGTTCGTGCTGGATGGGTCATCATAAGTTAATCGCCTGGACCCAGGGGCCCTCTTCCTCGGCTATACATGATCATCGGCGTTGGGTTTATTGCTTGGCGCCTGAGGCTCTCCTTATGGGGATCGCCGAACAGACCAAGCATTTTTTTGTGATGGCCACACACAAGTCTCGATTTGTGCGTGTCACTCCCACTATAAAATGACCTTGTGTCAAATCTGACTTACTGAGGAGTTTGATAAATCCTGTACATAATCTTTCGATTCGAAGACATTTAGGTAAAACAAAAATTAAAAAAAAAAAAAAAACAAAAAACAGACAGGGGTGCCTATTATTCCAAAGACTCAATAATAAAAAAAATTCTTCCGTCATCATCTTTTTTTTTTTTTTAGTTATTCTTGCGTAACTAAATTATATATAATCATACAAAATGCTTGTTTCAGTTCTGACTCGGAGGTGTTTTTTTTTTTTTTTTTTTGTTTTGTTTTTAGTTGTTTTTTTTTTTTTGCTAGTTTTGTTTTGTTTTTAACTCAACTGACTTGGCATGTGACTAAAAAAAAACCTGTAATTTTCTAGTTTATCCATGCGGCAAACAAAAACCTTGTTTTAACTTTAAAATTATATAACTGTTGGCAGTGTTCATTTTCGACAATCGTTTCAGTATATTTTAAAACATTTGTTGAGTAGATTGTGGAAGCCACTTCGAAAATCCTCACCACTAATTGCCAGCGTGTTTTTGATTACAGTTTCTCAAAAGTCGAAATGCGCATTCATATGTGGAAAATGATGGCCTTTAAAAAGACTTATATATATATATATATATATATATATTCTAAAGGGGACATTAATTATTGATTTTTTTTCCCAATTAACAACACCTTGCGTCAGGTGTGTAAAAAAAAAAAAAAAAAAAAAAAAAAAAAAAAAAAGCCTGGAACATCGAAATTCGATTTCAGGTAGATTATATTTGCCGTGACCATAAACTAGAAAATTGCCCAAATTGGTTCATTCATTTCATCACAATAATCACATCAACCTAAGTAAACTTTTTACTTTATTTTATGATTTTAAAACTTTTTTTTTTTTTTTTTTACAAAATCTCATAAGTTCCCTTTTTAACATTTTTTTATTAGCTTAAATAAACCTGAAACCAAGTCGGTCGGGGTTTATTTTTACTACATCAAAAATAATTATACATTTATTATTATTATTATACATTTATTATTGTTATTGCTACTACTACTAAATATTATGATGATTGTGTTGGCCACATTTTCTTTCCTTTTTACTCTTTCTCTCTCTCTCTCTCTCTCTTTCTTTTCTCTCTTTCATTTAAAAACAAATATTTGTCACAATAATCAGGAGCAAAAGATCACCGAACTCTCTAGATGGCTCTCACCAAGCCAAAAAAGGAAAAACTGAGAATAAGAAGCAAATCATTCTCTTCAGTGAAATTGCCTTCATTCCACCTCAGCTTTTGTAACGGTCTCCTCTGCCACAGAAGACAGCCGCAGGAGTCATACTCCTTCGTACCTCTGGATCCTGTGAGTCTCACACACATCGCCCATGTCTCTCTATATATCTATATTTGGTTTCCTTTAGCAATTTGAGAAAAAAAAAAAAAAAATGAATAGGGGTTATTATTCACTAAATTTACATTTCTGCTCTGGGTCATCCACCGAATTAATTTTAAAGGTGTAGAGAGTTTTGAAAAGAAGAAAAAGAATTTTAAAATGTAATAATTTTTGTCAATTTTAGAAAGAAAAAAAAGAATTTTAAAATTTTGTCATTTTTTTTAAAGAAGAAAAAGAACTTTAAAATTTAGTGACTTTAGTTTTAAAGAAGATGAAAATTTTAAAATTTAGTCATTTTCAAAAAGAAAGATAAAAAGAATTTTGAATGTGAGTGAATTTTGAAAAAAATAAAATAATTTTAGAATTTAGTCCTTTTTGAAAAGTAGTAGTTTGAAATTTAGTGATTTTTTTTTTTTTCGAAAGAACCTAGAAATACTTTTTTATGTAAATTTTGATGAAAAAAAGACCAATAAGATCCTCATATTTGAATAATTTTTAAATGCAAACTTTTAAGGTTTTTTTTCTTTTTTCTCCCACAAAATAAATGAGGGAAAATAAAATTGAAAATATTTGTTTTTATTACTTACCAATATAGATTAAACGTATATCATATATCGACCGAAATGTAGGTATATATATTTGTCGGTGGGGCTAGAGAATACACTGACTGTATATCCAGCAGAGGAGTAATACCCCTCTATAAAAAGAGGGTGGGGGAGTCGTGAGTATGACACTACTGGAGAGTACACTGTTACTTTGACTCAGAGTGGGAGTACCTGTTAGGGTAATAACTGTTTGAAAATTGTTAGTATTTTATAGGAATACTTGATACCATATCTGTAAATTATTTGTAAAGAATATTTACTTGAAACTATAATTGTTTACTAAGGATTATTATTATTTATTGAAACATGATTGTGTGCAAACAAATGATTATTATTAAATTGAAATAATTACTTGAATCCATACAACTGTGTACAAAAAAATTAAACAGCTACACAAAATTTAGATATAAACGTACAATGCCTAAGGCATAAAATAACCCTAGACAGGTAGACATGTCATCAAAAATCAATCAACGACATAAATTACAGAGCTAAAAGAAACCATGGTTGGGGTGGGGGAGGTTTTATAAAAGAATAGATCTTTCCTGGATTCACTGAACAAGAAAACGCTTCCCATTTTCCGGCAAAAAATGAAAAATGAAGAAATAAAAACCCCAAAAACTTCTGTTCAAATATTATTAAAGAAAATGATCTCATTGATTTAAAAATGAAGATTTATGACATGTTCCTCTAACACTATTCCCCCACACACACACTTTGTGATAGGCAAAGTTGAAATAATTTTCAACCAAAATGGATGACCCAAAAAAGACATTTTAGATTTAGTGGTTAATAATCTGAATAATAGGCTCACATATGTGATTGATCATAGAGCCCTTCCTCTCCATCCCATATATAGCTTCCTTGACAGGGGTGAAGGCAGAAACATTTCAACCTACCCTCACACTTCTTTTTTTTTTTTCCTTTCTTTCTTCAGTCTCATTGATTGATTGATTAAAAAAAAAGCAGTAGTTTCCATATTTTAGAGGTTTATTTTTCAAACCCTAAAACTTTTAGGGTAGATTTTCCTCTCATCTGCCTACGCCCCTGGGTAGAGTGCACGGATTTTTTTTTTTTTTTCTTTTACCTCATTTTTAGTGATTGTAACTATCATTGCTAGTGTTTCCACCTCTCCTCAACCCCAATGTGTTGTGATATATCATTGCTTGCTTTTTGGCTTCTTAAGACATGGGCATTTAGATCAGCTAGTTTTTTTTTCTTTTCTATTTCATTCTTTAATCCTTTGAAATTTTCACTAAGTTCAAAAAATATATATATATATTGGTAACTGGGCCACCTTTCTGCTTATTTCACTTGGTGTATTGTTGGCATTAATAATATTGTGTCACTTGAAAACAGGCATGTGTTTGAATTATTGTATAATTACATTAGGTCACAATTATTATAAATAAGTAAAAATAAAGCAAAATTTGACAGTTTTATATGACAATTTGTGAGATACCTATTTCATATTTTCAAATTGAGATGAAATTTATCAGTAATGGTGAAATTCTTATAATTGTTTTTTGAGTGGCTAAACAAATATTTGACCATATTGCATTAATTTTTAAATAATCTTTACTGTGTTTAACCCTTTCATGCCCACTGGAACATCGTTGTTCCAGTCAAATTTCCTTTTAATTTTAACACTTAAAACATCGTACTCAAAGCATAATTTTGGATACCCAAAACTTAATAAGAAAAATGAAAATTTTTAAGATGGAGCTTATCGGAAAAATAAAATAACAAGACAAAGTTCTTTAAAAAAATGAATTATTGCTGAACAATTTCATTCTAACTTGATAGCAAAAGGTAGACAATGCTTGATATCTAGGCATATAACACAGAAATCACTTATTAGAATTAATAGTTTCATGCCTTCACAATCCTCATTAGATAATTCTGTATAAAAGTAGTATTGCCTGATATAGCCCTGCCGGCATGGCTACAGAATATACTGATTGTATCCCCTGGAGAGGGGTAAGACTTCCTAAAATAATGAGTTTCCTAGATATTACTCTAAACTGGTTCTGGAGATATGAGAAGTGTGGGGTATCCTACTGTTGTCATTACTCCCAGAGCTACTTTGACCTGGAATGGTAGTACATGTTAGGATTCTATCTATGGGTTAGAACTGTTGAAAAATTATTTGTATTCAATAGGACCATGTACAAAAAAGAACTAATATTTTTTAGTTCCGCATGAAAAAATGTGAATATGAATATACGATGAATATAATTCCCTCACCTCTCAGCATAAAATAACCCATTACATGCTGCTAAAATCAATCAGTCAATCATATATATATATATATAACCTAAAAACATTATTATGGATGCTAGAAGTTGTTTACTTGAAGTTTCGAGTGGTGTGCACAATTATATGAAGCTTCAACTAACAGATTTCTAGTGTCCATAATTATAATATTCTTTGGTTTATATTTGCTCTGCTATAACAGCATCAAGCATTTTCTTATCCACATTTCTTCTATTATATAATGGTCTACCCTAAAAAAAACAACCAGTCTTGGAGAAGGATAAACACAGAATTTTAAACCTGAGGAGTGTTGTTCGGAGGATATTATACAATGAAGAGTTTGATATATATATATATATATATATATATATATATATATATATATATATATATATAATGAGAGAGAGAGCGAACCAACAACAATATTTTTGTATATGCATGTGTATGTACGTATATATATATATATATATATATATATATATATAGTCATCCAAAGACAGACTGTTTTGTTGTATCACAACTCTTCAGTGTGGCTAGACATGTAGGACTTTTGAAGCTGGGTTCGAAACCCACCCAACATGTGTGTGTATGTGATTTATAAGCCTGACTTGGAGATTAATTCAGGTCAAATGGAATTCTCCCATAAGTTCTATCTTCAGGAATTATTCCAGATATTGAGGAATATCCTGAACACTGTTGACAATATGCATTCGATCTGTGAAAGTGTACAAAAAAATCCAAAGATCATTTGGACTTTCTTAATTCTTTCTTAAATTCAATAACTAACCTTTTTAAAGAAATTTTATTTTATTATTTTTTTGTAACAACACATTTTTGTAAAATACAGCAGCAAAAATTAAAAATGTAATCAAACAAAACTTTTCTAGTTTGTCAGATATGGGTTTGTTGAAGTGCCAAGAAAAATAATTTTAAAAAACTTTTTAAAAGTAGTTTCCCAAAGAGAAAATAGAATATAAAAAGAAACCTGTGTTAATTGCTTTTCATAAAAATAACTAAAACAAAATATACATATTTTAGTTTTCATTGCCCAGTCAGCTGGGGCTGTAGAATACACTGACTGCACCTCTGCAGAGGGGTAAACCCCCCCAACAAGTATCCTGGATATGACACTAAACAATCTGATGGTGAGGTTCCAGCAGTGCTGGAGCTTTGGGGAATGTGGAGTACCCCTTCATTGCCATTGCTCCCTGGTCCACTCTGGCCCGGAGTGCTAGCACCTGATAGGGCCCTATTTATGGGTTAAATAGAACTAACAGCACACTTATGCTAAAATGAATTGAGTAAACTGAATAGCTTGAAATAGAAACGTTTTTGACAATTAAACCGTACTTACACTTAAACTGTGTGCTTATGCTTAACTGAATTATTTCAAATAGAACTGTTTTTCGACATTAAAACTGTATTTACACTTAACTGAATTATTACATATAACTGCTTGAATAGTTTGAAATGGAAATGTTTTTGACAATTAAACTGTGTACTTATGCTAAACTGAACTGTTTTCAATAGAACAGATTATTTACATAAAAATGGATTTGGTGTTAAATAACCTACAAAGGTTGATATGCCATAAAACCAAACAAACCAAACCTTTAGTTTTCAGGCAGATGTGGCCTCCACTGGGTTGGGATTTAAGAATTTAGTAATATTGAGTAACATGTAAATTTTATAAATTGTAGCAAATTTACAACTTAAGAAAAAATAACACTTGGAAACCATATTTCCTCCCAAACTGTTTTTATGAATGTTTTCTGCTATTAATGGTAGCTTCTTGCAAAGTGCAAACCAATGCATATTTTTTCTCTCTCTTGCCTGATTTATTTCATGAAGCATAAAATAATCCCTGGCACACAGTAATTAGATATTTTATCTTATCTGAATTTATCTTTTTTTTTTTCCTTGTCTTAATCTACAAACTCTTTTTTTATGCTCTGTGGTCAGTGAATCATTGACATCTGATTTAATGATTATATAAAACCTTTTCTTTCTTATTTATGTATGTCATTTATTAAGGTTAGTGTAGTTTGACTTAAAGCCAGAAGTGACTATCAAACTAATTAACAATGGTCTGCTAACCAAGCTCAGTAACCATTATACCATAAGAGATTCCTCAAGTCATTTAGTAAGCTTAACTCAGTTGAACACAAGGTCAGAACTATGGTTCTCTTGGAACTTATTACAATGTTCTGCTAACGAAGCTCAATAACTAATACACTGTGCAAGGGTAACTATTTTATTTACACATTTACTAATAAAAGGACAATTTTTAGAGTCATGCTCCATCAAATTTTGTGCCTATAAACAATTTCCTGTTAAGAAGTTGATAGTTTCCTACCATATTGCCACACTATAGAATTAAAAAGAAACTTTAAAAAAACAAATTAGCTTCCTTTTTCTTTTGAGAATTGAATACAAAGAAGATTCAATTTTTCTGCTGAAGAAAATCTTTTTTATGATTATGTGAAATGGGTACCTCATTTAGAAAAAAATGTGTTATTTTTAACTTTTAATTTATTGAACAATTCTTTTATTGTGATTTTAATTTATTTATTTTGTTTTAAAATTAATATTTCTATGCACTTTCTTCTTTGCTTTCAGCGGGGCACCATATTATGATTTTAATATTTACGTCACATGATTGTATTGTCTGTTATTCAAATGCTGTTAAATATCCACCTTTTTTTCCAGGTTTTTAAACTCATGACTTGAAATTTTAAAGTTTTTCCTGATTTTGAAATGCTAAAGAAGTATTTTTATCTAGAGCCACTCTAACAAGATGGTTTATTGAAATATTGTTACTGTCTTGATTTGTGTTTTAGGGGAAATTAATGATTTTATACAGTAGATTAATTCCTTTGAGATATATTTTTGAAATTTGTTTTATGAAATACCAAGAAATATCCCTGGCTTTGTATCAACCATTTTGTATCAGATACTATGAAGCACCAGTTGAGAATTGCTCAAAGATATGGTGTCCTAAGTATGACATTAAACTGAATCTTGTAGTAAGAATCCAGTTCTAGAAAGTGTGGATTCCTCCTTTTATTACCAATTTTACACTTGACTTGGACTTGGAGTATTTATTGGGGTTCTGTCTTGGGTTTAAATAAATCTGTTTGAGGTAATGTTTAAAATGTTGAACTATATTAGTATACTGACTCTTAAAACAGATATTGTAACTAAATAAGTGTTTCTGTTTAAAATGATTGTGAACTACATTAAAACATTAGCTTTCAAAACATTTGTATTGCAACCAGGTAAATATTTATCTGATTTCACTGCTATGAGTAGGATATGACATGAGGTCAATTTTCTCTTTTTTTTTTTTTTTTTTTTTTAAGTAGAATTTAGTTTGAAATTAAGAGTTTTCCTTTTCCTTGACTGGTTGCCTTACCAAGACTGAAAGACCCAGTTTGCCCTACTATTTTACATAGAGCTTGAAAGAAAAAAAATGGATTCCTGCCTTTCTCAGAGGCATTAGTGAAAAGAGAAGCACCAATGGCTTCATCTTGTATTTGAACTCTGGTTACTGATTTTATATTGTGACTTAGTGTTTACTTGTTAAAAATTATTGTGAAAATACATGTTTGTACTAATTGTAGACCATTAAAGTGATTTTGGTATAAAATGCCCCAAAAACAGTTGACATGCTATAAAACCAACCAACCAACTAAAGATTTAAAACCACTTTGAGGATTTTGTTACTATGCAGAGTATAGTTAAAAGTATTTACTAAGCTTAGTCTCATTTAAGATCATGAGTGTGGTGCATGTATTGAAAACAAAACCCATTTACTTGTAATCAAATTACCATGGTGTGGGAATAGGAACTTTTCTTGATCCGTTGTCATTAGACTATCACTTGTTTTGAGCTATGCAATGATCTTTTTCGTGAGTAGGTGAAATAAATATAAGACAGAAAAATTTCTCTAAGAAACCTTAAACTTGAAATTGGTATTATTTTCCTATTAAAAAGGAATTGCCTAGAGCCATGAAATATATATGCTATTCCAAATATTCCTTATTGGAAAACATATGATTAATTATCTGCCCTTGGTGGGCAAGGAGCCAATCAGCATGCTACCGTGGATTGGCGCCCATTTTTGATTCCTTTTGATTTACATCACTTATAATGCTAACAGTATGACCATCAAGACGTTTATTCAAATCACTCCAGTTCTAAGATGGACCCCAGCAGATAACTCTGGCTGCAAAGCCATTAAGTTTGCAACACCCCACTTTGTATTTTTTAAATATATATTTGTGCAATTATATTGTTTCAAGTTCGTCATCCAAATTGAAAGCTTATCTGTTAATGTTGGAAAATATATGGTGCCAAGTAAAAAAAGACAATATCATTTCTTAAACTTTTTCTACAAAAAATAAAAACAGGGTGTCTGTGGTGAAGTGGTTAACATGTTGGACTGTGACACTATTTTATTCACTTTCAGACTAAAATCCTTGGGAAAAGTATAAACCTCCATATCCCTCCAGCTGTGGGTACCACTATTGTTCTTTGGCATTAAATAACCCATGAATGTTGATATACCATTAAACAAAGAAACCAAAGCAAAAGAAAAAAAAAAAAAATTAAAAAAACATAGTCACTGCCTTTTTACACACCCTTATATATAATGGAATACCCAGTTTAACTGTCTTGCAGAGTTTAGAATATACCAATTGTAGCTTCAGCAGAGGGTTAAGACATTCATCCACCCACCTCCAGCTTGATAAAAAAAAGGGGTTGTCCTCAACATGACACTGAAGTGTATCTGACAGTGGGGCTCCAAAACTCAAGCCCTGAGGAGTATAGAGTACCCTTTCACTGCCTTAACTCCCAGGCTTACTCTGACCTGGAGTGGTAGTATCTGTTAGGGTTTCCTCTATAGATCAAATAGATCTGTTTAAAAATTATTAGTATTAGATGGGAATAGTTGATATCACGTAACTAAATTATTTGTATTAAGAATAGTCACTTGAAGCTATTATTGTTTACTAAGGATTATTGTTATTATTAGTTATTTAAAACTATATAATTGCTTGCAAATCCTTTTAAATGACACATTTGAAATTGATATACTGTTAAACCAATCAGCCAAACTTAGATCTGTTGGAAAATTATTAATATTGGATCGGAATACTTGAAACCATATCACTGTGTGCAAACAAATCATAATAATATTTTTTGGAATTAAAAAGTCTTCATTTAAAATACAACTGTTCACCAAAAGATTTTACAAGTAACGAAAAATCAATATTTTTTAAATAAGGGTTGTCATGCCAAAAAACGAACGAACCAACTAAAAAGGTTTTACTGGAAATATTTTGCTAATATGATTAGTATGCACAATTTAGCTCAAATGTGGCATAAGCCTATGTAAACTGATAGAAAATACTTTGATTATTGAATAATACTTTCTTTTTGTTTTCATTCATAAAAATTTAATTAAAAAACACTATAATCTATTGTATCAACAAATTATAATACAAAGAAAATAAGAGATGTTTGTTTAAGAAGTCGTATCAGCAGAAGGATATTTAAGTTAATCAAAAATTGTCAAAGAAACAAATACCTGCTTTTATTTATTGACTAATTAGAAAAAGTTGGCAACTATAGTCCCCCTTTTCAATAGCTACTACACTTTGTTGTAGGGGAGGGCGCTACTCCATTCCCTGATTTGGTCCGCTTTACCCTTGATTCGTACCTTATAATCCTGAGTGTTAAACAAAGTGGCCTCAATACCAGTTTTTGAGTCTTTGGTATGGCTTTACCTGAGATTGAACTCCAGTCTCCCGGATCATTGGCAAACACTCAACCCATTAGGCCAATGGCCCTAGACAGTTGTAATGAAGTTATATGATATGGTTATTTATTAAACCTTGTCTGGCACAAGTCACAAATATGGTGCACTTAATGAAAATATCATACACTAATTATGGTTTTTGAGGTTTCCTTAAATTATACTCAATAGCAATTTGTCTTTACAATATGGTTCTATATTATTTACTAATCATTTGTAGTGAGTCTTCTCTTTTTATGCTGTTTTGTTGGTAGGGTTTAGAATATATCAACTGCATCCCCTGCTGAGGAATAAGACCCCCTCCCCGCAAAAAAAGAAAGGGTTGTCCTGGATATGAAACTAAAATACGTTTGATGCTTAGGTTCCAGTTCTGGAGATTTGGAGTGGGGAAGTTCTCTTTCATTATTAGTCCACTTTGACCCAGTTAGGTTCCCATCTGTGGGTTAAATAGATCTGTTTCAAAATTATTCTTATTTGATAGGAATACTTAATACCATAAAGTAAAGTAAAGTTAGCAACCTTAGTTGAGGGGGACCCAAAGGCTCCTTTTTCAATAGCTGCTACACCAAGGTGTTGGGGAGGGTGCTACTCCTTCCCTGGATGGCTTCACTTTACCCTCGATGCTTTCCTTATAATGCTGAGTGTTAAGCAAGGCGGCATCAAGTACCATTTTTTGAGTCTTTGGTATGACTCAACCTAGGATTGAACCCTCCAGGACCATTGGCGAACACTCTACTCGTTAGGCCAATGGCCCGGTTATAACTGTATATTATTTGTATTAAGAATGTTTACTTGAAGCTATAATTGTTTACTAATGATTATTATTAGTTACTTGAAACCATTTAACTATGTGCCAACAAATGACAATAATCAAAATAATAACTTGGAACCATATAATTATTATTAGATATTAATACTTGAAACCATACAACTGTGAGCAAGTTATTAGTATCAGACAAGAATACTTCATACCATACAATTGTTTGCAAGTTATTTGTGTTAGGAATAGTTGTGTAAAAAATACTTGAGAAATGAATGCAGTTCCCTAACCTCTTGACATAAAATAAGTCTAGATGGGTTGATATCCCATTAAAATCAATCAATTAGATGTTTATAATTTAAAATATCTTGTTAGAAAAGCAGAAGAAATAATTTTTAGAGCAATACTTAAATCATTCAATGATTTGGGAATTTTGATATTTCTTTATTTTGTTATAAAAATAATGACAATTGCATTGTGTAATGATTAGCAAGCTAGGCTATAAAAAAATATATATTCAATGCCTGAAGAATAGCAAAATTTTCCTAGTCATTCCTGACAGGGAGTCGCATGTCATTTAAAGGACCAGGGGAAATGGCAATCATTACCTCAACAATCAATGCACATGTGTTTATTAAAATTCTGGATAATTTTCTCATTCCATGAATAGAAAATTTGTTTAATGAGGAAGTCATTTTTCAGAATAATAATACATTTTGTCACAGAGCAAATGGAATTGAAGCTTTTCTTCAGGAAAGGAATATAAAATCAATCACTTGGCTATTGAACAGTCTGAATCTGAATCCAATTTATGGTGGAAATTTTTAAAAAATGGAAAGTTCCATCCACTAAAGATTTATTAACTGCCATTTGGTAAAGTTTAAACCACATTGATAAAGAATATTGCTTTAAATTAGTCTTAATTCTTTCAGGTATGGATTTCATTGTTATAAACACTCAAAGAGAGGCAACTTAGTATTCCAATTTTTTGTCAATGAATTGCATAATTTTTCCCTTAATATTGGATTATTCTGTAATATTTTCCTCATGGCTTGGAAAATATACAATTAATTTAAATAATTTAATCTGGTTTGTTTTATGAACCTGAATGATCCATGAGAAGGTTTCCAAAAAATGTCCTGCATTTTATCTGTTATTAGTTTATTTACTGCTACATAAAAAAACCCAAGTGAACATATTCTTAGTGTACTAATTCCATAATTTTTGTCAGTAGTAGAATATTCAATAAAACTACCATTGTATTGGTCATAATTTGAAATTGGTGGTTTGTGATGTTTTGGTATGCAAAGGCTGCAGAGTATAGTTTTCTGCCTGTACGTCTACTTGTAGGGGTACATATGACATCTGCACATCATGTAGGTGTTAACAAGTCTTCTAATTGCTGTAGAATTTAACTATTATTAATCAACTATACCAACCGTTTGAAAAAAAATATATGAGAAGGTTCTTTTTTTCTTTTTCTTAAAAGTTGTTTCCTTGAACGCAAAAAATTGCATATTTTTTGTTGGTTTCCTTGTGATAAGTAGTTAGAAGAATTTTAAACTTTCAAACAACTCTCAAAACTTTTACAACTGTGAAGATAATTCCTTCTGCATTTGGAAGGCAACCAAGTTTTTGGCCCTACCCTCTAGATACTTATCTTGTTTGATGAAACAATATTGTGAATGTATACAATTTTTAAAAAATATTTGCGTACATATCAAGTACAGGTTTCCTACTCAAGCTAAATTATACTCTCTGTCCCATTATGGTTGCTAAATTTAGTGTATGAAATTGATATGCAAATGTAACAACGTTTATGGGACAGAAGTGCTATAAATCAATGGGTGTTAATAGATCCTCTACACCACATAGAAATGGGGTTTTTTTTCACCTGTAGAGATACCTTCATTTATTTATTCTAATATTTGCATTAACAACCAATGAAAATTTAATCTTGATCTTAAGTCCTAATCTCATCTTTTAAAATTATATGGATATTATTACCAGGAACTGTCAAAAAGCTCTCAGCCTGACCAAAAGGGAAATGAACTCGAGCCATAAAATAACAAATATAAAATTGTATAATGGGAATATTAAAAAAATAGAGCATTTCTTTTTTAATCAAACAACCAAGTTTTAGCAAAATATTGATCATAGAAATTATTCTACCTTGGACTATAAGTAAGTAGCTTTATAGGCTGAGGGTTTGAGATCTTTTCCTAATACAAATATCACTTTTTCTTTTTTTGGGCTTGAAAAATAGTCCATGAGCAGCTGTGTATCTCTTTAAGAATATGCAACAAAATATACAATACCAATATAGAGAAACGCCTTAACTAACATTTTAAAGACCAAAGCTTTGAATGGAAATGAAGTAAATTGAAAACTTAACCAGAAGTTTTAAAGTGAAAAATAAATACCATGATCATAATCCTTGAAAGCACCTTCAAGAGTAATAGCAAAATAAATTGAAATCAATGTAAGAGCAAGAATATCTTCTTGCTTGACACAATTGACAACACAACTATTACATTTGATAACAGAGCACTCAGATGTATCTAAGAAATATATATATATATATATATATATACACACACACACACACACACACAATTATAAATATATGAGGGGAAGTCATGATAATTATCTGTATAGTCAACCTAAAGAAAAAATATATCAAGTGTGGATAAGTATTGATTCACTCTTGTGTAAACCCACACAAATTCATATATGATATATAACTAAAAAGTATTTGAAAATTGCAATGAAAATGTTTGTACAACTGGGTAACTTATATAATAAAGTGTGATAATGTTTCAAAATTTAACCTGCTGCCTCAAAAATTCAGTGCCTATTTAAAAAAACGAAAAAAATTGAAGCCAATCTTTATACTTTTTAACCCACAGATTTGGGCAAAACCCAGGATTGCACAAGTGCAACCCCCCCCCCCCCATACTCACCACACCTAACTTTGTGTGATATTGTTTTCAAAACGGAAAATTTATCTCAATGTTAAGATTTCAAGGACATTAAAAGAAATATGATGGTGCTGTCTCACACTGTATTAAAAGAGGTGTTTAAGAGGTACTTCAACTTGTGGGAAACTCACTGGAATAAGTGTGTTGAATTTCAAGAGGACTATTTTTAAAAAAATTAATGTCCTTGATAAATACACTTTCAGTCTCAATACTTTTTGAACATTTATACATGCTTATGTGTATGTGTGTATATATATATATATATATATATATATATATATACACTCACACATGCTTAGATTATATACAAAATATTCATCAAAAGAAAATTTTAGAATATGAGAAAAAATAGCTGATTGTAAATTTCAAAGTAAAAAGCTTAAATTCAGAGAATCAATATGTGACTTCCATGATTTCATGGCTTCAAGTTTACAAAACGGTTTAACCTTTCTCTTTTTCCCACACCCCCAATGAATTAGTAGGTGAGGGTGAGAGAATAGGAAAGCAAAAAGGATTTCTTATAATGCATGTGATGCCATTTTGTTTTACACATGAAAAGTGTATGAGAAGAGATTGGGTGAGTGACAGTGGTTCTAACATCTTGTGAACAAGATCTACCAGGATCACAACCAAAGCTACCCTAGACAGAATCAATAGTATAATAGAGCCAAAATAAACAAGAGAGAAAACTTCATTGATGCTTTGTAAGCGTAACTTTATTGGTGAATCAGGTCTGGTAAGTTAGGATGGTGCAATGAGAAGTCTAGTAGTTAAAGGATTTAGTGATGACAAGTTTATCATGTTAGATTGAAATTCAAAGATAACCATTACACCATTTTTTGTTTGTTTATCGTCGTAGGAAATGAACATGGCGACACGAGTTCAAATCCTGGACGAGATTGATTGCATTTAACATAGCACTAATACCCCTCGGGAAAGGTATGAATCCAATTATTTTCCCTTCAGCTATGGGTAAATAGTACGGCAGACTAGGTTCTTCAGCCTTGGTGAGGCAACTAGTCTAGGAGAAGGAAAACTCTGAATTTAAACCTGTTAAACTCCACTTAAAAATTGACCTTGTGTCATATCCTGCCCGAGCGGAGGGGTTGAGTAAATATGATAAACAAACAAAAAAAAAAAACTAACTAGATAAAGGTTTGAGATTTAAATTAGCTAAAAATCTTCTTTGCCATTAGTTTCTCTCATGAATCCATAGAAATATAAACAACAAAAATTTTGCTGCATCAGATATTTAAGTTAATAAACAGCAGAATGTTTCTCGTATTCATGCTCTGGGAAGTATAGCATCATCCCATTATTGCCATTACTCTCAGGTCCACTCTAACCCAAAGTGATAGGACCTGTTTGGATTCTATCTATGGGTCAAATATATCTGTTAAAAAATTATTACTATTAGATAAATATACTTGATACTATATAACTGTAAACAAACAGTTATCGTCAAATTAATAAAGGATTAAAAAATATATTTGCAATTGAATTTTGAAAATATAAATAGTTATTATTGTACTCAAACATTTACAAATGAATTAAATTTTGACATTACATAATCCATAAGGAATTCTTATACCATTGAACAAATAAACCAAACCAAATATCAAATATCTTCCACAGACTATAATGGCTTTTTTTGTGTCATTGAATCTGAGACCCCTGAAATCAATCCTAACATTATTGTTTTGGTTTAAGACTGGAGATTGTTCTCATATAAAAATGATTATTGAATGCATTTCTCAATTTACAATGTGAACTGATTTGTAATATTGGTAATGATATCTTCCTATCTTAAGTTGATTTTGTGACTCACTCACAAAACTATGAACGTAGACAATATCATGTTGCATACAACAAAACAAACCTGAAAAGAATGCCTGTTCAATATGCAACTTAATATCCAAGTCACCTATATAAATGTCATGTGTGTGAATAGATCTGTAAGGTAAATTGGCCTGTTGAGTCATCTGCTTGCATGTGACCAAGCAGTATAGAATTCTGACAAGAAGTAATCATCATCATTATGTATAACCAAGTGTGTATATATGCACATACACACAATTTAATAGTAAACATCTATGACATAAACCTAAGAAAGTCAAAAACAACCTTAAGGTACTTAGTGTAGATTTTGAAGACTACAAGCAGATTACAGAAAATCAATCAATTTAGAAAAAAGTTGTCTACAATGGTTGTAAAGTATTTGAAATATGGAGAATCAAACATTCCATTTTTAGACAAACACTTTGGGAACAGGACTTGACCTCATTTCCGGAGACTTTTCATCCTGAACATGTTTGTGACATCTGCAGTTAGGTATGTTTGTCTAAAACTGGACTTGCTAGTCATGGGAGATCTCAACAGCAAAATTTACTGGCTTAGTTTTCGCAAGTCCTTCCTCAGCGACCTACAGGTAATTTTTATCAAATCTGCTACAAAGTATGTGCATCTGCAGCCAGTCTGAGAAGCCATATGGAAGTACACAAAGTTAACACCAAAGATATGTCTTTTGCTTGTTACATATACAGCAAGGCTTGCAAGGATGAAATTAACCTAAGGAGGCATGTGTGTGCACATGAGCACTCTTTGGAGGATTGAGGAGATGATCGTCTTCTGTAAAGAAGTGGCAGTTATTACATACACACATTAGTTACAAAATCTTATATTCATTGTTAACATTGTTAAATAAGATTACAACATTTTATATTTTTAGCTATTTCTGAGCCAGGAGCCTAGTGTAGAGAAGCATACAAATGAGGAGGTTCAGAGTTAAAACATCATTATGATATGATAAATACAAATAGATGACCTAAACTATTTGGTTTTACATGATGTTGACCCTCATTTGGTTATTTAATGCCAAAATCAGTCTAACTATAGGCCAGTCTTATATATTTAAAATTCTTTTTTCTTGTAGCTAATGGTGATCCTGAAAGAGTACTTTTTGATCCATTTTAAAAAATGAAAGGGACACATAAATAAGTATGAGACTCCCCAAGGGGATTATTTTGAATGGGGCTCAGGCACCATTGTTCCCCTTAGGCCTTTTTTTTCTTTTTTTTTCTTTTTAATATTAAATGGCTGTATAGATTACAGCAGACCTTATATTTTCAAATAGTAACAAAAACTTTGTGCATTCTCAATTTAGAACGATTAATGTGCTGCATCAGATTAAGGAAACTGTCAAACTTTATCTTGTAAAGATGATATTTTTGAATAAGAAACTCTTGTTCAGAAACAGCTCAAAGAAGCATTTGAAAGCCCTCAAGTCCAATGCAGTTAATCTTGTTATTTGTGAATTCACAATCAGCTCTGTGGAGATACTTGTCAGACTGTCTACCATTGTCTTTCCCATAGCTGAATAGGAGGTAAGACGATGGGTTTGTGTCTAACTTACTATACAAAAAGGGAAGGTTTATTGTTTGGAAAAAAATTTCCTTGCTTCATTATAACTTGATTGTACTTATATATATATATAATTTTTTTTAAGAAGAAAAAACAAAAACAAGGAGAAATCCCTGAGTAGGTATTGAACATACAAACAGAATAATCTTCCCTGCTTATGAGGTTTAGAATACACCAACTGCATCCACTGCACAGTGGTAAGACTTCTTGCTAAAGAGGTGTTTTGGGTATGACATTAACTGCATCCAGTGGTGAGGCACTATTTCTGAAGCTCTGTGGAATGTAGAATCATTGTTATTACTCCCAGGTCTAATCTGAACCAGATTTGTAATACCATTTAGAGTCTCATCTAAGTTAAATAGATCTGTTCAGAAATTATTAATATTACACAGGAATACTTGAGACCATATAACAGTATGCAAATTATTTGTATTAAATATTGTTACTTGAAGCTAAAACTGTTTATAAAGGATTATCATTATTAGATACTTGAAACCATTTGTGTGTATGAATTAATCTTAGTGACTTGAAACCATATAAGTAAGTAAAAGTAAAGGGGGCGATCCTAGTCGAAGGTGACCAGAAGGTTCCCTTTTCAATAGCTACTACACCGAGGTGTAGGGGAGGGCGCTACTCCTTTCCCAGGATTACTCCACTTTACTCTTGCTACATACCTTATATTGGTGAGTGTTAAGCAAAGAGGTATCAAGTACCATTTATAAAGTTTTTGGTATGATGTGACCTGGGATTGAACCCAGGTCTCCCGGTCCATTGGCGAACATTCTACCCATTAGCCCAATGAGCCGGTTAGACTGATTTTGGCATTAAATAACCAAATGAGAGTCAACATAATGTAAAACCAAATAGTTTAGGTCATCTATTTGTATTTATCATATCATAATGATGTTTTAACTCTGAACTCTGATCCTCCTCATTTGTATCCTTCGCTACTCTAGACTCCTGGCTCAGAAATAGCTAAAAATATAAAATGTTGTAATCTTATTTAACAGCCTTATAATGATTACAACAAATGTGCTGAGCCATGACTTGTGCGTAAAAGCACATCTGGTTGGCTGTATTGTTGCTAGACATTAGGGATTAGTTGGAATTTACACTACCTGGTTATATATATATTGAGTTAAAGGTATAAATGCTGGCAGCACAGGTTCTAAGGGTTAAGCTTATATCCAATTATTGGAAATTTCAAAGGTAGGATTAAATAAATGTTTTAGGAGTATAATAAAACAATAAAATCCAATGTTTGCAATCAGATGGCATGAACCCATCTTTTTTATTAGATGCGTCTCAATCCTCTTTGATTCATAATATATAAGCAGATTTTGATGAATAACAGTTCTATTTTATCAATTTGTATTTTCACTCTCTCACACACACACACACACACACACACACAAGCAATATTTTTCTGCATAGTTATTCACTAAGCTTACCTTTATTGTAACACAAGGCCAGAAGTATGGGGTACCCAGTGAGAATTAAACTCACTAACAATGGTCTGCTATACTAGTTTTCTAATCATTATACCACATTAGGTGCCCAAATAGTTTTGCGTATAACATTTATAAGGCCAAAAAGTTATTTTTGATTTTATTAAGTTTTAATGAATGGGTGGAATTTGTACTGTACATTAATGTTTTTCATTGTCTTTGAAAAATATGCCACTTACATAGACATTTGCATACTTGTAAACATACATGAAATGAGAAAGACAAATTGTTTTCTAAGAACTTTTATAAAAACATAAACACACAGGCAAATATATGGTAACAGTCTTCATTTCCACAGAGCATCACTTAGATTCTATTGGGAGGATGAGAAACTTGTATAGAAAAATCTGAAACCAAAATCAATCAGGATTGGGTTATTTTTAATTTTTGGATGAGAGTTGCATGATTGTAAATTGAAACCCTATCTTGGAAAAACAAAAATGTCACTGTGAAGAGCAAGTACTACAGCTAGTTTAGAATAAATTTCATTGGATTCCTTGGTTACTTTAGCATCAGTTATACAAACAAAATAATTTTCCTTATTGTAGATGTAGGTTGATGTTGATGTTTATGATAGAATTTTGTCAGAACAATTGTTGTTGGATGTTCGACTGTGTGAGAGGGAAGTTAGTAATTTGTGTAAATATGTCCCAGTCTATTTTGAATTTTGAATATGTTGTAATTTCCTAGTGGATTTGGGAATGTTTTGCAGTCTGTGTTTTTCTGTAGTTGGTTTGCTATGGAGGTGTGGCTGAGGATTCTTTGACAAGCTTTAGTATATTAAGTATTTCACCCATAATCTTGGTGCCCAACTCATTAAGCATTGGACAGTCCAGAATGGGTAAGCTGTCTTTTGTAAGCTTCTTGCTTGCAAATGTTCTTGTAAAGCTTAGCAGAGGTGATATATATGCCTGCCTCAATAAAAATGCTTTCCCACTCACCTGGGTTTGATCCTGTCTGTAGTGCCATGTGAAATATTGGTCATCAAAGAATGGTAAATTTTGGGTGATGTATGACAGTTCTATAGTCTCATTCATATTTCTACAAAAATGTGGCTGGTTCTGCATTTATACAATCTTGAACAAGGAAGATAATTCCCTCTTGATCCTACACTATTAAAAAACGATCCATTTTGTTTTTTTAGCCCTCGTGACTTCCATAAGAAATAGATTAAATTCTGTATGATTTTCTTCTGCATCTAAAGTTTCCATAATTGTAAACAGCCATCGCCCAAGTGCATTTATATTGGATTAAGCAAATGGAATCTTTTTGACTAATTCCATTCCAGCAATCTGTTGCCAAATGCAATTCAACTCTACTAATAAGGTCAGTAAGTTAAAGAATCTAATTTTCTTTATCAATGATCAGGCATCTCTATTTGCCAGTTTGGAATATTTTACCGGGGAAAAAAAAATGATTGGTTGGTTGACTCATTTCAAATCTCTGTAGGTATTGTGCTTGGCATAAAAAGTTTAGTAGGAAAACTGGAACCACCTCAGTGGCTTGGCTTGCAACAAAGGAATAGGCAGAACTTGGTTGATCAAGGAACCAAATCTATACAAGAGTGGATAATTACAAATTCGGCTCAACAAGAATCATTTAATCTTTGGGTTGTCAAGTAAGTTGAGTTTTTTATTGTCTCCCAACTTGTTGGATTATGGCATCATAGTGAGTTCAAACTTCAGTCACACTTTTGCATTTACTTTCAGACTATTACACTTGGGAAAGGTATGAACCCCCTTATATTCCAGCTAAGAGTTAAATAGTACCATTACTGTTCTACAGGAACGGCTTAGGTAATAAATAGCCCCCAATGGTTGATATGCCATTAAAATGAAGTAACCTAACCTAACTAACTTGATATTTTTGGTTCATAATTATTATTTTCTGAAATATCTAAAGTACAATCCTAAAATTATTTACAATTTTCTAAAGTAGCATTATTTTGTGATTACTCAATTATAGAACTTTGATGTAGAGTGCTAACCCAGATCTTGAGTTTTTTGATCAGCTAAAGTCAAGGTTATTTTCTTGCTGATAATTAAACTTGTAATCTTTTCTGTATAGAGATGATCATCTTGTTTTTCTTGAAGAACTTCAGAAATATGGGTAGAAGTTGATGATAGTTAGTAATGGTATTGTCTTTTTTTTTTCAAATGGTACCAGTCATATCAGGCTTTAACCTTCTATCAATCTTATGTATACTGACTTTCAAACATCGATGAAAAATCGGTGTGAAAGAGATTGGCTGTACTGGTCTTCGATGCAATTACTATTGTACCTTTTTTTTTCTTTTTCTTGCTCAGTCGACTGGGGCTGTAGATTATACCGACTGCACCTTTGCAGAAGAGTAAGACCCCCCCCCAACAGGTCTCCTGGATATGACACTAAACAATCTGATGGTGAGGTTCCAGTGATCCTGGGGCTTTAGGAAATGTGGGGTACCCCTTCATTGCCATTGTTCCCAGGTCCACTCTGGCTTGAAATGGTAGCACCTGATAGGGTCCTATGTATGGGTTAAATAGAACTAAACTGCATACTTATGCTAAACTAAATTGTTTGAATTAGAACTGTTTGACTAAACTGAATAGCTTGAAATAGAAATGTTTTTGATAATTAAACTGTGTACTTATGCTAAACTGAATTGTTTGAAATAAAACTGTTGACATTGAAACTAAACTGAATTGTTTAATATGGAACTGTTTTGACATTCAACTCTGTGTAAACAAAATCTATACTTGTACTAAACTGAATTGCTTGAAATAGAAATGTTTTTGACAAACTGCATACTTAAGCTAAATTGAATAGTTTGAAATAGAACTAACTATATGCATAAAAATGAATTGATGTTAAATAACCTAAAAAGGTTGATATGCCATAAAACCCAACCAACATAACCTAACTTTTTTTTTTCTCCATACTCAAAATCACCTTAAGCAAGGCCAGTGGGTCACTATAGGCAAAGTGTATTGAAGGGTAAAAGATGTAACAAATGCTTATTAAAGGAACAAGAAGAAATTTAAAAAATAAAACAGGATGATAAGACACTTATTCACCCTAGACTTAAAAAGTCCAAAGTTGTGGCTAGGTAGAAAGCCTTTTTCATGAACACGTTCAATCTGCCGTGCAGATTTTTTAGAAAGAAGCTGATAGATTGCAAGATGAGTTTTTGCTAGAAACTTTTGAATAAGTGGAAACAACAAATGCAGCTGATCTGAAAACCTTCCATAAAAGTAACGATGAAAGATGGGTTAGCTGACTATCCACTGGCAGTAAGGAAACAAGCTAAAGTGATAAGAATCTGTTCAGTCCCACAAGGCCATATAACCAGTTCTACACCCTATCACAAGTCGATAAAATAAGCTGAGATGAAGATGTTTTGAACATGAGAAAACTATTCTATCTTCGGGTAAATCTGGATTCTCTACAAGAAAATTTTTTTTTCTACTTTTTAGAGTGATATCATTCTTGCTTTTATGTCCTTTGTGATTGATATAATATTGATGTCCCATTTCAATTAGATTAATTGCTCTTACTTTTATCCCATACCGGACATTGGCATAATGGTTAGAGTGTTCGCCAATGGCCCAGGAGACCTGGGTTCAATCCCAGGTTGAGTCATACCAAAGACTCAAAAAATGGTACTTGATGCTACCTTGCTTAATACTCAGCATTATAAGGTAAGGATCAAGGGTAAGGTGGAGTAATCCAGGGAACGGAGTAGCACCCTCCCTTACACCTTGGTGTAGTAGCTATCGAAAAGGGAGCCTTTAGGTCACCAACTTTTACTTTACTTACTTATATCCCTGTGTCAAAATAAGCTTAGTAAATCTTAAAATGAATCAGATTACAAAAATCCAAGACATTCATTTTTCTGTTACTTTAGAAATGTTTTTTATGGATTGTTTACAGGTTGTTTCTATTATTTTATGAGTTTACTTATTGTCAATATCTTGTTGAAATTCTGCTCTATTAGAGGAGCTTAGAATAGTTGTCTCTCCTGCCGAGAGGTAACAGCCCTTCCACCATAAAAGGGGTGCCCTGACAGTAAACTGCATCTGTTGATCAGACTCCAGTTTTGGAACCCTAGGGAATGTGGAGTCACCCCTTCATTGTCATTACTCCCACTCTGACCCAGTGAGTTCCATCTATGAGTCAGATCTGTTTTCAAATTATTTATATTAGATAGAAATACCTAATGTCATAACTGCGTGCAAAAAACCCCCCAAAAAACCTTTACACGAAAATGTAAATATAACGTACGCAATTCCCTAACCTCTAGGCATTAATAACCTCAGACAGATTGCCATGCTATTGAAATTCACCAAATGTCCATCCATATGGTAAGGTTCTACCATTTTGGGCTTAATTTTAAATAAACTTTCAAGAATTGTAAATTGTATGTGGAAATGCTTTAAACTCTACTAAGAGATCTGGCTAAAACTGATTTTTAGGTGGAATATATCTCTTACCTTATATGTCTTTTATTACACAGTATACCAAAATCCCAAAGTTACTCTGCATTTTTTAGTTTATATGCTTTCTAAATATGAAATTGAAGTAAAGGTAAAAAAAATTACTTCAACTCAGCTGGAATACACAAAATCATAGATACATCTGAATTTCTATGATATGATATATTCTTATTTCTAGAAAAGAAACTCAATAACATATTTAGGTGTATTTGCATGTTGCCTTGTGTTTCTGTGACAGATTTTCTCATTACTCAGTTTATCCATCTCTTTGTAGTTAAATATTCTGCTAACTTTGAAAAGTGATACGTACAAAATATGTAAGTTCTACTGAATACATGCATAATAATTGCATCAATTTAGCTTATAAATTATATAAAATAAATTTTTAGCACTACTCTTGTCCAGGCATTTGTTGTGGGAAAGCCACTGCCTAAAATTTGTCCTTGTGCTACATCCCACCCATGGTGGAGGGGTGAGGTAAATGCTGACATTGTTTTGGTGACAATTTTATGTAGAACATAAGACTAGGAGCAATCATTGGCTTTAAAAATTAATGATCTTTTGACCATAAATGGTTGGCCTGTACTTAAACATAAATAAAATAATTCTTGCCTTTTTCTCCATTTAGAATACACAAGTTTTCATTTGTGTTAATGTTTGTTTATCCATAAAAAAAGATATTATTCATATTTATTTTTACTTTTTTTTTTTTTTTCTTAAAGACAGAAAAACAAAAGCAGTCAGGCATTTAATATGTCCAGACAGCACTCAAATAAAAATGCTTGCTTTTAGTCTTAAGAACATTTTAATATTTTTCTTTTAATGTCATCCCAGAAAACCTTCATAAATCCTTTGCCAAATATTCTTTTAGACATTGATTAAAACTCTGACAGGGATCAGCTAATATAATATTCTCATAATTATTTAAGACAGTGAATTCAAAGGGGACTCAAACAATTATAGTCTTGCATACTGATAAGTTGTTTTCTGAATGAAGTCCAAAACAGGTTATGTCTTGCCTCCCAAGGTTTTCTGATCAATTTGAGAAGAAAAATAAAGGAGTTAGCTTTACTGCATATATATATATATATATATATATATTTTTTTTTTTAATGTTATTAAGGAGAGAAAATAGGAAATTCTTTTTTTTTTTCTTTTGTTTTCCTAAAAAATATTATTTTTGCTACTGATTCATAATTTAAATAAAAAAATTGATTCATTTATTAATATCTGTGGTAGAAAAAGAATACTCATCAGCCAAGTATGACTGTGTACAAAATTCATTTGCTTTGGAAAATTTTTGCAACTAGTCCCAAGGCTAAATTCAGTTTTGAAAGCTTAGAAAATAAACTAATTTAACTGAAATCCACTTGTCACGAACTGCCATGATCAACCTGCTTAGCCTAATTATATCCCAGTAAATGAATGACAC
>OY757937.1:14201958-14214458 GCA_963585895.1 Sepioteuthis lessoniana
TATTAAAATTATTATTCTCTTAGATCCATCTAGTATTTCCAAAATACACTTTTAAAAAATTATCATCATCATCATGGAGTGCTGACAGCACAGATTCCTTTGATTCTCTCTCACCATCCATCCCTCATGTCGGCATCCACTGTTTGCACAGAGCTTATGAACATAGGTTTTTCCTGGTTGGCCAACACTGGTGTTTCCATGTGTAGGAGTCCATAAAAGAATGTCACTTATGAGTTCTTCATTACTTTTCCAGCATTGCTCAAGCATGTCTTACTTGGATGGTTTGTGAGATAGGAGGTAAGTAGCTGTACAGCAGCTATTTCATAGGGTGCTGCTTCCAAAATTTGTTTAAAACAGCATGTAGCATTCTTGCATAGTTCCTATCTAGCTTTTTCTCCAGGCATTTTGGTAAAGTTCAAGTGCAACCATACAGTAGTACTGGCACTGCTACAGCTGAGAAAAATTTCCATTTTTATTTCATTTTCTTAAAATTGGTGTTTATTCAATTTGACTCATTTATTTGTAAAAAAAAGTAAACTTTTTGTTGGAAATATAGATTATTTTCTAGTTATTGAATTTAAGAATCATACAAAAAAAGTAACCTCTGAAAATACAGGAAACCCCAATTGAGTGATTTTAACGGCATGTCAACCTGTCTGGGGTTATTTTATGCCTAGAGGTTATGGAATTGCATACATTGTACACTTTTATTTAGATTTTTTTTGTGTAGTTTAAGTTTTTTTTGGGTTTTTTTCACATGTTTATATGGTATCAAGTATCCTATCTAATACAAATAATTTTGAAACTGACCTATTTGACCTTAGACGAGAACCTAAAGATTCTACCACTCCAGGTCAGAGTGGATCTTGGAATAATGACAATCAAGGGATGTTCCACATTTCTCTGAGCTTCAGAACTGGATGTAGTTTAGTGTCATAACAGGGTACCCCTTTTATGGGGTGTGGGAGGGTCTTACCCTTCTGCAGATGATACAGTCTGCTTATATAAGCCCCACCAATGGGACAACACAAGAAATCAGAAGAAGCAAAATGTTTATATAGATAAGTAAAATTTGGAATGAGGAAGAAAGGAGAAAACAGTTTGGAAAATAAAATTATCCTGTTTCACAAGTCATCATGCATCATCAAAATACAAAATGTTTTACATTTTTTTCTTACTCATTCATTTTATGATGTAATTTTGTATTTATTTTTCTCTGTTTTGCTGTCTTAAGTATAAGAAATAGATCAAAGAATTTTTTTTTACATTTTAATGTACAAATATTTTGGATAATGTATTATATGGGACTCTGGATATATTTAGCAATATTTGTCCAGTATATCCTGTGGTAATGTACAAATATTTTACAGCCCTGTTGGCTGGGGCTGCATCTCTGCAAGGGAATAAGACTCCATCACCTCTCTTAAGGAGTGTCCTGGATGTGACACTAAACTCTGACGGTGAGGCTTCAGTCTTGTAGCTTTAGAGAATGTGGAGTACTCTTTTATTATCATTACCCTCAAACCTGGAGTGGTAGTACTTTTTAGGGTCTCATCTATGGGTCAAATAGAACTATTTAATCCTTTACTATACTGAAACCGTTTAACTGTGTGCAAATAAATGAGCTCTAGCTCATTTTAAAATAATGTTACCTATAAACTACTTATTTATAAATTACATATTTAACATATATGTATCTATAAACAGGATTTGGCATTAAATAACCTACAAACGTTGATATCATAAAACCCTACCAACAAAAAATGTATATAGGAATGTAAATTGAAATACTTCTATTCACCATCCACATAAGAGTAATTTCAGTCCTTTGTTTCATTTTGTTTACCAAACAGTAACATTTAAAAACCACAACTTCAACTCACTACAATTCACCCACATACTATATTTTTTACTGCAATGGTTATCATTATAGGAAATGGAATTGATGATCCAAGTTCAAATCCAGTACAAAGCTGTTTGCATTTCACTTTCCACTAATGCTTTTGAGAAAGGCATGAATCCATCTGTTCTCCCTCCTACTATGGGTAAATATGTGGACAGACTTGGTTATCTAGCCTCAGTAAGACATACCTTTCCTTGTCTCTTATTTCTATTTAATGATGTAACATTAATTAAATAGCATCTTATTTCTGTAGAACTTTAAAGTTACCTTCTCTTGAGATTGTCACATTCTCACCTTTACTAAAGAGCACATAACACTGCAGAATAGGGGGGGGTCTCATGGTGTAATGGTTAAAGCGATGGACTGCCGAATCATAGTAAAAGATTTCAAATTCCAGTTGCACTATTACATTCACTTTCGGGCAAATACCCTTGGGAAAGGTATGAACCCCCTTATCCTCCCAGCTATGGATTAAATAGTACCACTACTGTTCTTCTAGAAGAATGGCTTTGGCATTAAATAACCTACAAAGGTTGATATGCCACTAAACAAAAAAAAACAAACCAACTGCAGAATGGTTTAATCTGCTGACTAGTGAGACCTTTGATATGATAGTCTAAGTATTAATGAAAGTTCCTGATCAAGATATGACCAAGTAGCATTCTGCTTACCTTTACCTATTCAACAAACAAAATCCTTTCTGTATAATTTTTTACTCCAGTCTTAGATGACAAACTCCAAACACATTACTGAATAAAGGATGTAACTTCTGATAAACTAGGCAAATAAATTGGGCTTAAGCTGATTATTTAAAGTAGTTTGAACTTTTCAAAAATGTGGCAGTAGTACAAGATTAAGTTCGTAATTAATGTTTGTGTGCAGGTGTGGACAATGTGCTTCCCAAAGGTATACAATTTTGTTGATAGCAGCTATAATTATTGAGTTATTTAAACACATTGTAAATATATTTTATTTTTCAGATGAAGCATTGTCAATTATTATCTTGGAAATATGTGTGGTTATCATCATAGGAAACAAATTTGATGGAACTGAGTTCAAATCCTGTACAAGGCAGTTTGCATTTTACTTATTGTTAATGCACTTGGGAAAATCATGAATTCTTCTCTTCTTCCCCACTACTATGGGCAGATTGGGCTCTTTAGTTTTGATAATGTGTGTGGGTGAGTGTGTGCATTTAGCTGTTAAAATGTTGTGTGTGCATTTAGCTGTTAAAATGTTGTGTGTGCATGTGAAAAATTGCTGTTAAAATTGTGTTCTGTTAAAATGCTCACTGTGTGTGCACCTTTGGCTGTTAAAATGCAATATGTGCATTGGCTGTGTATTACTTATGAGATAATCTCTTAAAACTCTTTTGCTTTGATTACTTTCCAGATATTTTGCTCAGATATAAGAAAGCCAAAAAAGATTGAAATTCAAAGCTTTATCAAAGTAAATTTGAAAAGTAGAAATTTTGCATGTTAGATTTTTACCAAGTCATTTTATCCTCATGTATTTTTCTCTGATGATACATGAAAATAAACAAAGAAATAAGCCACTTTAATGTTTATTAATTTTTATACCTTTTTTCCCCATTTAGAATATATATATTTAGGTAGAAAATTTTTTTTAGACATGTTTCATTAAATATGACAAGGATTGAGTTTTTTTGCTGGCAGGTAAGATGCCATAAGTATCGTTTGGTTTATCTGTTTAACAGTTTTAGTGATCTCTTATGAGTTATTTGGCCTTGTGGGTAGAGTGTTCACCAATGGCCTGGGAGTCCAGAGTTCAATCTCAGGTTCAGTCATACCAAAAACTCAAAAAATGGTACTTGATGCCTCCTTGCTTAACACTCAGCATTGTAAGGTATGAATCAAAGATAAGTGGAGCAATCTAGGGAAAGGAGTAGCGTCCTCTCATACACCTCCATGTAGTAACTAATGAAAAGGGAGCCTTCGGGTCACCCTCCTTTATGGGTTATTTAATGCAAAACTTGATACAAATAATTTTTGCACAGTTATATGGTTTCAAGTATTCTTATCTAATACAAATAATATGCACACAATTATATGGTTTCAAGTATTCCTATATTATAAAAATAATTTGCACACAGTTATATGGTTTCAACTATAGCTGTCCGATACTAATAATTTTCAAACAGATCTATTTGACATATCAATGGGACCATAAAAGGTACTAACATTCCAGGTCAGAGTGAACGTAGGAGTAATGGCAATAAAAGAGAACTCCACACTCAAACCTGTTAAACTCCGCTTAAAAAATTGACCTTGTGTCATATCCTACCCGAGCGGAAGGGTTGATAAATATGATAAAAGAGAACAACAATCTCTCCAGAGCTCCAGAATTGCTTAATGTCAGATTTCAAATACCTCCCCAGATGAGAGTAATTTCAGTCATTTGCTTCATTCTCTTTACTAAACATTAACATTTAAAAACCACATCTTCAACTCACTACAATTCACTCACCTACTATGTTTCTTAGTGTAATGGTTATCATCGTAGGAAATAGAATTGATGATCCAAGTTCAAATACTCTGCAGATAATATAGCTGGCATATTCTGAGCCCAGTTGTTACAAGTCATAATAAAGGTTGTGTAAAAGCTGTTCAAAACTCCTTTTTTTTTTTCTTTTTTTTTTTTTAATATGTAGTTGAGTACTTGAGATTTAGCCAACTCCTGGTCTTCAGTATTGGGGTGGTCATGTGTCAAAAAAAAATGAAATGTTTAAATATTGGTATTGGAGATGTAATAAGTGTGTGCATATATATATATATATATATATATATATATATATGGTGCATTCAATAAGTTTCCAGACTTTTTTGTACTGGCATTTAAAATTTGTCATAGACTCTTGAAAATTCAGTATGTTATTGCTATACATCTTAGGAGATGACTGACCAATTTTTATGATTTCAAGTTCAAATGAACAGCTACAAGCTGGAATTGGAATACACCCTACTAAATCCTGATTGTCACAGCTGGTGAATTTCAAAAATGCAATCTGGATGTGAGGACACTTTAGAAGAACAATATGCAATAAAATTCTGTTTTAAACTTAGAAAAAAATGTCACAGAAACATATGGAATACTTCAGACTGCTTTTTGACCATCTTGCATGAATCGAGCATGAGTTTTTGAGTGGCATAAGAGATTCAAGGAAGGCAGGGAGTCTGTGAGGGATGATGAGAGGTGTGGGAGGAGTAAGGAAGTCAATACACCAGAGTTGATTGGCCAAAGGATTAGGGTTAGGGTTACTATGTTGAGGCTTTAAGGGAGTTCAGGAAGAGATTCCGTCAGAAGAGGCCAGCACTCTTCAAATCGGGTCAGTGGCATTTCCAGCAGGACAATGCACCAGTCCACAAGTCCATCCTTGTCACAGACTATTTGAGCAAGATGGACATCAAGACAGTTCCTCAGCCTCCCTATAATCCAGACCTTGCTCCCTGTGAGTTTTGGTTATTCCTTAAGCTTAGAGGCTGTTGTTATGAGACAATTGAGGAGATGAAAGAGGCTGTGATGAAGGTCATTGACACACTCACACAAGAGGACTTCCATGGAGCCTTCCAGAAGTTGTTGGAACGGCACAACAAGTGCATTGCAGCCGGAGGAGATTACTTCGAAGGGGACTAGAGTTTCATGTGTGTACTATCAATAAAAGTTCCCATACGAAAAAAGTCTGGAAACTTATTTAATGATCCTCATATATGTGTGTGTGTGTGCATATGGCGTAATGTTTATTGATACAGAAAATGAAATGGCCCTACAAAATTCAGATTCTGGCCTAGAATATTTGTTTTCTTTGCACTAATACTCTTGGTAAAGGCATGAATCCATCTCTTCCACACACCCAAGCCCTGTTTATAACAGCAGGGTTGACTAGGCTCTCTAGCCTTGGTAGGACAACCAGTTTAAGGGAAGGACAATTCTGAATTTACTAACCCTGCTAACACATCATTAACTTGTGTAAGAACTGTTACTTCTCATGTCTCACAAATTTTGAGGACAAACGCGCACACATGCATGCATATATAGATATCAATAAATATATGCATGCACACGCACACACTGTCTTATCTAAGCCAGAATGAATTTGGAACATTTTTGATTATTCAAAACTAAAACCATTAAATCTAGTGTAATATTCAGTCTCTGCACTTGTTTTTGTAACTGAATTATTGGGAAAATGAAAAAATTTATGGGTATATTTTGGATATCCCAACTTAGAAAAATTTATTGATTTTATATCTGTATATTATTGAACATATTTCTAACTATACTATTTACATGTGATATTATTCCTTTCACCTGGGCAATGCCAGGTAGCCTTCTAGAACACATCAAGGATGGATTATGTATGATTTTGATGTATGTTAACAAAATTACCAATTCTGAAATAGCATTCTTTTTCCCTTTGTGATTATTTATCATTTCAAGAAAGATTGACGATACACTAGCTAAAAGATTATTTATTCTTCTTAAATTGCCCTTTAAAGCTCTCTTTAGATACAGTGGGTTAGTAATGGTTCTCAAGTTAAAATTGTGCTGGATTCATTTGTTCTGTTTGTAAAATGACTGAATTAAAAACTCTTACTTAATTTAAATTTTGTTTTTATAAACACTGTTAATATTCTTTCTCAATCTCAATTTTGTATTTTTTGTATTTACACTGGATGTTATAATATTACGAGTTGGCTATGAGTTGGGAAGAATAAGACTTATGTTAGGCTGAAATAGTCAAACTTTGCTTATGTCCACATGAGAAGGCATTTTTATTATTATTATTATTATCATCATCATTCTCTCTTGAGAGTTATATATCAAGGTAAGTAATGCTAACATATTTTTTATCATTAAATTACCTCTTCGCCCTCAAGACTTCAATAAGATGAGTAAATATCATCATCATGTTGCGCTGCTAGCATGGATCTCCCTGACCCTCTCTCACCACCTGTCTCCATCATCCATCGCTCCTGGGAGGTCTTCCAGGCTACATCCTGTAAATATGATAAACATAAATGTTGATTGTCCTTCAATCTTTGACTATATGACGTGTGAGGTAACTGGTTGTTATTTAAGTGAAATTAATTGTTAAAGTTTTAAAACATTAACAGAATCTATAAGAAATAAATAAAATAATAGTTTACTATTAGGTGTAAAAACTATTATTTTTCAGTATGGATTTTAGTAGCATAGTGAATCTTAAGTTCAGTCTATTTGATGACCTTCACTGTTAGGCTTAAGTGTCATAACTTCGCTGGGTTCTGTGTGGTCTTAGGAGATACCACAGCCTGTTGATTATCTGGGTTGTTTAATCTCTGTTTTTCTGAAGATAAGAATTTGGAATCACACTCTGCTATCATCGAGTCTTTTCTATTTTTCTCCTCCAGGGGAAGCCCCATGGCATATTGCCTGATGTGCTGGACTATGGCATTGTTGTAAGCAAGTTTGAAATTCAGCTGCATTATGTGTAATAATGCAGCTTTCGAACCAATACCCTTGGGGAAGGTATAAACTCCTTATCCCCTGCCAGCTATAAATTAAATAGTACCACTACTGTCCTCCTTCCAGGATGGTTTTGGCATTAAATATGTCAGGAAGGTTGATATACCATTAAACAAAGAAACTAAACCACTTCTCCTCTTTGGTTTGAAGCCAGTAGCTTGTAAATCTTGAGAATTATCATCATCTGATATGTCTTTATTTAAATCAATAAATATGATTAAAGAAAGGATTAAATCAAGATTACATAGGATTACTACTCAGTGTTTGAGTTTTTTTACCATTTATAAGATTATGAGGTATGATCAAATAGTATAAAAACTGAAATTTTAAATTTATCATTTTAAAATTTAAATGAAGATGTATTCACAACTGAACAAATAATTAATTGATGTTCTCTAAATATCTTGATGAGTAAGCGCCAGTTAAAAAAAAAATTATGAATTAGTCTCTATAATTTTTTAACAAAATGTTTTTGGTGAAGCACAGGATTGTACAAGTGCAGTTGATACTCATCAGACCTCATTCCATGTAATTTTCTCTTGTTTCCTCTACTAAAAATTGTTGTTGGAACGGTACAAGAAGTGCATTGCAGCCGGAGGAGATTACTTCGAAGGAGACTTGATTTTCATGTGTGTACTATCAATAAAAGTGCCCATACAAAAAAGTCTGGAAACATTTAATGATCCTCGTATATTGAATGCCTAAGGGACGTCTTTGAAGAAAATTAATGTTTCATTCATTGTTCACTCCTGTCATGATTCTTTTTGAACACACTTTATATTAAAATCTAAGTTATTTAGATACAAATGGCAGTATGACAGACTGATTTTTATCAGGCCAAATATCACATTTGTGGATCACTTGATAAAGCCTAACAGCATTATTAACAGGTTACAAGATCAATGGCATCTTAATTAGTATTTCGCTTTTTAATCAAAAATGACTGAATGTAATATTTTATGAATGATGAATAATTACTAGTTTAAAGATCTAAAGAGTTAGTGAAGTTTGGTAATTAATAATTCATAATAATATCCGTTTTAACTGTATAATGTTTACTAAAAATAATGAAATTTTATTATCTTTGACTTAGAAGAAAATTTTTTTTTTAACCATGTGCTTATTTATAGCGTTTTTGACAAGGCTCAGAATACCCAGGCATCATCCATTGTATTGGAGCAAGAGCCCCTCCCCAAAATATCCCTAGTATGACACTAAAACTGTATCTGGTGGTGAGGGTTCAGTTCTGGGAAGTGTGTTATTACCTTTAGGGTGCCATCTATTGATCAAATAGATATGTTTGAGAATGTTTAAAATAGTTTTAAACTAAATTACAACATCAGTTCTTAAAACATTGATATTGTAGCAAAGTAATTTACCCATTTAAAATGATTGTGAACTTGAACATAAGAAACACCTCAATGTTGGTATATCTTGGGTATGACACTAAACAAAATCAGGTGGTAAGGTTCAAATTCTGAAGTCACCCCTTGATTGCCATTACTCCCAGATCCACTCTGACCTGGACCGGTAATACCTGTTAGGATCCTACTTATAGATCAAAATATGTTGGTAAATTATTAGTATTTGATAGGAATGCTTGAAACTATATAACTGTATGCAAACAATTGATTATTACAGACAAAAAGAGTGTGATTTAAAAAAAAGAATTCTTAAATGATTGCAATGGAACCTTGAAGGTATAAATGGCTGTGATTTTGGTATTAAATACACCATAAAGGGTTAATATGTTAAATAAAGCAAGCCTTATTTATAGTTAATACTGTCAAAACGCTCTACTATTTACATTTAATATTATAATATTATGAATTTAGATAAAATCACTAGTAGCCATCTGGGTAAACATCAGCTTACCAGATACTTCAACTTTGCAAATATGTTATTTCTCACTCTTTCTGTTAAAAGTAAGGATTCTAGATGTGGAATTTATAATTTCATGATTAAACACTGAATTCAAAATTTTTTTTAATTTATTTTATTTATTCATTTTTTTGTTTTGGTAAACAAACCAGGTTTTAATTCTTCTATTTTTATATATGTTGACAATTCTAAATTCTATGTATCTTCGCTATTTCATCCTCCTTCTCTGGCATTTATTTCCTTACCCTCTCCTCCTTCCTTGTCAACCTCATCTTCTTCCCTTTCACTCTCTCATCCTTCCTCTCTCCACATTTAATACTTCTTTTTCTTTCACTGATTTTGTTAACGTGTTTAGTTTAACAAAACCAACTGACATCATATGTATAAGTGAAGAGGTGACACACATGAATGATAAGTACATGATTACAAACAAGCATGATAATATATAGATGACTTGAGAAAAAGAAAAAAAACTCCTTTGAATGAAATCTGTTCTGTTTGTGATTTCTATCTTCACCAACATATCAGTTCAGGAAAATATTTAATCCCTAGATATCCCAGCTATCCATGAGTGCATCTTTTGTTTGTTCGTTTTTTTTTTGTTTAGAACTGTTCATATACTGATTCTTTCCAGGTTAATTTTATTGTGCAAATTTCTTGAAAACAAATGGTTCTTTCTATGGCATGTTCTGCATTTGGAGAATACTGCCAAATGGTAATGTAACTTTTAAGTCAGCCTCAAGTGCCATTTTTGGAACAGACATTATTTGTGACTAAGTTGGTCAGGTATCAAACCTGGTTGGCACTAAATCAACCCAAAGAGAAATACTTGCCAGAAGACTGCCATTTATGTTTAGGTCTGGGTGTAGTTTTTGTGCACCCCCCCTTACAAACTTCAACTCTGCCTCTGGGTGAGTGTAAACTCTTTTCAGTAGAAACTCCATTTTTATTTATTTTATCTCTGAGGAGGTGCAGAGGAATAATGGGGAAATGTGAGATCAGAGAAGATTTTGTTTCATTTTCGATAGGGTCTGCTTCCATTTATTTTACTCTAATGCCTTTTGGAAAGGCATGAATCCACTTCTTTCCTCTCTCCACACATATGGATAAAATAATTTGATTATGCTCTCTAGTCATACTCGTGAGCAGCCAGTCTATGAAAAGTACAACTCAAAAGTAATAACCAGTCCACTGTCTTTTTCAGTAGCAGTCATGGTAATCCACAGCTTTACTGATTAAGGGAAGCTGTTGAGAGCCATGATCGTCCAAATCCTGAAAAAGACCTAGTGCATTCAATTCTTTTATGATACTACTAATTTTCAAACAGATCTATTTGACCAATAAATAACTGGTACTGCCACTATAAAGTCAGTGGACCTGGGAGTAATAACAATGAAGGGGTGACAGTACACTCTCAGGAGCTCCTAAACTGGAGCCTTAGAACAAGATTCATTTTAGTATCACTTTGGAGACACTCCATAAAATTGTTTTTCACATCTTATTTCTCTTTCATAGTAGTTGGCATCCAGTCTATAAGATGTACAATTCTGACATAATAACCACTTCACTATCTTTTTCAAGAACAATTCATGATAACGCACAACTGGAGAAAGGCTACTTGAGAATCATGATTGTCCAAGTCCTGAAAAAGACTCAGTATATTCGAAACCTTTGTAATACTAATAATTTTTAAACAGATCCATTTGACCAATAGATGAGACTATAACAGGTGTTGCTACTCTAGATCAGACTGGACATGGCAGTAATGAGAATAAAATGGTAACTCCAAACTCCCCAGAGCTTCAGAACTGGCATCTTACCACCTTATTCAGTTTTAGTATCCCACCTGAGACACTGTATCAAATTAGTTCTTATATCTTCTCAAAGAGAAAAGAAGAATTTTTGATCCACTGCAATAATCACTTTGAATGGATTGCTGTGTGTGTTCCTGCTACAATTGGTGCTGATTATGTACAGACAGATAAGAATTTACTATATTCTATATTCTTTTATTTTTTATGCTGCCTCAGCAATATCTATGTATAAACCTGACTATACAGTTGTTCTGTGCCTATGTATACAAATTGACACACAAATGTGTGCATACAAAAAGCTTATATCGACTTATATACATATGTTCCTAGATAAAAATTGTACACCCACACACATCTGTATTTCATCATTCACATATGATATATTCATCCATATATATTTGTGTATGTAAGAGGTGCTTATAATGTAATAGTTATTGTTGTAGGAAATCAATACAGCTACCAGAGTTCAAATCCTGGACAAGGCTGTTTACATTTGATATGGTGTTAATACCCCTGAAAAAGTAATGCCTTCAACTATTCTCCCTCCAGATATAATAGTAGGGTAGACTGAGCTCTTTAACTTTGGTATGACAACCAGTCTGGGAAAAGGAAAATTCAGTATTCAAACCTGTTAAACTCAGCTTGAAAATTGACATTGTGTCACATCCTGCTTGTGTGGAGGGGTTGGGTAAATACATGTATATTTGTGTATCAATGAGAAGTAAGATGGGGAAACTAATTTGGTGGTGTATTTTGCTCTATATTTTCATCAGGTAATGATTATGAAAAAAATTTTGATTTTTAGATTCCAAATCATTATTTGATGGAGCTTAGACAGAATAGTAAGTAAAGTTGGCGATCATAGTCAAGGTCTACCAGAAGGCTCCCTTTTCCACAGCTACTACACCGAGGTGTGTGTGTGTGTGGGGGGCGGCGCTACTCCTTTTCCTGGATTGCTCCACTTTACCCTCGATACAAACCTTTATAATGCTGAGTGTTAAGCAAGGAGGTATCAAGTACCATTTTTAAAGTCTTTGGTATGACCTGACCTGGGATTGAACCCCTGTCTCCCAGACCAATCAGCCAGTCTTGGACAGAATAACATTATAGTAGATATATAAACACCCCACTAAATTGCTTTTCACATCTTATCTTTTATTCTATTGGATATTTTATTCATACATCTGTTCATATGTGTGCATGTTGCATTTTTCATACAACACTTTCACCTAGGATTAGAGTGTAGTATCTATACCCTTGCAGATCTAATCTATCACAGAAGAAAAAGAAAGGAGTCCTTTTTGCATAGTGACTTATGTGCTGACTTGTCAACTCCACTTACACTATTATGTTCATTTTGGGACTAATACTCTTCG
>OY757937.1:14216958-14436958 GCA_963585895.1 Sepioteuthis lessoniana
TTTAATTACTTTTTATCATTTAACTGCAAAGTTGGAAGCATTTGTTGTGTAATGGTTGTCATGCTTGTAAATAGAAGTGATGACTTAGTTCAAATCCTGGATGACACTGTTTGCATTTCACATCGCACTAATGCCCTTGGGAAAGGTATGAATCCAGCTATTCTGCCTTCATCTATGGGTAAATAGTAGGGCAGACTGGGTTCTTCAACCTTGGTATGGCAACTATACTTGAAGGAAAATTCTGAATTCAAACCAGTTGTACTCTGCTTAAAAATTGACTTGTATTGCATCCTGCTCATGGTGGAGGGGCTTCGTTAATACATACAACCTTTCTAGAGTATACATACATGCATTGTCAATTTGTTTGTTTTGTTATTTAATGGAATATCAACCTTCTCAGGTTATGTAATGCCAAATCCATCCTTTTAGAAGGACAGTTGTGGTACTATTTAACCCATAGATGGGAGGATTAGGGGGTTCATACCTTTCCCAAGGTTATTTGTCCGAAAGTAAGCATAATAGCGTGACTGGAGTCTGAACTCGCGTACTATGATTCTGCAGTCCAGTGCTTTAACCATTACACCACAAGGATGCAAAATAAAACACTGCATATGATAATTTTAGGACTACAAAATATCATGTTTATGATATTGATAACTTGTATAGATTTTTGTATGTTATAAGATATTCTTATTTATTATACTTAACCTGTTTGGTACCAAGTACATCAGCCCAGTCAGCTGGGGGTATAGAATACACTGACTGCATCTCTGCAGAGGGTTAACACCCCATTCTCAAGCCTTGGAATTTGAGGAATGTGGAGTACCCCTTCATTGCCATTGCTCCCAGGTCCACTCTGACCTGAAGCAGTAGCACCTGATAGAGTCCTATCTATGGGTCAAATAGAATAAACTGTGTGCAAACAAATGACTGATGTTAAACTGTGACTGTTATATAGTAATACTTGAAACCATTTAACTGTGTGCAAAAAAGAGTACAGGCTTGTTTAAGAATGTTATTTACAAAATATGTTCACAAATCATATATATATATATATATACACAGGATTTGGCATTAAATAACCTACAATGGTTGATGTCATCAGACCAAACCAAACTAAATCATATATATTTGATATATATGTATAAATAGGATTTGACATTAAATGACCTACAATCGTTGATATGTCATAAAACTAAACCAATGACATAATCCTATGTAGTTCCAGTCTGGAATTGTACATGGAATGTAAGTTACTAATTCCATTTCCTACATTGATAACAATGTAGAAAATGGAATTAGTAACTTAAGTGAAAATCTTGGATGGGGCTGTTTGTTTTGTCTTAGTTAAAAGTATGGATTCATCTCTTCTTATAACTATACAAAAATAGTTAAACAGCCTGGGCTCTTTAGTTTTGATAAAGCAACCAATCTAGGAGAAAAAAAAATTCTAAATTCAAACCAGCAACAGTCTGCTTAAAAACTGATTTCATATCACATCTTGTTAACTTTGAGGGTTTAGGTCCTTGTTTGTTTTTAGGGCTTTTTTTTTTCATTTTTCTCATAAAAATTGATAAAAATTGAAAATCTTTATTGAGTTTGTTCTTTATGGGATCCATCCATCCATCCATCTCCTGTAACAGTGTGTCTTGGCCTACACAAAGTTGCATGGAAGACCAGCAGTTGTGTATGCAGCAGGTCTCCCATTTTCATAACACTGATGTTTTCCAAGAGAAGGACAAGATGATACATTCAAATTGGCCTCAGAAGTTGCCAGAACAAGTTTGAGCTGCCTTAAGAACTCTAATTCCTAGTTAAATTTTTTTCTTTCTAGCCCAGTTGCCCAACGAAGGCTAAAGTATCCAGTCTGCCCCACTATTTTACCCATAGGTGTACAATCATCATCATCATCTTGTCGTGCCACCAGCACGGATATCCCTGATCCTCTCTCGCCACTCCTCCCTATCGTTCATTGCTTCTGGCTGGTCTTCAGAGCTACATCCTGTATCCTCACAGAGCTGTTGTATGTAGGTTCAAGCTGGTCGCCCTGTTTTTGCTCGGCCATGTGAGGGGGTCCATAGGAGAACATCACTTATGAGCTTGTCCCTGCTTATTCAGCAGTGTCCTGCATGTTCGTCTAACGTTGATAGTCTTTGTGATGGGAGGTAAGTGGCCGTACAGCTGCTGCTTTGTGGGGTGTTGCTTCAAGGACTTGTTCAAAATTGCTTGCAGCATTCTTGTGTAGTTGCCGTCAAAATTTAATATATACATGAATGTGTCCAAATATTTAAATAAATGGGTATAAAATATCTTATAATTTTGGATCTCTACATAATTGTGCTTGCATTCACTAATTGTAATATCACCAAAGTAAAATTTTCCTTTATTTGTTAAGAGAGATGCAAAAATCTTCCGCTGTCTGTGGCACTAAATTGCTCAGACGAGTTGTCTTGTCCATTGAAGCAAATTGGTTAAAGAAGTAGGATACCTTGCCCATTGGTGACCCACTCCCCCACTGCAAATTCCTCAGTTCTTTCATATATTGAAGATTTATTTTTTTATTTTTTTTATTTTTATTTTTTATTACTTGAAATTATCTTCACCAGAGAACTGAGGCATGGATAATCTCCTTACAATCCCAGATTATCTAATGCTTAATAACAAAGAATTTGAGTATTGATATTACTTGCATGCATGCAGTATTCAATTCCACTGTAAGTTAAAAGAATAATAATTCCTCGTTACATCAGTATATTCAGATATTTTCAAATTTGGTATGTAACATTTCCTTAACAATACTAATGAATTTTTAAAATTTATTTAAAATTTTCTAAATAATGATTAATTGATTTTATAAGCATGTCAACCTTTTGGCATTATTTTATGCCTGGAGGTTAGTGAATTGTGTACACTGTACATTTATATTTACTTTTTTTTGGTATAGTTGTTTAAGAATTCATTTAAAAAGAATTTTTTGATATTTTTTTTAATGATATGTCAAAATCCTCAGCAATAATTTTTTAATGATTATTTTGTATGGTACTGTTTACATTTATGATTTTTGGTATTTTATTTGTCTCAAAAAGGACAAAATGACATCCATGTCAACATTTTCATATTGTTTCTTCATTTTATTTGCAGTGAACAAACATTGTTTAATGTGAGCTAAATCTCTGCATCCTATGAGAAAATTCTTCTAAATATGGAAAATAACAAATTTTTGTCTAAAATTTTAATGTAGAAGTGACTGTTTTAAAATATTTACTTGTTTACAGTGAATAAACAGTAAGATATTTAATGTCTTTTGATAGTTGCTCCCTCCTTATTAATAGCCAGGTTGCAGAGAGGTGGCATGAGAAGCTAATTCTAGTTTGCATAGCTGTTGTGTTAGTAACGGTTGGCTAATTTGAATAGCTGTTGTGTTAATAATCATTAGCCAATCAGAGCCAACTTTATGGCAATATAGACTAGATATTCTTTTATGAAAGCAGTCAGAATTTTCATCTTTCTACTTGGCATTGGTGAAAAAAAATCAGAAAATCTATCAGCTTAGTTCCAAGAGGCCTTCCCCTAGGCAACACCTGCCTCTTCACCTAAAAGATTGCCTGGTCCCTGAGGCACCCCAAAGTTGAATGCTAATGGGGCATGATCAGTTTTTGCACCCACTCCTCAGGAGACATGCTTCCAGTGGGGCACCCCACATTAATCTGACCTTGTGTCAGATTCCAACACCATGGAGCATTAAATATCATAGAGATTTACACCTTTCTATCTGGTATTTATGCTGGCAGAGTTTGAAAATCAGTCAGCTCAGTTCCAGTGGACCTTTCCTCCAGGCAGCATCCCCTAGAAAGCATGCTTCCTGTGGGGTACCTCCACCTTAAACTGATCAATGTGTCATATTGCAATGCTATGGTGGTGAGGGGGGTATATATCTCCAGATTTTCACCCTCACAGTGTGCAAACTTCTATTCTGAATTAACATTCGTCTTTGGATTTTCCTCCAATACATAAGCTAAATCATCAATACATTTTTTTGCCCACTCAGCTGGAGCTGTAGAATACACCGACTGCACCTCTACAGAAGGGTAAAATTCCTCCAACGAGTGTCCTGGATATGACACTAAACAATCTGATGGTGAGGTTCCAGTAATGCTGGAGCTTTGGGGAATACAGAGTACCTCTTCATTGCCATCGCTCCCAGGTCCATTCTGGCTCGGAGTGGTAGCACCTGATAGGGTCCTATCTATGGGTTGAATAGAATTAAACTGCATACTTATGCTTAACTGAATTGTTTGAAATAGAACTGTCTTAATACTTAACTGTGTAAACAAAAATCTGTACTTATACTAAGCTGAATTGTTTGACCTTTCATCAAAATAAATTAATTTGGCATTAAATGACCAACAAGAGTTGATAAACTGTAAAACAAAACAATATAATCAATACATTTTTAGATTTAAGTCTTGTATCATGCAATATTATTGCAGCTCTTCTATAAACCAAAATATGTCTAATTTTTTTTTTTTTAGTGGTCAAAGAGTTTTCATTTACCTTTTTAAAGAATTCAATTCTTCAACACAATTCTAAGTGAATTTGGTGAGCATAAATGATATTTAGATAAATACTAATCCAGTCCAACTTTTTACCATATTTGCTCTCTCAGAAGTAATCAAAACTTCTGATAAACAATCTCCTCACTAGGCAATAAGTAAGTAAAGTTGGCGACTGTTGTTGAGGGCGACCCGAAGGCTCCCTTTTCATCAGCTACTACACCGAGGTGTAGGGAGGGTGCTACTCCTTTCCCTGGATTGCTCCACTTTACCCTTGATACACACCTTATATTGGTGAGTGTTAAGCAAGGAGGTATCAAGTACCATTTTTAAAGTCTTTGGTATGATGCCACCTGGGATTGAAACCAGGTCTCCCATACCATTGGCAAACAATCCGAGGATCACATAGTACAATACTCTCCATAAATGACAGACATATTGATATTATTGTCCTCAAATTTTCTTCCATTCTGTCTATTAGTTTGCCATTACCATTTTTATGACAGGGATTCATGTTTAAAGGGCTTAACCCCTGTTGAGAAAGGTATAAGCCCTAATTTTCTGAATCCTGGGCAACTACTGGAAATATTGACTTGAAATTTATGTCTGAAGATACCACTGTAGCTATTTTTTTTTTTTTCACGTTAGAAAAATTCTACTTAAAAATTGAAGCAGCTCACTTTTGCTACTGATTTTACATATGTTTGGTTTGTTGTAAAATTCTAAAAATAAAAATGTATACCATTCCCTCATAGCAAATACAGGTGTGTTTTATTAATGATATGTGTTTACCAAATTGATAGCTGATTATTGCATATAGCAGTAGAGTATATGAAATGCAGAGTGACTTAAGTAGAAAAGTAACTGAAGTTGGGGAGAGGGTGTATATATATATATATATATATATATATATATATATAGTTGGGAGTAAGGTTTGGAATAAAATCCAGCAGTATGAGAAAAGGAAAATTAAACTGGTATATTTTGCTGTTACGATAGTTTCTTCAAAAAAAATTTTGCAAAGTTTACATGTAACAAAGAGAAGAGAAGCATGCCACACACACACACACACACACACATATATATATATATATATATATATATATAATCCTATATTAAGTTTTGGGCCTTATTTGTATGATTTTGTTTTTGCTTGTCTTTTAGACAAATATTGATTTTTTTTTTTTTTTTTTCTAGTTATATATGCTTTTTTCTTCCTTGTGCTATAGATTTAGTGATATACCTACACACATATAATATCACTTATAAATAAGTACATTCCTACCAATGTTTTAGAATAAAATGTTAATTCTCATTTAAATCAATGGTACCAATGTTCTATATGGTTTTTCAATGCTGTTGTTATTGGTATTAAATAACAGTTTAATAACAGTTTTAATTGCATAATGTTCCACGAGAAAGAATTGCTTTTGAAGAAAATTGACTTTCTTTTTTTTTTTCTTTTTTTTTTCTTTTTTAAGGATTTACTTAATTATGAGTGATACTATTAGTAACACAAAATTAAATTTATGGATTACAACAAATTAATACTTGTAGAACAACATTTCTGCTTAGACAGTCACAATTTTAAGAGATACAAAGTTTACCATCAGAGAACTTTTTTAAAAAAAAGCAAACACATTAGTCAATATTATAGCAATAAGAGAAACACTGGAAGATAAATGGATAAACTATATCGTAACACTAACTTCCAAATGGTTTTAACCATCCTCAAAACACTGTTTCGAAATAGGATGGACAATTATGGAAAGGCACATAAGCATCTAAATAAACTAATGCCTAAATTAGATATTTAACTAAAACAGTAATAACTTATTTGAAACGCACCTTACCCATGATTCACTTCCAACTGTAGAGCTCACTGCTAGGTGTTTAATATAGCAGAGATCATATAAAGGTCAGTTGAAGGCACTTTGATACCAAAAAATAATTTTCATTCAACAAATAGATATGCTATATTACCAGTTCATTTTTGTTACTTATTTTTTTTAAAGCAATCAACTTGACAAAAACCATGACAATGACCTAAGGTTGAAACTAGTTGGGAACAATTTAAAAAATAATTACAAAGAAATATTCCTATTTGTCTTGTCATTTTTATTCATCTCGCTCTCTCATATATATATATATATATTCTACATCAGTAGAATCTCATTTAAATCAATCTTCTCTCAGTGTATCTTTACAAAAAAACAAGGTTATTTAACACTGATTTTCATACTCTGAAAATCCAGTTTTTCTCTTTTATTTTATTTTATTTTGTACTATAATCTATATATATATATCTAACCATGTAACTCTAGAGTTTCATCTAATGGTTGTATCTTTAATACATGAAAATAATATTAAGAAGTTTTATCTTGCTCTGCTAGCCAGCATTTGAGCACTTTCTTGATTTAAGAAAAACATTTTTCAACAATTTGTTCAACTAAGTATGTGTGTGTAAAAATGAAGTTTGTATGCCTATCGATGTTAATCAAACATTTTTTAAAATTTCAAACACAGGAATTTCATTTAAGTTTAGCATTTTCATTTACTGCTTCCTATCTAATCATTGAACATTCCACTTAATTTGATGTGTATTAATTGCAGACATCTTGAAATTACTCTTTCACCTTAATTAACTTTGTATTCTTGATAAGGAATAACTAAACCTCAACCATACATATGTGCTACCTCAAATTGCCTTCAATTGTTATAGATAAATTAACCAGTAAGCAGTAATTGCTGACAATCTCATTTTCACCTCTCATTCCAACTCCCTCTTATCCACCTTCCTCTTTTCATACTTTTTGATTGACTGCCACAAAGTAATTATGCAGTCCACTCTTGGCATTGTCACTCTGTTCTGTTGGCTAAGTACATTTGGCACTAGAAGGAAATTGGATTGTGAGAGAGACAGAGAGGCTTGTAGCTAGGGTATCATGGTTGAAAAGTGGAGATGAATGGTGTGGAAAAATCAAGGGGGGGATTCGGTGAGCAGGTGGTAAGCATTTATTTCACTTCTTATCAACACACCCTTTGTGTCTTGAAGTTGGCACTTGCTAACTCTGGCTGTATAATTGAGCTGTAAAAGAATCTGCATCAATTTTGGCTAATATCTGCGCTACTGTCAAATAAGATTCAAATAATTAGGATACACTTCATATCAATATGAGATCTGAATGCCATTCTTTTTATTTATCTTTCATTTAAACAATATATCCATATTTTTTCTTTATACAATTTTGAATCATTGAATTTCTCATGTTCATTTTTTCTTTTCCTGATGTACTTTTTAAATATCTAAATTTCTTCAATGATAGATTGCTGATTATTTATTTATTTTTTTTACAAGTATTTCTTTCATCTTATTTCTCTTTTACATTTAGTATTAACTAGACAATACAAGGGTCCAGTGGGTTCTACTTATAACAGTGGTCCATGATGATATTGATGCTTCTATTTAGGAAGGGTTGAAGGCATGGCATCACAGCTATCATCTTAGGAATTGCATTCAACAAGCCAAGTTTAAATCCCCAAAACTGCTCAAAAATCGAAAATTTTTTGATCTTTCTACGTTCATTCAATCTGGATTTATGTTCCCTTGTTTATTAACAAAAACTTCAAAAAAATGTATAGATTCTTCCTTATGTCTTCTTTAATCAAACATATATATATATATATATATATATATGAGTATTTTGTAATTTGCTTGAAGTATTGTACAAATTATTTTATTTTATTGTATTAATTTAGAAGGCTATTGCAATGCGAAATAATAATTATTTCAGTCTAATTAATTTCAAAGTAAAAACTTCATCAGAGACTTTTTTAAAATGAACTGGTTGTTGTTTGTTCAAATTTTTTTAAATTTTGAACATCCAACACCCAGTTCATTTAAAGTCTTTGTCAATGAAGTTTTTACTTTGAAATTAATCAGACTCAAATGATTATTATTTCACATTGCAATCGCCTTCTAGATTGATACAATAAAATGAATAAATAAATATATGTATATGAAGATCTTGTGGTATGTACAGAATCTAATATTGTTTTTAAAAGCGTGTGCATAATGAAATATCTAAAATGATAAAAATATTTTAGAATCCTAAAACAGGGGACCCTTTGTTTTGGTCACTTCTCTTCAGAGAATTATGTCAGTGATAATCGATTTTATACCAAAAGAAGTAAACATGGGATAGTGACCATCGAAAAAGCCTGGACAAGGAGAAGAAAACTCATTAAAAAAAAAAAAAACACTGTAAGCCAGAAGAGTTAGCACAGGTAATAATGTTTTCTTCACATGGTCCATTGGGGTTGTTAAATAGAAGTGGTGTGTGAAATTGTTTTTGGATATACAATTTCAATTTGTTAAGTTATAAGTAATGCTTGGGTTGTCTATATTTTTTAGACGAAGCTTGATGATTTTTATCATTAAGGGTTTTCGGATTATTGTCTACATCTTTATTGTTATTTCCATAACAATAAAGATGTAGGCAATTGTCCGAAAACCCTTAATGATAAAGTAATGCTTTGAGTATTGAAAACTGAAGTTCATTACTTGATGTCTTTTTATATATTTATAAAATCTCCTTGTTTTCTAGTCATATCGAAACCTTTCTCAATAAGTCAACGCAAAACGTTTTGTAGATCAGTGTATGACCATTTAATACTGTCTTGGGTACGACATGAAACTACATCTGGTAGTAAAGCTCTAGTTCCTGATCTCTGAGAAGTGTGGAGTACTTGTTTGTTGCCATTACTCTCATGTCCACTTTGATCCAGAGTGGTGGTAGTAGTAGTTAGGGTCCCATCTTTGAGTCAAATAGAACTGTTTGAAAATTATCAATATTGGATTGGAATGCTTGAAACCATATCACTGTGTGCAAACAAATAATTTTCATAGACAAAAAAATATGTCATTTAAAAAGTAACTGCAATGGAACATTGATTACAGTCAAACATTTACAAATGAATCAGATTTTGGCATTAAATAGCCCTAAAATGTTGATATGCCATAAAACAAATGAACTAAAACCAAATCTTTAAGACTATCTTTCAGCCACTATTTTGCTACAAGGCACCTTACTCGCTGATATTTATTTTAGTGTGCCACAAGGCAACAAACCTGAGAATACACAGAATAAAACTTATGACTCTAACAAATAGTGCAACAAAACCAGTGCATGGTAGCAAGAATTTTCTTAGTAAAAAAAATGTTAAAATACTATTGGAGAATAAAGTAATTTCTAGTCCAATTTCTAGCTTGATATATGTAGTAGTGTTTTTGACATTTAAATTGTACTTACACTAAACGGAATTGTTATATATAACTGCTTGAATAGTTTGAAATAGAAATGTTTTTGACAATTAAACTGTGTACTCGTGCTGAACTGAATTGTTTGAAATGGAACTGGTTATTCACATAAAAATGGATTTGGCATTAAATAACCTACAAAGGTTGATATGCCATAAAACCCTACAAAACAAACATATATAGTAGTAATAGTTAGTGGTTTGCATTTGCACTCCTCTAGAACAATACAATTTACTAAGGATTATTATTAGTCATCTAAATCAATATAATTGTGTATAGATTATTAGTATTACATATGAATAATTGACACACTATAACTATATGCAAACAAATGATTACTAGAGGCAAAAAGTGCTATAAAAATGATTATAATAGAACATTGAAAATATATATTGAGGCACTTGTATTTCACATAACACTAATACCATGAATCTGACTATTCTCCTTCCAGCTCTGAGTAAATCGTAAGACAGATTGGGCTCTTTAATCTTGGTATGGCAACCTGTTTAGGAGAAGGAAAACTGAATTCAAACCCGTTAAACTCCACTTAGAAATTGAACTTGTCACATTCTGCTCATGTAGAGCAGTTGAGTAAATACAAATATTAGAAATATAATTTTGACATGATTAAAATCAAACATTTACAAATTAATCAAATTCAAGCATTAAATAACCCATAAAGAGTTGATATGCTGCTAAACAAATAAACCAAACTAATTGATCTGGTTCTGCTTTTATAAAAGAGTCAAAGTGAACCATTTGGTATGTCCATTTTATAATTCTGGCTTCAATATCTCATTGTTTTGCTCTTCATAGCTGTTTTTAAAGTGATTACATTTTCTCTTTGAACCGCTGTTATAAACTTGATTTTATTTATTGCCCAACACAACTATTAAATATTGGCAGTGTATAATGTTATATATGTGGGTGTCTAATTATCTATTTGCAACTATTAATTACATGTATATTTTGTCTGTATAGTGATGTCTATGTTACATATTTTTGATTGTCTTAATTGATGTTGTTTAGTGATATGTGTAAACTGTAATTTCTATTAGAATAATTATGGCAAACAGTAATTATACCTAACTCATTATTGCTTTGAGGTGATTCTCTTGCTGTGAAAGAAAACTGATTTTGAATTTAGATAACACTTAAAATAGGCTTTCTTTGTATTTAAGTGTATTATCTTTTGAGTTAAATTCTAAAACAGTTTTTAGGGTGTTTTGTTTTTTTGTTGTTTTTTTTGTTAATAATCATAAAGTTTAGCTTAGTCTGGCATAAGACCTAATAAAAAGGTCAGTAAAAAGTGTGTTGAATTTGTATATGTTAAGAGCCTACCTTGAAAAACAGCATTTAAAATTCAGTCTAATTTATCTAGAACCTGAACATAGGTCAGAAACAGATACATGATTAACATAACTGTTATGAGTGTTTTATGAACTAGAAAAAAAATCTATCAAATGTGAAGAATCTGGAGATTTAAAGACTCTGTTTTTACTTATAGTTGTTTTATTAAATTGTCTAGTTGTGAGAGAAAAAATAGTTTCACATTGTTCACAAAATGGATTTTTTTGTCAAAATCAAAATATTCTATATAATATATTTTATCCGATATTAACTATTTTGACAATAATTTTTTCTCAAACTTTACTGATGAGCTTAAAACATTTTACAAATACTCATCAACTTTGTGGTAATTTCATATTTTCTCCAGTGTGGATTTGGAAAAAAATTATCCCATGAATTAAGATAATTTAATCTAATCTGTTTAAGGAATATTTCATAAAGCCAGAATGTTAAATCTACTATTAGTTTGTTTACTGCTGAATAAAAAAAAAAGTAACATCATCTAGTGTGATAATTCCATTGTATGAAAATGTATTTTTCATTAAATAACCTACAAGAAACAGAATCTTAATCTATTACCTTTTAAGCACTTCACTGACTTTTTACTCGGTCTTGAAATATGTTTTCCTTCTCCCGTATAATAAATAAAAAAGCAGGTTATTAAAGTTTATGAGTAGTAAGTTGTCTGACCATAGTCAAAGCCAACCAGAAAGGCTCCCTTTTCAATAGCTACTACACAGAGGTGTAGGGAAGGGAGCTACTCCTTTCCCTGGACTGCTCCACTTATCATTGATCTGTACATTATAATGCTGAGTGTTAAGCAAAGAGGCATCAACTACGATTTTTTGAGTCTTTGGTACAACTCAACCTGGGATTGAACCCTAGTCTCCCAAACCATTGGCAAACACTCTAACCATTTTGCCAATGGCCTGGTAAGCTTATTAACGCTTATAACTTTCTAGTAAACCTGTTTATTTATTTTATTTTATTTTTTAAGGCTTACAAACCTTTGAGCTGTAACAGCAAGTGTATCATCCTTGGCTGCATGGATTTTTATCTTTTGAATCTTGTAAAAATTGCTGTACAGTTGCATTATGGTGTGTGTAGTCTGAAAAGTTATTCAATCAGTAAAAATCTATTTATTGGTTAGAAATGAGCTTGTACTTGTCAGATTGCAATATAAAACAACTGAAAGTTGCAACTGTGAGGTGTGATGTGCAGGTTGTTGAATCTATTGCGTATATTGAGCAGTTTTAAGCTAAAAAAAAAAAAAAAAAAGATCAATTACAAGACTGAAATGTGCAGAATTAAAAGCAGTTGGACTCTAACGAAGCATTTGGGAGGAAAAAGCTCGATGGGAACTATACAAAAATGTTATGTGCTGTTTTGAACAAATCTCCAAAGTAACACCTTACAAAATAACATCTGTATGGCCACTTACGTCCTATCACATGAACTGTCTAAGTAAGACGAGCCAGACATTCAGAGCCTCGCAACAGCCAAGCAAAATGTGTGTGTGTGTGTGTGTTTGTATTTTAAAAGGAATAGAACCTATTTATTTCAAAATATTTACTTTTCTCTTGTTGGACCAACAATGTATGTACGTAGTTTATCATGTAATGATTATCATCATAAGAAATGAGCACAGTGAACCAAATTCAAATCCTGAATGAGGCTGTTTGCATTTCACCTAACACTAATAACCTTGGGAAAGGTATACATCCAACTATTCTTTCTCCAGCTATGGAGAAATAGTAGGGCAGACTGGGCTCTTTAACATTGGAATGGCAACCAGTCAAGGAAAAGGAAAAACTCTGAATTCAAACCTATTAAACTTCACTTAAAAAATAACCTTGTGTCACATCTTGCTTGTGTAAAGAAGCTAGTAAATACATGTTTGTGTATGTGTGTGTACATATGTACATTATATATATGTTGAGACATTTAATACTAGCTCACCTGACAACCTGAAACTCTGAGTATTGAGTTTTTATGCTGTTTTATCTGATTTCATCTTTGAAAAAGATTATATACATACTTTATATATATATATATATACTCACACACTTCTGGGAGGCATGCTTAGTGTAGCAGTTAGTTATAGGAAATGAAATGTCCTCTACCACCACCACCAGGTAGGGTGAATCATTGGATGGACTGGATTCCCTTGCTTTGGTAATGGAACCAGTCTCAAAGGAAAACTGAATTCAACCCAATACTACTTCACTTAAAAATTAACCTTGTGTCACATACTTCACATGCAGGAAAGGGTGTGTGTGTGTGTATATATATATATATATATATATAATGCGCACATACATATACTTCCATTTTCACTGATAGTATCCAAAGACTGATTATTATGAAGCTAATCTCAATAGCCATTGCTTGTAAGTTCCAACCTCTTTTGGTTAGCTTTGAGGAAGATTAGACTTAAATCTGCAGAGCGTGACTGCTGTGTTGTGACAAATTAATCTTCAAAGCCATTGTTAGTGAGTTTGATAATCATTGCATGCCAGACAAGACTTGGCTTAGTAAATATCTTCTGTCATCACTTAATTCTTCCCTCCACCTCCACCTCTTGTATTTTATACAGAGTTATTGGCTGGGGATATCTTGTTCATAGAGTTGTATTGGTAATCTTTAATCTTCTTTTGCAAAATGTCTGATCAAATGGGTTCATATTGAATGCATACTTTAATTTCTCGTAATGATTTTTTAACTCCTGATTGAAAAGAGGATTGAAGACACTGACAGTGATTCGTGTATCAAACCGGTTTGACCCATTATTAATAATAAGGGGGTGGAAGCTAAAAACAAACTGATTTAAAAGTAACTAAATCAATTAACTGCTTTCCTACCTTAGACAAATCATACTATCTTTGTGATATCAATAGATGTTTCTTTCTAAGTATAAAATAATCAAATATTGGACAAGACATATGTTCCTAAAGTATTACTCAAATCAATGAAAAATGATTATTGCAAATTGATGTACTTTGATTAGTGTCTTCATCTTGGTTGTTATAGTCACAATAGTTTAGCTGCTATACTCTCTTGCCTTCTTCAGACATCTGTTATGTTCAATGGCCTTCTAAGAATGATTGCTATTATACATTGATGTATTTGAACTAACATCCTCATCTTTCTTATTCTGTAAACACTCAGTTGGCAGGACTTAGAATATACTGATTGCGTCATCTGCAAAGGGTGTCTTAGGTATGACACTGAACTGGATCTAGTGTTGAAGCTCCAGTTCTGGAGAGTGTAGAGTATGTCTTCATTGCCATTACTCCCAGGTCCACTCTAACCTAGCATGATAGTACCTGTTACACACTCATTTATTGGTCAAATAAATCTGTTTACAAATCATTAGTATTAGATTGGAATGCTTGAAACCATATATATATTTACTCAGATTGTGTTCATTTTTATACTTGGTCTACTCAAAGGGTCAACATAACCTAACATATGTGCTGCTGCTTTGAGATGTCTTTGTACTTTGATATTTAACCTGAGTATAAACCAATGACTTATTCTAAACTGAATTGCTTGAAATTGAACTGTTTAATTATCTGTGTTTAAACAAATGACATTGTTAATTGAATTGTTAGTGATATATAGCAATACTTCGAACCATTTAACTTTGTTGACTTATGCTAAACTGAATTGTTTGAAATAGAACAGTTTTTATATTTAACTGTGTGTAATCAAATGACTGTTTAATTGAATCATCAGTGTTAAATAGCAATGCTTGAAAATATATAACTGTGTGCAAACAAATGATTTATATTAGATTGAATTATTTGAAACCATTTACCTTTGTGCCAAAAAAAAAATGAGCTCAGGCTTGTTTAAAAGTGTTTAGAAATCATATACTTAATATAAATACAAAAATGATTTGGCATTGAATAATCTACAGGGGTTGATATGCCATAAAACTAAACCAAACCAAATTTAACGGACAAAGGCAGATGGAACTTGGGGTTTTTTTTCCTTCGCAATGAAGTCTGGTTCTTTCTATGATGATGTTCATTTCTTCTCTCTCTCACAAATGTCCACTATATGCTGCAACCAAGTACTGCTCTCATTCTGATTCTCTTCCAACTGTTGCTGATGCAAGATGTCCTCTGTTCCTTTGGAGTGCTCAAGTACACAACAACACATGCATATTCATAAGCGATAGTAGTATTAAGGATGCAAATGTGTGCTTGCCCAGTCAGCTGGGACTGTAGAATACACTGACTGCTCCTCTGCAAAGGGATAACTCCTTCCCTCAACGAGTGTCCGGGATATGACGCTAAACAATTTGATTGTGAGGTTCCAGTAATGCTGGAGCTTTGGGAAATGCAGAGTACCCCTTCATTGCCATCACTCCCAGGTTCACTCTGGCCTATCAATGGGTCAAATAGAACTAAACTGTATATCTTGAAATAGGACTGTTTTGACATTCAAACTGCATAGTTATGCTAAACTGAATTGTTTAAAATAGAACTGTTTTTGTATGCTAAACTGAATTGTTTGAAATAGAACTGTTTTTGACATTGAAACTGTACTTATCCTAAACTGAATTGTTTCAAATAGACCTGTTTTAACATTTAACTGTGTGTAAACAAAAACTATGATTATACTAAACTGAATTGTTTGAATTAGAACTGTTTGACTTAACTGAATAGCTTGAAATAGAAATGTTTTTGACAATTTAACTGTATACTTATGCTAAACTGAATTGTTTGAAGTAGAACTGTTTTGTTGTATGAAAATGGATTTCATATTAAATATCCTACAAAGGTTGTGATATACCATAAAACCCAAACAAACAATCAAATGCAATGCATGGGAGAGTCCCCATGATGTAGTGGCTAGAGTGCTGGACTGCGACATTGTAGTAAGCGAGTTTGAACTCCAGTCATGCTATTACATCCACTTTTGGACTAATGCCCCTTGGGAAACGTATGAACTCTCTTATTCTCTCCGCAAGCTATGAGTTAAATAGTACCCCTACTGTCCTAAAAGGATGGCTTTGGCATTAAATAACTAATAAAGATTGATATGCCATTAAACAAAGAAACCAAACTATCAAATACTTGCATGTGCACAAATCCTATCCCAAATGGCTGTTGGAACAAAATAACAAAGCAGAGCATTCTTCTTTTTCTTTTTTTTTTCTCTTCATGTTAGTGAAAATCATCACAATTAATCTGCTTCAAAAATCTCAAATGGTTACTTAAAATTCAACACAAGTGATGAAACTAAAGGTTTGCAGCAAATGAACTTAAAGCCTCCCCAATTTTTTTGATGAAATCATGGTCATAACTTTCAGTGATAAAAGAAAGATTACTTTTCTATTTGCCTATTGCTTTTGTTGATTAAAATAACAAAAAAAAAATGACTTCAGGCTTTGATAATTCTTACAATGAAACCTAATTCTTTTTATTGATTTTGTAAAGTGAGACTTTATTTCTTTATTTTTTTCTTGTAACAACATAATTTTATTATCAGTACTTATCAACTAAAATCAAAAACTCTTGAAGTTTATTTTTTCTATTTTTTAATTTGTCTGATTATTTTGAATAGAATAAAAAATGTGTATTATTCTTTAAATAGCTAGAATCATTCATATTCTTCTACTTTAAAACAAATAGTTGATGTAAATTTATAGGTCAGTACACAAACATTTAATCTTGTTTGCTTAAGCCATTGAGTTAATAAAAGAACTACAATAAAATCCTTTGAGATCTCTTATTTGTTTGTCTATTTCATACATATTAACAGTAGAATGGTCATTTGGCAGCTGCTAACCAATCAAATAAGTGATTTGCTGAGCTGCTAACCAATCAAATAAATGATTTATTATTAACCAATCAAATAAGTGGTTTTATTAAGAACAGAATTAATTCAAGATGTACGTTTGTGGCTTATCTTCCCTGATTGATTAGTTGTCTGTTTTTTTTTGTTTTTCCAAATGAATAGAAAAACAAATAAACATTAGTCGCAGGTGATTTGCTTGCAAATGTAAAAAAGAAACTTATGATTATGTAAAAAGCTTTATCTTTTTTTCTTTTCTTTTGAAATTCCTTTACAAAATTTATATTAAGGCAAGCATCTACATGTTTTTCAAAATTTTCTTAGGTATGACACTAAACTTAATTCAGTGGTGAGGCTCCAGTTTTTGATCACTAAGGAGTATGGAGTCAAGCCTTTGTCACATTACTTCTTGGTCCAGTATCAGTTCAGTTCAAATAGATCTATTTGAAAATTAGATAGAATTAGTATTAGATAGAAACACTTAAAATCATAATGGTGTGTGTAAATTATTTGCATTAAGGATTACTCTAATTATTTACATATTTGTGTTAACGTTTTACTTACCAATCCCAAGTATTTTTGCTTTCATGCATTAGTGAAATATTTTTAACAAAGGAGTGTGCTGTAACTATCTTCAATAAAGCTATTGTTGTATCATTCATAACTTGAACTACCCTGTTATTTCTAATGTTCTGACATGCAAAGGATGTTGGTTTTGGGCATTTAGCACTGTAGAAGAGAAGATAACTTACCCCATGTGGCAAAGTGAGCACGTTTATGCCTGGTGTGTGCTACTGGAAAGTAGAAACCCCCGGACAAGATGTTATAAATGTGATGCAGTAGGCCATATGTCCTACAATTGTCTGGGAAATGAGCCAGGAGAATAGGCCTCAGTGCCAACCTATTCCCCGAGCCCCATATGAAGGTGGTGCTACCCACAATTGCCGTACGAATCAATGGGGTTAGGGATCTGGCCCTACTAGACACAGGCTGTTTGTGGTCGCTTATAAGCAGGAAGAAAGTAAACCTGCTCGCTTTGCCACATGGGGTAAGTTATCTTCTCTTCTACAAAAACCCATACACCCAGTAGGTAAGAGGTTATACAAAACTTTACAACCCAAAAATAAAACAAAAATTCTCATTGTTCAATGAAGATAAAATTTTTAAAATTACAATTGGATTTCAATTTTTAATATTCAAAATTTTTAATATTCACAAGTTCGTTATCAAAATTTAAATAGGATTTTTTAAAAGATTTATTTATCTATTTTTATTTTATTCTATTTTTTTTTTTTTTTTTGTGGCTTGTTTTGGAAAAATAAATTAAGAAGTTAATTAAATCAATAATGCATAAAACATACATTATTATTCTATTTCATCATTTATAACCATTAATATTTTTACTGTGTATATATTGCATTTTATATTGTACTGTATTACCTCACTTTTAATACTAGATAGGGATATTTGAAATCATGCAACTGTGTACAAATTATTTGTTAGATCGGAATACTTGATATCATAACTGTGAAGACAACTTTTAGCCATAAGGAGTTTATATGCAATTAAACAAGTAACAAAACCAAATGACCTCTACTCCAGAAGTTTGAACAAGTTGGCACATCTTAATGTTTGTTGCAGTTATTTTTACAGATAACCCATCATTTGATTTTGAAGTATATGGGTACATACAAAAAAAAAGACATTGGATCATTTGTCCTTTTGGCAAATACCTATGAAATCAGAATTCTTTTCTTAAAAGAATGTGACTGTGAGAACTTGAAATCAAAATTGCTTCACTTTCTTGTATAGCTTGAAATAGATTTTATTACCTGTACCCTGCTGCTAATACTTTTGTGTTAGAAGTGCTGGACTTGCAACCGAGGAACTCTTGATCAATAATGCCCCTATTGTTAAATAAAGGAAAAGGGTGAAAACAAAAAAAGATGATTAAGGAAAACTTTGATTTCTGAAAGGAGAAATCTCTGTAATTAGTCTCTGGATTTAAGGAAGTGTTTGCCAAAAGGGGAACAGCTGTAAGAGGAAATGGTATAAAAAGAAGAATAAGAAAAATTCTTTGTAATCCTGATGAAGTGTGCCTGTCAGAAATAAGGTGCTGCTTTGTAATCAATATATTCATTACTCAGTACAATCTTTGTGCCATTAGCTTAGGCTGTTAAGACATTGGTATTACAAAAAAAGCATCAAAGGGGCAATATGGAGATTTTGCATAGCATTATTAATAATCCTAAGCTAGCAAGGGTACTTGGCTTTACTCAGCTGGAGAAGAAAAAAAAAGAAAATATTTTTATGCAACACTTCTGATGTATATTTTAGTAAGTTTCCATTGATACAAAAATATGAACATAACATTTAAATGCATCATAAAAAGAGTATTAAACAAAGAAATATACTGATCAGTTTCAGAGCCTCCTCTTATGCAATATTTTATATTCTACCACCTGTTGCAAATATTTACTTCTTTTTCACTATTTACTCATGAACATCTAACATATAGCTGACCATGTTAAGAAAAAGATATGGTAGATCTGAATTTTTCTCTCCATTTATGAAACAAAAAATATTTTTGTAGTTCATAAAGTCTCTGTTTCACTCCATTGGTTATCTAATGACCTCCAGTAACCTCAGAGCCCATCCTCACAAATCTATCAGTCTCAATCTGTTTCTACCACTCTTTCTCACTGCCTTTTCCTCTCTCTTTCAGCCTGTTCCTTTGTCTTTTTCTCTCTCAGCCTGTTCCTCTCTCTCTCTCTCTCTCTCTCTCTCTTCCTTTCTCTCTCTCAGCCTGTTCCTTTCTCTCTCTCTCTCAGCCTGTTCCTCTCTCTCTCATGCACACACACCCTTTGTTCTTCTCCCTCTCCTCTGTAAATATTTCTATTAACATGGTTCAATACAGAAAATATTGCAGAAATAAAAAAAAAAAATCATAATTCAAGTAAAAATGTCACATATTACTGAATTGTAGATAAAATTCCCACTTCAGAATATGAAAAAAATGAAACCAGCACACAATGCATTCTGTGTAATCATGTATGAAGAAGTGCAAAATCTAGAAAATAACTTGAAGCCAGAAAAAATTAATTCCTGACTCTACATCAAGTGTAGGGATAGGATTTACCAAACAAATAGGTTAGAACTATGCATTTATATGTGAGTGTGTGTGTCTGTCTGTCTAAAGATTGCAGCCAAAGAAACTTGATTTGTTTTGGGGTTTTTTTTGCATAGATATTGACTTCAAATTTCTTTTTTGGTTTTATTTTGATTTCATTATTAATATTTGATTTAACATCAGGGCATAAACCACAAATGTTACAATATTCAGATCAATTTTATTCTACTGTGCTTTATCAATAAATGTCCTTCTATACAGAGTATTTCAAAAACAATGCAACCATGACAACTTCAGTTTAAACTATTAACCTCTTTGTATTTCAGAAAACAATGGTTGTTCACAGCCTTATCTTCAAAAAGAGATTCTAAGAATGTACCAATTATATATATGAAAGGAAATACTCAACAAAATTAAAAATAATAATGAATGTATCTGGCATTTAACTGGTTCACTCTCAAATTTTTAGAATGTATATTTGATTGGGCTCTTGTTTGTTTGTGTGTGTGTGTGTGTGTGTGTGTGTGTGTGTGTGTATGTATATATATATATATATATATATATATATATATATATATGAGAGAAAGAGAGCTAGATGAGAACTGCACTAGAATGCTACTAGCTATATTGAACAAATCCTGGAAGCAACATCCCACAAAACAGCAGTTGTATTCCCACCTTTCTCTAAAACCATCCAAATAAGACCTGCAAGACAAGCAAGGACAAACTCATAAGTGATGTTCTCCTATGGACCTCTTCATATGGACGTACCAGTGTTGGCTGACCAACAAGAATTTACCAACAACAGCTCTGTACAGACACAGGATATAGTCTAGAATACCTACCAGGAAAAATGGTAAGAGAGAGTCAGGGAAATCCATGCATGCAGCTTGACTTGATGGTGATATATATATAATATACACACACACACTGTTACAATTATCATCATAAAGAAAAATACTTGCCAAGCTCAGATCCTGAAGAAGGCTGGTTGCATTTCACTTCATACTTATGCCATTGGTAAAGGCATGAATCCATTTCTCCTTCTCCTAGTTATTGGTAAAATAGTAGGGCAGACTAAGCTCACAAGCCTTACTGAGGCAATTCGTCTAGAAGGAAAAACTAAATTCAAAATCTGTGGAACATTGCTGCACCATTCTTCTGTTGTCAGCTCATCAAGAAAGCGTGGCTGGTTCTACACATACCTTCAACACTATAAACAAATCACCTGTATTGGCAGCCCACATGCATCAAAGTGGACAGGAGAATTCATTGTGTGTGTGTGTGTGTTTGTGTTTGATTAAATAGGAGAGACACTTTGTGTTTGTCTATTCTATCTTTGATATGTTCAAGTTTGCATATAAGTCATTTGACTTCTGGATGGAATGAATTTAGAAAGGTGCTGTATTTTTCCCTCAAGTACTTTTGGATCCAACTGGAGCCATTTTCGAAGGAACAAATAATCAAATGACAAGCACAATGACAACTTATATACAATTATTATATAAAGAGTAGGACGAAGAACAAACTGGAGGGAAATTTATAGAAAAAAGAATTCTACTAGAAGTAAGAGGAAGAATTGGCAAGCAAAGTGTGAAAGGTTTTTGAATGTGGCTGCTATGTTCAAAGTTGATCTTATTTATGTCGGTTAATCTGTTATATAATTAAGGAATGATTTTTTTTATATTAATCAATTTTCGTTAATTATATTTTATCATTCATTTTGGTTGGGCTTTGAACTATTCGGGTTAAGAGTTCAGGTGCATAGTCATTGGATACAGTTTTACGCTTACACGCAAAAGATATGACAATTACCTTTGTCATAATAAACCCCAGACAGGAAATAGGGCTGGAGTATGGATGACGTCATGTCCGGTAGAGATGGTCCTGAGAATTTGAGGATTTTGAAAAAAGAGTCAGTTGAAAGTTGACATAGGACCATGGAGTCTGATAGTTGAGTTCTCTGCCATTTGGGTTGAGAGTTGAGTTTTCTACCGTTGTGCCAGCGGTTAAGTTTTTTTTTGTTTTTTTTTCATCTCTACCAGCAGGGATGAATTGAGATCTTAAACACCACAAGATGTGCCGAAGGTTGGGGGTGGGGTTAACATAGTATTTTACTAAGCATTTTACTTAGATGTGGCACAAGGCCATATGAAAGGGGCACTCAATGAGACTCGAACTCACTCGTGTAGATTTGCTAGTTGAGCTTGCTAACCATTACACCACCAGAGGCGCCTTGGGGTTAACATAGAATGATTACAAAAGACTTTTAAGAATTGTGTCTCTCTCCTTGTGTCAATGAACTGAAGTAAAGAAATTAATAAATGCGTTCATATCTGAAACAACAGTGTCTGCCAGTATTTGTATTTGTATCACAGTTGTGATAGATATCATTATGGCTATGAATGGTTATACACACAAATCCTTTTTATGTAGAACTTCAAGAATTTGGACGTTTTGTTTGTTTAAATTTTGTTTTCGTTTTAATTTCTTTTATGTAGCATGGAGGTGTTTTCAGTTAGAATTTTTCTGTATTTAGATGAGGAGTATGAATGTATCTAGAGGTGTTGAGAGATGGAACAAGTGTCATATAAGTGAAGTGTTAAATGTCTCAAAACTGCAGCTACATTCTAAATATATAGATATTGTATTAATGTTGAATGTTCAGTGCAAAGATTTTTTTTTTTTTTTTTTTTGTAAAGGTTGATGTGAGAAGTTAGTAAAAAGGAGATATTCCCAAGGAAACATAACAAGCAAATGCTTTATCTAAAAAGGAATGAAAGATACCTAGACGCATCAAGAACTTTAGTGATTAACAAAGATACCACTTACAATCCTGTACACTCTGTTTCACGAAATTTATCAATCTGCTGGAAACTGCACACCATGGAACGTTAATTTCTTATAGATTTATATACAAAATATATTCTTCCTGGTAAAAATGACCCCCAAAGCAAGGAATGCATGCTCAACTGAGTCTAGCACATGATGCAGTCATTCTAACTACTAACTGCTGTTGTTTTTGAGTACAATACTGTCATGTAAAGTTGTTGGATAAAATTTATGTGCGCATAAATTCTCAAGGTTGTGTTCTTTAAGAAACCCTCTGATAAGAAATTATTTTTCCTTTAGTATTCAATTTTGTCCCAAAAGGTGTTGAAGTATTTGCTATATTTCAAATTTAGATTTTTTTAATTCTTCAAATATCTGTAATTCTCTTGATAAATTATTTTTTAAAGTAAAATGCAAATTAAATTTTCATGAATTCATTAAAACTGTTTTTAATCTATTTTTCCATTTGAATTTGTTTGAGGCCTTTTAAAAATGCCTCAAAGAAATTTACTGCTTTAAAGTATAAGTTATGAAAAATAACTACGTAATGAAACGACTTTAGCAGAAAAGTTTAAATGTTTATTTATTTATTTTTTAATTGCTCAAATACAAAATTTGAATGCTTCTGATCATGGGAATATTGATTTCTATTAATTATGAACTGAATGTTCAAAGTCAGATCTAAAAAGGGGATGTTGGGCCAGAAAAATCTGAACACTTTTTTCTTTTCTTTTTTTTTTTTTAAATTTTGCACTGAATAAAGTTTGGTAATTAAGGGTTTTGTTATGTTAGTCAATACATAAACATTTTTTTTTTTTACTTTTCATTTCAGTTTTTGTATTTTCTTAAACGTCCTTTTATATTCTGCAGAATTTGAAATAGAAATCTGCTAAGAAAATACAAAGATTTTAGAAAAGTTGATATTAAATAATTTGCACAATTGTAGACATATGTTTTTTGATAAACCATTTCAAAATGGAACCCTAGAGCATTGGAGCTTTTTAGAATTATTTATTTTGGTTTGTTTCTCTTTTTATTTATTTTTTATTTTTAGATCTGTAGTTGGATTTTTTAAAAATTTTCCTTGCAAGCTTGTAGTTTGATTTTTTTTTTTTTTTTTTTTTTTCATCTTTTTTTTTTTTTTTTTTTTTTTTTTTTTTTGTAAGGACCAAATATTCTCATTCTAATTTTGGTAACAATCAGTAACAAATTATCTTAACTTTATTAAGGAATCATGTATATAGTTTTCTATATTCATAGATAGTACTCAATATCAGTGGTAGAGCATATGTAGATCTAAGTTCAGATAGTGTAGACATAGTCAATGGTGCTTGGTGATGGATGTGACATGAAACCGAATCTGGTTGTGAAGCTCTGAATGATAACAAAACATCACAAAAACTAGTTTCAAAATGTTTAAATGATAAGCAGTAAACTTTGGTTAAATCAATAGTTATATTTCTTTAAAAAAATTTTTAATGTGTTAGCCTAATTTGTAAATTGAATTTATATCATTATTCCTTGGCTAAAAATCATGGGTTAACCTATAAAATTCTCTTATAAAAATCTAAGCTAAATAAACTGCAGCTTAGTGCTTTACAATTCAAAATTGTATCAGAAAAAGAGGCATTTTTTTAATAAAGGGTTTTTAAGCTTTAAATGGCTTAAGACCTCACCTAGTCTAAACCCAATACTGTTCACTTCATATTGAGGAGATATTTGTGTTTTCTCGATTTTTATATAATAACAAGCAATTTACATTTACTCTATTTACTGTCTAAAAGAATTTCCGTTTATAGACTTTATGGAATATTCTAAGCTTTTATGTTTAGTATTTTAACTAAAGTTCATCATTGCTTATTCAACTTTTTTGTATGAGGTTGTTCTGAAAATACTGTGTAATTTTAGAATAAGCTTTTATTCTTGAATTAATGAATATAAACATTGTTTTAATCAATCAAAATATAGTCCCTGAAAATATATGTATTTCTGCCATTGATTAACAAGGTTATTCATGCCTGTACAATAAGATGCTAAAAGTTTTGATGACAAGAAATCTTTGAATGCTATTTCTACTTCTCCTTTGTAATGGAATGTCTTTTGTCATTAAAAAAGTGTCTAGATGCTAGAAAAAATGGCCGTCAGTGGGTGGAAGAATCGGAAAAATATGGTGGATGGCGCAAAGTCTCATATCCCAAGTCAGTGAGCTTCTGCAGTGTCATCTCGGCAAAATATGGCCGAGCATTGTCATGAAACAAAATTATGACCAAGCTTGAAAAATAAACACATCAGTTTTCTTTTCATGTTCATGATTAGAGGCATATAACCTTCAAAATCAAATTCTGTAAGAAATAATGGAAAATTAACAAGTAGAGCAATTTAATTATTGGGAATGGGAATTTTTTATACAACTATTAAAATAATGTTAAAACAGAATTTAAACAGTTTATAGTAAAATCAGACAGTAATTTTTCAAGCAGCGTAATACTTTAAAATCATTGAATCTCTTGTGACAAAGTTTTAAAACTCAGTTTTAATCATATTTTGTGACTTTGTTATTAACTTTATTTCAAAATCAACAATGAAACTTCAAAGAAAAAATTCAAAAAAATAAATTTTCAATGTTTTTTTTTTTTTTTTTTGGTCTCTTCTCTGTCATACACTTTCTACTTCTCAACCTGCTTTCTTTCTTCCTATTTTCTTTTTAGCGTTTCTTTTGTTTTTGTGTTTACTTCCCACTCCCTACAAAAAATCACTTTTCTGATAGAAATTTGTTTGTATTTGAATATCCACCTTCCTTTCTTCCTGTTTCATGTGACAGATAGAAACCTTACCTTTTTCAGTAATGATTTTTGACTTTTGTAAATTATTCCTCAGTCACATTAGATTCACCTTTTGATATTTGTGCCATGTAACCCAATACATGATACTTAGAAAGATGTGCACTACCAAGTTAACCCTCCCAAAGCCATTTATTGCATACTTGCAACAGAAAATTATATACCCTCTATAAACTTAGTAGAGCAGTTTAAATGGTTTTGATACATTTTCTTACCATTCTAGACACATGTTGCATAACTACAAAATAAACTAAAACAAAAAAAAATTACATATTCTTTTATGTTGTTTTAGGATCCTTTTCTTGAAATGTCAAATTTTTCTGGCAAAAAGTACAAACAGCAAAGAGATAAGAGATGTGATAAAGGTGAATTGCTTTGAAAGATTACCCACCAAAGACCTGAAAAAGGTTAACAACTATATCAACAAATTATTTTAGAAAATTATCCCCAATCCTATGTCTTTTCAAATATAATCTTTTGATGAATTCTATTTAATTTTTTTAATGTTTCATCTTCTACATATGTTTTCTCTAAGTCTGCTATTTTTTTTTCCCTTAATTCTTCCTGTTCTTTGTTGTTTGCATTGTGAAAAGGTAAACATATTTTTTGTCTTTAAAAAATTTTAATTTGTCATTTATTGATTTTCTCTACTTTTTAACTTTTCATTCTCATAGTAAAAAACATTGTTTTAAAGATGATTACAAAAAAAAATATACATTGATAACTTTAAGACATAAAAGTATGAGTTTCCTGTTGGCTTTTAAATTATAGCTTTACATATATATATATATATATATATATATATATATATGTTGTGTGAGAGTAATTATATGCATATGTAGAATGTATAGTTAATTATATGCATATATGGAATACTCTAGGTTAATGGATTAGTAGTGTATGTAGACTTAATATATATTTCTGAATGTTTTTTATGACAGAAGAATAAATATGAAACTTGAGTGGAGGAAGTAAAGGAGGGTGATAAGAATAGAAAGAGGAGAAAAATGTGGAGGAGATGATAATGGTAGAAAAGTGATGGAAGTGGGAGGAGATGATAATGGTAGAAAGGTAATGGAAGGGGAAGGAAATGATAATGATAGAAAGGTGGTGGAAGTGGGGAGGAAATGATATTGATAGAAAGTTAATGGAAGTGGGAGGAGATAATAATGACTGAAAGTTGATGAAAAATGAAGGGTAATATAAGAGAATGGTGAACAGTTCTCCCACCAACCAAGTAAAGAATGAAATTTTATTAATTTTTTTATTTTTTTCCATTTCATTTCTTTGAAAGGTTGAAGAAATTTGAGAAATGATGAGCCAAGTGTATCGAACTGTGGAATGAATATGTGGGGTAGTATATAAGATTTATCTGACTTCCTACCAAAGTCGGATTTGACACAGGGTCATTTTATAGTGTGTGCATGTGTGGGCACATAGACTTCATAAAAAAAATACTTGGTTCTCTCAGCATTTTCTTTATGGGTCACCTCAGGCTCTGAGCAATAAACTAGGCCCTGTTAAGCAGGCAATGCCTGGGACAAAGGCCTCCTAGAACCAGGCAATCAAAATAAAATCACCAACCTGACATGAACTGGAATGTCATGTATAGTAAGTATGGTCCATGTCTCTAGAACTTTTTAACATTTCCTTGTAAAAATAATGAGAAAGGACAATAAAAATAGATAAAAGCAGAAGAAAAATATTTGTTGAGGAATTAAATAATTTGATATTTACATTAACATCTTTTTTCCTTAAATCACATTAACATGTATTATGGAATGCCCCTCACCATGTTATTTGGCGAAAATTTTCTATTTATTCTTGTAAAATATTTTGAGCTAAAAGCTTCATAGTTATACTAAATGGATATATGGATTTTTTTTTATTGATTTTCAATTGATCATTTAGTAAAAGGAAGCTTTACTCTGGCTTAAAATCACTTTTGTGTGCAGGAGCATCATTAATCTAGCAACATTATAAACTGCATTTGAAATAAACTCTTAAGTGTCTACTAGCAAGATATTTTATTCATTCCTTTTGTTTGCAGAAACCTGTTTGAATGACAATGGACAAAAAAAACAACCCATTTAAGCATTTCTGGGGATAATTTGTTGTTGTCCATTTTTTTTTACAAGTGATATATGGCAACTTATATAAATAGATGGCTAGACATCTAGATAAGTTCTAAAAAATTGATCCAATGTTTGATTGTATATTTTTAGGCCTCAACATGTCTGCTGAAAGACCCAATATCTTTCGATGATCCATGAAACTTGATCCACATTTCCTAATATATGTGCATAAATATCTGAGAATGTTTTGATGATTTTCTTTTTCTTCATCCTTTTTTTTCACTCTCCCCACCAATCATCCTAAAATGTTTACCAACGAATTTGGCACAGCCATTTTGGCATCAGTTTTAACTGTGAATAACATGGCTTGAGAGGGATTTGATTCTTTAAAAAGAAGAGCGGTCTCCCCTTACTCATAGAGGGAGTTATAATTGGCCAAAATTCCCGAGGGAGGCAATTGTGTCAGGAAGTCTGACATCAAGGTAGCATTTCCTTTTGTCTTTATTTCATAAGTTATGATTCATTTATAGACAAAGGTTAGGTGAGCAGTAAATTGTGAAGAGTCAATAAGATTATGTTAATGGATGGATAGATATTTCCCATGTGGTATTAAGTCATTGGTGTGCTATGTCAAGTTTGTTTTTTGTTTTTTTCATGGGATTTACTTGGTATCCATTTCCTATCTAAATAACTGGTAACAAGTTGTACTGGGTTACATGGTACCAACAATCATTTTAGTGGTTCAAAAATATCATTGTAGACTTTTCTAAATTTTTTTATATAAAATTGTTAGAAATGTAAGGATGCATTTACTTGGGCATAATTTTTTTTCATTTAAGAGACGTGGGGTGAACATGCTCACCACTGCTCATCTCAAGCTTTTGTGTCAGTTTTCCATTCAGTAAATTTAAAAAGATTAATTTTTTGGATATTTCATCATTTATTTATTGTATACTTGTGTCCTAGTTATGACACTAAACTGTCTCTGGGGGTGTCCTCGTGGTGTAATGGTTAAAGCAATGGACTGCGGGATCATAGTAAGCGAGTTTGTACTCCAGTCGTGCTATTACGTTCACTTTTAGGCAAATACCCTTGGGAAAGGTATGAACCCCCTTATCCTCCCAGCTAAGGGTTAAATAGTACCACTACTGTTCTTCTTGGAGAATGGCTTTGGCATTAAATAACCTACAAAGGTTGATATGCCATTAAACAAAGAAACCAAACCAAACAAAAACTAAACTGTCTCTGATGGTAAGGCTCCAGTTCAAATGCTCTGGGGATTGTGGTGTACCTCTTAATTATCATGATTCCCAGGTCCATTCTGAGCCAAAGTGATAGTATCTGTTATGAACCCATTTATGGGTCAAATAAATTTGTTTGAAAATTATTTGTATTAGAGAGGAATTCATGATACAATATAAACATGTAAATTATTTGTATTAAGAATACATGAAACTATAATTGTTTACTAAGGATTGTTATTTTTAGTCACTTGAAATCATTCCAGTCAGCTTATTTCTGCAGACAGGTAAGATCCCCCCCCTCCCAACAAGTGTTCTGACCATGTGATGGCACAACTCCAGCCCTGGAGATTTGAGGAATGTGGAGTAGCCCTTTATTGACATTGCACCTTGGTCCACTTTGACCTGGCGTGGTAGTACCTGATAGGGTCCAATCTTTGCCTCAAATAGAAATGTTTGACATTTAAACTATGTGCAAAATAATAACTTGCTTTAAATTGAATTGTTAGAAATAGAACTTTGACCATTTAATTGTGTGTAAACAAATGACTGATGTTTAATTGAATTTTTAGTGATACATAACAATACTTGGAACCATTTAACTGTATGTGAATAAATGAATAACATTGAATAGAATCATCATCATGTCGTGCCACCAGCACAGATATCCCTGACCCTCTCTCGCCACTTCTCCCTATCGTTCATCGCCTTTGGCTGGTCTTCAGGGCTACATCCCGTATCCTCACATAGCTGCTGTATGTATGTTCGAGCTGGTCGTTCTGCTTTTACCCGGCCATATGTGAGGGTCCATAGGAGTACATCACTAATGAGCTCGTCCCTGCCTCTCCAGCAGTGTCCTGCATGTCTGGTTCATCTAACTTGGATAGTTTTCATGATGGGAGGTAGGTGGCCGTATAGTTGGTGCCTTGTGGGGTGTTGCCACCAGGACTTGTTCAATATTGCTCGCAGCATTCTTGTGTAATTGCCGTCTAGCTTTTTCTCCAGCCGTTTAGTTAGCATCCAAGTAGTGCATCCATACAGCAGTATCAATACGACCGCTGCCTGGAAGAAACTGTGTTTCATTTTATCAGTCAGGTCTGATTTCCATATGATCAATAGCCTATCAATAGCTGTCCATGCCTTTGTTAGCCACATGTTGATGTCCTTTTCGGTTGATGAGACGCTGCTTCCTAGGTAGGTGAATTTGTCTACTAGTTTCAGAGAGGTTCCGTCTAGTGTGGAAATGTCGCCTGTTTGATTATAGCACATATATTCCGTATTGTGTGTAAATAGCAATACTTGAAACTATTTAACTTTGTGCAAATGAATGATTAATAGTCAATAGAATTATTCGTATTAGATGAAATACTTGAAACCATTTATCTGTATGCAAAAAAAATGAGCTCAGATTTGTTTTAAATGTTATCTACAAAATGTGTTTACAAATTATATATATCTAATATATATGTATAGAGGATTTGGCATTAAATAACCTACAATGATTGATATGCCATAAAACCCAACCCAACCAAACCATATAACTGCCAGCAAATGATTATTATCAAATAGAAATAGTTACTTGAAACTGTATAATTGTGTGCAAATTATTTGTATTAGATAGGAATACTTGGTGTCATAACTGTGCAAAAACTTTAAAAAGCAACTACACAAAAAAAATTCAAATATAAACATAAAAAACATGATTGATTCCCTAAATTTCTAAACACAAAATAACCCAGGTTGACATGTCATTCATCAATCAATCAATTATTGTCTAATAAGCTTTTGATGCTTGACCTCCAATCTATAATATTGTTTGATGTTTATATCATTATGATAATATAATATAATATAATAATATTATATTGTTAATATTTACATCATTATTATTAAGCTGCTCTGGTAGTTAATGATAAAGCCTTAAGATCTATCAAAAACTATTCCAAGAAGAAAACTGTCCTCTTTCTCAAAGCTGGTGAGAAGACCCAGTTTATAACAAAGATAAGAGAGTCCTTACTTTCCTCAGTCTCAAATTAGCAACTGAGTGTTGATCTTGGAAAAATATTGAAATTCCCTGATTACATGATATAAACTATGCTCTATCCTAAAATGGTCATCTTTTTGGTTACAACTAAGTCAGTGATCATGTGAGAATTAAGTGTCCTTGGGAAAACATGTGCAGAAAGTTCACCACATATCAGAAGTTGGCAGAACAGTGTAGAAGCCAAGGCTAGAAAGCCCAATATGAGCCACTAGAAATGGTCTGTTAAGAGTTCGCAGAGTATTAGATTTAAAATGATTTTGAAGATACTTTTTTTTTGTACCATATGTAATTGGTATAGTATAATCCAACTAAGGTTGACCTGCAACCAACCAAACACAATAAACACTCTGTTGGTATTAGTTTTACTGTAAATTTAAAATGAGAAATAATGCAACATTAAATCCATATACTTAGAGCTTTTTGATAATTATCAGCCTTTGGTATTTTTCTAGTTTAGTTAGTGTGGGGCATATGACCTGTCCAGACCCCATCACCAAGATTCCTAGGTTCAAACTTTCAATTCCAACTTTGGATCACAAAATAATGCTGTCATATTATGAATAACACTTTAATTTATTCTTAATAAAAGCACACATGTTGGCTTTCTCACTTTTTGTAATGGTTAGTGAGCTAAGCTAATAGTGAGTTTGATTCTCACTGAGTGCTATACTTCTGGCTTTGTTCCACAAGTGACTTGGGCCTTTCTAGTGGTGTAATGGTCACTGAACTATGCTAACTAATCATTACTATTGCCCAGTTATTTGGGGCTATAGATTACACCGACTGCATCTCTACAGAGGAGTAAGACCTCCGCCACCAACATATGTCCATCTGCTGGACCTTTGGAGAATGTGGAGTACCTTTTCATTGTCATTGTTCCCTGCACCACTCTTACCTGGAGTAGTAGCACCTGATAGTCCTATCCATGTGTCAAATAGAACTGTTTGACATTTAAACTGAGTGCAAACAAATGACTTATACGAAATTTAATTGTTAGAAATAGAACTAATTGATCATTTAAGGGTGTGTATCTACAAAATGTGTTTATAAGCCATATATTTAATATATATGTAAAGACAGGATTTGGTATTAAATAACCAACAATGGTTGATATGCCATAAAACTAAACCAAATCATTACTAGTAAGTTTAATTTAGTACGACAAGTGACTTGGACCCTGCAAGTGGTGTAATGGTTAGCTATCTAAGCTTGTGAGTTTAATTCTCACTGAATGCCTCATACTTCTGACCTTGTGCCACAATTAATCTAAGCTTAATAAATAACTACAAAGTATTTATGATTTAGATTTTGTGTATAAAAAAACAGTCCAAATAACCTCCCTGATGCTACTCTGCTGTCCAACTCCTACCATATTTTTCCTAGATGCCCACTAGGAGCAGAAGTCAGTACCACCCACTTTGAAAATGACTGGTTTTGTAAAAATTTGTTAGCAGATAAAGATTAATGGTTGTGGTTATTTTCTATTATTTTTGTTGGAATGTTTTCCCCCTTTTTTTTTTTGTCAAAGTAGATTTCATAAGAACAACATAAAAACTTTGAATGATAAGAAAATGAAAAAAGAAATTCTAAACATCAGCTGAAAACTAAGCAGACCAATCAGAATAAGTGCTTTTATATTTTTTCTTTCTTTCTTTTTTTTTTTTTTTGTTTCTCTACCAGAGAAACATGAACAGTTGCCCTGTCTGTAAACATTGATTTTGGATGGGAAGAATGTTTACACTTTCTCTTTGATATCAAATCCTCTTTGTCCAACAGATGTATTGCATATAGATTGTCTTGTTTACATCCAGTTGTTTTTTTTCTTCCCTAGTTATCAGCATTGTCTTTTTTGGTTAGAAAATTATATATATATATATATATATATATATATATATATATATATAAATATATATATATATATTTACCCAACTTCTCTGCATGAGCAGGATGTGAAACAAACTCAATTTTTATGCAGAGTTTAACAGGTTTGAATTCAGTTTTCATTCTCCTTGACTAGTTGTCATACCAAGGTTAAAGAATACAGTCTACCCTACTATTTACCCATAACAAGGATAGTTGGATTATTATGTTTCCTAAGGGTATCAACACTATGGGAAATGCAGATAGCCAAATTCAGGATTTGAATTTTGTTCACTGTGTCCATTTCTTATGATGATAACTATTACACCACAAGTACCTCTAAGAAAAAAAAACAAAAACGTATTTGGAATTAAGTTCTGAAGGGATGATTATATTGTAGCTACAGATGCACAGCATTCTATCTTTAGATACATAACAACCACAATCTTTGATTTTAATTTTTTTTTTTTAATCTTTGCTTTTAAAGATTTTTTTATTCCAGGTTACTTATTAATAATTATTTTGCATAAATTGGAACAAGACCACAAGTATTTACTCAAGTTCTCTGCCACAGACAAGGTGGGACACAAGGTCAATTTTTCAGCAAGGTGATGGCCCAATGGTTTTGCTTTAATGGCATATCAACCCTTGATAGTCATTTAATGCCAAATCCTGTTTAAATATATCATTTTTTAAGTGAACAGTTTATAAGTAACATTTTACTTTTTAATGAGCCAGAGCTCATTTGTCTGTCCATAGTTAATTGGTTTCAAGTATTATACCACTACACGTCCCACACCTCACCTGTGGTTGCTACTGGACTGCATAGCTGTTGTTGTCTCAATATCAACCAGAAGGCCATTTTATGGTCAAACACAGGTGTTAGCAATCTCCTCACTATCCCTGCCTCACTGGATTGAAGGTCAACCTGTAATTAACCCTCGACCTATCACATGGTAAATTTGACCTCAGGTAGAAAGGTCAAACAGTGGAAGTGGGTGCTTAGAGTATCTGTCAGCTGTGAAAGAAGTCATATAAGAAAGTTCTTCAAAGAACAAACTATTCTTTAATATGAAAATTTTATTTTATTATAAATCTTTGAACCATAAGTTACAAGCTTCATCTAACATGCAAAGGTAGTGGTCAGTCTGGGGTGTAGTCAACACAATTACATTGAATTCTTAACTTCGACAAAGTTGGGTAAAAGTTCTTAGTATAGCCTTTTCTGATACTATTCTGGCAAAAGGAATGGGTTTCTGAGCTGACAATAAGTACCAGGGGTTAAAATTTGTTGTGCGTAAATACTTGGCTTTGCTGGAATTCAATAAGTAGTAGAATTAAGTTTTTCCTCCTCTCTCTCCCTCTGTCCTTCTGTGAGGATGAAGGACTCAAGTGACATAGGTCTATGTGGCCACTGGCTCTGGTACATTCTTTCGAAAACTCCAACGGTTTAAATGATACTCTACCCTATATCTGGATAGTGTCTGAGGGGGTGAGGGTAATACCTCCGAAATGACAAATCCTAACCAATTTCCATTCATCAGGATTTCGCAGACCCCTTGTGACTTTTCAAGTACAGGAAACTTATCCAACCTCTTTCAATCAGGAGGCCATTCAAGCCCCACCTTCCCCCTCGGACTTACTTATCAATATACCTCTTACCACCTTCGGTTCTGATGAATCAATTTGCTCCACCCTCCCATCACTGGCAGGGCATTCCAAGTACCACACAACCCTCAGAATTTGTGTAGGCCAAAAGATTAACTCATTAATCTTTGTTATCTGACCTGTCAGACATAAAAATTCTCTCAAGCCATTTTTGATCAAGTGGAAACCCAGATCTGTGGATATAAAAATTTTATCATTTTTTTTTTGGTTCACGACAACCAGAGAACTGTTATCATAAAAATCCTTTCAAACCATTTTTGGCCAAGTGACAAAATCCAAGTGTCTGATTCTTTTAATAATGTTTTTCTTAGGCCTCGAATCCCTGGGTGGCCATTGTGTCATAGTATTACTATCTAATATCAATAATTCAAAATAATATCAATCATTTGTTTGCACACAGTTAAATGATTAAACAGTTCTATTTGACCCATAGATTGAGCCCTAACAGGTACTATCACTCCCAGTTAGAGTGAATCTTTGAGTAATGGAAATGAAGGGGTACTCCACTTTCTGCAAAGATCCAGGAGTGAAGCCTCACCATCAGAAAGTTTAGTGTCATCTCTTGAATGTTTGTTGGGAACTGCAGAAATGCAGGCAGTATATTCTACAGGCTCAAAACTGGTTTAAATTCAGAATTCTCTTTATCCTAAACTGGTTGCTTAAACAAGGCTAAAAAAATTCAGTCTACCCTACTATTTACCCATAGCTGGAGGGGAAAACAAATGGATTCATGCTTTTCACAAACAGTCTCATCCTAGATTTGAACATGGCTCATCAAGTCCATTTCTTAAGACAATAACTGTTAAGCCTCTTTACAAAATCATAATGCAAGGTTTGAACTTTCTACTGAAATACATGGTCTGAAAGAATAATGAATTAACCCTTAGAACCTTGAACCTCACCTCCTGGCCAATATGCCACCTACCCTGGGTTCTGGGCTGAAAAACAGCTGAAAATATAAAATGTTATAAACTGATATTTAACAGTGCTGACAAAAATCTTACTACCATGTGCCACTTTTATTTTTAATTATTCCTTTCAGAAATTATAGTGTAAATGCAAAGGTAGACCTTATACCGTCAAGTTGCTAACTGGCTTGGAAATTGCTTCAAATTAGAATAATTTAAAACTTGCATGCTAACAAAAATCTTGCTACAATGTGCCATTTTTATCATCAGATTAGAGGAACTTGCAAAAATGGATTCACCATAACTCTTTTTAATGTTTAATCCACTCTCAGCAGATTTAACAAGCATCAATCTGTTTTGCTATTATCTATATACATCTGAATATTTTGTAGTTTTTCATATTTTAAAAGAATACAAAAATCTGTCTCCTATTTTGGTCAGAGGTAAATTAGTGCTTAATTCACTCTCCAAAATAATTGAACAGCAGTCATCATGTGATTCACAATAGTATTAACTAGAGTCTCAATGCCAGTGTTTTAGCTTCAATATAAAGTTGGTAGGAACTAGTACAACTGCTCTTATATCTTTCTTATCAGCAGCAGTAATAGAGGAAGTATTTTGTCAGCCATTAATATCCTTGGGGTGAGGGGTGACATTACACTGAAGCTCCTTACCACACCCAGTTCTTGATAAAAACTGAAGGTAAGGGAAGCCAGTAAGATAACACATTAAACTGTGAACTATCCTTTTGGTTCCAGAAGCCATTTTCAATTAAGTATGTTGGTTGATTTAATGGCTTGCCAACCCTAGTTGGGGTATTCTATGCTGAAGTCAGTTTAACAATTATAATTTCCAATTATATACAGTACAAAAATGTATCTTCTCAATCATTTTAAATGAAATATAGTTTCTTGGTTAGTTTGTGTGATGACATCTCAAAATCTTGTTAGCTTAATTTATGCTGAAGTTGGTTTAATAATTATGATTTTCAATTTTATATGGTACAAAAATGTTTAGTTGCAGTATCAATTTCTAAGAACAAATATAATTCAAAATCCATTTGAAATATTATCTCAAACAAATTTATTTGAGCCAAAGATCAGGTACTACCAGTCCAAATCAGAGTGTGCTAAGTAATAATAGCACTCTTCAGAGATCCACAACCAGAGCCTCAATATCAGATACAGTTTAATGTAGTACCTAGGACATTTACTTATGTAAATAAGCTGTGCCTTTAACTTTGAATGTCAATTCATGTCTGATTTAGTATTTTCCAATACTTTTGTTGGACTACAACTTAGCTGTTACATTGTGTGTGTGTGGAAGGGTAATAAATTAGGCGTGTTCAAAATGTTTTGAGACTGAAGCTGTGTTTACCTAGACAGAAATGAACAATGAATGAAATGTTAATTTTCTTCAAAGTAGTCTCCTTGATATTCAATGTACTTATTCCAACCAGCTTTCTAATATGAGGTATGTTCAAAAAGTATTAGTACTGAAGCTGCATTTAGCAAGACAGAAATGAACAATGAATGAAAAACAAATTTTATCCAAAACAGTCTCCTTGCTATTCAACACCCTCTTTTCCTTATTTACCTGCCTCTGCAGTATATGACACGAGGTCAATTTTTTAGCAGAGTTTAACAGGTTTGAATTCAGTTTTCCTTCTCCTAGACAAGTTGCCTCACCAAGGCTGAAGAACTCGGTCTACCCTACTATTTATCCATAGTTGGAGGGAGAATAATTGGATTCATACCTTTCCCAAAGGTTTTAGTGCTATGTTAAATGCAATCAGTCTTGCTCAGGATTTGAACTCGTGTCGCCGTGTCCAATTCCTATGACGATGACCATTACACCACGGGCACCCTCTTTTCAGCAAGCCTCTTAAAATTTCTTTTTTCATATCATATGAAGCTGTATTCAAAAGTATAGAGACCCAAGCTGTATTTACTAAGACAGAAATAAACAATGAATGAAAAATTAATTTTCTTCAAAACATTGGCATTCAACACTTATTCCAGCAAGTTTTCCAATAATTTGTGTTAAAAAAGAATTGTATTTACCTCAACAACAAGAATGAACAATGAATGAAATGTTAATTTTTTTTTTTTTTTTTTTTTTTTTTTAAATAGTCTTTTTTTCCATTTAACATATATTCCATTGAATTTTTTGTTGGTTTAAATTCCTTTTTTGATATACTGTGAAGTTGTGCCATCATATTTCTTTTAATGTCCTCAATTTCCTCAAATCTTACTCTTGAGATGAATGTTCAGTTTAAGGAACAAGAAATCATTACATACAACTACAAGAGCTGGTGTGTATCAAAAGTGCTACACTTATACAATTCTCTGTTTTGTCAGAAAATGGTAATCAGAAGTATTGACAGTGATATCAGTTTATCATCTCTTTATTATATAAGTTGCTCAGCCATGTACATGGGTATGGTACTAAACTGCATTCGGTGGTGAAGCTTTCAGGCGTCTGAAATAACCCTTAATTGCTAGTATTGTTAGGTTCACACTTTCCTGGAGTAATAGTACCTATTAAGGTCCCATCTATGCGTCATATAGATCTGTTTGAACAGCATTAGCATTAGATAGGAAAGCTCGAAACAATGTGACTATGTTTAAATTAATGTTAGGAATATTTACTTTAAACCATATAATTGCTTGGTTCTAAGACTCCCATAAATGGCTGTTTTAAATTGTTTTCCTTATCATTCTATTACAGATTTTTTTATTGCATCATTATTTTGCAATTTAGTTGTAAATTGGTCTTGAAGTTACTTTATTCACTAAGCACATCAAAATGTTCTTACAAAAATCTCCCTATGATGTGCCATCATTTGCTGTGTTATAATATCCATCGAATAAACAGTGAAGTGGTCCTCATGGCATCGTGGCTAACATACTGGACTGCAACATTGTAGTAAGCAAGTTCAAACTAGAATCACTCTATTACATTCCCTTTCGGACAAATACCCTTGGAAAAGGTATAAACCCCTTATCCACTCAGCTATGGGTAAATAGTACCACTACTGTTTTTCTACAAGAATGGCTGTCAATAAATAACCCACAAAGGTTGATATGCCATTAAACAAAGAAATCAAACCAAACAAATTAAAATCATATTTTTATGATAATTATTAGCTTGATTGATTAAATAATAAAATTAAGTTTTTATTTTTAATACTCTAATTTACTGCCAATGATTCAGTCAGGATCCATTTCGATTGAAAAGTTTTCAATCCACAAGTACATATTATAATATATAAAGAACAATTGGATTTTTATAATATTATAATTCACTAAGCTCAGTTTCATTTGGCACAAGGTGAAAAGTTTGTAGCATTTTGTGAAAATCAAACTCATTATTTATGGTTGTTAATCTAGTTCACTAACCATTACACTAATCAAGGATCTTTAGATATTTCAACTCCACCACCTTTCCCTATCCCTTAAATGTAATAAGAAATAAGTTATCCCAAAACATGTCTCATACTCAACAGAACATTCAGTTTTGTTGTTAGAAAAAAATAACATAAGAGTCCTTTATTTTGTTTGTTTGTACAGTATAAAACTACAAAATAAATTTACTTTAGAGATTTTTAAAACTTCTGCACTAACAAAACTCTTCCTACAATGTGCCTTTTTTTTTTCTTTTTTTTTTTTTTTTTTTTTTTTGCTGTTAGAGTAACCTACAAATTTACAGAAATCAGCTTCTTATAATAATGATCAACTTAAATGATTTAATGATACATTTTGGTTTTTATCTTTAACACTATTTATCTTATTTATTGCTAATAATTAAGTCGGAATCTATTTTGATTAAAAATGTTCAATCCACTTGTACATATTCAATTCTTTGTCAAGATTGACAGGCTGAAAATGAAATTAAAACCAATCTCATTTTGGCTAAAATCTATCTTGGTCAACCTTTCCCTATTGAGCACTCTGCCAACTTACAGGTCTATGAAGGCAGGGCTGGTGGATACAGTCTGTTTATTTCCAAAATTAACTTATTGATAGGCTATCATAAAAGAACATATTTTTGTAGTGATCATTCTATTTGGATTTTGTTATTCACTTGGAGATGTTATTGATTTAAAAAAAAAAAATCAATTCCATTCAACCACCCCCACCCACCTACCTGCAATAATTTGGACCAATATTACTTAACCAGGCACCACCACCACCATCACTGCCATTACACAAAAGGTTGGCTGTGTAGGATGCTTAAAATAACTCCATGGACCATCTCAGGAAAAGTACTCTTAACAGTGGGAAGATAACAAACATTCTGTAGCAGGATGCTGAGAAATGGGCATGAATTTAGTATAAGGAATCATTCAGTTGAAGGTATGTATGCTTTTCAGTCTGTGGATAAGATTATCGAGAATGCAATGAAGCTGCTGATTGGGATCCCAGAAAGAACACTTAACAGTTTTGCAAAGTGGAAGAGACTAGTATAAGTATGTGCAGTTTTAAGGAGAGTTCTTTGAAGACGATTAAGGATCTAATACTCTAGTTAAGTTACTTTACTTTTGTATTAGGTAGTTAGAAAGATTTCATATATCTCTTTGGTTTAGAAGAAAATTAACTTTTTATAAAAATTAAGGTCATACTTATTTATGGGTGATACTGTGTGTGTGTGTGTGTGTGTGTATATATATATATATATATCCACACACACACACACAGCACCAATAAATAAGTATATTCTCAAACAATTTCTTATAAGAAAAATAATTTTCTTCTAAATGAAAGATATCAGGATTTTTTTTACTTATATCTAATCAAGGCTGGTTAACTGTGGCTGAATATTTTCCAAGTAGACCTTATATATATATATATATATATATATATATATATAAAATGTGTGTGTATTTGTTCCTTTCTCTGTTGTATCTATAAAGTTGGATCATTATTCCAAACTTGTTTTTATCTGTTGGGGCCAGGGATGGTCTGGATTTCTGGATACAGGCTAAATACATACTTAAAATATAAAATCAACCATGAAAAGTAAAGATTGAATCTGTATTTAACAGATAGAAATTAATACACTTTTAAATTAGGCTCTCTTTAAACTAATATTAATCTACTTGACATTCTTAAAATACCTGTATAACATGTAATAAATAGGATGAAAATTTAAAAAAAGTAAAGAACAATTTTATTCAACAAAAGCAAGTACAAATACTTAGAATTCTTAAAATATGATTTTGTTGGCCTTTTAGACATGATAAAACAAATGAGGGGAAATTTATTTAAAAGGTTACAGACTTATTGATGTATATATGTATAAAATGAGGTCTCTAAAGCTATTTTCTTGGTTTCATTATTTTCATCAGTTCAATAGAACCTGGCATTGATATAAATAATTTAAGACAAAATTGGGGAGAATGAAACTGCCATTTCTTTCTTAAAAATTTTTTTTTTGTTGGTTTTTAAAACAAACTTTGTAATGAATTGAATTTATTCATCTTAAACTATATAACCATAGAAAATATCTCCCAACCTTGTTATCTACCTCTATTTTCCCTTTTTTAATATTTTTTAAAAATTTCCATTTCATTATTATTTTTCTCACCAGTTTTAATTGGTGTTTGTTTCACTGGAGTCCAAGTGACAGCAAGTCTCCTCAGGACCATTCTAAGTATTTTAGCTGATCTCAACAGTGATGTGGTCTGGATGGTCTTGATTTTTCTTCTGATTTCCAATTTCTCCAGTCTTTTTTCCAACTCATTGAGAACTGTTTCAAGCACTATGGTCTGCTAATACTGCAAAATTCAGTAGATGACAATTTTTTTAATTGTTGTTGTTGCTAATTAACTCTAGGCCTGGTCTTCTAGAAGGAATTGGCTACTCCATTTGTATTTCAAATCCCCAGAGAATTTTCTGGGTTTCATTTTCTCAGACAAATTCTGGTTTGTGTATATACTATTTGTGAGATGATCAAATTTTAATCTCTTGCACAATTCTCAGTGGATTTCCTTTCCTACCCAGTCATGCCAATTATTATCATTATATAGTCATTTGAGAGTTCTTCATACCAACATTAGCTGATGGTTTTCTCCTAGAGTCTGAGTGACATCAAGTCTCTTCTTAGTATGCTGGCTGATCTCAACAATGCTGTAGTTTGGATGGTACCTACTCAACCTTTTATTTCCTAAACCTCCAGTCCTTGTACCAATCATTTGGTGAATTTACCAAGTGCACCAATTACAATTGGTATCACCATCATTTTCATGTTCCATTGTTTTTTCAGTTCTCATTATTATCAATAATAATGATAATGATGCTTTACTTAAGATTTTGATGTCTAATTTTATCTATTTTAAAACATTTTTACTATCTAGAAATTATTAAAGATCCAAATTACCTGTATTTCAGAAGGTAATAATTTCTGTATAATACTAATTACTGTTTTAAGTCCTAAAAGAGTAAATCCAATCTTTTTCATAAAATTACTTTATAAGTAAATGTAAATATATAATTAGCTTAGGCCAGAGTTTAACAAACTATGTATCATAACAATTTCTAATTATACATTCTTTTATTAAATAAATCATTCATTGAATAACTTATTTTTATGTGCCATAATTATTTGAGTATAATATGCGTCCATAACTTTTGACTAAGAAATTCAGGTGAAAAAAATCTTTGTTTTCTCATACGCATCAACTTTTTAGAATTTGTTGTGGCTAAATTTAACATTTGTTCAACTTTTACTCTGTTTCTACTGACTAAAAATAAGAATTTATATCGTTTGTTTTCACCCTTTCAGCCTATTACACCAGTATACTGATAGTACTTTCATTTTCCCTTCAGACCATAGCACCAGTTTACCAGTGCAAAGATCATGTTCAAATGGCAGAGGGGTAAATTAAGACTCAGCAGTTCAGGGCTCAAACACAAAATTTAAAGTTAACACACAAACATATTCACACAAAAATGCAACAATCTTGCAACAAAAATAAACTCATATTAGCTGAAACAAAATTATAAATAAATACACATCCCAGTGGATAATTCTGTGTAACGACATGAAACACATAAATTTGGAGTATAGACATAACTTTCTGTCATCCTATCCCAAATATGCATATGGCTGAAAAAAGTTAATTATATAGTTCTCATGCATAATACGCACCCCTGACTTTTGGGCTGAAAAATCTGGAAAAATAGTGTCTTATATACAAAAAACTACAGTACGTTTTAAATTATATATTTGATTTGGCTTTCAAAACTTAAGTAATGCATTGAAAAAAATATAAATTGATTTTTTTTAAATTGTTTTAGCAATATGAAAAATTTTTTTTGGAAAGAACTGGTTCAGAGAGGAGTTTCATTTTAAGTTGGTTATAAATTTGTTATAAATTCTTATCTTCGCAGAAAACTGTTAGTATCACTATATTGCTTAAAAAAATAAGCTATAATTTTTAGATTATAGAAATAAGGGTTGAATTTAATACATTAGTTTAATAGAAGTCATTATCACCTACACATACATCTAAAAAAAATTAAATTACAAGTATTCTAATTACATTAAGTATTTATTTATTATGTTTTGTTTTTTTTTAAACTTCTTTTGAGATGGAATAATTTAGCAAAATGGTGTCAATAGTAAAATTCATCTGGAAAAATCTTTTAAAATTTTTTATAGAAAAGGGTCATCAAGGTAACATTTCTTTAGAATTTAGTTCTCTTCCTTCTCCTCCTCTCTCTCTTTTTGGTTCCTTTTCTTTCTCCTCTTCTGCTTTTACCTCTTTTCCTTCTACTTTTTTTCTCTTCTTTTGCCTCTTCCTCTCCAATCATTACTTAGTTCTTATCTTTCTTTAGCTTCACAAAGTTGGCTTTTTTTCTTTCTCTTTTTTCTTGTTCTCTTCCTTTTCCCTTCAAAATTACTTTCTCTCTCAATATTTTGCCTTTGTTGTTTTGATTTCATTTTTTTTCCTCCTGTTTTTTCTTTTCTCTCTATTTCTTTGACTAAATCTAACTTAGCAGGTGATTTCTTTTGATTCTCCTGCTCTTCAAAATTTGAATTATTTATTTTTATATTCCATCCTTCCATTACCTCTGTGTCCCCCTCCCACCATGTTGTTATAAAGTGGGACACTCATTCCTATTAGGCCAACCAGAAGCATTCGTTTAATGTTGTAAAAACCACTAGAATTTCATAATCATCTACCAAATTTCAATTCATTATTTTTTCATTTCTCTCTCTCTCTCTCTCTCTCTCTCTCTCTCATTGTGTAGACCACAAAATCACTTCTCATCTACAAATTTCATTTTTTTTTTAAATTTTATTTCAACTTCACTCCTCTCCTATTGCAAAAGTTTTTTTAGTTTTTTTTTTCATATAGAAAACCACTCTGTTTGATTTTTTTTTTTTTTTTTTTTTTCTTCTTTCAAACTGTATGAAGGATAACTTTAACATCATCCCCAATAGCCATTGGAATCTCATGGCTCAAAAGTTTTGTCAGTTGAACATTTTCCATTCCTGCAATGTTCAGAGTATGACTCTAAACTCAATGAGAACAGGTTCTCATTAAAACTGAGTTTTTTTTTGGGGGGGGGGTAACATACTAACATTAGAGGAAGACTTTCAAAGTTTCAGGGGATAGAATTAGGACCCCAGATAAGCAGCCTATCAAAGTGAACTCAGCAATCTCCTGAACTATAATATTTAAAATAAGTGACTTATTGACAAGGTTGCCACATTTGTTCACTCTCTCCTATTTTCAGAATTCTTCAGTGACCTTTGCTATACTTTTAAGTTTTAGAATCCATACAAATTTCCTATTATTGAATTTGTAAAACTCCACAATAAAAAAATAATCCAAGTAAATTTTTATTGTACAAATATACACACGCAAAAAAGTTTTCACTATTATATGCATAGTATCTGAAAAGTATCTTTTGAGTTGTACAGTGTTGGAAGTTATGTAAAATGGTATTCTGACGTATGGTAAAAAGGGTTCATGGGGGCAAAAAACAGTTGAGAAACTCTGATCTAAATGATTTTTCCATTTTTATTTATTGAGATTACACTGTATGAAAAATACAAACATGTCAGATAAAATTGAGAGACCATAAATAAAACAGTGTAACAAATGAGGTCTTGCTTTTTATGATCAAAGCCAAAAATAATTTTGACCACTTAACATTTTGGCACAGATAACTAAGCTCTAAATAAACGTTAACTGTTCCCTCTTTCCTCTACTTTGGATATATATGAATAATAGAGAGAGTGAGTCCAAAGAACTTATGCCAGGTCATAAGCAAAATTATTCTATTGGGGTAACAAATTTTACCTTGGGACTTGACCTTTTTGAACTGTCTCTAAATTAAGAAAGTATTCAGGTGAGTGTCCTTGACTTTTTGTCATCACCTTGATTTAATCTGATTGGTTTTCTTTACATTCCGAGATTAATTTTTTCTTGCAATAAATTCTATTAATGTAAATTTTTTTTCCCTTATTTTGATAAATAAATTTATAAAGAAAATTATTTTTTTATAAATACACACTTGAAATTACATATGCTTGTATCATAATTTTTGTATCAGTCATTTTATAGATTTTAATTATTTCTCATTACTCACAAATAAATAAATAAAAATAATATGATGGGTTTGAAAATTTTATCTAAATTGAAGGATTTGTTGATTTTTGGAAGATATTATTTTTCATTATTTTTAAATGACTTTCTTTGTTTTAAAAATAAACTTCCAAAAACTTTTCAATATAAGCATTCTTCATTTCTTTTTTCTCTTTCTCTTCGATTTCTTTCTTTTTATTCTCTCCTTTCATTCTCTTTTTCCTATATTTGCTTTGTTTTTCTCTGACATTTAGTGTGTTCTTTTTCTTCCTTTTCTTTCCTCACAATCAAAAGAAAATGGTCCATTATTTATCAGAGGTGATGACAGGTGTAACATTTGAACACATGCATTCATGTCTCAGTTAATATTATAGATCATATTACAAACCTTAGGCTTATTAAAAGAAAATTCAGATAACTTGTTGCAAAATATAATGTTCTCTCCCTTTTATTATTCAGTTAGTAGGGTCCAGTGTCTTTATACAACTAAAGTAAAGTAAAGTTGGCGACTGTAGTCAAGGGCAACCAGAAGGCTCCCTTTGCAATAGCTACTACACCAAGGTGTAGGAGAGGGCGCTACTCCTTTCCCAGGATTGCTCCACTTTACCCTCAATATGCACCTTATATTGCTGAGTGTTAAGCAAGGAGGTATCAAGTACCATTTTTAAAGTCTTTGGCATGACACGACCTGGGATTGAACCCAGGTCTCCCAAATCATTGGCGAAAACTCTACCCACTAACTAATGTACTGCAAAACAATTTGAATTATTACTAGTCCTCACATTGTCACTAATTCTATAAATCGATAATATCAAAAATACTCTTGGAGAAGTTAACAGGTTAAATAAAATCTTGAAATTTATCCCCACTTATATTTTATGATTAATTTTGCAATATTGAAGAATTCCTGTTCTAAATGAAGGTCAGAGGGTCTACTGATCCTGCCAACTCTGCTGACTAAAATTGTAAAGGTTATTAAATATAAAAAGTAAAATACTTCTTATCTATTGTAGATTAATAACTTAATGTAGAAAATTCAACGTATAATTCAGTTATTTTTCATCTCCAGTATAATTCTCCCATAACTTTAAACCTCAGTACATGCAGTGTTTATCACAGTTTCTCATCAAGGTGCCATAGGCACTACTCCAAGCCACATTTGCTAATAGATCATAAAGGCTATAGAAATTTGGCTTTTGTGTATGTGCTTTCTTGTATAAAAACTTGAGTGAAAATTGTGTAACATTTTATCATAATCCCCTCCCCCCATATTATTTGAGTATTTCTTTTAAGATTATCTTTAAATATCTTATAGTGATAAAACTTGCTCATAATTCATTTCCTCAAGGTTGATCAACTATCTTCAGTGAGATCTCATGGTATAATGGTTATCATCAAAGAAAATGGACCTGGCAACTTAAGTTCAAATTTTAGATGATGATGTTTATATTTCACATAGTACTAATACCCTTGGGAAAGGTATGAATCCAACTATTCTCTCCCGGCTATAGGTAAATAGTAAAGCAGACAAGGCTCTTTAACCTTTGTGTGGCAATTAGTCTTGGAAAAGGAAAACTTCAGACTCAAACCAGCTGTACTCCACTTAAAAATTAACCATCTGCCACATCTTTCTCATGACAATGATTCAATAAATAGAGTACTACTGGTGTGAATTTTTGAAAAATATTTTTCTTGATAAATCTATCTCATAAGGATCACCTTTCATAAATTGGTTGATTGATTTTTTGTACTGTATATAATTGAAGATCATAATTGTTAAACTGACTTCAGCTTGAAATAAGTCCACAAGATTTTGACATGCCATCAAACTAACCAACTAAGAGATTATATTTCATTTAAAATGATAGTGAAGATACATTTTTGTACTGTATATAATTGAAGATCATAATTGTTAAACTGACTTCAGCATAAAATAACCTAACAAGGGCTGACATGTCATAAAACCAACCAATCAACCAATTTATGAAAGGTGATCCTTATGAGATAGATTTATCAAGAAAAATATTTTTCAAAAATTCACACCAGTAGTACTCTACTTAAAAATTGACCTTGTGCTACATCTGCTCATAGTGGAAGGGTTAAGTATGAGGGTCAGCTGAAAACTTCATAGGTTGACTAAGATACTCTCGTAGAATGTAACCAAAGCAGATTTATTTTTCAACATAGTCCCCCTTGCAATCCACACACCTCTTCCATCAGTGTTGCAGTGCTTGGATCCCATTTGTCATCATATGAGCATTTCAGCCTACCATTATAAATACATATTTTGTGTAATTACTCAAGACATGTGCCTGATATATATCACTTAGGATTTTGAAATAGAGATGATTTAGATCTATTGAAAACATGTGTGCATAGAAATTGAAAACTGATGAAAGTTATTAGAAACAACACTAAGGTACTTTTAAGGACTGGACTAAAACTAGGTTGAAGAAAATTAATTCAAAATGTTCATGTTGAAAATGGGATGAAACAAAAGAATTGTTTTTGAAAACTTGACTGCATAACCCTTCCAATCTGAACTCTTTTTATTTACTTTCAATCCAACTCTTTCATAAATTACTAATATGAGAGTCATTCAATAAAGAAGGTGAATTTTGCCTTTGGAGTTGGTACTGTTTATAGTTGCACCTTTCTCAAGAAAATCTATTGTGATGAGTCCTTTCATGTCCCAAAACACTGTCAGCAGCACCTTCTTTATTGACTGTTGGAGAGTCAGTGTTTTCTCTCTATAGACTGTCTTTTCAACTCAAAGTGACAGAGCCATATTTAGCCCATTGTCAACATTATTTGAGAAAAATATGCTTCTCTGTACATATACATTTTTTCTGTAAATTTAACATTGTTTGCACTTCTCAGCCACCAAAAATTTGATCCCAGACCTCTCTTCAAGCCTGGAGACACAGATTTGCTGTCATTTTGAATAAACTTAAAACAAATATTTTCATGAGATAAAAATAATTTTTGTTATGAATCAATTCCAAATAATACAGTTTACATTAATGGAAAAAAATTCTGGTAAGGGGGGATTTTTTTTTTTTTTTTTTTTTCAAAAAGTTTCCTTATTTATTAGGCTGTCAATTGGAGAAGTTCTGAAAGCTCCTAAGACCTTTCTTAGGCCTTCGTGGTGTATAGACTTGATCTGTTTGAAGTAGGACTGCCTGGCAGATGTATAAATAAAATGGCATAGTCCAGTTGTGAGCAGATCAGTGATCTATATAGTTTAAGGAGCATTTGTCAGTCGGCTCCCCATTCTGTGTGAGCAACAACTCTCAGAAGTTGTTGGGCTTTAGTGGATTTCATTTTTAAATATTTTATGTTTGGGATAAATGTTGTCTCCTGTCAAATATAACCCTGAGGAATTTATATTTGTCGACAATGGGTATCTCAGTATCTTCAAGTTTGATGACAGGGTTGTTGTGCATTTTCCTCAGAGAGCAAAAGTGAACACATTGGGTTTTGGATTTAGAGAATTTAAAGCCATTGTCTGTTGCTCATTTACTTATTTTGTTGAGGTTCAGTTGTAGTTGTCATTCTATTATGTTCATGTGGATACCTCTACAACTCAGATGTGAAAAACTCATTCTCCAATACTACACAAAACTCAAATCTTGCCCATCCAACCCAGCTTGTGACTGTACCTTCAACCTTAAATATGAGCAACATTTTGAAAGAAAAGAAAAATCAATAAGATCTTGTGACCTTTCAATGAAGTCTACTTTCGAAGAATCAAAAATTTTTCTAAATAATATGCACAAAAGCATCTTGCCTCAAACACCACCTTGGATCATTAAAATACCCGAAGTGATCTACAAACTGAATGAACTCCCCAAATCCAAAACCTATCCCAGTACTTACCAGGAGAAATTTCACAATATCCTCCAACACCATCCTGACCACCTATATGTCTTTACAGATGGTTCCAAGGACAACAATAAAACAGTGTGTGGAAGCTGTTCTAAATAAAACAATTCTCAAGAAGGCTCTTCCAATGGAAAGCTCCATCTTCACAGCAGAAGCCTGTGCAATAGACCTAGCTCTCAACATCATCTCGAAGAGTGAATATGAGAAATTTATCATATTCTCAGACTCACTCTCTGTCCTATCATTAAGAAATAAAAAATTTGAGAACCCTCTTATTAAACTGTTGAGTAGATTAGACTCAATGTCAAACTGTAAAGAAATTCTAATATGCTGAATCCCAAGCCACATTGGAGTGAGAGGAAATGAAAGAGCAGACTCAGCAGCCAAATCAGCTTTAGATCTGACCCCTGACAAATTCAGAATTCTATATACTGACCTGAAATCCAAAATCAATAATTTCCTTCACACAAAATGGCAACAACACTGGACTAATAACACCTACAATAAACTCTTCCAGATCCAGCCCACTTTGGGAGAATGGAGACCAGCTTTCAGAAAATCAAGAAAGAACAAATCATAATATTCTGATTGCACATTGATCATACAAGGCTTACTCACTCTTTCATACTGAAACAGGAACAACAACCACCGTGTTCAAAATGTCAAATGCCTTGCATCATCAAACATTTTTTCTTAGAATGTTGAGAATTCTCTCTACAGAAAGCGATTTTTCAAGGTGAATCGTTTGAGAGATCTGTTCAACAATGTCAAAATGAATGATCTTCTGTCCTTCTTGAGAGAGACAGGGTTGTACCAAAAATATGAAATGAAACCATTTAATTGTGTGCTAACAAATGAAATCCTGCTTATCAAAAATTTTATCTACGAAGTATTCGCTTAGAAATCTTAGGTTAAATGTGTGTGTGTGTGTGTGTGTGTGTGTGTGTGTGTGTGTGTGTGTGTGTGTGTGTGTGTGTGTGTGTGTATATATATATCTTTAAAGAAAAAACCAAAGACCGGTTATTTTAGGATTATAAATTTATTACCATCCTGTTTTTTCATTTCTGGTGTGAACCAAAAACACGAAGAAAAATATAACAGGACTTCTTCAGATCCAATGGATAAATAAAACAGAATAGACACGTGGGGCAGGGGAGGAAGAGATTTAAATTTATATTACCTAAAATAACCGGTCTTTGGTTTTTTCTTTAAAGAAATATTGCTCTGTAAAATCAATTACATTGAGCTCTCTACTATATATTCATCACCTTGCTTTTACACATCAACTATCTTCATTTGAAGTTTCTTGCTAAGTTCAGCAGTTTTCATCATAGTCACAAAAGCAAATGAGTTATCATGTTATGTAGAACTTACATATTGTCTTCTGAACCTTCCAAATGTTATAGAACCAGGTTAATACCATTTCATTTTCAAAGAGTAATTGTATTAAATGTCAAATTAAGAAGAAAAAAAATTACATTTGCCATCAAGCAATATTATTTCATAATTTCCTGGGAGAGGTGAATAATTTGGGACTGCACCAACTTTTAAAAAAATCTTTAAAAATGAATATAATGGATCAAAACTTGTAAAGATTTCATTAATTATTCCAAACTAAATACAAAATAAACTGACTGATTCAGTAATTATTTGCAAATATTCAGTAGGCAGGGGGTCAATAATTCTGACAGTAACTCTAAGTCAAACTTTCACACTCTTAATTTTAAAATCTAAAAGAAAATTATTGTGTGTTAAATTTCTGTCTTTTATAATATCAAAATTTTTATCAAAACTGAAGTGGATACATGAAAGAAACCTTTCAATTTGAATTCCCCATAAATATCACATGTATATTAATTTAATAGTAACAATCTTTCCTGTACTAGTGATTGTCACTGGATGTTTCTGGGGCAATACAACTACTATTTCCACTCAGGAAAAACAAAAAAACTATAGTTTACTTTTTGTACCTTTTTTTTTTGAGAGAGAGAGAAGTGCATACAATGATTTGATGAACAATACCCAAGACACCCTTTTTTATTAATTTGTTTATTTTTAGTAGAGTGGGTACTTAGCCTTTTATGCAGCCTAAGCCCTGGCTGACAGTGCCCCATATGTTAGGTGTGGTCACTGAATATCAGTGAAGATATCCTCATCATCATCAAGGCATGCTGTCAACATAGATTCCCTTGATTCTCTCTTGCCATCCTTCCTTAGTGGTAGGTCCTTTAAACGGCATCCAATGTCCAAATAGCTGGTTATTATAAAGTTTTGCTGGTTGGCTAACACTAGTTTATCCATGTGTAGGAGCTCAAAAGAGGAGGTTGCTTATGAGTTCATTCTTATTTCTCAAGCATGTCTTACTTGCCTGATTTGTGTGATGGGAGGTAATTGGCCATACAGATTACCATGAATGAAGACAACAAAGAATTAGATGTAGAGAATCAATTCAAAACTTATTTTGAGCTTTAATAGCTTTGCAGTTCTTTCTTATCATTCTTCTTGTTTCTTTTTTCTTATAATTTCCATGTTTTTCATTTACCTGTCAATTTGGCTTTTTGCTTGTTGTTCAATACATTTCTATGCCATAAAAGTTTCTTGGTGTTTACTTGATGATTCTGGAATTGTTTTAAAATTCGATTACAAGTGAAAATTACTTAATCCTATTAGAGCTAAAAGCAAATAATTCATTTTAAATGTTTTTTGTAATGAATAAAGTTGTTCATCACTTAAAACAAATGACCAATCACTAGATTTAATTTTACAGGAGTGTCGGAGATAAGGCAGGGATAATCAGTGTTAAAGGAAATGTTTTTTGTTTTGTTTTTTCTGTCTTTTAAGTTTAGAATAAGAAAATCTCCCTTTTCTTATTCTACACATTTGAACTTTTTTGTGTGTTTTATCTTTTTATTTATCTCTCTCTCTCTTTTTTTTTTTTTTTTCTTTTGGTGCTTTTTATGCAAATGTTTTTGGTAGACATTCTTCAGCATACATAATAGGATTTCAAAATAAGGAAATATTTCCAGAAGTTTTTCCACCTTATTTCCTCTGAAATTGTTTAGATTTACTCAAATTTAAAGAACCAAAAATAAAATTTAAAAAGTAAAAAAAAAAAAATATCTTGAAGAAAAGGTGGCTATCAGTATAGAGCAGTGGTCTCCAAACTTTTTATTTGGGGTGTCACATAAAGCTCACTCACACTGATAAATGATATATAATAAGTTAATATGTCAAGAATTAGCTAGTGTTCTGACTAAATAATCAGTTATTTAACAACAGATGAGAAGAGCAGACAATTAATTTCGATTCAAAGAATTATATTTGCACATTTTAACTCCTTATATCTATAAACCGGGCCATTGATATGATGGTTAGAGTGTTCACCAATGGTCCGGGAAACCGAGGTTCAATCCCAGTCTTACTAAAGACTCAAAAAATGGTACTTGATGCTGTCTTGCTTAGCACTCAGCACTATAAGGTAAGGATCAAGGGTAAAATAGTGCCCTCCCCTACACCTTGGTGTAGTAGCTATTGAAAGGGGAGCCTTCGAGTCACCCTCGACTATGGATGCCAACTATATATATATATATATATATATATATATATATATATATATATATATTTTTTTTTTTTTTTTTTTTTTTTTTTTTTCATATATTCTTTTGATCTATACATTCTCCTGCCTTCAGATTTGATTGAATCTGCTGTAATATTCACTTCTGAAGAAGGCTAAAGAAGATACCATCTGAAATATGTGAATTATAGAAATAAGAAATTCAATTTTATTTAAACAAGTTTAAACTCTGGTCATGCTATAAAGCTTACTTTTGGACCAATATCTCTTGGGAAAGATATGAACCCTCTTACCTTCTCCAATACTTGGTTAAATAGTATCACAAAACCAAAGCCAATTTTATTCAATCATGCAGTTTTAAAAAATGGTGGTGCTGCTGTGATTTCGTATTCATAAGCCCATCCAAAAGAATTGAAAATGCATTACTTTGAAGAATGGCAGAGGAATCTCTTTGAAACAACTGTTCAATCTCTCCTATTTTTTTCAAGTTTACAAATATGTGATGTTAATGACCCTTCTCAAAATTATAGACAGAATTCATTTCAGTATTTAAAGATGGTGCTGTTTGAGGCGGGGGGAGAAAAGATATGTACAATATGTTGTTACATAGACCATAACAGATTACTCTGAGAATTATCATTGGGGAGGGGACCCTCTGGCAGTTAGAAGTAAAGAATGAATCCAACAGTTGCAAGTCCCTTATAACTGACAATAAAAAGTTATCTTTTGTATTTTGGATTGGGGGTGAGATCTTACTCTTCTACAAGGGATCCAGTCTTAGCTCCATCTGATCAGTATGATTTAGTGAATATCAGTGAAGACAAGAAATTAAATGTTTAGAATCGGTTCAAAACTTGAACTGATTCTTTACATTTATGACATTTAACTACAGCTATTCAAACTCCTTCAACTGGATTGAATTCCAGCTGTACTCCACTTAAAAATTGATTTATTGTTGTGGAGGGGTTGAGTAAATATATACACTTATTCAGTTTCCTTCCATTAGGCTATCTTGTCTTGTGTGAACAGGAGCCAAATCCTTGCCCACACCACTATTCTGGGAGGTTCTGACTGACTCTTTGATTCATCTTTGTCACCAGTTCTTTGACTTATTCCCAGTCTGTAATTTCTCTCTTTTTGATTAAATCTATCAGGTTATATATACATTTCTCACACAGGGTTTGTTGATGTTTTGTTTGGTTTTATGGCATATCAACTATTGTAGGTTATTTAATACCAAATCCATTTTTATACATATAAACAGTTCTATTTCAATCAATTCAGTTTAACATAAGTACACAGTTTAAATATCAAAACAGTAAGTTTCAAGTTATTCAGTTTAGCACAAGTACACATTTTAGTTCTATTTGACCCATAGATAGGACCCTATCAGGTGCTACCACTCTGGGAGCGATGGCAATAAAGGGGTGCTCCACATTCCCAAAGCCTCACCATCAGATTGTTTAGTATCATATCTAGGACACTCATTGGGGGAGTCTTACCCCTCTGCAGAGATGCAATCAGTGTATTCTGCAGCCCCAGCCAACTGGACCCTGATGTTTTGTATCTATGCCATTCTGTTGACATGATTACATGAAGCACCTTTAATGTAATGGTTATTGTTATAGGAAATAGAATCAGTGACCTGAGTTCAATTCCTGGATCAGTCATTTTGTTCTAATGCTTTTGGGAAAGGCATGAATCCATCTCTTTTTCCAGCTATAAATGAATTGTAGGTTAGACTGAGTTCTTTAGTCTTGATAAGGCAACCAGTGTAGGAGAAGGAAAACTTAATTCAAACCAGCTGTACTTTGCTGAAAGATTGACTTTGTTTTGCATCCTGTCCATAATGGAGGTGTTGAGTAAATAGATATGTGTCCTGAAGATATTTGTATTTAGAATAACAAAGCATTCAGATTTTGTGTGTCTAAGTTCCTTTTCAATAATCACTATTGTTGTTTACATGGTGTCATCTGTCTACTTGTGACCTTAGCACTCTTCTTTACCATTTCATTTAACTACAAAACTCTAACTGCTTCCCTGCATGATATTATTACAGTGGCTAAATAAATCAATGATAAAATATGTTTAAAATATTACTTCAGGTTAAAACAAGAGGAGGAGTACAACAGGTAAATGATAAATGTAATCAAATTCCATTTTTGAAAAATTCATTAATCTAGCTATCTGTGACACTGTAGCCAAGTCTTTACAGTATCATCTATAAACATGTAGAGTCCTAACTCTATTACCAACTTTAACATAAACCTTATTTCGTAGAAAGTTCACAACAGTCGATAATAATGAAAAAAAAAAGTTAAAAACAGTGTTTTTGAAAAATTTATGAATCTGGCTATCCGTGACACTGTAGCTAAGTCTTTACAAGTCTATAAATATGTACAGCCTATTTCCAAAATTATGAATATGTAGTTGTCCAAGAATAAAGACACCCTTTGTGTGTGTGTGTGTGTATATATATATATATATATATATATATATATATATATACACACACACACACACACACACACACACACCAACAGAGCAGATTGCAACACAAGCTCAATTTTTAAATAGAGTTTAACTAGTTTGAATTCAGTTTTTATTCTCCTTGGTTGGTTGCTCTACGAAGGTTTAAGAGGTCAGTCTGCTTTACTATTTACTTATAACATGGAGGTAGAATAGTTGGGTTCAAACTATATATATATATATATATATATATATATATATATATATATATATATATATATATATATATATTATAATAATATTTTATTTTTAACCACAGAGGTTGCGAGTTTTTATGACTTTCAATAAGTTTGATAATAAATAATACCTAATCATATATATATTTAATTTATCAAACTCAATAACCAACAATATGAATATGTTGCAGTTTAAAAATAAGTGCACCTCTTATGTTTTTGCTATATGATTTTAGGCTACAATTTCAGTGTTGTAGAGTTTAGTAATAAATAATACCTAATAATATCTATTTTGTATAATGTTTGATGTCTTCTTTTTGAGACCAGTTAGAAGAAAAAGTAACATCAGGAAATAAACATGGATGATTGTTGTGACCAATGTTTACTGTTTCTTGCTACTATTAGGATATAATTTGAAAGCCAAAGAATACAAATTATGTCCAAAAATAATCATTTTATTTCTGCCATTGTGTACATGTGACAGCATTCACTCAATGGAGGATCACACATTGAATTAATGACAACTTGGATTGCTGCTGTTTCTTGGGGGTGGTTGTTATAAAGTGGTCTCTAGAGACATTTGTGAACTTCGTTTTCTTCATTGATCCAATCAATGCAGATTTTTCACTGTTGTCTGACTTATCAGTCGAGGTTTCCCTGGTCACACATATAGACACTTGGATGGCCTGTAGGTGAGCACATCAGTAACTAGTGAGTGGCTTGCTGCAGGATACCCACAGAGGCAACTATCACTAGGAGCAACCAGATTCCTTGCAGAAGCAGTTCTGGATTTCTGAGTGTTGGAGCCGTTATAATACTGAACACTTGCTCTCATATCCTTCTCAATTTGGTGTAATCCAATGCTACAATGTGAATTCATGGAGAGGAGTTTGTGTGGTAGAGGTGGACAGTTAGTGTAACATTACGGACGGGCGACGTCATTGAATTGCGGCGGGCTCAAGGTTGGAGACTGTCATCAGTCATTGGGTACATAGGTCTGATGATCAAAAATGTCACAAACCTCGCTCATGCAGGTAGAGTGACCTGTAGAGTTCAGGCGTGATTTTAAAATAATCATGCATGAGCTTTCACGTGTTGCACTACTGTTCTCACTAGTGATCATCAAACCTTCGGATTGATCCATCAAATTGCTATATAAGGAAACCAAGTAGTGAGATTTTGGCAATTCAAGACAGGTTTCCAAATAGGCTCAACAGAGGCCCACGACGCCCCAACCCATGTCATACCCAGCCTGTCAGCAATTCGACTGATATGAAAGTATCAACAGGCCAACAATAACAACGTTGCTGTCATTGCCAAGAAGAGGAGGGTCAACCTTTCTACGTACGCTAGCTGAGGTGCGCGGAGGGAAAGGAGACGTTTGATAGCGAAAAAAAAAGAGAAGGCGAGGAAGAACGCTATTAAACAAACTTTTTTTTTACTACTTTCCACTGTAATCCCCAAGAATAAAAGCAACTACGATTTTCTTCCTTGAGAGTCAAGTTTTGAGTGTTTCTTTTTTACGAACTCATTTCTTTTAGACACAACATATTTTGGTCCTATGCTACATTAGTATGTGTTGTGATGGGCCATTTTATAGATCAGTTGGTACTCATCTCCAACTGCCCAACACCAGCTGTACCACACCTTTAACACTTTTTGCCATCATGATCAAGGGACAAAATTCTTGGATTTTCCTGATTGTATTTTCCTCCTCCTTATCTTAACCTTCAATATCGAACATTTTTAAACTTTCAAAATATTTTAAGTATTTTAAACTCATCTACCAATTTTTAACATTGATTTATCTACCTACATTATATGTATCTATTTTTGTACATCTGACACATATGGTAATCATCCTCATCAAGTTCCTCTTATATGTTGCTTTTATTTTTTCTCAATTTTTTTCTGTTTGTTTCTGTCAATAAATTGATTCCTCCTTTTAGTCCAGATCAAGAGAACCATTAACTCTTTTAGGTTGACTGGAATATAGGAAGAAAATCTGGAATTGAGCAAATTCAATCTGAGAGTTTTTGAAAATTGTTTTTAACTCTTCGGTTTTTTTGGGGTTTTTTTTTCTCCAACTTTTTTTTTATTTTTATTATTATTGACTGTTGTGAACTTTCTACTAAATAAGGTTAATGTTAAAGTTGTATTATTGATAACTGTCAATATTAAGGTTGTATTATGAAACCTACCTACCTTACTTTTGTATAAATAGATTCTCCCAAGGCTATAAATGAACTGCATTCTTCTGTCTCAGTTTTGGAATTGTCAGGGGAACATATGTCATTGTAAAGTAATATTCTTCCTGAAGTGTTTGATGCTGCTTATTTAGGTCAATCATGAGCTACCAGATTTTCATTTCAATTTTACAGGAATCATACTTCTCTTCAAATTTGAATTGATTTGTATAGCCTAATACCATCATCTTAATTCTACCAGCGTTCAAGATTGAAAAAATGCAAACACTTCAGGAAGAGTATTACTTCACAATGATATAGGTTCCTTTGGCAATTTCAGGTCTGTTACTGAGATATAAAAATTAAATTCATTTATAGTCTTGAAGGAGTCTATTTATATAGAAGTGAGCTAGGAAGATTTCATAATACAGCCTTAATACTGACAGTTATCATTGTGCTTAAAACTGATATTATTTAGATTGAAATGTTTTAAAGTTGTCGAGTAGAATTAATACCTAAATTAATCTGTTTGATTCCCTGCCCAAATTGTTTTTCTTGTATATATTCTGGCATACATATTTACACACACATATTCTATATCAACCTTCATGGGTTATTTAATGCTAAAGCTATCCTTGTAGAATAGTAGTGGTACTATTTAACCCATAGTTATGGAAATAAAGAGATTCATATATATATATATATATATATATATATATACACTCTATATTTTGGCAGCAATTTGTCTTATAAACAAATTTTATGAGAGAACACAGAAAAGGTTGTTTGTTTTTATTTTTTTAAATAACTTTCACCTATTTTCACTCAAGATAATTAACATTTCATTTGAGCTTATATGAAAATTGTTAAAACATTTTCTGAGGACTTTCCACTATAATTGTTAATTTTCAAAAATAAGTTTTAGATTTTATTTTTGTTTTCAAAGAAACTCTGATCTATTTGTTTTTTGTCTTCTGTATGGTATATTTTATGCTAAAGATTAAATTATTTTTATGTCTATAAGACATAACAGAATGTTATTTGCATTAAATAGAAATACATGATACTATATAACTGTGTGCAAACAATTATTTCAGAGAAATAAAAAGTGGGATTTTAAAAAAATGATTACAATAGACTTTAAATAGTTATGAAAATAAACAAACACTTACAAATGAATCAAATTCTGACCTTAAATAACCTATAAAGAGTTCATATGCTGTTATACAAAAAAATCTAACCTAACCTTTCTTCACTGTCCTCTCTTTTTCTTCTCCTCCTTTATTTCTGCTTCTCTTCTATTTCTCTATTTCAATCAAATATTTGCAAATGAATCAAATTTAAATAACCCATAAGGAGTTGTTATATCATTAAACAAATTAACCAAACCTACTTATAGATAACCCCAGAATACAATCAAAGATAATAAGGCTTATTAAAGAAGGAAGAGTTGAAAAACAAAAATGAACTCCACCTGGACAAGTACAACTACACAGTCATATTCAGCCTGATTTATGTTTTTTTTTTTTTTTTTTTTAATAATATCAATTGACTTCTTCTGTTATACTGTCTAGATCACATTTTTGCTTGTATATGATTATTCGCAAGCATAAACTCCTATGTTATGTACAAGTTTCTGATATTTATTGACGTTTAATCTTCTGCAAACATAGTTTCCTGTACAAAATGAAACCATCTTTGCAGAAGAGCCTTTCTGCTTCAGGATACATGTTTGTTACTGCTGAGAATAACTTGAAGTATTTTTTTTTCTCTTGAGATAAATGATCTTTGCAAGCATTGAGGTTCTCCTAGGCTGTAGTTAGCAGATATCTGGTGTATTGTAAAGATTTATTCTGTCATTTTGTTAAGAGTGTAATTCTGGTCAATTGAAATAACAGAAGTTGGGTAGTTTTTATCTGTTCTTTTTATTATGACAGAAATTCCCACATATATTACTACTACTGTCATTTAATAGTTGTTACATTTAAATAATTAGTAAGTGAAACTGGATTCTTTAGCTTTGCTTAGGCAACCATTCTAAGAAAAGAAAAACTCTGAATTAATATCAGCTTTACTTCACTCAAAAATTGACCTTGTGTCATATCCTGTTCATTGTGGAGGGATTTTCTCAATACATACATTTAGTACATAAAACACATGTTTGTTGGTTTTATGGCATGTCAATTCATGTTGGGTTATTTTATGTCAAAGTTAGTTTAACAATTATGATCTCCAATTATATAGCTGGAAAAATATCTTTGTAATCATTTTGAACAAGTAGATATTTCATAATTACTTGTAATATCAATTTTGAGAGCCAATGTAATTGAAAATGAATTCAGATATTATATCAATCAGATGTATTTGACCCATAGATCAGACCCTAACATGTGCTACCCACTCCATGTCAAAGTGATTCTGATATTAATGGCTATTGGTAAATAATAAAGCAGACTAGGTTCTCTAGCCTTGTAGATAGGCAAACAACTGTTCTAAGAGAAGGAAAAACATTGAATTCAAATCCAGATGTGGGGCTTAGAAAATTTAACCATGAAAACTTGCTACTGTAACAGCAGCACCATCAATGTGTCTGTGTTCCTATGGTCTCTACAAAGTCTTCAGAAATCTCCCTCTCATAATTATTATACACATAAAACACATTGAAGATACTTTGTAATAATTATTTGTTGTAGTGGGATATTAATTAAAGGACAAGTACCTACTTTGAAAAGGACTAATTTAACCTAGATGAACCTGTTTGCATTTCACACAGTGCTAATATACTTGGGAAAAGTATGATTCCAACTTTTCTCCCTCCAGCTAAATGGTAGGGCAAACTAGGCACTTTAACATTGGTATGGTTTAGAAGAAAAACTCTAAATTCAAACCAGCATTACTCCACAGAAAAATTGACCTTGTATCATAGCCTGCTCATGGTGGAGGGGTCAGGTAAATATATACAGATAAAAAGAGGCAAGAGAAAAAAAAGAGTACCATGTAAAACTTCTAAAAATCATCAGTCAGAACACTTATCAAAAACATATCTTTGTTGTTTTCTGCAGGTATCCTTAGAACTATAAACACACATTTTGAGCAATTATATACTGAATCAACTTTCAGTTGCAGAATTTAAGAAAAAAAATTATTTCTTGTTGTACTTGAACTGATTGGAAAGTGATTACTAACAATCGGTTACCGACTTCCGTATCTACTGTCCTGACAAACAAAAGCGCCGTCATCACTGAAAATGTCTTTCTATATAGGAATCTGTGCCCTCTCTCATGTCATCCTCTTTTTTGTGCACGACTTTGAGAGTTGTCGACGTGATCTTTGGGGCAATATTTAATCCAAACCCCAACCGAGTCAGGCAGTAGGTCTACTCCTTGTATCTGACCAACTGGTACTTCCATAAATGTCTCGCAATGTATTTGCAGGTATGCAGATTTCAGATCGACGATCTTAGATGTCCCGGTCATTTCCCTCCACTTCTCCGTACACGTCGATTGCATTCCCACTGAAGTGACACATAATATATTTATTCAGCTTTCAATAATCCAGGACTGACCAGACCTTGTTCTTTGTGAGTTGAACCATTGCCATTAATGGAAGGATTCCCTCCTCACTTCAACGTTCAATCTCTCTGTCAAACACGACCCTCTCCTCTTCCTTCAGATGAGTTTCATAACTGTTAAAAACAAAGAACTCAGACTATCACACTCTGCATACAGAGATGCCTTCTTACACCCTTCTTCTTACCCTCACACATAAACCTATATGGCCGTTTGTTTACTTCCCGTCATCGAATAACGCCCTCCCTTCTCGAGAGTATCAGGGGAGGTAACTTCATGTCTTAACAATAACAACTAAGTTTTTTCTTTTAATATCGGGGGATCCTGTTGTCCAGTTCCACACAACAGGCCATCTCTTACCATCAAAACTCGCACTGAAATCCTTGTCCTTGATTTTACACAGACTTGGCCAACTGTTCTTGCGAGTGATTGCTGTTGGTTGCGTACTTACTGCACAATGTGCCCCCTCTTAACTCCACGGCGTCATTTTCATATATGGCAACCCTTCCGAGCTGTCTAATAACATCCACACTCTCAATGATTTCATTCATCACAATGGCCTCCACTCTCAGCAGCCGTCCACATATCTCCACCATCACAGTGCTGACTCCTCTGCACACAACCTCCTTTCCGTTCATTGCTTTTATGGTGCTTGTGCCCTTGCAACCATTTGAAAATCTGAGTGGATCAACGTTGAAATACACCTTGTATCAACAAGAGCTCTTGCTTCCTTGCCTTCCACCAGTACTTTTATTATTGGCAGTGATCCGTCATGGCTTCAAGGGGTAACCGCCGGCGTGCCGGTTCCTCTTTGACCGTTTCCCTGCTAGCAATCTCTTACAAAGTGTCCCAGTATAACACCTTGTTCTGATTGGCTCTTTGCAGTCTTGAAGCAAGTGTGGGGACCCCTACAATTGAAACACTTGCCATTAAACTGTTTACCCGTTCAAGTTCCCTCATCAACATACCTTGATTCCTAGCTTTACAGCCACTGCTACTTCTGGAGTCTTCTTAGCTGTCAGCACTGATTGATTTGCTGATTTTCAGCATTTTCACATTAGGCAACTGTTGCAGAGCCATGGAAATACTTTCTGGGAAACTGACCACTTCCCTCAAATCCTGCCAATTCCGCTCTATTTGAAGCGTATACATCAATGGCTTTACAGGTCCACCTCATCTTCCCTAGCTTTACATACACAGAAAAAGCTCTCTCAATAAATGCCGTCTTCAACTCTGCCTTCTATTGATCTTCTTCACTTAATTGGTGGAGGTATAAGGCCAAAGTGTCTCCTAAAAACAGGGGTATAAAACTTGCAAGATTAGGGATCTTTTGCTGCCTTGTCACTAGCTTTACTTTCACAAACCAGGCCATCAAATCGCCTTCTCCATATAGCTGCTCAAGCGAACCTTCCCTTCCATCTTGTAAGAGTTGTAAAATGCCGAAATAGCTTGTACTTGAACTGGTTGGAAATTGATTACTAACAACTGGTTACCGACTTCCGTGTCTACTGTCCTGACAAATAAAAGCACCATCATCACTGAAAATGTCTTTCCTTCCATGAATGACAGTTTTTATGCTTTAAAGAGAAAAAATTTGCATAAACCACTCCCGCAAATTCTTGTCGCTTGAGACAATGCAACATTAAATTGAGATGTCCGTGTGGCCATGTTTTCTCTCTTCATTCTGCGTGTTCACTTTCCCCATACAGAGTAAGCTGTTTTCTTTTCCAAAAAAAAAAAAAAGAAGAAAAAAAGGCCAATAATTGTAAGTTAGCAGGAACTTAGATCACTACATGTCTGCTTGTAATTAAAGACTCCATCTGCTAAGCATTGGATATACCCAAATGAGCCAGATCAGTACTTTTATGAGTGACCATTTAGTAACAAGTGACCAGAGGCATTTGTAAATTACCAACAACTAAGTGAAAACAATTGAGATAGAAGGAAAATATTTCTATGATTATATAAGTGTCTTTTGTTTGAATGCTCACATCAATGTCCAAGAATTTTTAAAAGCTCATCAGGTGATGTTTTTTTTTTTTTTTTTTAATGCCAATTGTTGTAGCAACTATAAAAAAAAACAATCAATGGCTGGAGGTGCCCGTGGTGTAGTCGTTATCACCGTAGGAAATGAACACGGCGATACGAGTTCAAATCCTGGACGATACTGATTGCATTTCACATAGCACTAATACCCTTGGGAAAGGTATGAATCCAATTATTCTCCCTCCAGCTATGGGTAAATAGTAGGACAGACTAGATTCTTCAGCCTTGATTAGGCAACTTGTCTAGGAGAAGGAATACTCTGAATTCAAACCTGTTAAACTCCACTTAAAAATTGACCTTGTGTCGTATCCTGCACGAGCGGAGGGGTTGGTAAATAGTATCAATGGCTGCTTTTATTGTAAATGTTTTATATTTATCTTTATGATCTATCAGGAAGTATTTTTTTTGCAAGATCAGCCACTGGATAGCAATGATAAAAAAAAATAGGGGTATCTTGGGTATGACACTAAACTGTATCTGATTTTGATTATGCAATTCTGGAGCTCTGAGGTATATGGAATATCCTAACCCTTTATTTACTCTCCGGTCCACTCTGACTCGTACTAATAACTATTAGGATCCTATGAATGAGTCAACTAGATTTGTTTGAAAATTATTAGTATTGGATAGGAATACATGAAACCATATAGTTGTGTGCAAACAAATGATTATCATTCTTAAATAGGATTATTAATGTTAAATCAGGATATGTGAAACCATTCAACTGTATGCAAATTATTTGTATTAATTTGATTGCAGCTAAAATCACTTTAGCTCAATTCGTTGGGGCTGTAGAATACACCGACTGCATCTCTAGAGAGGAGTAACCCCCCCCCAACAACAACAACTGTCCTGGATATGATAGTAAACAATCTGATGGTGAGGCTCCAGTAATGCTGGAGCTTTGAGGAATACAGAGTACTCTTTCACTGGTATTGCTCCCAGGTCTACTCTGGCTCAGAGTGGTAGCACCTGATCGAGTCCTATCTATGAGTCAAATAGAACTGTTTGAGATTTAAACTGGGTGCAAACAAATGCAAGCAATTATATGGTTTAAAGTAACTAATAATAATCCTTAGTAAATGATTTTAGGTTTGGTTGGGTTTGGTTTCATGGCATATCAACCATTGTTGGTTATTTAATGCCAAATCCTGTTTTTACACACATATATATATATTAAATATATGATTTGTAAACACATTTTGTAAATATACACAGTTAATTGATTAAATAGTTCTATTTCAAACAATTCAATTTAACATAAGTCATTGAAGTTGATGGTTCCAAGTATTGGTATTGCTATGTATAACTTACAATTCAATTCAACATAAGTCATCAAAGTTAATTTTTACTTTTTCTTGTTCCTGTGCAAAAAGTATTGTTTCCCAATTGTTTATGCCTAAAGTAAATGGTGGCAGGGGGAGAATTTTTCTCTTCAAACTTTTATGACCTGGGTAATGAAATTATTCAAATCTACCCATTTTCCAGAATATTCCAGGTAGATTCAGTGCTGAGTCGCTGATAGAAAATTTTCTAGAAATTACTGTTCATTTGTTTCACTTGAGTATAAATACATGTAAATTTTTATTCATGTATGGTTTTATTCAGACCTTATGTAAATAAGCAAATAAAAGTAAAGTTGGTGACCTTAGTCAAGGGTGACCAGAAGGCTCCCTTTTTAATAGCTACTACACCAAAGTGTAGGGGAGGGCGCTACTCCATTCCCTGGATTGCTCCACTTTACCCTTGATACATACCTTATATTGCTGAGTGTTAAGCAAGGAGTTATCAAGTATTATTTTTAAAGTGTTTGGTATGACACAAACTGGGATTGAACCCAGGTCTTCTGGACCATTGGCGAACACTCTACCCAATGAGCCAGTTATGTAAATAAATATGTGTAAATTTGCCTGTTTTTACATAGAAAATAGGTCAAGTTCTAAATTTCATTATCCAAGGCACAAAAGCGAAGTTTGAATATAATAATGACAATTTTCTATACTTTTACAATATTAGCAATTAAGAAATAATACATCCAATCCATGAACAAAATTTGTTACTTCGTGTAATTTTCTGAATTGACTGGAATGATTCAAGATGAGTTTACAAAAGCAATTCCTTATAATCTAGTAATTAACATTTTTTCTCTTGTAAATTTTTCTTGTCTTAGAGCTTTAAAAGATGTTAAAACTCAGAACAGAGATGATATCATGTAAATTGGCCTTTTGCCAAATGAATAAACAAAATTAAAAGAACAGTAAAACTTCATAAATTCAGATTATCGATAATGTAACTAGATGTGTGTGTGTTTGTCCTTTTAATCTGCCTGGATCTGTAGTTGAAAAGTCTTCCTTCTTCTCTCTCTCCCTTATATACAAGGGTCATTCAATAAAGTGAATTTTGCTAAAGGAATTAGCAATAGGAAGCATTGTTTACAGCTGCACCTTTTTTAAGGAAATCAATTGTGATGGGTTCTTTCATGTCTTAGAACATTGTCAGCATGACCTTCTTTACTGATCACTGTGGCTAGAATTTTTTTTTACTGGAGAGTCTCTGTGTTTCTATATACATGGACTTTTTTTTTTTTTTTACTCGGGTTCACAATGGCAAATTCATGTATAGCCTATTTGTGAATATTTTTTAACAAAAACATACTTCTCTGTACACATCAAACATTCCTCTTTAAATTTCACATGGTTTGCACTTCTCAGCCACCAAAACTTTGATGACTGACCACTGTTCAAGTTTGGAGTATTCTTTAATTTGTTGTCATTTTGAATAGCCTCAAAACATTTGGGCAAGATTTTAAGTAATTTTTACTATAAATTAATTCCAAATAATACAAAGTTTACATTTCAGAAAAAAGTTTTGTTTTTTTTAAAATTCCCTTTACTTTTTAAATGACCCTCATGTGCATGTGTATGTGTGTGTGTATGTATATATATATATATATATACACATGCACTCACATTAATGAAAATTCCAAGAGATACATTCATAATTGCATGAATTTAAACTACATAACATTTTGAGATAAATTGTTAATTTCTATTTTAAAATTTTACCAAATCAATAACCTAACAAAAGTCAATGAAATATAAAACTTAGAAAAAATTTTTTTTCAAACTTGAATGGAAAAATTGAAGATTGAGTTTTGTTAAGTAAGTAGTTTACTTTCATAGGTAAATATATTTCTTATTTTGGGGAAAAATTAGTTAAGTGAATATTTGATTTGTAATAAGAAGCAACTATCCAAAAATATAAATGTACAATGCATTCAATACCCTGACTTCTCTCCATGGCATTAAAATCAATTGATCAAAACATTTTGAAAAGAAATAAATTGCAGTGAAACATGGGTACTACAATGAATATATATATATATATATATGTGTGTGTGTGTTCAAAAAACAAGAAAATTAGAAATTTTATTCCGTAATAAATTTATTTTTCTTATTCTAGCTCATCAAATGGATTTCAAATATATATATATATATAACAAACGCAAATTCTTTCTTTCATCTTTTCTCACATTAGAAAGAACTGCTATGTTGGAGGAAGGAAAGACATTTAAGTGACATCTGCTTTCTGAAAGAAAGTGAATGGTTCCCTGGGAAATACCATGAGTGTTTTAGAGATAGTACAAAAAAACAAGCTGTTGAGGCAAGTCACAGAAGAGTAGACTCTACAAAAAGTGAATTTGAAATCTGAAGATGTGTTCACCCCCACCACTTTGTTGTGTATTGCTGAACTTTGTTGGGGTTTGTTCTGTCCAACACCCCCTTTTCTTTTAACTTTATCTATGTTTGCTTTATTTGTTAATTCCTGCTGCTAGCAGTCTTTTGGACTGTTGGACAGCGTTCACCCACTTTTTAAAAATAAAGACAGTGATATTTCTTTCCTTTCTATTTAGTTTTATTTATCTGGTCTCCATGTTAGCATTATTGCCTGTCATCCTTAATTTTGTTTTTAGTTATGAAATTTAGCTGCTGCTATCAAAGTCACACTGCTTACTGACTTTTCAAGCACTGCTGCTATCAAAGTCACACTGCTTACTGACTTTTCTAGCACTGCTGCTATCAAAGTCACACTGCTTACTGACTTTTCAAGCACTGCTGCTATCAAAGTCACACTGCTTACTGACTTTTCAAGCACTGCTGCTATCAAAGTCAGTAAGCAGTGTGACTTTGAAAGGCAGCTTAGTTGTAGAATCCACTTCATAACAGTATTGATGATACTGCTAGTGATGATGATGTCAATCATGAACCATCCCTATAAGACCTGCAAGATCTGTATTTAGTCTTGCAGAGCAAGGTTATATAAAAGACTGATCCCATATAACAAGTCTCCCCTCAACACTATACTAATGTTGTCCAAAATACCTGTTTTCTATTCAACTTTACTAAGGCCTGTAGCCTGAAGAGAAAGCAAAACATTCTTGCTACAAACCCAGTCTCACAAGATTAACAGCCAACAAAAAAATAAATCTTTTGATGGTTAGATAAAATGATTCATTACTATTGCAAGAAGACATTGATTCTCATTCTGATGATAGTTTTTCCTTGCTCTTTCAATGAAAAATATAATTCAAATGATAATGGTTGTAATCAAATTAACAATGAAACATTTAAGTGATCTTAGTGATCGTATTGCCACTACTAGTAATGTGTATGTTTTTCATGACTTTTTTTATTCAAAGAGAATGCTCTGTTTTCTACAAAAATGAAAGATGCCATGAGGAAAAGAAAAGAGCCATGAAGACTTAAAAACCAAAAAAAAAAAACCAGGAATTAAAAAAAATATCAAGAATTTTTAACCCCCCTCACCCCCTCCAAAAAAAAATTCTCAGAACTATCTTTAGGAATTCTTCCACTAGAAATTGTGATTAACTTTTTTAGCTTTTTATGCAAAAATTGTACAAATGGAACTTAAAAAGAAAAAAAACTAAGTTACAGGAATGGAAACCAAGCTTGTCTTTTCCGTCGGCATAATGTTATCAATTGGAAATACTAGGCATTCATTTTCTGTCATCCCCCAAAGTAGAGAGACATACAATATGTAAATAAATCAATAGAGGTATGTTTTGATAAATGAATCACTTACATGTGCCCTTGTCTAAAAATAGCAATGCATTTGCATGCTCATAAGAGAAGCAGCAAAGTCAACAACTTCTTAGATTCATTAGATTGCTTCATCAGATTTCTCAGCAGGTTTATTTTGCTTCCTTGTGTCACTTTACTGTCCTCATTTGCATAGAGGCATTTTTATATTCTCATAGATATAACATCAAAACCTGTCAAGTCAGAAGCAAATTGAAGTTTTAATTCTCATCATTGGAACCTGCAACTGAGTGTCATATAGCAGACTTGGCCTGATAAATAGCTTTGGAAATTCTAAGATGAGTAATCTTATTATTCAGCAAATTATTTGAACTAATATCCTCATCCTTGCTTTTATCATCACCATATTGCAACTAACATATTCTTTGTCTTTCCTAAAGTGTATTGTTAAATGATGTTTGACTCAAGAGAGAAATTTGGAAGAGAATTTCAGTCATATTAGTCCAGGTTAAAAGTGCAGTAAGATTAACATGAAGCCAATTTTTTTTTAAAGACTATTCATTATCATCATGTTGTGCTGCTAGCACGGATATCCCTGATCCTCTCTTGTCACTTCTACTTATCATTCATTGCCTCTGGCAGGTCGTCAGGTCTACATCCCGTATCCTCACATAGCTGCTGTATGTATGTTCGAGCTGGTCGTCCTGCTTTTGTTTGGCCATATGCCGGTGTCTATAGGAGTACATCACTGATGAGCTCGTCCTTGCTTCTCCAGCAGTGTCCTGCATGTCTGGTTCGTCTAACTTGGATAGTTTTCGTGATGGGAGGCAGGTGGCTGTATGGTTGGTGTTTTGTGGGGTGTTGCCACCAGGACTTGTTCAATATTGCTCGCAGCATTCTTGTGTAATTGCCGTCTAGCTTCTTCTCTTTAGACTATTACTGCACTTTTAACCTGCACTATATATAGCATGAACAAAAAGTATTAGGACTGAAGCTTTAAATTATTTAAAATTTATATAAATATGTGCACAGCTGAGTAACTTTGTGATATCTAGATGAATTGGTAGCTGTTTGAAAAATGAATTTTTAGGTCAGTTCTAATGTTCTTTTAATGAATTGTTTTTGGCAGGGTTGTATATAATTGACCCAACTTTTAACCCCCCCTCCTCTCCTGAACCTTTTGATCTACCCACTTCATTCTCCTCAGTGCAATATTGTTCTTTACCCCACAAATGCTTACTGGAATGTAAATTCAACACCCTTGATAAAAGTTTGGATATACTTGTACGGTTAGGATTGAATTTTGGGGCCTTTTTTTAGGATGTTTTTACTTACTTAGTATACAGTATGCCCTGAACACTGATCTACCTCTTTCATATTTTTTATTTTCTCCTTCCCTCCCATCCTACTGTATTCCTTTGTCCCCACCACAAACACCTATTGAGATATAAATTTGGCACCCTTGGTAAGGGTTTGGATATACTCAGACTGTATTAACAATATAGCTACTTTAAGTCAAAAATTCAGTCCTAACCTTGTTTCCTTGAATTATAAGTATGTATTCATTCAACCCTTCCACCATGAGCAGAATGTGATACATCAGTTTTCAAGCAAAGTAAAATTGATTTGAATTCAAAGTTTACCTTCTTCTAGACTGGTTGCCTGACTAAGGCTAAAGAACCCAATCTTCCCTCTGATTTACTCATAGCTGGAGAAAGAATGGATGGATTCTTATCTTTCCCAAGTGCATTAGCATGAAGGGAAATGTGAACAGCCTTGTTTAGGATTTGAACTTGGGTCACTAATTCCATTTCCTACAATAACCATTATGCTAAGCAAGTAACAAGTAGGATCAACCAATACCTCTACCCTGTTTAACTATGGTATCCTGACTAAAGCCAGTTTACATTAAATCAACCATAGTCACATGACCAAAATAGCAGATATAAAAATAAAAAAAAAGTATAGATTTTTTAATTTGAATTAAAACAGTTATGATCTGGATATACATAATATATACAGCAAATTGTTATTCTGGTTTATTTTCACTGGAAATTATTGTGTTGCCTTTAATTTCTTCCCTTCCTCCTGTCAATGGGAAGGAAGTAGTCAACTTTATATACCCCTGAATCACTGGGGATATTTTAAGTGAAAAAAATTCTTTTTTTTCTAAGATTTATTCTTTAAATAAGCAATATAATATTAAACAATTTCATATTTGGGTCATTTAGAATATTTTTGAGTTCATTTTATATACTGCTAAGAATACAGTTGGAACGTAAATTCCAAATTACAGAACAAAGAAAACCTGAAAAAGGTCAGAAGGTACACAGCTGAAACATTGGGAAAAAACGAACAATAAAGATGAAGACAATAGTCCGAAAAACCTTAATGATAAAAATCAACAAGCTTCGTCTCAGAAATTTAGACAACTAAGAACCGGATAGATGTGAAAAATAGTCCACAGAAAATGATTGTGTGATTTTCATTAAATTGATCAAAAGCTTCTAGTAAAAATTTAAGCTTGGCCAGGCACAATGTCATGGCAGTTAGGCTCTCAGTGTGAATCAAGTTCACTATACTAATAGTCTATAAGATTAGCTATACACTCAGCTTTTAGTAACTTTATAAAATTCACATGTGCACACACAAGTATATGAGAATCTGAAAAACTTGGAAAGTCTTGGATTCTTGACATTAATTTTAAATTCTTATTCTATTAAGCACAAAATTTTAGATTTTTTGATTTTGTACTTTGAGTGTTTATTTATATATTTTCATGAAATTCTTATTTGTGTGTTTGTATGTATGTATGTAGAAATATAAATCTATGCAATCCCCAGAAAACCTGACTGTAACCAAGTACTATTGATTCTATCTACACTATTCTAATGTGTGTGTGTGTATATATATATATATATATATATATATATATATATAAGAGAGGGAGAGAGAGAGACAATTGTAAAACAAAGTAATCCAAAAGTGATGAATTTATTACAAAGGAAAGTCGACATTGAAACGTTTCGGTTTTAATGAACCTTCATCGGGACATTAAGATAGTGAAACAAGTGTTGGTAGAACAATGGTGGATCTTTTAATTAAATTGAATTAACCAATTAAACATCCATTGTTCAAGCAGTAAAAGTTATGCTTGTATAGTTCTTATTGATTCCCAGATCCCCTTTCTTGGAGGGAGAGGATGCAGCCTTTTGTCTATATCTCTTGCAAATAAATGGTTATTAAATAGGAAGAGTTACCTGAAACCATGTAATTGTGTACTAATTATTAATATCAAGTGTTCTTAAAACCTTATAACTGTGTACAAATTATGTCTCATTTTATCATTAGATAACCCATAAGGAGTTGATAGGCCATTAAACAAATAAGCCAAACCTAATTACCTGGGCTTTGCCTCTTCCTCTTGGTTTCACATTACTGCTTTCTAATTGTTCTATTATGGAAAACGCATACAGAATATCTTGGTTAAGAGTTCATTGATATAAGATTATAAAAATATATTGGGACATTTTAAATATTGAGAGATGCATGGTGTAATGTTTATTGTCTTAGGAAATGGACCCAGCGGCTAAAGTTCAAATCCTGGATTAAGTTGTTTTCATTTGACATTTGTGCTGATGTCCTTGGGAAAGGCATGAATCCATCTCTACTCCCTTCAACAATGGATAAATAGTGCAGACTGGCTTCTTTAGCCTTGGTATAGTAACCAGTCTAGGAGAAGGAAAACTGAATTCAAAACAGGTGTACTCTGCCTATAAATTGACCTTGTGTCAATACATAAAAAAAGATTCCTTTTTTTCTTTTTAAGCCCAAATTACTCCTTTTCAAAGTAGGTACTTGACCCTTAATTAATATCACGCTACAACAAATAATTACAAAGTATTTTACATGTGTTTATGTGTATAATAATTATATGAGAGGGAGACTTCTAAAGACTTCTTAGAGACCATAGGAACACAGCCACATATTGATGGTGCTGCTGTTGCAGTAGCAAGTTTTCATGAGTGAAGTTGTTAAACTACACGTCGCTTGTTTTTGAATTCAATATTTTTCCTTCCCTTAGATGAGTTGTTTGCTTACCTATATGACTAGAGAACCTAGTCTGTTTTACTATTTACCATTACTCCCAGGTTAACTCTGGCACTGAGTAGTCGTACCAGTAACAAACTATGTTAAATACAACAGGCTGGACTCTTTAAACCTTGATTAGGCAACCAATCTAGGAAAAGGAAAACATTGAATTTAAACCAGCTGTACTTTGCTTAGAAAATCACCTTGTGTCACATCCTAACCATAGCAAAGAGGTTGGGTAAATACATACATTTTCAGTGTTTTCTCTTCTGCAATCTCCGCATCTGTATCTCAAATAATAGTTACAAAATAAATTCTAGTATTACAGTGTAAAGACATTAGATGTGATGGATTGATTTTAATGGAATGTAAACCAGTCTAGGCTTATTTTATGCCTAGAGTTTTTAAAAATTGTATTCATTGTACATTTATACTAACATTTTATATGTAGCTGTTTCTTACAAGGTTTTTACAGTTATATACTATCAAATATTCCTATCTAATACCAATAATTTGTTTACAATTTTATGGTTTCAAGTATTTCTGTTTAGTAATATTTCATTCACATATGATTTCAAATAATTATTTCTGTTTAATAATAATTTGTTTGCAAACAGTTATATGGTCTTAAGTAACTAATAATTATAATCCTTACTAAATAATTATAGCTTCAAGTAACTATTCTTCATACAAATAATTTACTCAATAATATGGTGTCAAGTATTCCTATCTAATACAGATAATTTTCAAACAGATCAATTTGAGTCATAGATTTGACCCTAACAGATACTAATACTCTCAGAGTGGACCTGGCAGTAATTGCATTGAAAGATTACTCCACACTCCAAGAGTTCCAGGATTGAATTCTCACCATCAGATGCAGTTGGGTGTCATACACAGAACACCCCCCCCTTTTTTATCACTCTCCAGGAAATACAGTCAGCCTATCTTAACCCTCACTGACTGGTTAAAAACAATGCTTCGTCTATTAAAGATTACAATCAAAAGCCAAAAAAAAAGGTTGTTATTTTTTTATTTTAGTTTTGAACACAAGAACATAGTAAATAAAAAATGCTTTGTCCACTTTATTTCGTCATTGCAACAAGAGAATAAAAATGGTAAAATATTGTTTTGTTGTGTCTTTCATTAAAAAGTAAATGGATTAAAATTAAGATAACTTGGTCACTTATTCACACTGTGTCACCTGGAGATAATCAGAGAATAATGTGCTTGAAATATTCTAACTAAAGATTCAAGAAAATTTTGGAAGAGAAATTAATCTTGAATAATCTTATTTGATCGAAATGGAAAATGAAACAAAAAGTCTGTTTTTAAGAAAAGAGAGAAAATTAGAGAAATTACAAATGAGTTAAAAATAAACAAACAAAATAATGGCAACCATTGAAACCTGATCACTGATTAAATTGAGTAAAAGTGTGTGTGTGGATAGAGGAGGAAATGTCCCCAGATCAATCAGAATTGGAAATTTGATAGAATGAAACAGGTGATTGTTGAATGGTGGGGGGAAAATTCTCATGACAGAAAATAAATTAAATCCAAGAGTTCCTGTGAAGAAATTTTTGAAAATTTCAATGCAAAAATTCAAATCTTTAGAAAAACTAATAAAACTCAGTTAATTTCCTTTTACTTTTATAATAAAATGTATTTTGATATTTTTACTTTCCTTTTATTTTAATCATTTTTTGTTCTGTTTCTGAATTCAGAATTATATTCTTTTTAATTAATCTCATTCTTCTCAATTTCAATTTATTATCTCATAATGTTTAATGATGACTGTATCATTAGATATTTCAATTGATATCTGCTTATAATCTAAGCATCAACTTAGCCATTCCTTGTATTGTTTTGCTAATTAATTGTTCAAAAAGGACATGCATTCTTCAGTGTTGATGGAATTCTCTCTGCAGAGGATAACCCATCCTACAGGGCTTAAAATATGCCAACTGTATCACCACCACATCCTGAAAAAAAAAGAAAGGCAAAGAGGTGTATTGGGTATGACACTAAACTACATTTGGTGGTAAGGCTCCAGTTCTTTGTTGCCATTACTCCCAGATCAACTCTTGCCCATAGTTAGTTCAATCTAGGAGCCAAATGGATGTTTCAAAATTATTAGTATTAGATAGGAATACTTGAAGTATATAACTGCAAATTATTTGTATTAAGATTTGTTACTTGAAGCTATAATTGTTTACAAATGATTATCATTATTCATCTGAAAATGTTATTGTTTGAAAAAAAAAATATGATTGACTTAGGCATGAAATAACCCAACAAAGGTTGACATTTTGTTATAAAGAAACCAGGAAAATGGGGAGAAAATTAAGATGGACTATATTTAAATATACAAAAATATTTTCTATTAAATCTCCAAATTGCCTGCAATTAGGTGATACAAAAGGAGCATCTTGGCTATAAAACTGTATCTAGTGGTAAATTCTGATGAGTGTGGAGTATCCCTTCATTGCCATTACTCCAAGGTCCACACTAAATAAGTGTGGTAATACCTGTTAGGTTCTAACCATGGCTCAAATAGATCTATTTAGAAATTATATTCGATAGGAATACTTGATAAAATATAACAGTGCAAATTATTTGGATTAAGAATGGTTACTTGAAGCTATAATTGTTTACTAAGGATTATTATTATTAGTTACTTGAAAGCATATAACTGTGTACAAATTATTTGTATTAAGAATAGTTACTAGAAGCTATAATTTTTTTACTACCAATTATTATTAGTTACTTAAAACCATATAATTGCTTCTAAATAATCAGTTTTAGAATACTTGGAATCATATTTCTGGAAACAATAGGAATAATTACTTTAAACAATATAATTGTGTATGAATTATTTGTATTACATAGGAATACTTGATATCATATAACTGTGCAAACAAATAATCATAGGCAAATAAAAAATTATTTTTTAAAAAAAGTCAATAGAAGATTGGAAATATAACATATTAATCAAATTTTGACATTAAATAACCACAAGGAGTTGATATGTCATTAAACAAATAAATTATTATGAAATAAGAATACTTATTTTAAGCCATATAATTGTGTATTGATTATTTGTATTGAATAGGAATATTTGATATATAAATGTATAAACAAATGATTATAAACAAGAGTGTCATTTAAAAAAAAAAATGAAATGGAACATGGAAAATATACTTATTACAATCATTTAGAAATGAATCAAATTTCAGCATTAAATAACTCATAAAGAGTTGATATGTCATTAAACTAACCAAAGCAAATCTACACTGGCCTTTTCCCCCTCCCCCACTACAAACAAAATCACCTGTGTAAGCAGAAAGATTATTTACTAATCTTTACTTAGTTTTTGTTCAATGTCAAATTTATAGTACACTCATTCAATCTCAAACCCATAAGCAACAGTTTGCTCGTCTATCTGGCTTGCTAACCATTAACCCATGCAAGGTTCACATATGTAATCAATATAACAGTTCACATTTCTCACTGGATTGTTGGGTATACATATATTATGAACAACAGAAGAGCTTTACTTTATAGTCTTTAATTGTTCACTAAATACTTGATTTATTTTAGTTTGTTTTAATGGCATATCAACCTTCATGGGTTATTTAATGCTGAAGCCATCCTTGTAGAACAACAGCAGTGATACTATAATATTTAACCCATAGCTGGAGGAATAAAAGACTCCATACCTTTTCCAAGGGTATTAGTCCAAAAGTGAATACAATAACATGACTGGAGTTTGAACTCACTCACTTTGAGACCACAGTCCAGTACTTTAGACACCATACCATGGGGACTCCCCAATGATTTGAATATTGTCAGTTATTATAAGCATAATGATTGGGGGGGGTGACATTTTTTTTTCTGACACTATTGTCAGTAATTTTTTTAGTTTACTTCAATAAAACCAGGCCATTGGTCTAATGAGTGAAGTTTTCGCCAATGGTCTGGGAGATCTGAGTTCAATCCCAGGTCGAGTCATACCAAAGACTCAAAAAATGGTACTTGATGCCACCTTGCTTAACACTCCGCATTATAAGGTAAGGATCAAGGGTAAAGTGGAGCAATCCAGGGAATGGAGTAGCACCCTCCTCTACACCTTGTTGTGGTAGCTATTGAAAAGGGAGCCTTCGTGTCACCCTCGACTATGGTTGCCAACTTTACTACTTTACTTCAATAACAGTAATCAGTTTTTTGTTTTTGTTAACAGTATTTCAATTTGTTTTACTTGTGCATTTAAAGAGTTGCTATTCATTACAGTTTTGAGTGTTTATGGTTTGTGATTAAAGTATTTAATTCATTTCAATATGCTCCCAATATTACAGTGCAATGACTGGACCTTCCATCTTGTTTGTATGAAGTAGTCTAAGAATAAATATTGTTTTGAAATTTAGAATAATAATAGCATGGGGGTGAGCATTAAAAAAAACATTTCATTCAAGCTTGCACATTTGACATGCTTCTTGTGACATATAATAGTGCTGTTTAAATGCACTGATTTGCATGTGTTTTTCTTTTCAACTTTTTGGAGAGGAAATTCATTGGAAAAATTTTTTCACTCATGTTTCTAGAAATATAACAAACTCGATCTGAAAAGGTTAAAAAATGTAACTTTGCCAACTTCTAAGGGATTGATTTATTAAACTACTTTTGACATAAATCGCTAATTATTTATCCGTAAAACATAATTTATTTTAAATTTGAGTTTCTCACGGCATCCTATCTAGTGAAAATCATTTTTAATATAAAAATATGATTTCAGTCCAGAAAGTAACAAGATTAAAGTTTTTTCAGATTAGCAATCCTGAATACATAGTGGAGAGAAATAACATCATCTCGAGATAATTCATTCAAATAACATCAATCTGGGCACCTCTATCATTAAATATTTCTTTTATCTAATTAGAATATATAGTACAGCATAACAAATCTCTCCAATGCAGGCAAATTGGTATCCTTATTTTGTTATTTTGTGTACATTGGCCTATTTCTGACCACACTGGTTCTTAAGTCTCCTCACATGAATAAATATATGAATTTTTTAATGAATTACAATTTATGCAAGAGATTTACTAATCTTCCTCAGTGGTGTTCAAGGATTCCTGAAGGTTTTACTCAATTTTATTTTTAAGGTGTGTCCTATGTACAAATGTATCTTACATATCAAAAGATATCCTGTATGTATATTTCTTTTAGAAATGTTTCATTTAATATAAAAGAGAAGAATTATTTATTCAGCTTTAACTTGTTTGTTCCCTGCAGGGTTGAAAATTTGCTGCCTAAATTCACATGGTGTGTGTGCATATATATATATATATATATATATATATAATGTGGGGGGTACTCATGGTGAAGTGGTTACCATTGTAGGAAATAGATAGGAAATCTGTGCATCCAATTATTCTCCCTCCAGTAAATAATAGGGCAGACTATACTCTTTATCCTTTGTATGGCAACTGGTCTTAAATAAAAACCTTGAATTTAAACCTGTTAAACTCTGCTTAAATAAATGATCTTGTATCACATCTTGTTCATGCAGAGGGGGTTGATATGTACATATATAAGGTTTATAATGAAATCCAGCAGTATGAGAAAAAGAAGATATTATGGAATATCAAATTGATATATTTTACTATAAAGATCTTTATAGAGAAACATGTCACTTTGATTCTTCCTATTGTTTTCTCTTGCGATATGAGCTGGGGCTGTAAAATATACTAACTACTCCTCTGCAGAGGGGTAAGAGCCCCTCCCTCAAATCGAGCCACCTGTTGGCTGTGGGTGGCAATCCGTAATGCCTGAGGATGGAATCCTATTGGCTGGGTGGTCTAAAATCCAAGTACTAAGTGGTCACATGACCTACAACACTCCACTTCCACCCTTAGGTAGACCATTAGAGAGGCTTGATCCATTCAATCAAGTCACAACTGTATTTCTCAAATTACTCATATAGCAAAACAAATAACCAACTTTTATGTTAATGGTGCTTGAAGGTGATGAATAAGAATCAACCACATTGAGAGAAATGAGACTTTGACCACTGTTTAACTTTAAGGCACTAGATTTTAACTACTAAAAGCCTGAAATTAGCACAGGCTGAAAATCCTCCTCATGACATGAGTATACTGGCCAATGTATCCCTGTTTCAATTGGTAAATTTCATACAGAAGTTGGACTTTGTGGTAGACCACAGGACCAGCAAAAAAAAACCCTTTCTGAATCTGATTTAGAAAATTAGATAATTTTTTTAAAGATTTATCATAATGGAGTCAGCAGAAGAAACTCCTTCAGTCAAACTATCCTCTTTTTTGATTGAAAGAGTGATTGCCAACAGTATAAACCTGTGAACTTTGAAAAAAATTGGAAGTGGCAATCTACTTGTAGAGGTGGATAGTAAGAATCATGCTAAAAACCTAATCAAAATGAAAGTTTTCCACAACTTGAAATACAAGACTTACCTATGTGAAAAGCATAGAACTTCAAAGGGAGTTATTAGGAACATGGAGTTATCCTTAACTATGCCAAAGGAGATAAAAACAGCCTTAGGAAAGCAAGGGGTTACATATTATAAAAAGATAACCATCAGAAAGGGGGGCAAAGAAATGCAAACATACACATACATTTTGACATTTAACAAACTTATAATTGGATACTGCTTCAAGAAAGTAGAATGATAAATCCGTTAGGTTGATATGCCACAAAACCCAACCAATCAATCAACCTGATAAATCCTTGCACTCTTAAGGTACTTTGAATATCAAAGAAGAGTTGCAGGGGATGTCTGGCATGTGGAAGCTGTGGCCAAAAAGACCTAGACCAAATGGAAGAAAATTGTCCAAACAAAACCAAATGCTCAAACAGCCAAGAGGACAATCCTGCATTTTCAAGAACTTGCAATATATACAAAAGAGAGGGAAAATCATTTAGAAAGAATATAACATTTCAAGAAGCAAAGAAAATAAAAGCCTATATGAAGCATAACACCTATGCCAATGTGCCACAGAGGGCAAGTCCAATCAGCAATAACAATCAACCTGATAAATATAGAGCTCTCATTGAAAAACTAGTTCAACTAGGACCAAATGACTAGCCAAAGTTTCCAGAACAGCTTAAAAAAAACATTCAATTAAAACCAAACAAAAAGAACCCACATAAAACACCGATACTATAAAATATCTAAAAAAAACCTTCAAATCTTCTACTATAATAAATAGCCAGAGGGGAAAACTACAGACTGCCAATCCATCCATCAATTCCCAAAATAAATCCAGAACAAATGCCTAAGTATTCTTATCACCCCAACCAAACTTGAACTTTTCCTTAATTCAAAATAATTCAGACATAACCAATAATTGGACAAAAATAATTGAAAATATCATATCAATCCAGAGACCCCCTCAACATCAAGAACAAAGTCACCAAAAAAGAATGAGAAACCAAATATTAAACAAGACTGTACAAACATCCCCAAACAATGTAACTCCCATGGATCAAAATACAATAAAACCAAAAGCCTATTTAGATTTGAGAGTTTAAAAAGTATGGATATTGAAACTGACAACATAATTACAAATCTCAAATTAGTAGATATACATAAAAAAAATAAATGAATGAATTAAAAAAAATACATCTACAAAGTAAAAGCCTGTTGAAACAAAATTTAGTTACTAAATTTTGTATCACTCTCTAACAATTTTAAGAATATTTATATACAAATTATTTGTTTAAAAATATCTGATAGATAGATTTGGCATTAAACGATCCACAAGAGTTGATAAACCATTAAATACCATCCAACCAACTATTGTCATTTTTTTTTTGGTATATACATAAAATGTGTGCAAAAGTTCCCAGCACCTTCTTTAAAAACTTGAGACTGAATACACAAGAAATTTTGTACATATACTTCATTTTTTTAAGTTTTCATGATTTTTTTTCTTTTTCTTCTGAAAATATGTTGGTATGTTTTTTCTTCAACGTTTTCAGTAAGATTTTTTCTATTTTTTTCACAAACTCTTTCAATGATATTTTTCTTTTTCTTTAAATATTTTTTCCCCACCAAATGAAATAAACTTTTCAAGAATTTTTTTTTTTTTCTTTCCTGAACTTTTTTTAAAGCATTCTTAGCACAATACCTAAAATGTTACACATGCATCATTTTGAAGGGTTTTCTACTGATGTTGTCATTACTATAAAGTATAACTGGAGAACATGAAAAAAGGTAGATTTTCAAAATTCTTTTGTCCTGATTAAATGTATGTATTTACCAACCCCTCTGCATGGTCAATTTTTATGCAGAGTTGAACAAGTTTTAATTCGGTTTTTCTTCTAGACTGGTTGCCTAACCAATGCTAAAGAACCTAGTCTGTCCTACTATTTACCCATATCTGGAAGGATAATAACTGGATTCATACCTTTCCTAATTTTATTAGTGCTATGTTAAATACAATCAGCCTCATCGAGGATTTAAACTCATGTTGCCATATCCATTTCCTATGATGATAACCTGTGACACTATACTTCATCTGATAGTGAAGCTCCAGTTCTAGAGGTCAGGGAAGTGTAGAATCACCCTGGCTCAGTATCTTCTATCAATCAAATGTGTTTATTTAGAAATTATTTGTATAAGGAATACTTGATACTATATTACTATGTACAAATTTGTTTTAATAGAATATTTTCTTAAAGCTTTTATTGCTTATTAAGGATTATTATCATTAGTTACATGAAACCATGTAATTGCTTGTGAATTATTGGTGTTGCATAGTTTCAAGTATTCCTATCTAACTGTATCCAAACAAATGACTATTGTTGAATAGGTATAATTACTTTAAACTATATAATTGTGTATAAATTATTTGCATTAGATAGGACTACTTGATACTAGTAACTGTGTCTGAACAACGGACTATTATTAGATAGGAATAGTTTCTTTAAACCATATAATTGCCTACCAATTATTTGTATTAGATAGGAATATTTCATTATGTATAATCAAATAAAATGCCATTGAAAATGTACTTATAATTGTAATCAAATACTTATGAATAGATCAAATTTTGGCATCAAATAACCCATTCAGAATTGATATGCAATTAAACAAATTGACCAAAACCAAAAATTTTGCAGAAATATTTCAATTTCTAAAAAAAATTTTGACAAGAATGTTAACTTTATTTCAATTTTTGTTTTTATTTGTTTTTGTCTATTTCAGGTTAAGAGACTTTCAATGACTGACGATAGCACGGACCAACCAATTGTAGCGGTCTGCGTTGTTTCTGACCGTGTTAATTGTCCTCAAGATTATTTTCTGGTAAATAATCAATGTTTTTTCTCTTATATGTATATATTATTTTTATACCTATTTCTATAACTCTAGTGGTGTGAAAAAAAAACAGATGATGCAATTTGTAAATAAAAAAAAGTATTAGACAAATTTATATCGGTTGAGGCAGGGTAATAAAAAAAAAGACTACAAACGTCTATACTGCTTGAAAATAATCAATCAGCACTGCAATGTCTAGCCAAAAGAGAAAACACAGACACTTATCTAAGTTAATACAAAAATATATATGTATATATACATGTATGTGTGTGCGTACACACACACACACACAGTATTACCCATAAGTAAATACACACCCTACCATTTTTTTTATAAAGAGTTTATTTTCTTGTAAAGCAATGATACCAGAATTCTATTATTTCTAGTGGAAGATTATACAATCAAAATGAATATTATTAATTATTATTCATTACCAAACTTTACAACATCAAAACTTTGTATCTAAAAATACAATTGCATCACTTAAGGCTATTTGGTCATGTGCAGGTAAAGTTGTTGATATATAACAATACTTGAAACTATTTAACTTTGTGCAATCAATAAATAGCACTACTTGAAACCATTTAACTGTGTGCAAACAAATGAGCTCTCACTTTTTTTTAAAAAGTGATGTCACCTTCAGACTGTTCACTTAAAAATCATATGTAATATATTTATAAACAGGATTTGGTATTAAATAACCATCATGGTTTGATACGCCATTAAACCTAATAACCTAACCTAAAATTGCATGAATATATGTAAGAAGGGGTATATCTATTTTTGGACTGCTACATTTTTATATTTCTGGTTAGAATTTCAATGGTGTTGAATGGTATTGAATGATACCTGATAATATCTATTTCGATTGTATAACATTTCACTGGAAATAATAAAATTTTGGTTTAAAAGAATAACTTATAAAAACCTTGTTAAAAGTTTACTTATACATATATAGACAATACTCTTTTTCTGTATATTTCTTTGGGTTTTAACTTCTGGCATACTAAAGCAAACTAACTTTATATACTTGTATATTATTTATAATCACAAAATCATTAATTTATGGAATTGTTCCTCATCCTTGTATCTAAATTTCAACCTTGCAAAATTTTTTATTCATAGGTTACTCTTAGTTTTTTATTCCTAAAAGTTAGGTCTTCAAAATTTAACCACTATACAAGTATATATGTAATTCTTTATTTGACTGCTATCAACTAATACTGTTAGTGATATTTAAAAAAAAAAAAAAAAAAAAAAACGGTTAAATAAATGTATGTATATGTATTTCTTTTGTGTGTGTGGCCTAATATTTCTGATGGGGTGTTCTTAGATATTTTCAAGCACTCTTATTGGTACACAATTAAATCTCAAGATCCCAATTTCTGCTCATTAGATCATTTTTAAGTGGATGTGAACTTAAAGTTTGAAGATCCTGCCCTCGATTTTACCGCAGTCGATTTGATCTGGAAAATGATTGCATGCTGTTCTCGGTATCAGTGGTACCAGGTAGCTCATCTGACATAAGAAGGATAGCACGAGCTTCTTCAGTCTTTAGTATAATTAAGAAAAAAAAATATGGCAATGAGATTTTTCAAAGGTAATCAATGTTTATCTGTACTATGCACTAATAGTCCCAATAGCTAAATATGCATGAAAAAGCTTGGGGTTCAAATTGAACTTACTTGAGAATGATTGCTTCAAGTTTATGGTGGGAGCTTCTCACATGAATATGTTCTGGATATGACACTAAACTGCATCCGGTTGTGAGGCTCTAGTTTTGGAGCTTTGGAGAATGTGGAGCACCCCTTCATTGCTATTACTTCCAGGTCCACTCAATCCTAATGTTGTAATATTTGTTAGAGTCCCATCTATGGGTCAAATAGGTCTGTGACAAAAAATTATTTGTATTTGGTGAAAATGCCAGCTATATCAGTTATTTATACTAGAAGGATTTTAGCGAATAGAAAACCCAGATGAAAACCATCAAACTGATAGTGACTTAATAAGATATAACACAAAATTACCTCCACAAACAATGGAAACATTAGCAAAAGACAGGACAAAATGATGTTTGTGTGTGAAAAAATATATATACTGAACTTTTAAGGGCTTTATGCAGATAGTTAGTAATAAATGAATTCTTGGATTACCTGTTTGTATATTGTAACGTTGTCTCATATTTAAAGTTAAAGGACTATCATTTTTACGTAAAGGAATCAGCCAGTTTTATATAAAATGTATTTTTCCAGTTCAATTTTTGCTTTTTTGATAAAAGCAAATTTGCTTCCTTTTTAAATTGTTGTGAACTTAACTTGTAATTAAATATTTGTTTGTTGACATTTCATTTTTTGAGTTTAAAGTAAAAGGTCTCTATTCCATAATGAGAAAAAATAAATGTTAATACAGGCTATATTCAAAAAGTATTGAAACTGAAGCTCTATTTATCAAGACAGAAATGATCAATGAATGAAACCATTGTTTTTTTTTTGTTTTTTTTCAAGATAATCCCTTTAGTATTCAACATACTCCAGTGAGTTTTCTATTGGTTAAAGCACTTCTGAAACTCTTCTTTTGAAAAGGAGTGAAGCTTTGCCATTGTATTTTTTTGTTCTCCACTTCCTCAAATCTTAACTTTTGAGATAAATTTTCAATTTAGGAAACAAGAAAAATTTATACAAATCTAGGTGTATTTACCAAGAAATGAGCAATGAAGGAGACATTAATTTTCTTCAAAATAGTCTCCTTGGTATATAACACACAGATTCCAATGAGTTTTTCATCGGTTGTCCTCTGTAAACCTTGGTTTTAATTGCATTTGACTATTTTTAAACAAGTGGCAAGCCTCTGAAACTAGTAGACCAGTATGCATACCTTGGCAGCAGTATCTCATCTACTGAAAGCAATGTAATCATATGCATGGTTAAAGCATGGATTGCTATTGACAGGTTATCAATCATATGGAGATCCAATCTTTCTGACAAAATAAAATGGGATTTCTTCCAAGCTGTGGCTGTGTCATTACTACTGTCATTAGTACCACCTAACAAAACACATGGAGAAAAAGCTTGATGGGAACTACACAAGAATGCTATGTGCTCTTTTGAACAAATCCTGAGTGTAGCACCCCCCACCAAATCACTAATCATCCAAGTAAAACAAACAAGATTTCCTTGACACTGCTGGAGAAGTAAGGACAAACTCATAAGTGATGTTCTATTATGAACTCCTACACATGGATGCACCAGTGTTGGCTGATCAGCAAAGACCTTATGTACATCAGCTCAGTGTAGACACTGGATGGAATCTAGAGGACCTGCCAGAAACAATGCAAGATAGAGATTTGATAACAGAATTTCTTGATTCTCTCTTGCTATCAACAATACTTGATGCTGATGATGATTTTAATACAAACAGATGGTCTCTGCAGGATTACTAGACACTTAAATCAAGTGTTACATTTCCAAGAGTGAATGACTTGCTGTCAATTGATTTCAGACAGCGCTCAAAAATCATGGATCGTTCTTTCTACACAGATGATAAAAAGAAGTTGGCTTATACATATTTAGGTTGTATATTCCTACTTTTATTTCTTGATATTTTCTTTGTTCAGGCCAGCTCTAAATAATGAATTATGTCTCCAAACTGTTACTTCAGAAAGGAGGAGAAACTTTTTAAATTATTATTCTGCAACCCACCCCCTGTCTAAATGCTTCACCACTACAAACCTAAATGCTTTCTTTTGTATATGAAAACCAAGAATCCAAAGCTACTTTTTCTTGTCTTCTGTGTTCCACTAAGTGACATCTATCAACTGGCCCAGTCAGCTGGGTCTGCAGAATACACCAACTGCATCTCTACAGAGGGATGACCCCTACCCCACAACAAGTGTCCTAGATATGTCACTAAACAATCTGATGGTGAGGCTCCAGTTATGCTGCAGCATTGGAGAATGTTGAGTACCCCTTTATTGACATCACTCCCAGCTCCAATTTAGCCTGGAGTGGTAGTACCTGATAGGGTTCTATCTATGAGTTAAATAGAACTAAACTGTACTTTGAAATAGAACTGTTTATATGTATAAAAATGGATTTGGCATTAAATAACCTACAATGGTTGATATGCCATAAAAACAAGCTAAACCAAACATCTATCAACAAACCAACTTTCTACTAAAATCCTATATTATTTATCTCTCACACTGGAGTATCACCTCATGACCCCACTGTCAAACAAGGTCTCCTAACTTTGCAGGTGCTAAGTAAATTTGAATTATTGAACTCTTGTGTTCTTGAGGTTGTCCAGTTTCTATCTTTATCAGAGGTATAATCGATACAAAAAAGGGAAAAGTATCTTATTTCTTCAGAAAATGGCTACAGTAAATGGTCGATAATGTGCTAATCAGATCAGTCCATTCTAGTAACACAAGTTAAACAGACAGACCAATTACAATCACTCATTTACTCAGGTAGTATTTACTCCATCTCCCACAGGTCTTTTAAATGTTATAGACTCCACACATACATGGGGTCGAGAACAAAAACTGCTTCGGTCCTTCTGCACCTGCCATTAAGCATGTCCACCAACCCTACCTATCTTAATGCAATGAAGAGCTGCTAAAGTTATCGTATCAGGCTCAATTTCAGAAAGCTGTTTCTCCCTGAAGGAAAGAACAACTTCTGGGTGCTGAATCTTATAATGACTCCCATCACAAATAACCATATTAATGCTACTCACTGTATTGTTAAGACTTAGAATATGCAGTCTGCATCCCTGGGAGAAGTGTAAAACCCCTACTCTATCCAAAAAGAAAAGGATTCTGAGTATGACATTAAATGAGATCCAGTGGTGAGGCTCCAGTTCTGAAGTTCTAGAAAACATTGAGTCATCTTTTGTTGCCATTCATCCCAGGTCCACTCTGAATGGTAGCAAGTGTTAGGATTCTATCTATAGGTCAAATAGATCTGTTTAAAAATGATTAGTATTAGATTGGAATACTTAATACCAGGTGCAAACAAATGATTATTATTTAATAGGAATAGTTACTTCAAACCATATGATTGTAAATAAATCATTAGTATCTGGTAAGAATACTTGAAATTACTAATTTTTTTAAAGCTATAATTGCTATTAGTTTCTTGAAACTATATAATTGCTTACAAAAATTGACTGACTTCAGTATTAAATAACCCAAGAAAAGTTAACATGTAAAAGAACCAACCAACCATCTAATAGAAATAGCTAACACTTCTATAATTTGTATCTCAAACTCATCTATTATTTAATATACATATATATATACACACACATCATTATGTTGCACTGACAACACCAAGTTCCTTTCCCCCTCTCTCTCACCATTTATACCTATCTTCTATTGTTCCTGCCAGGTCTTCTTGGCTGTATCTTGTATACATCAGCCTTGTGCAGACATGATATATATATAAAAACATCTTTTTTAATGTAGTAATATTAGACGTCCTGAATCAAGAGTATTCTTAATGTGGATAATAACACTCGGAGATAATCATTTTTACAAGGGCTGGCATGTTGTAAGACCAGCCTGTAGCCAGGCACTTCCAATATTAATATGGGGATGAGGAATTCCCAATCACTATCTTTATCTATCATCCATAAAAAAAAAGTATACCCCTAACAATTTTTTTGATAACTTGATTTTCTTTATAATTAAAGATGCAAGGAATTTTATTTCAAGTGGGACATTATTCTATGAAAATTAATACCTGGTTTATTTGGTTAACCGGGCATTGGCATAATGGTTAGTGTTTGCCAATGGCTCAGGAGACCTGGGTTCAATCCCAGGTCGAGTGATACCAAAGACTCAAAAAATGGTACTTGATGCTACCTTGGTTAACACTCAGCATTATAAGGTAAAGATCAAGGGTAAAGTGGAGCAATTCAGGGAAAGGAGTAACACCCTCCCCTATACCTTGGTGTAGTAGCTATTGAAAAGAGAGCCTTCAGGTCATCCTCAACTACAGTCGCCAACAACTTTATTTGGTTTAGAACTCTACAACATTAAAACTGTACATTTTATCACTTCAAGTTCCTCCCTTCCTAATGATTTTCTTTGACAAAATATTTAGTTCATTGTTCTGGATCTTTGAGGCCAACTTTATTTTTCAAATACCAAAAAACAATCATCAATATCTTGTCATCTTGAGTAATGTATTGGAAATCTGTCCAAATATTGATTTCAACACTTCCTTTGGGGCTTTTTTATTTTATTTATTTATTTATTTTTTATATTGTTTTTTTTTTATCTAACTTGTTAAAGGAAATGTTCATAAAGAGTTCAGTGCACATTGACATCTCGTTCTTCTGCCAACAAAAGGTCCAAGAGTTTGGGGGGGGGTCATGTTTTCGCATCAACAACTCAAGGGATTATCCACTCAAAGATGAAACAGGTAATCAATAGTCCTTAATTGTCAGTTATTTGTAAGTTCAACCTGATCCTCCCCCCCCCAAACTACCACCAACATTAACTTAAACTATACTCCCCACATCCACCTTTCTTTCAATTCAATCAGTTTATGAAATTACCAAATTGTAAAAGTAACAAATTAGCTCTTATATTCGAAGTAACATTTTTTATTAGATTTTCTTTGGCATATGTATGTGGGATATTAATAATCATAGAACTGTACAAGGAATATTTTTGCAATAAAATAGCATTTAACCATGTATAGCAGTATCATTTTATTCATTAAATTTTTTGCCATCTTTCAATGATATTCAACGTTTTTTTTTTAATTATTTTAATTAAAATGTATTAGGTATTTGATATTAATGAAAGAATAGCCTACCTAGGGAAATAGTGCCTTAGACCTCTTCAAAGTACTTGCCTTAGGATCTCACACACTTATCCAAGAATTATTAACTTTTTTTCAAAATAGCCCCTCATGGTTTGCTTGGAACACATTCAGCCATTTGATAACAATAAAAGAATAGCCTACCTAGGGCAATGGTGCCTTAGTCCCCTTCAAAGTACTCCCCTGAATCTTACACATTTATCACAGGATCTTTTCCCCTTTTCAAAGCAATCTGCAAAATCCTCTTTCAGGATCACCATCAGCTGCTTCCTCATGTTCTCTTTAATCTGATCCAGGTTTTGAAATCTTTCAACACTCATTTTTGCTTTGAAATGAGCAAGAAGTCATGAGGAGCCAAATCTAGTCTGTTGGTGAGAGTGACAAACCAGGGTTGTTTTGCCAAAAAACCATATATCATATATATATATATATATATATATATATATATATATATATATATATATATAGAATGGGCAGGTGTGTTGTCACAGAAGTTGCCAGTTACTCAGAACTGTGACTTTTTTCTTCTGATTGCATCCCTCAATTTGTAAAAAAAGTTCAATCTAATACTCAGTATTTGTCTCTCTTGGAAGAACACATTTATGGTGGGTAACCCCTGCATTATCAGAAACAACTCAACATAAATTTGATGTTGCTCCCACATTGTTCATATTTTTTAGATGGAAACTCTAGCAATATTTATTGGACTTTTGTTTCAGTGTCGAAACTTGTAGATTCATGACTCATCTTTCATTATTACCTTTTTTGAGATAATGTTTTGATTATTTTGTCTACTTCTATCTATGAATGTCCCATTCTAAAACAGCTCCTCTTATAAACAATCAACCTGTGTATACATTATGTTAGGTACAAAAAAGAAAAAACATGCAATGAGAACAGCAAAATTGCAATATGAGCACTGGTTGCTGAAGACATTAGGTTTATGATACCCAGAAATTCATACACTGATGTCCCCAAGGACACATGGTACAGTGGATAAAGATGTTGGTTAGATCTAGTGACATAATCAAAGAGTGTGAGTTCAATACCCAGAGGGGAAATTAACAGGAGATAACTGATAACTGACATCCATTAAACATGGCTCATGGAACTAGAACAGTCTACCCCGGTTAGCGAAATAAAGGGTTAAGTTCAATATTCCAACCACCTGAAGAAGGCCAGAGCATGCAACGGCTGAAACGTTGTGGTAAACATGGTGACAAAGATGAGGACAATAGTCCGAAAAATGTAAATAATGTACATAATACCTCATCTCAGAAATATAGACAGATATGGTGTTATAAAGAAAACATGTTAACAAAAGTGAAAAGAGACAAACTCGTGGGTAAACACCAAAATATTCGGTTTATTCATCACAGACAGGGACATGTGTATGACACTAAACTGCTTCTAATGGTGAGGCTCCAGTTTTGTAGATCTAGGTCGTTTGCATTCCATCTTTGCATCAAATAGATCTGTTTGAAAATTATTTGTATTCAGTATCACTGTATAAAAAAAAACTACACGAAAAATATAGATGTGAATCTGATCCTCTAACCTCTTGGCATTAAATAACCTTAGACTGGTGGACCTGTCATTAAAATCAGTTAATCAATATATAAAAAAGATTTCTGCTACAAAAACTATTCCCAGTTTTGGTAGCAGAAATCCTTCTTTTAAGAAGCCAAAGATATCCAAGTCTGAGGAATTTTCCCCTTATTCTAAAGCGATGTTAATGATAGACAAGTGTATGAACTAAAAATGGATCATCCTCAATATGAGGGGACCATATTATATATAGTAGATATGAAGTGAGGTACTATTTTAGTGAAACCCACTGAAATTATAAATAATTTAACCATGAAATAGAAGATTAGTAATAATTGTTGAATTATCCTTAGCAGGGTTCAATATAATGACCATCAGCATTCTCTTATAAAGCCAAATTGTTCAATTGAAACATTTGAGAGATTGAATCTGATCTGTGTGCAGCTGCATGAAAAGACACGCATGGATTTTTATTGATAATTTGACTCCCAGCATTCACATACTCTCTGGTATAAATGGTTGTCCACTTTCATTTTTAACAAAATCTGCTTCTTCTCTAGTTTAAGTATCATCTTATCTGCTGATTCTGCTTTTTAAATTTTCTTTCAAATGTATTTCCAATTTCATTGCACTTCTTTCCTTGGATTCGCCTGATAACTATTGCAACATACTATTCGGGTTTGCTGAAAAGAAAAACATAAATTGAATCATTTTCATTTAGATAGAACCTGACTTCATGTCCATTCTGTATACATTATGATTGATTGAAATGGCATGTCACCCTGTGTAGGGTTATTTTATGTCTAGAGATTAGGGAATTTGTATTCATTGTGTGTTCATGTTTACATTTTTTGTGTATTTTATCCTATTGAATGTGTATAATTCTTAAACACATTTATTTGACCCATAAATGGGACTTTAACAGGTACAACCACTCCAAGTCAGAGTGGAACTGAGAGTAATGGCAATGAAGGCTATTCCCAGCACCTCACCACTCGATGCAGCTTAGTATTATATCCAGGACACCCTTTTTTTTTGGGGGGGGGGGTAGGGGGGGGTCTTACCCTTCTGGAGAGGTATTCTAAGTTCTGCAGACAGTGACAATGTATACCCTCTATGCAAACCAAAACTTCCAAGGACTTTAAAGCCACAGTCTTAAATAATAACAAAAATATCTATTGATTTTATTCATGAAATTTATTTCCTGTTAGTTTGTTGTCAACTCCCCCCCGCTCCGCCTAACATATCTAAAAGGTGTTAGACTTTTTGTAAATCTATTACTGCTTGGCTGGCTTATAAGAATGTGTAATCAAATTGTGATCAGTGTTTGGACATTTTAATTAGATTGATGTGACATTTAATTGATATCAAGACATGACTGATTACTAAATCATTAATGTTCTTAGATGGCAATGGAAATACGAAAACTATTTTACATCCCTGTCTGCTTAGATTATATTACAAAATTTTTCATCATTATTATTATTTAGTTATTCCTTTATTTTTATATTGATATTGGCTTATTTTATATTTATAAATGCTGAATTAAACGATGTTGCTAAATCATAGGAAGGTGTTTTTTTTCTTTCTTTCTTTTCTCAACACATTACATAATGTGAATAGAAAAAGAAAATAAGAAAACAAAGAAAAAACAAATTTCCAAGATGATGCCATGTTAAAGAAGTATGTTTTTTGTTTCTATAATTATTTAGATTTAGAATGTTTCAAAATATGAAATAACCACTAAACATAGTGTATTCAAATCTTATATCACAAGAACATTGCGATAATTTTAACCTTTCTTATTCTAATGATGTTTAAAGCATCTTTTACTCTCTTTTTCTCCCTTTGCCCCCCTCTCTCTCTTCCTTTTCTATTATCTCTGCCTTTTCTTTCTCTTCATTTCCTATTATCTCATCCTTTTCTATCCCCCTCTCCTATTATCTATTCCTTTTTCTCTCTCTTTTTTTTATCTCTCTCCATTTCTTATAATCTCTTTCCTTTTCCCCCTCTTTCAACTCTCCTCTTTTTCACTCTCCTATTATCAGTCCTTTTGTATTCCTCACTCTTTCATTCTCTCCTTTTTCTCTCTCACCCTCTCCTATTATCTCTCTTCTCTATTAACTCTCTCCTGCATCTATTATCTCTCCTTTTTCTCTTTCTAGTATTAGATCTACCTCCACATCCAATATTTCTCCACACTGCACTTATGCCTGCAAGAACTTTTATATATTAAGAACCCATAAAGAACAAATGGCTACCTACTGAGACATCAAGAATCAGCCCTTGGCCATACAATCTACATCAAGTGGCCAACTTTTCTCTCTCTCTCAACTTACACTTTCTTACTTCAAGGTCACAATAACCTTTTTGAGACTGTACTGGTTGAAACTGGTTTTCTTTTAAACATTTATAACAACAGTCCAAATTTGTCTTATGAAATAAACTTTTGGAAATAAATAAGTAAATAAATAATGCAGCTTTATTTTCTTGATTCTTGGAACTTAAATCCTTCTCTTTCTACTGAACAAATAGAATAGATTTATCTAAGAACAAGAATGAATCAGATCTAAAGGATTAACTCTCTTGATTTTGCAGAAGACAAAATCAGATACATTCTTTCAGTCAGCAAAATATACCATTTATACAATTTTTTTTTTACCCTGCCTTAATTTCTGAAAACAATTTTTTGAAAACATTCCCAACATTCATTATTTGTATATTACTATAATTCTCTTTAAATTTGTATGAAACCATAACCCAGCAAAAATAGTACATCATAGGAAGATTTTTGTAACAGCAATGCATTTATTCAAAAGGCTTTAACTTAGAGAATAAAGCAATTTCCAGTTGAATGCTAATTTTGTGGGGTCTATATTCACGCTCATTTTTTTTTTTAATAATTGAAATTCACAATATAATGGGATAACTGAGAATTAATGGATTAGAATTCTTCTCTTTTTCCTTAACAGAAGCAGCAATATCATCAGTTTGGAACACAATGGGGTTCAATGAGCAAATTATTATTAAATTGGAAAAGTAGATGATTATATATAAATTATTATTAGATAGGAATACTTGATTTCATATTACTATGTGCATTCAAATTACTATTATTATTTTTAAATAGGAACAGTTACTTGAAGCTATTGTTATTTATGAATAACTATTATTATTAGATACTTGAAACCAAATTTATGGAATTAAACACAAAATATTTGGTTTTAAAGTGTCTAAAATTGGCTAAATGCTTCATTTTCAGCTGATTTTATGGCAATAAATATTCACTTCAAATTCTTTTCATATTTCTAAATGACATGGTTTAAAGAGTTTTTTTTTTTTTTTGTCATATTTATATTTCCACTATTTCAAAAAAATTAAGTATTTTTATTCAATTAGAAAGTCACTATATCCGAATTGCACATTGGTTACGTAAGACTTACGCATTCTTTTATGTTGAAACAAGAGCAACAGCCTGTATTTTTTTATGCAAACAATATAAAGGACCTATTTGAAAATGTTGACATGAATAAAAGAAAAAAAAACTATTCCAGAGTATTTTAAAATATCATTAAAATGAAATATTAAAAAAATAACTCTTAAACAACTATGCAAAATATAAATGTATAATGTACATGATTCCCTAACCTTCAGGCATAAAATAACCCCAGACAGGTTCACATGCTGTTGAAATCAATAAAAAGGCTTTTCACCATATATGTTAGCCCATGGGGCTGTAGAATATACCAACTGCATTTCTGCAAAGGGGTAAGACCCCCTCCCTCAACAATTGTCCTAGATATGACATTAAACAATTTGATGATAAAGCTCCAGTAATGCTGGAGTTTTGAGGAATGTAGAGTTCCCCTTCATTGCCATTGCTCCCAGGTCCACTCAAAATAGTAGTACCTGATAAGATCCTATCTATGGGTCAAACTGAGGGCTAACAAATGACATGCTAAATTGAATTGTTAGAAATAGAACTGTTTGTCCATTTAACTGTGTATAAAAAAAAACTGATGTTTAATTGAATTATTAGTTATACATAGCAATATTTGGAACCATTTAACTTTGTTGACTTATGTTATATTGAACTGTTAGAAATAGAACTGTTTGATCATTTAACTGAATGTATCTACAAAATGTGTTTACAAATCATATATATGTAAAAACAGGATTTGGCATTAAATAACCTATCAGGAATTGATATGCCATAAAAACCAAACAAGCATACATGATGTTAGTTTGGTACATATCAGATTCATTGTTGATCTAAGTTGACAAATTCAACTTGTGAAAAGATGTCCCAATGATCTGCTTTCTCCCTTTGTTTTTTTGTTTTTTTTGTTTTTGTTTTGTTTTGTTTTTTTTGTTGTGTTTTTTTGTTGTGTTTTTTTTTTAATTTTTTTTTTATTTTTTTAGAATTTTTTACCATTGATATTAAAGAACAAAAAATAGGCTTTTTAATTTTTGTCATAATGATGGATTTTATTTAGTAATACATTTCAATGAAAAATATACTTTCTTAAACCTTAACAGGATCAATGCAATACAATCACCAATGGGTTGGTTAGCACTAATAAAAAATATAGCATGATCCACCAGTGGGTTGTATTATATTGAATGTGTTAATATTGTGTTTACTGTTTACCATTTATGTCCATATAATTAAAGGTTATATATTTTGAAAACTAGAAAAAAATTGCTAGTGATTTTTTTGTGTGTGTGTGAGCTTCTAATACGTAAGAGTTCTGTTTTCTCAAAAAATTTGTCAATTTTGAAAAAAAAATTTTAATGATTTTACATAGGGTTTATTTACATTCAGGCTGGCCTTCCATGTGAAGTAACTTTAAAACCAACCTATTTGGGTGGGATTAACCAGGCCATTGGCCTAAGGAATAGAGTGTTTGCCAATGGTCTGAGAGACCAGTGTTCAATCCCAGGTTGAGTCATACCAAAGACTCAAAAAATGTTACTTGATGTGGCCTTGCTTAACACTCAGCATTATAAGTTACAGATCAAGGGTTAAGTGGAGCAATCCAAGGAATGGACTAGCACCCTCCCGTACACCTCAGTGTAGTAGGCTACTGAAAAGGGAACCTTCGGGTCACCTTCAACTAAGGTCGCCAACTTTATATTAAAATTTACATTTACTCTGAGTGAGCAAAAATATCTGACTCCAGTCAGTAGAATTTTTCTCACTCCAAATCTACTGCCATGCTTGGAACAATATAATTGCTTTAAAAAAGGACTTCAGCATTAAATAACACAACAAGGATTAACATGCTATAAAACCAACCCATCCAATCCAATTCAATTCATCTAGTGTATGTGGATATTTATCTTTAGTCCTCTGATTTTATGATGACCATTAACTGGGCCAAAGCTCAAGTGATTTGGTTAGTGATGAAAGCTAACAGAAGAATGGTACCCCTATTTGAAATCAGAATTTTCCTTTTTAACTGGAGATTATATATAAGATTATTATTTTCATGCTGACTTATGTTATGCAAACAAATTTCTGAAAAACATTTTCAGCATTCCTTATTGTTGATTCTGACTAATATTCTTTTAATGTTTTTTTTTAATCAAAACTCACTCAGATCATCACTTACAACACTGAGAAACAGCATGGATAAGAAATAATAATAATAATAATAATAATAATAATAATATGGAATAAGTTCTCTGTGATGCTTAAGTTAACATCCTCTTGCTAAAGTTTTTAGCTATTTTGGTTAGAGAAATGAATCAATATGGTATCAGTTAACACAATATAAAGATAAGACATAATTTATGTGATAACAAATTTATTACAGTATATTTATGAAGATGACTGGTAGAATATATGATATGTAGAATGAAATATTGTCTAATATATACTGGGAAAAGTCCTTTGGTTGTAACCAATTGGTTAAATCTTTTTAATGATAAAATATAGCTTTTAGAAGATGTAAGCCTGTTAAGATTTTAGAAATAAAGAAGAAATGCTTTAGTTACATTCGAAAACTGTTGAATAGAATTAGTTTTTGATTATTTTATGTGGAAACTCCATTGACCTATGAGACAGGTGTTCTAGTTATGCTATGATATCTAAGAAAAAGTTTAAATTCATTTGCTCATATTTGATGAGATTGAAAGAACATGGCTGACTACCATGAAAACTAAGATTCTCTATAGCACAAAGTTGAATCAACTTTAATTTTAAAAGTTCAGTGTTACAATATTTACACCGAAGCTCCTTCTGAAGGTGGGGTTTTCTCGTATCAGACTAAAATAAATGTGTTGTGTCTCCATGCTGTCTAGCAAAAAATATTTGTTTATGCCCCCTTTTTTTTTTTTTTATCTGAACTTGTTTCCCATAGTAACAGTAATAATTATACTGCCTGGTGCGGTCAAAATATAACTCTGAAGGAAATGCAGATAGTCAAAGATTTTGTGTATTGAGCACATTTCAGATACAGCTGAAATGTGCTGTTAAATTTGTAACTATGACTTAAGGAGTTTTTTAAAAAAAATACTTGAGCATATATATATATATATATATATAGAGAGAGAGAGAGAGAGAAAAAGGAAATAGATCCAATGATATGTAAATATAGAAATATGAAAAACAAAATGTTCAGAGAAAGTATTTATTTATATATGATAATATGCTGTCTAACTTTTCTTTTTTTTTTTTTGTAAAACATCTTCAGGGCAATGTTATAATGCTTCATTCAAAAACTATTTTCAAAAGAAAAATTCTTCACATTCTATAATCATTAATAGTGTTTCATTTCAAAATAGAATAGTGTTTGAAATTTTTTTCAAAAAAGATAATGTCTTTACTATAGGTTTAAAGAAAAGATTTTAAATTCTTATAAGAATTTAGATTTTTTTAAAATTTTTCAAAGAATGATATATATGTTTGCGGTTTAGAAATTTTTAAAAACTTTCTATTAATATTATTTTTACATTAAATTTAGTTTAGAAAATATTTTGATTAGAAAATCATATTGAAACTATAATTTATCAATAATTGATAAAAATAATTTAAATCAAGGATATTGTAACTATTAATAACTAATTCAACAAAATAAGAAGATAAGTTGGGAAAAAACTAGGCATTTGTATGAAAGTATTATAATTAGAAATAATGCTTGATTCAACAATCTTTTTGTGTTTATTATGTATATTGACTAACACTTTAGAATCTTTAAAATTAAAACTGTGGTTAGTTTCTAAATTGTTTTACTAATGTCATCAATGATTTTGAAATCTTGGATATGTTCATAAATATATTTTTTGATCAATCTTGAGGTCTCACCTATGGTTTTTATCACAGATTTTATGATTCTTGTTATTAATTTTTATTAATTATTGATAAATCATAGTTTAAATATGATTTTTCCTAACAAAATATGTTCTAAACTAGATTTTGATTACCAACCACAGCAAAGATGTTATTTTATTTGATATAAAAAATTTTTTTTTTAAATTTCTAAAAGAAATTTATAAACTAAACATTTTTTTTAAGGTTTTGATTATAAAAATTGATTTTTTTTTTTTAATTTTTTAAAAAATTTTTTCAAAAAATTTACAGACATATCTTTTTGAAAGAATTTTCAAATACTAGTTAAATTAGCATATTTTGAAACAAAATGTTAATGATAATAGATTGCTAAGGATTTTTTTTATTTGAAAATAAGTTTTGGGTGATGCATGTAAAATTTTGGCATATTATCATATATAAATAAAAACTCTGAATATTTTGTTTTTACTTATATATTACTCATTCTAAATAGTTAAATAGGTAATTATTCAACAAAAATTCAGTTGAAAAATAAATGAAAACAATAAAACCAAGAGGAATGGCTATATATGCACATACACATATGATATTAAATAAAATGATAAAATTACTGTTAGTTGTAGGAAAAAAAATAAAATTGACAAGCAGTAAAAACTGCTCAATGAAAGTGCTCAATACCTGACTGATGTAATTAATGAATTAACAAATTGACTTACAGACCTTCTTTTTTTTTCTTTTCAGTTTCATTTTAAAAGAATATTAAGTTATAAAAATAAATGAAAACACTTAATTGAATAAAGAGAAATGGCCACACATGTCTGCATATATGCAAATATGCATATATATATGTGTGTGTGTGTGTGTGTTAAATGGCAAAACTACTGTCAGTTGTTTAAAAAGAATAACATTAACAAGCAATAAAAGCTAAAAATGCACAATACCAGGCTAGAAGAGCAAATGTAATTATATTAATTAACTTACTAACCTTTTTATTTCTTTTTTTTCTTGTAACTCACCTGAAAATCAAATTCTAGCGTGAAACAAGAGAAGTGTCGGGGGAAAAATGATAGTGGGGGATTTACTTCATTAATATAATTTACATGAATGAATTAGGAAAAGAAAACGATACAGAAAATTAAATTGACATGTTTGGGATATAAGGATAGCTTCATCATTCCTTATAATAAAACATGTCAATCTGTTTTTTCATATAGTCTTACTTTTCTTATACCCTTAGATTTTATTCCAAACCTTACCCATGGGTATGTATGTATGTGTGCTTGATCATAACCAAATAAATGAATTTATTTTTCAATCATTATAGATTATTTTGGCCTCAGAGCTGGTCATTGTCGTGAGTAAAGTTATGGTTGTTCTACCTGTTTCATTTTGAAGTGTATTTATGTATACAAACATTTTGAATTTATATATATAAACTAATGTGTATCATTACGAAAAACAAGAACAAGAGTCAGATACACTTTGTCATAATCTGAGATTTTTATTTTTCTGAATTGACAACCTTACTATGAAAAATTCATTAATTTTTGTTATTTATTTGCATTCAAATCACTTTTCAGCCTCAGTAGACAAAAAATAATTAAAAAAATGAAAGGCAATCTTGCTTTCTTAACCTTTTCACAACCAAGTTTGTTTTTTTGTTGTTTTTTTTTTTAAGTTTTAGATATGCAAAATGATACTTTGAGTAAAACGTGTTAAGGGTTAAAATGAAATTCGACTGGGTCACTGATATCCCAGTGGAAGTGAAAGGATTAAGTGTAGCATTAGATCATGTGGCAATACTTAATTCAATCAACAGATGCTTGGAATTTATTTTATTTTGTGTTCTCTGTTATGAAGTTAAAAATAACTGATAGGAAAAGGCTTTGTTCTTCCAAGTTGTTTAATAAAACAATTTTTTATTAATATTTTCTTTCATCTTGATATTTTTTCTTTTTCATTGAAATATGAAAGAGAATACGAATCAAAAATTATATTACATACACATGCTGCTGCAAACAAAAGCACAACTATGTAACCAATAACATCTTCATCAAATGATGACTCTGGAGTTGAGCATGGTTCTGACACGAGAGCATGCCAGCAGTATCTTACGACACCAACAGATTTTGTCAGTTTTCCATCACATCATGAAAATACAATATGAAGATGCAGCCACTTTATAGAATCCAACTTTCCAATAATGAAAGATTTAAATTAATTGACAATGTGGCACTCAATATGAATGAGAAGATAATTTCTGTGAGATTCATGTGCATAGTCAGTGTACAAGTTCTCTCTGATGAATCATTAATCCAATGTTGTTAATTTGAATTGTATTATGAGATGATTATGTCATTGGGGTTTTGTGATGATAATATTCTCCAAAGTTCAAGTTCAAATAACTGATTTTTTTTTTTTTAAATGATAGACAACATTTCTTATAATGATTGACAATGTTTTATCTCATTAAACATATATAAAATAATCTCATTTTTTAAATCTTTTAGAGATACACACTAGTGGGCAGTGAAAGAGCAGTACCTATCTCTACAGATAGTAGGTGTTAATATATATCAATTTCAAAAGAGAGATAATTCTGTTAGCTTGAATGTCACATTAACCTGAACAGAATGAAAGACAGATGAGAGTGAGTGTAAACTGTTATTTTAGAGTGTTCATTACATCAATTGCATCTCCATATCTATTGTGTCCATTGAGTAAACTATGTCAATTACATAAATGTGTTCGCTGCGTAAATCTTCAACTCTCCCAAGAAATTAATTAGCACTAAAGAAGAAGAAAAGAGATGGGTCCAGAATAGGGAATTCTGATTTTCAGTCAATAATGTTGCAGTTATTTTGAATAAGTTCTGATGATTCATTTTGCCAAGTTTGTATAACTTTGCCCTTAATTCTTGGAATGATAGACAAATCAGCTTTCAAAAAAACATTTAGCTTTCTACTAATTTTAACCACATGTAGGTAGGAGCATGTCAATATAAGTATATATTCATATAGATGTAAGCATATCTGTATGGGTATGTGTTGGTTTTAAGCATTGTGTATATGTATGTATAGTAGTATCAAAAAGATTGCTAAAAAAAAAAGTTTAGAAAGTCAGCAGATTTTAATAGATAATAAAATAGATAGAGAAGGATTTCTCACTGTGATTGGAAGGGCCACTTTCTTTAATATCCAAAATAAATTTAAGTGTTTGTTACTAGGTTGACAGTTATTTTTTATTTATTTATTTTTTTAAAGGTATTTTAGTTCTGGGAGGTCCAAACTAAGGAAGTGGGTATTTTTCTGAAAGTTAAAGCCTCATGTATTCAAGAGTGCAGTCAGGGATTTAACAGTAGTGACAGTTGGGTTGGCCATTGGATCAGGCTGCCAGGTTTGGGGTGGGGGGTACCCTATCCTGCCAAATATTCTCTAAAGTTTCAAGAAAAGTCGAGGAAAATGGTCAGAATAGTTAGTGGTTGGCTGTTGAACAAAGCCGTGGTCATTTGAGTAAATGATAGGAAGCAATAGTGGGTCACCAAAAACAGTAAAAGTTTGTTGTGTTTAACAAGAGGAAAACAGACCAGTGCCCAAGACATTCTCTGTTGTCCATATCACAAACTGTGACATTACCACCACAAAGAATGAATAAAAACATGTGTATTCTAGAATATCTTGTTTTTTCTTTGACTGACTCATGGCTTATGCAGTTTCAACCAAAACCATAACTTGCTTACCCAAGTTCAAATCCTGTCAAAGTTGTTTGCATTACACTTCATTCTAATAGCATTAGAAAAGCCATGATGAATCTATCTCTTTTTCTTACAGCTATTGATAAATACGGTAGTTAAATAAACTAGGCTCTGTAGATTTGATAGAGCAGCCTGCCTAGTTGGAAAACTTTGAATTTACATCCGCTATAGGGGTGTTCGCCAATGGTCCAGGAAACCAGGGTTCAATCCCAGGTCAAGTCATACCAAAGACTTTGAAAAAAAATGGTACTCGATACCTCCTTACTTAACACTCAGCATTATAAGGTACATATCAAAGGTAAAGTGGGGCAATTTAGGGAAAGGAGTAGCACCCTCCTCTACACCTCGGTGTAGTAGCTATTGAAAAGGGAGCCTTTGGGTCACCCTCTTTTATAGGGGTAAGGTAAATACAGACTTTGTCTCCATAAACTTAAGAAGTTTGATAAGTTCAAAGGGTAAGGTAAATGCTCAAATTTTCAGAATATTTAAAGGAAAAAAAAGGCAATTCCCATCATAAAATAGAATGTTTAAAATGATGCTTTACTCAAAAACTTCTAAAGATTTTAGGCTTTAAATCTTTTTTCATTCCAGCTTGGCCGAACAGAGGATGGCAAAGAAGACGCTGATCTGTGGAGAGACAGTATATTTGGACGCCGTTGCTACAGATATTTATGTTACAAGAAAGCAACTCCTAGACCAGTAAGTTGGTTTATCTTTTACTTTTTTTTTTTTTGTTGAATAGGAACTCTCTTAATTCTTTTCAGCTCCATTAATTCCACAGAGCAATGAAGACTACAGGAACCTGTCAAGACTATAACCTTATAATAACTAAGAAAATCATTAATTTGCTGTGTGCTCACATATGCCAAATGACAGCATTTGAGATTTATAGGTAAAATATCATGTGACTCTATTCAAAATTTCCATATGTCCTCCTATGACAATAAACTATCTCCAGTAGTAGGAGGCGAGTTTATTATAAGTTATCCTCATAAGAATGAAATCAGTGACTCATGTTCAAATTCTATTCAAAGTAAAAAAAAAAACTTTTAGAATTCAAATTTTAAAATAAGCATACTGACTCCAGTGACAAAAGGTCACTGCCTAATTTCCTGGCCTGTTAATATGAAAGGCTTTGACTGAGACATTTTTTAATCATAGAAATTCTTGACTGGTAATAACTTTGAAATTTAAATTAAAATCCTTCACTCTTTAAGAGCATCAATATCATCATGACCCCCTGTTGCAATAGGAACTCAGTGGGTTCACAAATCATCTAATTTTATCTACTAAATGTAATAACTATTATGGGACAGAGAATAGTCAAATATTGTCTCTAGTTTTTATTGTTAGTTTCTACTTTTTACCAACTCCTTAACTTATTGTTTATTTTGAAGTTCAAACAAAACCAGTCTGCCTAGATGACGTGGGGGGTGCTTTTTTCCTCTTCATTTTTCATTTTCCTCTTTTGCTGTATTTTTATATTATTTCCTCTAATTTAAGAATAATAAGGTTGATATTGAACCTCTGGATTGAAAGACCTTTATATATCTCTTCCTCCTCTTTCTTTCCTAGTTCAATTTTTAACTTATTACCTCTTAAATCTGCTCATGTTAATTTTTTTTTCTCTTTCTTTCTATTTGACAAAAAAAATGCATTGAATTGTACATAGTCCTTATTTCCTGTTCACAGATGCACAGGCCTATTTACTAACCTCTGAAATGCACTTTTTCTCTTTGTCTACACACACACACACACAAAATATATGTATTCAAATATTTCATTCAGTATGCTGAAATTCCAAAGTCAGATGTCAAATTAGAAAAAAAAAAGGATGCAAAAAAGAGTACTTGTCCAGAATAGCCCACTGACAAACATTCATTTCTGTAGTTATGAAGAGAAAATCTATAGAAATATAATGTTTACATTGACTATCTTGGTGAGAGTTAGTTTCAGTCATTGTTTTCATTTTATACATCAGTCCTTATGTATTTTACAATTATATTTTCTATGAACTATAAATGACCATTGACCACATTATGGGATTTAACTGTAATTGTTCAGTTAAAAAAAAAAGAAAGAAAGCTTGTGACTGAAACTTATATGGATGGTGACAATAAGTATTATATTTTGGTACAATTTTTATTTTTTGTACTTTAAAATGGCAATCAGTTGTGATTCAAGATAATTTGTTGGTGATGAAACCAATATGAAGTTTTACTGACATGGCAAAAATATACAGATCCCAAAGGAATATGTCTCAATTTTTTAGTATCAACACTTTTTTTTTTTTTTTTTTTTTTTTTTTTTTTTTTAAGGAAAAAAATTCCTAATTTTTATAAAACTATAAAGTAAAAGAACCTTCCCATGAAGTCAGCAATATTTGACTATTTCATAATTAACTAAAGTATCCTAAGTATGACATTTAACTACATCAAATGGTGAGGCTCCAGTTCTGGATCTCTGGGACATGTCAAAACATCCCTTTGTTGCCATTACTCACAGATTCAAAGTGATAGAACTAGCTATTGTATAGTGCATCTAAGTATCAAGTATTTATCTGTTTAAAATGATTTGGGAACTTTATCAATACATTAGTTCTTAAAACATTAAAATTGCATCTAAGAATGAAGTATTTACCTATTTAAAATGATTGTAAAAGATACATTTTTGTATTGTGTATAACTAGACCATAATTGTTAAACTGACTTTGATATAAAATTAACCAACAAGGATTGACATCCTATAAAAACCCCACTAATCTATTAACTAAAGATTGAAAAGGTTTTGTGTATTAGTATATAACAAATGATTATAATATTATTACCAATTAATTGTTTCTGAAGGAGTCAGACAGCAGAAAGATAGTAAAAGGTTTACTGTTCAAATTTAAGTTTTGGTGCATATTTCCATGTGAGTATATGTTCATGCAAATTGTTATCTGCATCTTGATATAATCTAAAGCAAATCTCTTTCATTGCTCTGGTTCCTCCTCACCCAGCTTCAAAAACACTATAAGTTTCTTATGTATCACCTGTTTGTTTTGTTTTGTTTTTTTTAGGAAGAAGATGTACTTGTAGATGTTGCTATTATAAATGAGAGAGATTCAGTACCAGCCGGTTTCACAGTACTTGAACAGACAGAGGATACACGTGAGTATTTCATATACACTTTTTGTTTTATTCCTTTTAAGTAAGGCTAGAAATTATAGAATGATATACTAAATGATTATTACTATAAGAGAAATGATCACACTTTCTGACTTATTGTTTTTAATAAGAGTTTATATTATTTTCCTGTAAAAGTCCACAAATATAAAAACAATTGTGTGTGTATGTAATATATATATATATATATGTATATATATATATATGGGGGGGATAAAAGGAGTTCCAGTCTAATGACAAAGCCATGGTAACAAGAGAAATGATCACACTTTCTGGCTTATTGTTTTTAATAAGAGTTTATATTATTTTCCTGAGATCATTAAACCTGTAAAAGTCCACATATATAAAAACAATTGTGTGTATATGTAATATATATATATATATATATGGGGGATAAAAGGAGTTCCAGTCTAATGACAAAGCCATGGTAACAGCAACTCTTAGAAAAGTTATCTTAAAACTCAAAACTGGAAAAGGGAGCTCCACCATCAAACCTTTGCTGACTTACAGGTATCCATTAATCATCATCATCATGTCGTGCTGGTAGCACGGATATCCCTGACCCTCTCTCTCTCCACTTTTCCCTATCGTTCATCGCCTCAGGCAGGACTTCTGGACAACATCCTGTATCCTCACATAGTTGCTGAATGTATGTTCGTGTTGGTCGTCCTGCTTTTGCACGGCCATGTGTGGGGGTCCATAAGAGTACATCACTTAATACAAAACATAAAAGAGAAAGTACTCTGAAATAAAACCTGCAGTTTGAATAGTCACTAGTTATCTTGCTATGCTTGTCCCTGGGTTGTATCTATGTGGACCCAGAGAGTGGTATAAGTATCATACAAATATGTCACTAAAATCTCATGATGTACAGATGTTTTACAACCTTATGCATCTTATATATTTTTCACAAGTTGAATTAGTTATTAATCAGGATATTTCAGTTGTAATTTTGGTGGTAAAAATGACTATCATCTGTCAAGATGTGACATGTGTATGTATGCATGTAAAAATATGTGTATCTGTCTCTGTGTGTGGGGGAGGTATATATTTTTGTGTGTGTTATCATTGGAATCATTGTGAGTCTGGTGTTGCTTATATACATGTGTGTGTGTGTGTGTGTGTGTATGTATATAAAAGAGGATTACTAATTGCAAGGCCAATGATAGCATTTAATCAAGAACGGAGAATCACATTTTCCTTTGATGTTGAGCCATGTTAATGGTCTCAAAAAAAAACCTTTGATGTACTGATTCTTAACTGTTATCCTTCATGCATCTTCAAAGCTGACCCATTCATTATCTTTTTCAGCACAACCAACTTGATTCTTTGTCAACCTTCTTCATTATTAGCCTTTGCAATTTATATTCTGACAAATCTCAGTTTTCAACTTTTTAATGTTCTTAACCTTCCTCCCATCTTTGAAATCTCATTACCTACAGTAAGACGTACCTTGAAATAGATGTCTATCTTTTGCACATAGCTAGGAGGCATGTTTCATATAATGGCTAATGCCATTGGAAATGTAATCAGTGACCTGTGTTCAATTCTTGGATGAGGCTCTTTGCATTTCCCTTCATGCTTAGGAAAGGCATGAATCTGTCTCCCTACAGCTATGGATAAATAGTAGAACATACCAGGTTTGTTAGCCTTTCTAAATAACCAATCGAGGAGAAGAAAAACTCTGAATTCAAACACCCCTTTACTCTTGTGTCACATCCTGTTTATAGCAGAGCTTTTGTGTAAATATATACACATTGCTGAGGGAAATTAACAGATGCCATACTTTAATCTCTGTGACTAGTGTCCAGGCTTACCATGTTTGTTCTTTTACTTTGTCCTGTCCAAAGAAAAGAATATAGTTTTGAAAGATAAACAGATACCACATTTTAATCCTAGCATGAACAAGCGAAGTATTGAAGATAAATTTTCAGCTTTCACAACTACACTTTCCCCTCATTAGTTTGTTATTAGGAGGTTAACAGTTTTTATTTTTAATTATTGTTCATAAAAATTATGTGAGAGCACTTCATTTGTTGTTTCATTGGTTGTCGAAATCTGATTGATAAATACGTATGTTACAAATAAAAACACATCACAGAAGATTGTATGTGTGCATATATATATATATATATATAAACAGGTTTGGTTTAATACTGCGGATTGTTTCTTTTTTAAAATTTTCAAGTGAAGATGGTCAAGTTGGTAAAGAAAAAACCTTATATTAGCCCAAGTGCTTTCAACCATTTCGCTGGTCATCTTCGGGGGTTGTGTAAGGTTGTTTGTTGAAGTGACCGAACACAACCCCTGATGATGACCAGCGAAATGGTCAAAAGCACTTGGACTAATATAGGGTTCTTTTTTTACCAACTTGACCCAGAAGTAAGAAGACTAGTGAGAAGACTTTAACATCTTCACGTGAAGATTTTAAAAACGAAACAATCCACGGTATTCAATCAAACCTGTTTAGATAATGATTTGCTGCCTAAGTATACTAATATATATATATATATATAAAGTTAAAGTAAAGTTAGCGACCATAGTCGAGGGTGACCCGAAGGCTCCCTTTTCGATAGCTACTACACCAAGGTGTAGGGGAGGGCGCTACTCCATTCCCAGGATTGCTCCACTTTACCCTTGAACCGTACCTTATAATGCTGAGTGTTAAGCAAGGTGGTATCAAGTACCATTTTTAAAGTCTTTGGTATGACTCGACCTGGGATTGAACCCAGGTCTCCCGGGCCATTGGCGAACACTCTAACCGCTATGTATGTTAATAATAATTTACCTATTATATTTTTTAACTCTTAATCTATTTATTTGTACGTTCCTTGTCTGCCAATATATAGGGTGTCCTTAAAGTCTGAACATAGGCAAAATGCACATTTTTAATAAGTAAATGTTTCATTAACATTTTATTTAATTGGAATATTAATTAATGACACTTTCAATATGATTTCCACCATTTGTTTTGCAAAGTTTAATGCATTTTTTAAGATTCATGTGAACCCAATGCATTAATTCTTCATTAAACTTACTAACCACCTTCCTCACCATTAAATAAACCCTCCTGGACTCGTGCATTAAAAATATCTATCTTTTTATATGTTCATCCTTCATGTCTACTAAGAAGTACCAGTTCAATTCTTTCTTTCTTTTAACAAACTCATATCTGATCTGTGGATGTAAAAAAACAAAGTATAATTGTTTATAGTTAGTAATATTTCTTGTGTCCAGATTTTAGGGACACCTTGCATTGTTCTTTTTGTTTCATGTATCCAATGTTGTCCTTATAACTGACTTAATATTTGGTATTTCTTTTTAGGTGAAAAGTCTCTCAAGAAGAAAAGTTTGTGCTTTCGTTGGATGAGTTACCGGTTGACCAATGCTGCTATTTCAAAGCTAATTCTTCTTAGTAAGGCAATGCGAAGACCTCCAACTGGATTTACCATTATTGGGTTAGCTCTTTTTCTCAGTATTTGCACTGAACTGTTTAGTCAGCATTGTAATATAGATAAATTTTGGAATTTTTGGGATGAGGAATTATTATAAACTGATTTGTTCAAACTGGTGTCCTTATCTTTTATTGATTGCCCAGTCGTCTGGGGCTTTAGAATACACCGACTGCACCTTTGCAGAAGGGTAAGACTCCCCCAACAAGTGTCCTGAATATGACACTAAGCAATCTGATGGTGAGGTTCCAGTGATGCTGGAGCTTTGGGGAATGTGGAGCATATCTTCATTGCCATCACTCCCAGGTCCACTCTGGCCTGGAGTGGTAGCACCTGATAGGGCCCTATCTATAGGTCAAATAGAACTAAACTGTGTACTTATGTAAAACTGAATTGTTTGAAATAAGTGTTTTGACATTTAACTGTGTGTGGACAATAACTATACTTATATTAAACTGAATCGTTTGAATTAGAACTGTTTGACTAGACTGAATAACTTGAAATAGAAATGTTTTTGACAATTAAACTGTATACTTATGTTGAACTGAATTGTTTGAAATAGAACTGATTATTTGTATGAAAATGGATTTGGCATTAAATAACCTACAAAGGTTGATATGCCATAAAACCCAAACAAACATCAACCATTCTCTTTTATTGAGGGAGTCCCCGTGCTGGACTGCAACATTGTTGTAAACGAGTTCAAACTCCAGTCATGCTATTATGTTCACTTTCTGATTAATGCCATTTGGAAAGGTATGAACATCTTTATTCCCTCAGCTATAGATTAAATAGTACCACTACTAGTCTTCTGCTTGGATGGTTTGGGCATTAAATAACCCACAAAGATTGATATGCTATTAAACAAAAAACAACCAACCTACATAAAATTTAATTGTACTTAGAAAAGACAGACTTGCAAAGACCAAATTTCCATAACCAGATATTATATTGATGCAGTTAAAGTTGGTGTGTGTGTGTAAACCATCGTAGAAAGAATTAGAAAAATGCACTGGTTAATATCATGGCAATTAAAATATCTCCAAACATTAATCCCAAATGACTTTTACATTAAACTAAACCATCTTAAAAACATTGCTTTGAAATAAGATCGATAGATATGGGTTGACACATAAACTTCTAGATGAACAAGTACCTAAGTTATCTGAATAAAACAGTTATGGCTAATTTGAAACATACCCACATCTAACAAATATCTTCCAAGTGTAGAATTCATTGCCACTTTTTTTTATGATAGCAGAGATCATAAAAGGATCAATTTAAGACCCTTAGATACCAACAAATTGATTATATGTGTGTGTGTGTATATATATATATATATATATATATATATATATATATATATATATATATAAACATGTTTGATTGAATAATAAAGACACATTTTGTCTATATAATTTTAATAAGATCCTTTCAAATTTCCTGATAAGTGTCTTGGTTTAGGTTGAAATTGATAGATGAATTTACCAAAATTGTCCTGACCGCTTTTGAACCTTTCATAGGCCTTCATCAGGGGTTGTTTGCATGTGTAAAGAGTTTTTTAGGTTTTTTATAACATTACAAAACTATGTAAATACAAAGTTGGATAAAACTTCAATGCTAATGGCATCAAACAAGTTTAAAACAGAACACTATCAACACTCGGGACAATTTTAGTAAATTTATCTACTAATTCCAACCTAAAACCAAGACACTTATAAGGAAACTTGAAAGGATCTTAATAAAATTATATACACAAAATGTCTTTATAATTTAATCAATATATATAACAGTAGTATATGGTTGTCACTATCTCACATGGTGGGTTTGTGGCAAACCAAATAGGGTATAATTTGGAAAGTGCTCAATATCTGTGATAGAGCTATTATAATAATAAATAAATATATTAGTTTTTATACATGTTTAATAGTATGGATGTTTATCTATGATCACTGATTTCATGCCATCTTTATACAACAATCATCAAGCAGAAAATGATGATTGTCACGGCATAAAATTAGTGGTCACAGATAACCTTCCATACTATTAAACATATATAAAAACTAATATATATAATTATATATATATATATAGTTGGGAATGAAATTCAATCATATAAGAAAAGGATGATAAAATGGAAAATTGAATTGGCATTGAGGTATGAAGATAGCTTCATCTGAAGAAGTTTTTTTTTCTCATGAAACTATTCTGATAATAAAACATGTCAAATCAATTTTCCATATTGTCATCTTTTTCTCATACATATAGTTTTGTATAATATTATATTTCCAGTCTGACTTGTGATTTTCAAATAAGTGAAGGTTACTTTCTCTTTGTTCTGATCTCCCTTGACATCATGTGCACTTTTACCTGCTTGGGTTCATTTTCCTTTTTATGTTCCTGGTTTATTCTTTGGTAGGAATTTGTTCTCATGTCTGCATTTTGAAGTGTGTTAATTCTTTTACTCCAGCAATTTTTGATTTTGTATTCAATTATGTAGAGTTTTTCTTCCATGTTATTTTTTTGTCTCTGTTCAGTGATTTCTTTTTTTATTATACTGATCTTTAATTGTGGTGTGTATGTAAATGAGAAAATAAAACAAAAGCCTCATTATAGAAAAGTGTTTTATATATATATATATATATATATATATATATATATATATATATATATATATATATATATATATATATGTATACTTTAATCAGTAAAATTTTCAGAGCTCAACGCATAGAAATATAAAGCAACATCACAATATTTTTCAAGTATAAAATAGGGAAATGATAAAAACAAAATAAAAACTCATAACTTAGTTTCACATTGTCAATCCTCAGGTGAGCTAATATTTGACACATCTCATGTATATAATTTTAATGAAACAAATTAATAACACTTTTATAAATTCAAACAATTGAATCTTATAGAATCATAAAACCAAATCCAACCATAAACAAAATGTTAGTGGGACAAAATTATAAATGAATAAATAGATATTGGAAGAACTCAGAATTGGACTGAAAGTCATATAAACTGAGCTTCTAAGGAAGATAGAACAGTTTAGAGTAATACTTTCATGATAAGATACATCTTAGAATAATAGCAGTCAAAATTTCAAGGGATGTAACTCCTTTATTTACGGTGCAATCTTTAAGTTAATTAGATATATTTTTGTACTTCGTATGATTGTTGATAAAAAAAACATTTGTTTAATCGAAATTATCTTATTTCATAGAATATAAAATTATTTCATAACAATTTGGTATTTTTCATTGTTTCATGGTCAGATGTGTCAAAGGAATTCAATTGAAATTATAGTAAAATTAATAAGTACCAAAATCTATATTCACAATTTATATGGTATTTAATTGCATTTATATTTTATCTATTAACTTTTTGAGTAAAATGGCTACTATAACATATTGCAAATGTTTCTCTATATAATGTAAAAATTTTCTGTAAATTCAAAAGAAATATCTCTAAAATTGTACATCCAAAGTATTAAGTTGATTATCATTTTCTTTTTCTTTTTTACAAACACATTTTTCTTCTAATTTCAGTGATGTAAATAACATGCTTCTTTGCTTCAAAATGGTCGGCTTGTCCAAATCCACTTATATAGGAGCAGATGACCTTTGCTCACAAAACATGCCGTCCTCAAGGACAGCCGAATCAAGGTTAAGCATGTAAGTTAAAAACCACTTTTTTCTTTTCTACTTTAGAGAGTGTATTCAGCTTTTAAACATACCACAGAAAATATGTAAAATCACGAACAAAAAAAACCCCAAACAAATGATATAAAGTAAAGAAAAATGATATTCTATTGTAAAGTTACTTCATATAAACAAGGATTCTAAAAATGGTTCTTCCTATGTACCACTTGTATTGGCTAATTTCATTTTTGTATGTACATTTTTAATATAACACACTTAAATCCTATATAAGTTTGATGTAAAGTTGGTTTCTATTTATAGAATTCATGTTATAATTGGGGGAGCCCACATTTTGTAGTCACTAACATGCTGGACTGGAACATTATAGTAAGGGAGCTTGAAATCCAGTCATGTTATTATATTCACTTTCAGACTAATACTCTTAGGAACATATGTAGTCTCTTATCCTCCCAACTATGGATTAAATAATACCATCTCTATCTTTCTGCAAGGATGGCTTTGGCATTTAAATAACTCACAAAGGTTGAGATGCCATTAAACTAAAGAAACTAAACCATATGATTATTTGCAAACTCTCTAATTAGCAATTTATAGATCTGGACTTTTCTCCTCTCAGTATGCTTCTTTTTTTTCTTTTATATAACAAATCAAATTATCAAAAATTAATTGAAAACTTAATGTTTATCTATCAAGTATTTAAGAGCATTTTAACAGTACCAAACTAAGAAAAATTACACTATGATGTGCTATTTTTGGTGATGCATAGTAACAAACATAGAAAGAAATTGGACATTTGATACAAATGTTAATGTTTAAAAAAAAAAAAGTTATATTTAACAGATTAGAAAAATAAAATCAAAATAAGGATATATAAACCAGCTACCCGAGCTTACAGCATCGACAGTGAAAAACAATATAGCCATTCTCTATGTGCAAGAACATAGATATTAACATAGCGAACTTGACTTGAAATACCATGATACCAGTAATGGGTGGACATTTGTCTTGGTATTTGCATGGGAAAACTCCATCAATGCCACCAGAGGAGGTATAGGAATGCTTCTTAGTCTTCATACCTTAAAATCACTAAATAGCATAGAGAAAACCTAAACAAGAACATTTAATGCACTATGATCATCTCTTTCTAATCCCACCCCTGCCAGTGATGAAATGGATATCACCACTTAATATGATGGGCTATCTTCCCTTGCTTGACACATTCCCAAACACAATATACAATCAGAAACCCAACAAATGCCAACACAGAGAAACTTAAGAAGATCAAAAAGAACTAACCAACACATACCAAAAAGAGCAATTAGAATACATGCAGTGTCAGATTGACAAAATTAGTAATTCAGTAGAAGATAGACAATTAAAAATAGTATAGCAGACACTAAATGGAGTGAGCCAAAAGAAGAGTGCATCAAGGGCAAAACTAAAAGCTGCCTGGCAATAAAAAAAAGACTTCTGAAAGGAAAGAACATTTCAAGAAATGAATATATAGCTTCCATGCTATTAAACATATATATAAACTAATATATATTTACCTATTATTACATAATAGCTCTATGACAGATATTGAGTACTCTCCAAGCTATATTGCATTTGGTCTGCCACCAACCCACGAAGTGAGATACTGACAACCAACACTGTTATAATATATAAAAAAAAGTAAAGTTGGCGACCATAGTCGAGGGTAACCCGAAGGCTCCCTTTTCGATAGCTACTACACCAAGATGTAGGGGAGGGTGCTACTCCTTCCCTTGATGGCTCTACTTTACCCTTGATCTGCACCTTATAATGCTGAGTGTTAAGCAAGGAGGCATCAAGTACCATTTTTTGAGTCTTTGGTATGACTCGACCTGGAATTGAACCCAGGTCTCCCGGGCCATTGGCGAACACTCTAACCGCTAGGCCAATGTAGATATATATATATATATAAATATATTAGATTTATGGAGATATTGAGCACTCTCCAAATTATATCGCACTTGGTTCGCCACAAACCCACAAAGTGAATTAGTGACAACCAACACTTTTACAATATATATATATATATATATATATATATATATATATATATATATAAAGTTCTTTTTATGTGTGTGTCCTTTTTATTTATATTTATGTTGACCTGGTCTTGAAAACATTTTTTTCTGCAGAAGTTACCTCCCGTTAGCTTCCAATTTTTAGGGGATTCCCTTTGGTAATTTCCTTGAGATCAGTCCAGAACCTATCAAGAAAATACTTTTGAATATCTCAAGAATTAGTTGTATAGCCTTGATCTAACTTGACAACCAATCAGAAAGGACTTTGTTGTGTGTGTATATGATGTACTATACCATGCTTGGCACAGAAGGTTTGAAATTACTTATTTTATTTGCAGCTAACCTTCTTGGAGTACTCTTCCTCTATTTGCGAACTGAGGATAGGTAGCCCTATCTTATTTTTAAGTGGAATAAAGCTGGTTTTTAAGTCAGTTTTCCTTCTCCAAGTTTATTTGCCCAAGCAAGGCTGAAGAACCCAGTTTACCCTTCTATTTAACCACTATCTGGAAAATATAAATTCTTGTCTTCTCCAAAAGCATTAGTGCGAAGTGAAATGCTGAGAACCTTGTCCAGGATTTTAACTTAGGTTGCTAATATCATTTCCTATGCCAATAACCATTACACTAAGCATGTACTCACACACCAATAAGGGAAATGGAGAGTAAAACGAAAAATAACAAACTGAAAAAGCTCTTAGTAATTCAGCATGGTTGTGAGTTCATTGAATTGTAATTTATTTTGAGACTTCAAAGAAAAAAATTAGATAACCTCATGAGATATATACAGTGTCAACATTATTCAAAATTGGTAGAATATTTTGTGTGTGCATATGCGAATATATATATATATATATATATATATATATATATATATATATATATATATATATAAAAAACAGTTTAGGTTGTCACTATCTCACTTCGTGGGTTTGTGGCAGACCAAATGCAATATAATTTGGAGGGTGCACAATACTGTGATAGAGCTATAATATTATAATAATAATGATAAGTAAATATATATTAGTTTTTATATATATTCAATAGCATGGAAGCTTGTCTGCGACCACAAGTTTCATGACATCTTTTAAAAGATAATCATCAGGCAGAGAACAAAAGATTTTGAAGAAATTGAAAAATACAGTCAAAAGAACATAGGAATTGTGTACAACTCTTTATGTGTGTGTAGGTTAAATTTGCATATTATTGTGTGTGGACATATAAGTAATATCTAATATGTGTGTGTATGAAGATATATGCGCTGTGCAGCAAATCTGAGGTTGTCTCCTAGATGTATGAGGCACAATGTGTAGCCAAAGTTGTGACAGATTGACCCAGTAAAAAAGATTTTTTGTTTGTTTTTCTATATATTCATGTGCATGTGTGGTGATGATTTTAACTAAGGAACAAAATATCATCATTGCATTACAAAGAAAATAAAGTTTTTATTTGTAAGCATAATAGATGGAGTATGGTGGGTCAGAATCGCAATAAATGTCGTAATGATGAGACATTATATTGTAATATACTATGGAGTATTATGCAGTATTAGTATTTTATGGTGGAATATGATTTGTGTTAGATTGCAATAATAATTTGTATTAGTTATGATGTGTTAATGATATATTGTGTATACATCATTGTATTCCATGATTGTATGTATGTGAGGAATATAGTAAATATATTGTTAAGACGTTGCAATAATTGTTTTTATTAGTTATGTCGGGGGGGTATTTTTTTTTATATGTATGAGTGTGTATAGTGATGATTTTAACTAATGAGCAAATTATCATCATTGCATAATTTAGGAAATGAATTTATGATTTGACATGTAAGCATGATAGGTCTGGGACTTTAGGTGGAGAATTATGTTGAATTACAATAATAATTTTTTATTAGCTACCTATGTTGTGTTAATACAAACAATTATTGCAACATCTTAACACAATATATTCACATTATCTGTACACAATTCTAATGTTCTTTTGACTGTATTTTTCAATTTTTTCAAAATCTTTCGTTCTCTGCCTGATGATTGTCATGCCTTATACATAACAGAGACAACCTCAAATTTACAGTTGAAATATATATTTTTTTTTTCTCTTCTTAATATTTTGTTTAGGTCTTCAGTTGGAAATGCTCTACCTTATTCTCTAAATCCAACAGCTGCAGGATCAACTTCTAACCTTTCTTCAGATTCCAATCAACAGCCACTTGTTAACAGACTTGTCGGTGTCACAAAATCACGTAAGTTTTATCTACTTTGTTTGTTATTTAATGGCATATCAACCTTCTCAGGTTATTTAATGCCAGATCCATCTGGGTTTTTTTTTTAGGACTGTAGTGGTACTATTTAACCCATAGATGGGATGATAAGAGGGTTCATATCTTTCACAAGGGTATTTGTCCAAAAGTGAATGTAATTGCATGACTGGAGTTCGAATTTGCATACTCCAATTCTGCAATGTATTGTTCCATCATGTAGCATGGTCTTACTAAGAAATAATGAGAAATTCTGTTATAGTAACACAGAACAAAACTCAAAGCGATGACTCATATTACTATGACTGAATTTCTATAACTCTGTTGTGATAAAGCTTACCACTTCAAAATTGAAAGATTTTTAACTTAGGATTAATATCAATACGACAAATACGAAACCAGATGTATATTATTTCAATATTATTTTGGTTTTTGTTAATAACATTTGTGCAATCATTCTAAATTGTTTGAATCATTTAAAATAATTTTTTATGTTATGTTATTTTTTTTACTGTTTTAAATGATTTAATTCTTGTAGTTTTTATATATATAAGAGGAACAGGTGCTAGATTTTGATCCTTGATAATCTGTATCAGTAGTTATGCAGCTCCTCATGAAGTGAAACTGTGATACAAAGTTGGTTTTATATGGGGTTGCCTTGCAGGAAATGAACTTCCTATAGAGAGGACGCAAAAATTGCTTAGATTCCATCAGCATTCTCCTTCAGAAGTATCTCAGACACTGTGCAATAAACCTGACCCTTTCCCCATTTTAGATAAGGGGGCAAGTGCTTCCAAGGAAGATAGCCCCTTGAAACTAAGCTGAATAATTCTTACTCTCTTGACATGAATGCTAGATAAGTATTGAGCCAATCTGTATGTTATTTTGATGGGAACAGTGATAAAGATAGATATATTGTTCATTGTTAAGATGAAACTAATTTAAATAAAGTAATGATCAGTGATAATATATAATGTATGTGTTATTAAAAAAAAAAAGTGTTCTTTTCAACTGATCAATGATAATATATAATGTATGTGTTATTAAATAAAAAGTGTTCTTTTCAACTTTATTAATCAAATTGTCACATCAATTGAATGATTTATTTCTATTTCCAGCTTTGTCAGGGGTTCCATGGCAGTTGAATGCTCAACTGAAAGAAGCAACTCGTTTGCAAAATGTAAGTCTATTTAATTTTCTTATGAAATTTAATAAGAAAAATATACATTAGTGCATGCTCTATTTGTCTTTTTATACATAGTACAGCAAACTTTAAACACAGTAAGGATATATATATATATATATATATATATATATATATATATATAGAGAGAGAGAGATATGAGAAGTCTTATAGATATGTAAAATCGTCCAGAAATAAACTTAAAGCTGTAAACACAAAGTAAGAGGGGGTATACAATACTACTTGTAACAGTCAGAACAACCTTAATATTGAGCACATGTGTATGTGATGCCACAATAAATATGACAGTCATCATAAAACAGCAGACTAATATAGAGGTGCAAAGTTGCTAAGAGCAGAATATTACACAAGGTCAATTTTTTTTAGTAGAGTACAAATGTTTTGTCTAGACAGATGATAAAGAGGTATGGGGCTAATGTGTCTGCTTGCTGCACACCTGTTACAATATAGAAGTAGTCTGTGTCTTCATCCGGGAAGCGGACTTTTACTTTCGTGTTTCTATACAGCATCATTATGGTTGCGACAGTTTCTCTGGATAGGAACAGTTTCAAGCTGACAAAGGAAAGAAGCAGAAGATACCCTGCACAAACAATTATGGACGCAGACTACACTGATGACATAGCGCTTCTGGCAAATTCACCCGCCCGAGCCAAAACTCTGCTACATAGTCTGGAACAAGCAGCTGGTGGCGTAGGCCTCCATGTCAACGCAGACCAGACAGAATACATGTGCTTCAATCAAAGAGGCGACATTTCCACTTCAAATGGTAGTTCACTGAAACTAGTAGACAAGTTCACTTACTTAGGAAGCAGTGTCTCATCTACCAAGACAGATGTCAACACATGACTAGCAAAGGCATGGACAGCTATCAATAAGTTATTGGTTATATGGAAGTCAGACCTGACCAATAAAATGAAACGCAGTTTTTTCCAAGCAGTGGTCGTGTCGATACTGCTGTATGGATGCACTACATGGATGCTAACTAAACATATGGAGGAAAAGCTTGACTGCAACTACACAAGAATGCTGCAAGCAATATTGAACAAGTCCTGGAGGCAGCACCCCACAAAGCAACAGCTGTACAGCCACCTACCACCCATCATGAAAACTATCCGAGTTAGATGAACCAGACATGCGGAACAATGTTGGAGAAGTAGGGATGAACTCATAAGTGACATACTCCTGTGGACCCCTTCACATGAACGAGCAAAGGCAGGATGACCAGCTAGAACCTATATACAACAGCTCTATGCCGATACAGGAAGTAGCCTTGAAGACCTACCAGGAGTGATAGACAATAGAGAAGGGTGACTGGAGAGGTTCAGGGAGATCCGCGCTGGCAGCGCAACATGATGATGACAAATGTTTTGAATTTAGTTTCCCTACTCCTAGACCAGTTACTAGACCGAAATTAAAGAGCCAATCTGTCCTACTATTTACTAATTGCTGGAAGCATGGATAGTTGGATTCATACCCTTCCCAAGAGTATTAGCACTATGTGAAAAGCAAACATCCTTTTCCAGGATTTGAACTCAGGTTGCTAGGTCCATTTTCTCACAATAAGTTACACCACAAGTACCAAGTGTAATAAGATTTATTGATACCAAGGGCAGATAACCAAGAGAAATTATCATGAATTTGTTGCTCTGTTAGAGTGAATTTGTAATAAGCAGGAAACAGTCTTTGGTCTGGTGTAATCTATTCACAGACAAAAAATGACATTGTTTTTGGCTCTAAAAAAACTCTTTTGTACAGAAACTCTTAAATTCATTCCTTCTGCCAAGGAAGTTGTCAAGGTGCTTGGCTGTCTGCATCTGATATCTTTAATATTGATTTGTTGGTTTTATAGCATGTATTGAGTCAGTTTCACAATGATGGCCTTCTGTTACATATGGTCCAGAAATATATCTTCACGATCATTTTAAACAGGCATACAGTTCCTACTTAGTTGCAATATCAGTATTTTAAGAACCAATTTATTTATCCAGCCCCTTCACCACTGCCAGGATGCAATGCTAGGTCAGTTTTTAAGTTGAGTAAAGCTAGTTTAGATTCAGTTTTCCTTCTTGACAAGTCATCATACCAAAGCTAATGAACCGAATCTGCCCTATTATTTACCCATAGCTGAAAGAAGAGATGGATTAATGCCTTTCCCAAGAGCAATATCACTAAATGAAAAGCAAAGTCTCATTCAAGATTTGAACTTAGCTTGACAAGTTCATTTCCTATAACAATTATGACCCACACATGCTTCCATCATTTTAAACAGGTAAACACTTCATACTTTGTTACATTATCAGTGTTTTAAGAACTAATGTCGTCCAATAATTCTAAAAATCTGAAACAGATCTTTTACTCATATATGGGACCCTAACAGGTACTACCACTCCAAATCAGAGTAGACCCTGGAGTAATGACAATGAAGGAATGATTCTACACTCTCCAGAGCTCCCAAACTGTATCTCTTTACCAGATGCAATTTAGTGTCATACACAGGACATACCTTTTAACAATATATCACAAACTAAAAGGAATAAGTCTGACCTGATTGCAAACTATCTACTTGTGGTTTTGACCATGGTCCAGATAACTAAAAATAAGACAGAAGGTAGGGAATGTTGGATTCATGACTTTTCTAAGGATATTAGTTTAAAAATAACATTTGGTCAGGAAAAAAGAAAAAACATTCAGGACTTGAATCTTTTTTATTTGTTTCTTCATACTAGTTAAAGAATTTAAAACTTTTTCTTAGGTTTTGTTTTTGGTTTGTTTTGTTTTTTAATTATTTAATTATTCTATATAATAATTTAATAAGCATAGCTTAGTTTGGCACATGTCCATGAGTATAGAGCACTATCATAATACTAAATCTGTCTGTCTTTTCTGTAATATACCCCTATATTTGCCTGGCAATGAAATTGAAATTGGTTTTGTATCAGTCCATCTGTTAGGTTATGAATACATTTCAGATATCCCAACTTGGAAAATTTTCACATCTCATGCAAACTGCAACAATTATTTCCCTTGTCTTTCACTCTTTTGAAATCAAATCAAAACAGAAAACATTTCTTCTGTCTTTTAAAGACACCTGAAGTGGGAGGGAATGGAAAACTTTTGATTAAAATGGATTATGAATATCTAATTCATCCAGAAAGCAAATGAAATTGACATCTGCAGGAGCCACCTCTCTTCTCATTCAAAAGAGAAGGGACTTGGATTTTTTGGAAGAAAAGTAATTAGACAAGACTCATTCATAAAAAAAAAGCAAATATAATGATTTTTCTTTAATACAATGAGCTTTTAGTATATTATTTTTGTTGTTATCCTAATGCATGAATAAATATATTAATTTAAAATATTGAATAGACTAATTTTAACAATTGTAATTTTCTTTTATCTTTTCCAGATCACAATTCCAAAAATAATTTGCAAAACCATGTATGATCTTGACCAGCAAGTGAGTAAATGCTATTTATAAATATTAAAACTTTGTCTTTTCAGCTTGAACATTGATACAAAAATAGAAATATTTTCTTTCCAGCTTTGATCAAAATGTCTTAACAGCCTTGTTGGGGATTCTTCTCTTTTTTTCTTTGCCTTGTGTTATATATATATATATATATATATATTTTCATCTTCACAAACAAAAAACATTTATAGTAGGTTTACATCATCCTTGGCTAGATTTTTTAAGTTGTCGAAATGTTTTTGTACATTTCAACTTATTTTCCCTTAAAAATAGAATATACGTAAAGAAAGAAAAGAAGATAGTACTACAAATCTTAAATTGCAAGAGTTATTTCAACTATTAATCAAATTCTTTTTGTGATTTTAGTTCATACAATGTTTTGGTTGATTGAATCTATGAAGTGTATAATCCACATGTAAAATGGCCTCTATAATTTGAAGATGAATCATTATCATTCCAAGAGTTATTCAGACATTTTTTTTTATGTGTACAGTGACTTGAGTGTGTAATATGTTTAATTACCTATTTTGTTAATATAATTTTTTGTCATCAATTTTATTTTCATTTTCTTAATACAAAATTTATTCAGACTTCAATTACTGACAAACTAAAACAAATTTTTTGCTGTACCCAGTTTACTGGGGCTGTAGAATACTCTGACTGCATCTCTGCAGGGGGATAAGACCCTCCTCCTCAATAAGTGTCCTGCATATGACATTAAACAACTTGATGGTGAGGCTCTGGTACTGCTGGAGCTTTGGGGAATGCAGAGTACCCCTTCATTGCCATCACTCCCAGATCCATTGACATTTAAACTGAGTGCAAACAAATGAATTATGCTAAACTGAATTGTTTGAAATAGAACTGGATAATCATTTAACTGTGTATAAACAAATGACTGATATTTAATTGAATTGTTGGTGATACATAGCAGTACTTGGAACTATTTAACTTGGTTGACTTATGCTAAATTGAACTGTTAGATCATTTAACTGTGTATCTACAAAATGTGTTTACAAATCATGTATCATTTGATATATATATGTAAAAACAGGATTTTGTATTAAGTAATCAACAATGGCTGATATGCCACCAAACCAAACCAAATCTTTATCATAAAAACTAAAATTTTGTAAACACCATCAAAATATCCAGACACAGACAAGAGATTTCCAACACGTTTATTTGTAACACTGAGACAGAAACCTATTAATATAACAATTGAATATTTACCCAACTATTTTGTAACAGGCAGATTGCAACTCAGTTACTTTTTAAGCTGAGTACAGCTGGTTAAATACAGTTTTCCTTCTCTTAAACCTGTTGCCATACCAAAGCTAAATTCTACTTTACCATAACAATTTAAAGGTGAAACAGATCAGATGGAAAAAAAAACTATTATGGGTTTTACTCAAAGTTAAGCAGCACTAAGCTTACCCAATGCTTAAATAGGTAACCATTTAGAAATGGCATCTACTATAAGCAATCTGTGATCTGTGTACCTAACTAAGCTGAACTTAATAAATTCCAAGTTCTTCCATGTCCTATTAGGCATTGATTAGTCACAAAAAATTTCTTATCTTACACACACTGTTTCAATTATTTTTGTTATAGTCACAATTATTTTGGTGTTGTAGCTTCTTTTTCAGGCGTCTGGAATTTTGAATGAAATCTTTTATTCAATTCATGGGAGGGGTAAATTGTTTTCATTGTTATCTATGTTTAAAATATATCTTTTTGTTTTTACAATGCTGTTCCCACCAATACTAAACCAGAATATAATACGTTCACTTCCTGACATTAGGATTGAAACAAAATCAATATTTGTACTATTTATAATAGTATATAAGACCCCCTGTCTTTACAATTAATATTACAATATTATAGACTTGAGCTGAGTGCAAGTACTGGTAGCCAATGCATTTGGGTTAACATTAGCCTAACAAATACATCAATGCAAACATAATATATCTGATGGCCTATAAGACCCATTCTTTATTTTTTAATGCCAAGATATAGTCAAAAAGACCCTTTAGCAAGTAAAATTCTAATATTACAGTATTCTAGAGTTAAGTACAAATACTGGTTAGCTATGGTATCTGGGGTAAGCATGAGCCAGCAAAGTACCTCAACCTCCCAACTTCTCATATACCATCAAATAGGAAATTTTCATGGCCTTGAACTACTCTCTTAAGTCTTAAGATAAAATATTTTCAATATTCTATACATTTGATTCTAAACTAATATCATCTTTTTAATAGTGGTTTTAGAAAATGGCCTTTTCACCAACAGTAAAAAAATTGTATATTAGATATCTGACTGAATGGATAAGAAATAATGAAAACCAATTTGGTAGAGTTTTATATATTTATGTTTCATTCTATGAACCTCATCCAATAAAACTCATACAGACCAGAAAATGTAATATAAAAACTCCACCAAATTGGTTTTCACTAATTATTTTTCTTTCATTTTGTTGGATATTTTTATACAACTGTCTTAGTTTCCATCAGTTGGATATATTATCCATATATTTATTCATATAAAATGCTTTAAAATGGTGATATGTCTGCATTTTGATGACAAATAAAGACCCCCCCCACACACACACATATACTTCTTCATTTATATTCAATATTACATTTGTAAAGAGTTAAGCACTGGTCCTTAGGGGAGATATTAACCTATTAGATACATCAACTTTACATTGAAAATTCATGAGGTACTTTTTAAAGCCATTTTTTTTTTGTGAAAAAAAGGTTTTATATCATCAAATGTGGTACTTTGTATACAAAGAAGGTAATTAACTATACAATTATAAACCATCAAACATGGTAAATAAATGGATTTATTTTTTTCATGTTTATTTACAGTAATACCCTTCTTTACATCATTTCAGCCTATGTTAAATTTACCTTTACACCACTTTTCTAAATTAAATTTCAGTTGAGCAAATATCATTACACCTGACATTACATCACTCAGCAACATCACAATAAAAAGATGTGAAATAAATTAATTTTTCCTTGAAAATATATTTTAAGTAAATGATATGTATAAAAACTGACAGTAAAAAAAATAAAATAAAAAGAATTTAAAATCCAATAAAAACCCATGCAAAAAATATACATATACAATATAAAATATTTACTTTGAAAAATTGTAAACAAATGTTGTCATTATATAGTTCCACTATCTTTATTAACTTTTATTTATTCTATTTTAAAAATTAAGACTAAAATGTTCTTTAAATTCTTAACAAGTGTTATATTCTTCCATGTGTTTATGTTAACTGTACGACATCTTTTATCATTCTTAAAGCATTTTTAATGGCAAATCACAAAAGCATAATTTTATTGCATTCATTATTAAATTTATCATTTAATGTGTTCATTAATAAATCATAATTCTATTATGTTTATTATTCTTTAAGAAATATGACTAAAATGTTTTTTTAGTGTTCTTTAAAGTTTAGCAATAGTTATATTCTTTATTTACATTGGTTTTAATTTTAGTTCTCTAATTTTCAAGAATTATGTCAAGTTATATAAGTCGCCTTATAAGGTAGGGATCAAGGGTAAAGTGGAGAAATTCAGGGAAAGTAGTTGTGCCCTCCCCCTACACTTCAGTGTAGTAGCTATTGAAAAGGGAGCCTTAGGGTCACCCTTGACTAAGGTTGCCAACTTTACTTTTTTACTATATAAATTTGGAATGTGGCGATTTAGGAATTAACAGAAAAAACTCCCAACCGGATATTGACTCGTCGGCTGCCAGATACAAAATGTATAAATGCGTCGCCACGCATAAGGCTCCACGCATCCATCCGGTTAAAAATCAGAAAAAAGAAAAATAATAAAAAGTAAAGTAGCCAATGGGAAGCAGTCGCGCCAAAATTAGAAGGATTTTGGAGTAGCGAATTTGGAGCCGGTGGAGAGAGATAAATACCCAGGTTTTCTGTGAACCAAATCAGTGAGAACAAAAGGAGACACAAGAAAGAACGAAGACGCGATAACCAGGAGAGAAGTGACGTCCGCCCTCGAGTTAAGAGCCGAAACTACCTCTCTGCTAGTTCCACTACCTGACCATAAAAGAAAGAAAGAAAGAAAAGAAAAGAAAAAGGAATAAGTACTCTTTAAAAACATTCTCTTCCTTTACCCTGTTTCTTGATATCTGACTTTCCACCACTTCGAAAATTTACTACTCACAAAGGAGAACTTTTGAACATTCAAATCCAAGTTGACGTTTTTGTTTTATAAAAATTGTTTAATTATTAGATGTTCCTTGTTTGTCTTGTGTTAAATGAAGCTTTTTCTCATTGTATGTTGTAACACTCCAAACCCAACCAACTAGGCCATAAATGGTGACACACCGACGTTTTTTTACCGTGCCTAACATAAAAAAAAAAAAAAGAATTCACGTGCTTCTCTTCAAATAATTTGAGCAACGAAAAAGCTAATAACGAAGCCGTGTTTTGTTTTGCCTTTTTGTCCTTTTTCTTCTAAAAAGAAAACATTATCTCTACGAACTTCCTTTTTCCCTGAAAATAATTGCATTTTCTTTTTTCTTCTAAAAAACACACACACAATGGAGGATACTATATCGACAGTTTCAGTCAAGATTCCACAGTTTATGCATGCCGCAGTTGACGGGTGGTTTGCTATATGCGAGGCTCAGTTCGAGTTAAGGAACATATCAAACGAAACCACGAAATTTTATCATGTCCTATCTAACCTTCCTCCTGACTTAATCTCAAACCTGCCGACCACCACCATTACCTCAAAGAGCTACACAAAACTGAGAGATGGCGTTATAAGCATGCATGAACAATCAAAGCCTGAATTGTTCAACAGACTCATTGGTGCCACAACTATGACAGGAAAACCCTCAACATACCTACATGAACTGATGGCGACGGCCAGTAAAATAGGTGTGGGAGAGGAACTCGTACGGCACAAATTTATCCAGGCGCTGCCTACTGAAATAACCCCAGTTATAGCGGCGGTTAAAAACGCCTCTGTATATGAATTGGGTACCTTAGCGGACGAAATAGTACCATTTTTAAATCAAAAATATGTACATAACGTTACCGCACCACCACCATCAAAATCCAATAGACACACAGTCTCCACGAGCGCTGTCCCGAGGATGAGTTACAACTTAAGGCCCTTCTATGAGAACCAAAAACCCAAAATATGTCGTGGACACCTATACTTTGCCGATAAATCAAAGACCTGCAAACCATGGTGCAAATGGCCGCAGAAATCGAACTGCAAAATAATGCCCACATCAAGATCATCCTCACCCACCAGACAAGTTTCGGAAAACTAATAATGCGAGTTGGAGCAGCAACCGACAACTCGCAACTATTTGAGGTTGCAACTAAAATTGGACAAAAGAAAATAAGCTTTATCATAGATACAGGTGCCTCTGTAACAATATTACCACACAGTCTGGCGCCCGGTCTATCCATAAATTCCACACCTGTGCGTCTCTCAGCAGCTAATGGAGAGACCATAAAATGCTTTGGGGAAATACAGTTGGACATTATTATTCCAGGTTACGCCGTTCATACCCTTGGACTGTTGTAATTGCGGACACCATCAACCCCCTTTTAGGTGCAGACTTTCTTCGCCACTATGGCCTCATTCTGAACTGCAGTGATGGCAGACTGATAGATGAGACAACACGCCGATATGTGCAAGGTGGACGGGTCACAGCCCGCATTCAAAATATAACAGTGAACAACCATAGTGATCTATCTGAAAGAATACAGTCCCTTCTTTAAAAATTCCCCAAACTTACCAGACCACGCACGGAACAACCTCTAGCATCTAACACGAGAGTAACTCACGTCATAGACACTGGAGATAATGCCCCGACCTATGCCAAAGTTCAATAACTGTCTGAAGAAAAATATGAAGCAGCAAAACGGGAGTTCGCAGAACTTTTAAAAGCTGGCATAGTAAGACCTTCAAAATCTCCATGGTCTTCACCAATCCATCTTGTCCCAAAACCAACTCCAGGAAAATGGAGAGTATGTGGTGACTTCAGACACCTCAACCACCTGACAAAACCAGACAGATACCCGATCCCAAACATCAACAGCCTTGGATCCAAGCTTTTTAAGAAGAAAATATTTTCAAAGATCGACCTACTACAGGCCTATCACCAAATTCCTATCCAAAAGGCTGATATTGAAAAATCTGCCGTGATAACGCCGTTTGGCCTCTTTGAATATTTATTTATGCCATTTGGATTGCGAAATAGCAGTTCAACCTTCCAAAGATTTATGGACAGCATATTCATGGATGTTGGCTGCGTTTTCGTATATATTGATGATATTTTAGTGTTTTCCGAGTCAGAAGAACAACACCACAGTGACCTCGAAAAGGTCCTCTCACTTCTGGAAGAAAACAATCTTAAAATCTCCATCGACAAATGCCAATTCTATAAAAGCAATATCGAATTTTGGGGCTATAATGCAAGTGCTGAAGGACTTAAGCCAACGGCACAAAAAGTTAAAGACATAAAAAACTTCCCAGAACCAACGGACTCCAAATCGCTCCGACGATTCCTGGGAATGATAAATTTTTACAGGAAATTAATCCCACAGGCTGCAGATGTGCTACTGCCTTTGACTGAAGCCATTAAACACAATCCTGCAGCTAAAACACGAGAATTAGGCCCACCTGAAAAAGAAGCATTTGTCAAAATAAAAGACATCCTTGCCAAAGTATCTGCATTAACACACCCTGATCCAAATGCCACACAATACCACCTTGTCACAGATAGCTCCAACTATGCTGTAGGTGCAGCACTACACCAAATGATAAATGATGAATCAATCCCTATCGGATTCTACTCCCGAAAGCTGTCGGAGAGCCAAAAGAAGTACTCCACCTTTAACAAAGAACTATTAGCGGCATACCAGGCAGTGTTGCATTTTAAACCACAAATAGAAGGTAGAAATGTTACTCTGTTCTCGGATCATAAACCACTGTCCCTAGCTTTTAAAAAAAAGACACCAATGAAATCTGATATACAACAGCGATATCTATCGATCATTACTGAATATGTGGTAGATGTGTCTTACATCAGAGGAGAAGACAACATTGTTGCTGACTGTCTATCTCGACCAGTGTGCGCAGTAACCATAGATCCCTGTGATTTACCAGCTATAAGCGAATCACAGAAAACGGATGAGGAACTTAAAACATACGAAAGCCAGTTAAAAACGTATGAAATACAAGGATCATCAATCTGGTGTGACTTATCAATATCCACTCCCAGACCCTACATACCCGAACCACTACGCAAGAGGATCTTTGACATGTTCCACAACATCTCACATCCAGGACCTACACCAACAACCAAAATAATAAAATCGAGATACTTTTGGCCAGATATGGACAGGATTATACGAACTTGGGCAAAAGACTGTCTTAAATGTCAACAACACAAAATTTCCAGACATACTAAAACAGAAACCACACCATTCTCCTTACCATCTGGAAGATTTGAGACAGTCCACATTGACATCATTGGCCCACTACCACCCACCACTACATACGATGGTGTATACACATCTCCAGCTAGATATGTACTCACATGCATTGACAGAGCAACACGATGGGTGGAAGCCACCCCTTTACAGAACACATCCGCTTCCACCATTGCATTAGCCTTCCTAAACACATGGATCTCCCGCTTTGGGGTTCCATTACACGTAGTGACAGATCGAGGGAGCCAGTTTGAAAGCGAACTATTCAAAGACCTATCCACTATTATTGGATTCCATAGGCTCCGCACAACGGCATATCACCCTCAAACCAACGGGATTATTGAAAGGGTACACCGAACCCTAAAGACTGCAATCACGGCACGAAAGCAGAGCTGGCTAAATGCACTACCAATCGTACTACTTGGAATTAGGAATATGCCCAATGACCAAGGTTTTTCCCCAGCTGCTGCAGTTACAGGAACCCAACTACTACTGCCAAAACTCATAATGGACAAAGAAGATCCGGATCTACATGGAGATGACATAAGAAAAATTGCCAAAGAAATGCAAAAGTTGGACATGGCTCTACTTTCAGAAGGACAGCTACATACAACACAGAAAGCATTCATACCGGAAGATTTGAAATCAGCAACCTATGTGTGGCTCCGAACAGATAGAATTCGAAAACCGCTGGAAGCTCCATACTCGGGCCCACATAGGGTTGTCCAAAAACAAAACAGATACTTCCAAATAGAAACACCATCCGGAGAGAAGCAAACAGTCTCGATAGAAAGGCTGAAACCAGTTAAGTTCCGTGGTGCTAACAACAATGATAACACTGGCAGCAAAAACACCAAACGGTGGACAGCAAACAACAATACATCAGGAGACACGGCATCTCAAACACAGGACACACCCGAAGAACCTACTGTCACACGCTCAGGCAGACGTGTTCGCTTTGCGAAGCACAATGACCATATTTACTACACATAAAAGAGGTAATAACAAAATAACTCACCTTCCTACATAGGTCATAACAATATTAAGAAACCTAAACACACTCCATGAATTACCAACACACTCAAAAGAGATTCTTGCAATAGCTCCGCTATTTCGGGTGGCGATGTATTGTGGCGATTTAGGAATTAACAGAAAAAACTCCCAACCGGATATTGACTCGTCGGCTGCCAGATACAAAATGTATAAATGCGTCGCCACGCATAAGGCTCCACGCATCCATCCGGTTAAAAATCAGAAAAAAGAAAAATAATAAAAAGTAAAGTAGCCAATGGGAAGCAGTCGCGCCAAAATTAGAAGGATTTTGGAGTAGCGAATTTGGAGCCGGTGGAGAGAGATAAATACCCAGGTTTTCTGTGAACCAAATCAGTGAGAACAAAAGGAGACACAAGAAAGAACGAAGACGCGATAACCAGGAGAGAAGTGACGTCCGCCCTCGAGTTAAGAGCCGAAACTACCTCTCTGCTAGTTCCACTACCTGACCATAAAAGAAAGAAAGAAAGAAAAGAAAAGAAAAAGGAATAAGTACTCTTTAAAAACATTCTCTTCCTTTACCCTGTTTCTTGATATCTGACTTTCCACCACTTCGAAAATTTACTACTCACAAAGGAGAACTTTTGAACATTCAAATCCAAGTTGACGTTTTTGTTTTATAAAAATTGTTTAATTATTAGATGTTCCTTGTTTGTCTTGTGTTAAATGAAGCTTTTTCTCATTGTATGTTGTAACACTCCAAACCCAACCAACTAGGCCATAGGAACCAATGAATAGCGTAAGATGGAGTATGACTGCATTTACAAGGATGAGCTGAAAAGTTCTTAGGCTGATGTCATATCTCCTTTTGATTTTTTTTTTTTTTTAACAATGGGATCTAAGCACTGCAACACCAATGGAAGAAGTATGTGGACCGCAAGAGGGACTGTTGAAAAATAAGCCTCATTCAGTCAGATTCCATGACAGTATCTTAGTTAGCCTATGAACTTTTCTGGCAACCTTCATATTTCATGGTACTCTTGTTTAATTTAGAGGAGTCCCCATGGTGTAATGGTTAAAGTGTTGAACTGCATACTTAAAGTAAGCGAGTTCAAACTCCAGTCTTACTATTACATTCACTTTCAAACTGATACACTTGGGAAAGATATAGCACCTCCCCATTCTCATCCCTCCAGTTATGAGTTCAATAGTATCACTGCTATTCTTCCTCAATGGTGGCTTTGGCATTAAATAACCCATAAAGGTTGATATGCCATAACACAAACCACAACAAACCATTCTGGTCAGCTTCATTTTATTTTCCCCTCTTTACTTTTAGATGACTTGTAAATTTATTAGTTAAAAATCTCTAACAAAAATTTTCAAATCACCATTCAGTTTCTAAAAATTAAACTTTGCATTAATTATTGCTTGGATTTATTCATTTATTTTCTTTTTTCTCTTTCTCTTTTCAGTATGAATATTCTTTCAGACTGGAGAATTCAGCTATAAACTGTCCCCCACTAGACAACAGTTAACAGTCTCTGCCCAGCAACAGCTTCTCTTCCCCCAGAACCTTATCTCTTCTACTATCCTCACCAATCCCAACTCTCTATTCCCCTACCCCTTGTTTGTATATGTATGTCCATTTGACTTTTTGACCCTCTCCACCAGCCTAAAAAAGATTTAAATAAAACAATATAAATAAAAATTACTTGAAGACCTTTCTCCATCCACCTAACCTTCACCCCCTTAACCTGTACAGTTGGACAATGGAAGGAAGGAAGGAAGGAAGAGAAAATGCAGGGATGTTTTGTTTGATGGATTTTTTTTTAAGTGCTGTTTGTCTTAAAGTCCTTTTACTAAAAGCTAAAAATGTCTGCCACAGTAGCACATTAGTAGAGAGAAAGAGAACTGTACAAAGCAACTAAGTGACTAGACAACAGTTATTTAAAAAAAACTAAAAAAAGGAATAATAAAACAAAAGAAGACCTTTGCTATTAAAATGTCTGTTATTGAAATTGGATGGAGCAGAAGTGGTAAGAAAGAAAAAAAGTATTTACAAAAAAAAACAAACCTTAATCATTTTTTCTTTATGATCCAGACAACTTCTCAATTAACAGAGACCATAAATTGTTTCATTTCTTGTCGCCTTTTTTGTTTCTTTTCTTCTTTTTTTTTTTTCAAACTGAAACAAACAGATGTTACCAATTTTAATGTTTTCTTAATTCAAAGGTAATTTTTTTGTTTTTTAATTTATTCTTTTTTTATATAATTTTATCTCGGAATTCATAAAACAATGAAAGATGGTTACTTTCTCCATTAACCTAAATTATCACAAGAAATTTGACTTGCAATGCAGTCTGGTTAATAGATATCCAAAATGGAGGAGCCTGCCTGGCATATCCTACCAGTGCCATTTGCCATTGTTAAAGCCCAGGTAAAAAGTCAGGATTTCAAATGCTGATTTTCAGGTAAGAAGATCAGTGCAACACAATCTTCCTTGCCTCACTAACCTGTACTAAACTAAATAGTTGTAAATATCAAAAATAGACGAGAAAATTGTTCTTTGAATCCAGAGGGAAAAAATTGCCAAGAATTATTTCTAAGTCATAATTTTCACTTTTTTTTTTAATTGTAAATTAAAAAATATTTTGTTTACAGCTGAAATTTGAAGAGTGGGAAAGATAATTACTATTATTAAAACTATTTTAGCCATAACACTGGACAAGAAAGTTGATTATTGAAATAGATTGCCATTTGTAAGTCACAACAAACTGGATTTAAGAAAAAATCTGTGCAACTTTGGTATATGTTGAAGATTAAATCTATTGAAATGTGAAAGAAATTTTGCCTATGGCCAAAAATAAGTGTTTCAAAAAATCATCTCCAAAATAACTTCTCTTACTAAATCCTTTTTTTTTTTTATACACTTGATTTGCCTAATTTGTGAGATTAGTTATTGTATTTTTCTCATGGTAACAAAATTTGCCAGTGCTACAATGACAAGATAATTGATAACAATGTAACTTGTAACCTGAGCTCATTTGGTTGCTGAGATAGTTGCATGATATACCTCAAGTGCCTGTGGTCATTGATCCAGCCCAGGCCCAAAATCTAATTTCAATACAGGAAAATCTTCTTACATATAGAAACTGGCACAAAACAATTTATCTACACCAAATTCTTCACATACACTTGACTTGGTGCCAGACTAATTTTAGTAAATATCCATAAAATTATAATTAAACATAATATTGACCAGGATAAACTTCTAGAATGTCAGTAACATGATAAATAGCCAATTAGTTGGTCATTAATGGTGTTCATGAGAAAGAAAATGGTTTTGAAAATCAGATTGATCTGTTTCTTGTGGTCTAACATTATAAAAATGAAAACAAATTTATTACTAAAAACAATTTCTTACAATGCAAGGTAAAGAAGTGTGATAATTTTATGGTGAGTGTTAACTTTTCTTTTTTTTTTTTTAAGTGCACTTGCACCATACAGAAAATATCACTTGTATTATAAATTCGTTTTTGGTAGTTAATTTCCATTCTAATGCAGAGTAGATGAGATTTAATAACTTAGTTCCAGAAGGCCTTCCCTATCCCCTGAATGAGAATACTGATAGAATTAAGCAATTTTTGCCCCCATCCGACAAGAGTTTAGATTCCTGCAAGGTATGTCTCACACTTAAGTGACCTTGTGCCACATTTTGGCCTTGTGGGGAACCAAATAAATACCTACTATCAAAACCTGTCAATTTGATTTTCCAAACCATCATCTTTCTTATACCATCAGATTTCATTCCAAATCTTACTCAAAGTTTGTTCATACAATCTACTGGGTTAAAACATTTCAATTTAGTAAAAGTAAAAATCATTTTATTAATTTATTCCTGTAGTCTCCTTGTGGAGCATAGAGCTACAAACATGCCTTGCTAGGACTCAGTTCTAGACATCTCTCCCTAAGATAATACTGTTGTTTTCAGTAGCAGGTAAGTTTTTGCAGGGTGGAGTTGCTAGCCCCATGCCCAAGCCCCTTACTTCACCTGAGCTTGTGACATATTAAAATATAGTTGTCTTTATAAATTGTTAGTTTAAATAATTTTGGGACATTTCCTAAATTTTTTATGTCAGGGCAAAAACTGAGGCTTTCAGTTATAAATTCATGAGAAATTCTGTACAAAATGCTTGCTTATCAAAGCCAATGTCAGATCAAGTCTGACTTTTGTTCTGTCAAATGTCAGAACATTTTTAAGTGGACATTTTTATCTAATCAAAATTGTTTTTGATGTTGGAATTCTAAAGAAAAGAAAAAAAAATGTTATATAGTCCAATAAAAACAAAAATAAAAAAATCTTTTTTTCTTTCTTTGCTTGTTCCAGATTTTGACTCTCAAGTAAAACCAAACCATTGTGTATCTATTCATATACAGTTATACTTTACTTATGTGAAACTGTTATAAATTTGTTTTATATTATCATTTGATAAGTTTCTCATTTTTTCATTGTTTAATTTTTTTTTTTAAATTGCAGTATTAAGTTCAAACAAGAAGAAAAGAAAGTTAATTTTTCTGTGTATAATAATGATAAGTCATCTCAGAAATTCACTGTCTGCTGGGCTTAGACTAGTCAGTGTCCTCAATTTGGTAGTTATTAGTCAAAATATTTTCACCATTAGGATATCTTGTATCAGTTAATTCTCTCAAATTAATTTGTCCTTGTAATGTCACCTGTCTGTTTCTTCCTCTGAATTAGAAAACAAATTAACTGATAAAACATATTAAATACTTTGGTTCAGTAGACAAGCAATATCACAAGGAAAATTAAGTAGGAAAAATTAACTGATACAAGATATTTTCACAGCATGGACAACAGAAAAAAACAATTTACCTTTGTGAATTGAATTAAGTGTTTGTTTGTTCCCCCCCCCCAAGTTGATAACAATACAAAACTGAAGAATGCAGAAGTTACAGTGACTGAAACATTGTCTATAACAATCAGTACTACTACAATAACAATAACATTATTATTATTATTATTATTCCTCCTCATCTCAGAAATTCAGATGAAAATTAAAGTGATAATTTTTTATTCATGCCCAGACTTGGTCACAAAGACCCCTCAGTAAGTAAAATTCAAATTTAGTCATATAGCCATATTCTTTCTTAAATGATGCTCCAATTGATGTTTTTTTTTGGGGGGGGGTCTACAGCACTCAAACATCTAAGTCAACAACTGTTTAATGTTGTTTTTTTTTTAAATGCATCCTTTGAAAGATGACATTTCTTTCCCATTACAATAATTCTTAATTTCATATCCATGATTCTTGCCTATTTGTTGTAGAATGGAACAAAAAATGTTATACTTGATGCAGAGAGAATTTTAAAGGTGAAGATTTATTATTATTCAACACTTCATGACCAACATCCTCATATTTGTTTTTATCATACTGTTGCTTTATAAACATTACCTAACATACCAGTACTATCATCATAATTGCCAGCATCAGTATTATTTCCATCATCATCACTGTAGAATATTCTATATTGAAGCAAGACTTGCTTTATATCTGGCTTTGTGCCAATGTGGTTAAGTGGTTATATAAATCTGGTTGGTCCAATGACGTATGTGGCCTGAGGGTGAAAGTATAGAATGAATTAGAGGGGGAAGGACATCTTGTGCAACAATGAGGAAGGGGATGAGAAATAAAGTAGTAGTGAAAGGAAAAAAACTTCAAAAGTGACAGAAAATAACTACAATTCCTTTTGTTAACTACTTTACCTGCCAGTGGCAGGATATGACACGGTAATATAGGGACCCTCAGAAAGTGACCCTTCAAGGTGGACATAAACAAATTAGCTAGTGTAGTATGTGATGTTCAGTGAATGCTCAATGACTATGGCCAGAATGTTTCAACTATTGCACAATGGTTAGCAAGCTCATTACAAATACCGTTGAGCTTGTGTAGTATATTTGATCTTTACTTAGTGCTCAATTATTATGGCCTTGTGCTAGACTAAACCATACAAGGATTTTCCAACCATAGCACAATGGTGAGCAATTATTTACCCTACTCTGCAGTGTTGGGATATGACACAAGGTCGATTTTGATATGAGGTGCCTCCCAGGAAACAAGCTTATAGTGGGTGAGGATTGCAAAAATTGCTCAGTTCCATCGGTATTCCCCTTCAGGATTGCCTCAGATGCCAAGCAATTAACCCAACCCTTCCCCTTTTTAAGCGAGGGAGTAGGAGTTGCCTAGGGGAAAGATCCTCCAGAACATGAGCCATTAACCACCTAGCATAACTAGTAGCGGTTGTAGTTAATAAACCTTGCTACTTTTACAGCTGAAGTGAGTTTCAGTCTCACAGGGTGCAGCATACCTGTAGCCTTATGTAATACAAAATATATTTAATTAGAAGACATACTTTTGCATTACAAGAGAATTTTGGGGACTGTAGTTCACAAGACCCCCTCACCGTCATCACTACCAACACTCCAAAACATTATTTCAGCCATTACCTCCACCTTTATCCAAAATGTAAGGTTTGAATTCTTACTTTAAAGTACAACTGCCAGGGTGGGAAACAATAATTGCATTACCACCCATAAAACATTGGACACCTCACATGGAATAATGGGTAGCAAGTGAGGCTAGCAGACCATTACTAGTGAGTTTGATTCTCACTGAGTGGCCCATAGAAGTCCCAGCAGTGGGTACTCTTATGCCATAAAAACAGCCTACTGGCTGCATTGTTTATTATAAACAGTTTCTCTTAAATGAATTGCAAATAGATACAGAATTTTGTGAGCACATCAATAATTGTGTGGGTCATAAAGTGTCTGTTAGTTTTTTTCTCTGATCAGTTTATTTGATGCCAAACTGACTCTTTTTATGCAGGAGCAAAATTTATGTTGTTCCAAGTAACTATTCCTATTTAATAATCATTTGTAAACAATTATAGCTTTCAAGTAATTATTCTTAATACAAATAATTTGTACACAGTTATCTGGTTTTAGCTAACTTACTTTATTTTCTTCTTCATCATTATTATTACTACATCACCATTTATTCCTGGATAGTATATTATTTTTTTAATTGCCTCTGCTGAAAAATTATAGAAAATGGCCATTATTTCTTTCAAACCTGGATAGCACAATGTAAGACAAATTTTGTTCTTGGATGGTATGTGCTATTTCTTTATTACTTATATTGTAAAAGTATAGAAAATGGCTTTTATTCGCTTCAAACTTTGCTTTTGTGTTCTGGAAATTAAATTTAGAAATTAACATATTTTCTCTGAAAAAACATAAACTTGTGCATTTTCCTTGTTTAAGATTGAAATAAAACATGAATAAAAATTTACCTGTTTTTATACTAAAGTTATCCAACAGTTCAGTTGACTGGGATTGTAGAATACACCAACTGCATCTCTCTGGAGAAAGACCCACCTAACATCAGTATCCTGATGGCAAAGCTCTAGTTCTGAAGCTCTGGGAAAAGTGGCGTACTCTTTCATTGCCATTGGTCCCAGGTCCACTGTGACCTGGTGTAGGAGCACCTGATAGGGTCCTGCAGGCCAAATAGAACTATTTGAAATTTAAACTATGAACTTATGCTAACTTGAATTCTTAGAAATAGATGTTTGATCATTTAACTGTGTGTAAATGAATGAGTAATGTTGAATAGAATTATTAGTGTTAAATAGCATTACTTGAAACTCTGTACCTAAATTGAATTATTGGTATAACATAGCATTGCTTGAAACAATTTGACTGTGTGCAAATGAATAGTGTTGAATAGAATAATTATACTTATATTATTATACTTTTAATAACTTCACTGTGTACAAACAAAGGATTAATATTGAATAGAATTATTAGTGTTAGATAACAATTCTTGAAACTATTCAACAGTGTAGAAACAATAGCAGTACTAATATGCAAACAAGTGACTGATGTTAAATTGTAATTATTATATATAGCAATTCTTGAAACCATTTAACTGTGTGCAAAAAATAAAAAATTTAAAAAAAAGCTCAGGCTTGTTTAAAAATGTTATCTACAAAAATGTGTTTACAAATCAGATATATATATATAGTGTGTGTGAACAACTTGGTATGAAATAATCTACAATAGTTGATATACCATCAAACCAAATGTTCTTGGAAGTTCTCTATCAGTTACTCAGCACTGAACCTAGTTGGAATGTTCTAGAAAATTGGTAAGTTTTTTTTTTTATCCAGGCCACAAACAAAAACTTTGAAGAGAAAAATAGGATTTTTTTCCCCAACAATTTTCTTTTGGCAGAAACAATTGGAAAATAATTCTCTATCCAAGAAGTAAAAATTTTGTGGCTTAGTGTAATTTCCTTACAATGATGTATTTTCAATTAACCATTCTTAATACTGATAATTTATAAATCTTAATATAGAAAGTAATGTTGGCCACCAAAGTCAAGGGTGACCCGTAGCCTCCCTTTTCAATAGCTATTTCACTGAGGTGTAGGGTAGGGCACTACTCCTTTACCTGGATTGCTCCGCTTTACCCTCGATCCATACATTATAATGCTGAGTGTTAAGCCAGGAGGCATCAAGTACTATTTTTGGAGTCTTTGATATGACTCAACCTGGAATTGAACCCTGGTCTCCCGAGCCATCGGTGAACACTCTACCCACCAGGCCAATGGGCTGGTAAAAATCATCAGATTGCTTTGCATAATTATTCTTATCTTTATACAAATTATTTGTACGTAACTATATGGTTTCAAGTATTCCTATTTAATACTAATTATTTACAAACAAATGTTCTTCCTAATCATTTTAGACAGATAAAGACTCTAATTTGTCACAATATCAATATTTAAAAGCCACTGTATCAAATCATTCTAAACGTCTCCAACAGATCTAATTGGTACTAACACTATGAGTTAGAGTGGACTTTGAAGGAATGGCAATGAAGAAGTGACTCCATATTAACCAGAGCTCAAAAACTGAAGATTCGCCTTCAGAAAGAAGAAAAATGTCTATACTTCCTATAAATGAAATACAATATTTAAGCACTCTAGTGGGATCATGATCTTAACTTAAAAGGTACTCTTATACCAAACTCCTTCAAGAAACAAAAATTACAAAAAGAAACCAGAATTACAAAAGTAATAAGAAAACAGCAAAATGACACTAAAGCAGGCATAGGCAACTTTTTTTTCAAGAAACGAGCTATATAAGACACTGCTAATTATGAATTGGGGCCTACAACTAGAAATATTCTAGGTAATTTTACATTGAAGGTACCTAAAACATTTTTGCTACAGAAAACCGTACACATAAGCATCTGCATTAGGAATTGGGAAAAGATGATTTTTATTTTCTCTTTGGTAAAAAGATCTTTTGTATAAAAAATTGAAATCTTACTCATAACATTCAGAAATCACCATGAACTGCAGTTGGCCCATAACTGCACCAAAGCAATAAACTTGAGTATGCAGTTTTTACATTGTTGGTTTCTCAAAAGTATGGAAATCTCAAAGGTAAACAAGAGGTTATCACTTGATTCCAGATGATGAAACTAGTGAATAAATACACATAATTTGTTTTCCATGCTTATTAATCTCCTAATGATATAAAACACAAGTGTAGCATTCTGTGTGTTTGTATGCATAATATTTAAAAAAGAGAGAATGGATCGTGAAATAATTGCTGTTTTTGTTGTAATCTTTAAAGAAAAAAAATTTAAAGTGAAAAAGAAAGAATGAAATAAATGGAAGAAAGAATGGAAGTTAAAAACTCTGACATTTTTCGTTGTAATCTTTAAAGAAAAAAATTTAAGTGAAAAAGAAAGAACAAATTGTGATTTATGGCTTGCCACATCGAAAGAGAAAAAAAGAAAGCAGAAAGGTGTCAGGGAAAGCAGGCTGACATCACAATGGAACACTTTCTTCAGTTTTTGAGTTTGTCTGCTTTGTTATCTATCTTTTGAATCAATATTGGCAGCAACAAGAAAGAGAAACTGAGAGTCTCCATTCATTAACAACACAGACAATTTAATTTTTTTAGATAATTCTAAGTTTGCTTCATGAAAGTTGTGTTTTTTTTTTTTTTATAACAATAACATACAAGATACTTTTCATTCCATTGATTTCTTTTTAGATTCTAAAATCTTTTTAATTTAGATTATAAAAAAGATATTTTATATTAAATTCAACTGTCATTATTGACAGGTGTATTGTAGTATTTTAATAAATCAAACCAGACATCTCAGTGAGTTTTCAAACCATCTTTCATAGGGAAAAGAAAACTTTTAATACCTTCAAATGTTTCTGTCAAGGTCCCTGAGAGAGGCTTCTAAAATGTTACAACCTCAAAAATACATTTGCGCTGTACTTCTCAGGGACTGCAACTTACTCAAAATTCAAACTTTCTTAGGCTTATTTCAATAAGGGGAAATTTGACCTGATACCTGTCTATCATGTTTCCATACTACTGATGGATTGTCATGGTGTTGATGAGTACCATTACCTAACACATTACTCAATTATAATTTTAATATACAACCTAGACAATCTACTAAATTATTAAACTTCATCAGGTAAAAATTATATATGTATTTGTATAGAAAGTCCACATATACGATGTATGATATTTAAAAAGACAAAAAATTCAATAAAAAGTAACTTATATATGTGTATATGTGTGAGGTTCATTCAATAAATAAGGGAAATTTTGCCTAAGGAGTTTGCAATAATAGGAAGTACTATTTACAGTTTAACCTTAGGAGGTGCCAGTGGTGCAATGGTTATCGTCGTAGGAAATGAACACGGCGACACAAGTTCAAATCCTGGACGAGACTTATTGCATTTCACATAGCACTAATACCCTTGGGAAAGGTATGAATCCAATTATTCTCTCTCCAGCTATGGGTAAATAGTAGGGCAAACTAGGTTCTTCAGCCTTGGTGAGGCAACTAGTCTAGGAGAAGGAAAACTCTGAATTCAAACCTGTTAAACTCTGCTTAAAAATTGACCTTGTGTCATATCCTGCCCGAGTGGAGGGGTTGGGTAAATAGGATTTACAGTTGCACCTTTTTCAATGAAATCAATAACAATGGGTCTTTCCATGTCCCAGAAGAATGTCAACATAACCTTGCCCAGAACTTTTTCTTTACCAGAGAGTGTTTCCACTACATGGACTTTTTGACTCAGGTTCGTGATGGCAAATGCATATTTAGCCCATTTGTAAACATCTTTTTACTAAAGTATGTTTCTCTGTACACATCACACATATTTCTGTAAATTTCATGTGGATGGCAATTGTATCTCTCAGCTATGAAAAATTTGATGACAGACCTCTGTTCAAGCATATTGCACTCTGTCTGATTTGCTGCCATTTTGAATAGCCTCAAAACAAATATTATTGCAAGATTAAAATCATTTATACTATAAACCAATTTCAAACAATGCAGAGTCTACATTTATGAAAAAAATTCTGAAAAAAATTTTTTTTACTTTTTTTAAAAAATTCTCCTTATTTATTGAATGACTGTTGTATGATATTTGTGTGTATATATATATATATATATATATATATATATATATATATATATATACAACAGTTCAGTTAAAGATATGAATGGCTGGACTACTTACACAGCTGAATTGTTTATACTGGTAAAGGTCTGTGTAGAACCAGCCACATTTCTTGGATAAGTATATAACAGATGAATGATGCAGCAGTGAACCAGAGAATCTTTGGAACAACACTCCTCAGGTTTTAAAGTTAGTGTTTTTTCTTCTCAAAAATGGTTACCCTACCAAACCTAGAGAATCCAATCTACCATATTGTTTTATCCATAGCTCAGGGTTGTATACTTAACTATTTGAACCTAATGACAGGGACATACATGCGAGGTGTCTTCAATAAGTTTCCAGGCTTTTTTTGTACAGGCATTTAAAATTATCGTAGACTCTTGAAAATTCAGTATGTTATTGCTATTCATCTTATGAGATGACAGACCAAATTTTTTTTTAAAATTGTTTTATGATAGTTGTGTATTATTATACTAGAGTATTGCTAATTTTGCTTCTGCATCTCGTATGTGTGTGTGTGTGTATATATATATATATATATATATATATATATATATATAAGGCTCTAGAAAGGTGACCTAAAAAATGCTTACTCATATGAGTAAGCATTTTTAGGTCACCTTTCTAGACAACATTCTATGTAGGCAAAGCAGTGCCATCCCTAAGAAAGGTTGCTTTGATGTTACTATCTCTTCCTTGCTATGGGAAATTTGTAATCTGCATATTGTGCAAGAGCTTGTGACTTGTCTTAAGTGGTGATTGCTTGTGTGAAACAATACACCCTCTCTCCACCATACTAAAATTGTCTGTACAGGTGCAGTTCACATCATACATCAAATGTTAGAGTGGTCACAAATATGTGCTAGATGACTGTTGTGGATCCCAAGACAAATTTTTGTTTTTTGGCTGGCTAGATGGATGTTGTTGACCCCAAGAGAGGGTTCATCAGCCCTTCAACAAGTTTTGTTTTTTGGCCTGTTGAGTAACTAGCTACCTCCTCTCTAAACAAACCTGGTGAGAAAAAAGGTTTATTAACTGATGAACTGATTTTTTTTTTTTTTTCAAGCTAAACTCCAACAGTTTATCTTGGCTATGCAAATATTAATTGCAAATTTATCATACACATCATAAACAAAAAAGTTTAAATAATTATAATTTACATAGTATATAACTATATAAATAATAATCATTATTGGGCTAATGAGTAGAGTGTTTGCAAATGGTCCATGAGACTGGAGTTCAATCCCAGGTCAAGTAGAACAATCCAAGGAATGGAGTCGCACCTTCCCCTACACCTCGGTGTAGTATTTATTGAAAAGGGAACCTTTGAGTCACCAACTTTTTACTTTTATATATCATCATCATCATCATCAAGTCTCGCTGACAACACAGATTTTCCTGATTCTCTTTCTCTCTCACTCTCTTCATCCATCCCTATCATCTGTCACTCCCAGCAAGTCTAGTGTAGATAAATTCTTGCTGATCAGCCAACACTGGCATGTCCATGTGTAAGGATTCATAGAAAAACGTCACTAATTAGTTCAGCCTTGCTTCTCCAGCAATGTCCTACATGTCTTGTTTGCCTTACTTGGATGATTTTTGAGATGGGAGGTAAGTGGCTGTACAGCTATGGTTTTGTGGGGTGTTGCTTCCAGGATTTGTTCAAAATAGCTACATTCATTAATAGAAATATGTATTTTATAATGACAATCTGTTTTTAATTTCAAATGCATTGTGATAATGCTCTAATGGCTGTAGGTATTGGTATACTTATAATGCATTAGTGCATCAATAGATACACCAACCTTGAATGTTTGATAAAGAAAGACAAACTATTAGCTTACATGAATACTAAACATGTAAATATTTAATAAATTGACGAGATAACATGTTCCAAACCATAAAACGACACACAATGCTCAAAGAGCAACAAAATTGTTTGGTCATAAGAAGAATAGAGTAAAATATTGTCTCGCTTATGTTTGGATAGTCTTCATGGCTGTAGGTTTTTATCTCACTAGAGAGAGATAAGAGTAGGTGTCCAGGGCACTGTCAATAATACCCGTAAAAAGAGTCTCATTTCTCACCTGATCAACGGTCACAAGATGAAAGAGGCGATGTCTCACAAGATCAATGGAGACACACCTCTGAACCAAAAAAAAGACACTTCCTTCAAACCCTTCAATGCCAAACGTTAAATGTAAACAATAATATACTCATGTAAGAGTGCAAAACATACATATATATATATATATATGAAATATATGTATATATATATATATGTGTGTGTGTGTGTGTGTAAAATGAATATATATGTCCATATATGCAAATTTCATTAAACATAATAGACATTTTATGCCTAAACATAATAGACATTTTATTATTTTGATGTTCGAGTATTGTTGTGTTGTCGGTGAGAATTTTTCAAAGTTGTGTTGTTGGGCATGAATGTTTTTTTAAATGTTTAAATAATAAACAAAAACTTCAGATTCTCAAAGCACTATATATTAGAAACCTGCAACCAGCACTTAATAGAATTAATTTTCAAACCAGTGTTAACGTACTTAAATGTCTTTAGCTACTGGCACTATTTACAGAATTACATTTAAAAGCAAACACCATAATCTCCAACAGCAAAGACGTCCTTACACAGTAGTAATTTGCTAAAACAAAAGTTACATCACTTTTGTAATAGATTCTCCCCTGATGATGGCCCAAAGTCGAGCAGAAAGTACTAGGGATACATACAACTATGGACAATACCTAAATCAATTCCCCCCGAATACGATAAAAGTAATACGGGAATTCAAACGGATCCAGAAGAAAATATGTAGGCATAAAATGTCTATAATGTTTAATGAAATTTGCATTAACGAAGAAATGCTGCCAAAATATACATATGTCCATATATATAAATATGAAATGAATAAATATATATATTTAGATAAAAGTAAGTAACGTTTGCAAACTTAGTCAAGGGTAACCTGAAGGCTCCCTTTTCAATAGCTATAACATAGAGGTGTAGGAGAAGGCGCTACTCCATTCCCTGGATTGCTCCACTTTACCCTTGATCCTTACCTCATAATGTAGAGTGTTAAGCAAGGTGGCATCAAGTACCATTTTTTGAGTCTTTGGTATGACTCAACCAGGGATTGAACCCCAATCCCCCATACCATTTGCAAACACACTACTCATTAGTCCATAAAAATATATATATATATATATATATATATAAATGTATATATTATATATACAAAGATATATATATAATAAATGTACATATATAAAATAAATATGGATATAAATATATATATGTAATGAATTGTTGATGTGGCATATCCATTAGTTGAAAGAATGTCTGGACAAAGTGTCTGGTTAATTTCATATATATATATATACCACTCTCTTGTGAGAGCACCTGCTTTAATGTGTTTGGTTAGATTTGAAGAGAGTGTTTCAAATTACCCGTGACTTCATTTGCTTGTTTGTTTTTATGGATTTTTTCACAATGTTCTTTTCTAGGGGCGGCCTTTCAAATCAGCTTAGTTTTGTTTTCAAGTTCATTTGTTTGCATAGATGTTTTATGGTTGTCAATTTTTATTTTTTCCAGGTTGGGTGGTTAAGTTTCATATTAAGTCCTAATGGCACAGATGTTTTCAGACTTTTTACCCATTTATCTTTTTTATTTGATCTTATTCTATTTATTTTATTTTTATTTTTTTCGATTATTGATTTCATATTTGTATCTTTTACTTTTCTTTCTATGATTGTGAATTTTACATTACTATTAAAGTCATGAAGTGTTGTTTGATTAATATTAGATTGTTTTGATCCATAGATTTGATCCTGTGTCTATAGCTACTTACTCTAAAATAAAATGGCCATTCTGGCTTTCCAATATATTGTTTTTGGCAACAAGTGCATTCCAGTAAGTGAATAATATTTTTACTTTTACTATTTGATTCGTAATAAATTTTAAAAGTCTTTTTGGGTATGAAATGAGTGAATGAGTTGGTTGATTTGTTTGCAACATAGGTTGTTCTTGATATTGCATGGTTGGCAAAATTTAGTGGATTTTATTGTGGGTTTCCTATAGATTACTTTATTGTTTAGTGTGTTACCAATCATTTCTCTGAGGTTATTAGCTTGACAATTGGTTAGTAAACCTGGTTCTTAAAAATATCTTATAAGTTGGGGTTTACTTTCAAAATATCTCAACGGTTCTTGATTATCTAGGCTAGTGGTTGGAAAGTGTTGTTGAATGTTATTACAAAGGAGATGCAATTCATCTTCACTTTTGGTCTTACTTTTAAGGTGTCTTGTTTAGGAGTGGAGATGGCTTGAGTTGTCTGATTTTTGATTAATATATGGGGATATTCCTGTGCTGAGAACTCTTCTTTAAATTTATCACTGTCTTTTTAATTCATTGTCATCTGTGAAGATTCTTCTTAGGTGAAATCTGATCGAATTGTGCATTATATTTAGATCAGTTTGGAAATAATTTAATTTTGCCTCTCCACCTATGTATGTGATGAATATGTCATCAATGTATTTTACCTAAGAGAAGCAGTCATTTTTAATTTCCGAGTAAATATACATGTTTTCAAATTTTTCCAAGTAGATAGTTGTGTATGAAGGGGTTGCAACAGTACCCATGGCACATCTTTTGTTTGCATGAAGTGTCAACCGTTAAATTTGAAGTTATTTAATGTTAGTATGCATTGTATTAGTGTTTTTATTACTTCAGTAGGATGGTATTGTAGAGTAGCTAGCACCCCTTCAGTGCTCTACCAGATGACTGGGCTCATAACCTTAAATAGCCTATGATTAAGGACATCAACAGTTGATTAATAAGCTGATATTAAGCTGATTTATATTTGGACTGATCTCACTTTGTTTGGCTATATAGCATTTTGACCCTCCCCTATTCCTTGTAAGTTGTCTTGTTAATTGTTTGTAACTTATTGTTCTGTGTTTTTTGTATTTATCCATTAGCACCAGATACTGGCACTGAATAAATATATTAAGCACCCAGTCTTCTCTGTGTATCATTCACCTCAACAATACAACAGATGGTTTTTACTATTCTATGTTATCTCTTCAAGCTAAAAGTCCCTTGTTTTGTTTAATATTGGAGTATAGGGATCTAACATCCATTGTAACTAGAATCACATCTTGAGGTTTGATGTTGATTTTGTTTAGAAAGTCCATCGTATCATGTATGAAGGCCTTTACTTCCTTAGCAAGTGGTTGTATGTAGTGATCTATATATTTGGATAGTTTGGTTGTATGGTTGTTTATTGAGGAAATTACTGGTCTTCCATGGTTATTTATTTTATGTATTTTTATTGTAGATTGAAGTAAGCAAGTTTTGTATTGCTGGGTTTTAATATCTCTGATGTTTCTTTGTCAAGATTTTTCCAACCATATTATTTAATAAATTTATCATGGAGTCTTGATGATCTTTGAAGGGGTTGGTTGGAATACTTTTATATATATATATATATATTATATGAATGTAGCAATCAAAACTTTAAAATAATGTCAATATACCAAACTGATGACTGCTTATTATTCCAAATAAAAGAAAAAACTTCATAGATAGATTTAAACCTATATTAAACAGAGCCTAACTTCACACACACACATAAAAGTAAAGTTGGCAACCTTTAGTCGAGGATGACCCAAAGGCACCCTTTTCAATAGTTACAACACCAAAGTGTAAGGGAGGGTGCTACTCCTTACCCAGGATTGCTACACTTTACCCTTAATATGTACCTTATAATGCAGAATGTTAGGCAAAGAGGTATCAAATACCATTTTTAAAGTCTTTGGTATAACCCAACCTGGAATTGAACCCCAGTCTCCCAGACCATTAGCGAACACTCTATCCACCTGGCCAATAAGCCAATTACACACACATGCATACATACAAATAGAACCAAATTTCACATGCATGCATACACACACACACAAACACACACATGTGCAAACATATACACATATAAACTATCTTAAGATATATCTGTGTAATTACATGCATTCTCACGCATGTTAAACTCAGAGAAAACAAGAAAGGAAAAAACAACAACCCTAAAAATATATTTGTGTATTCTCATGTAGTTCCCATTTAGCTTTTTCTTTATGTGTTTTGTTAGCATCCAGGTGATATGTCCAAATAGTAATATTGCCATAGCCACAGTGTGGAAGAAATCTTTTTTATTTTATCAGAGATCAGATTTCCATATGATTGATAAACTGTCAATAGCCATTCACGCCTTCATAAAGTGTATGTTGACACAGCTTTCTGTAGATAAGATATTGCTGCCAAAGTAAGTGAAGGGGTCTACTAATTCCATAGGCTTGCCACTTAAAGTGGAGATTACTCCTTGTTGAAAATGCATGAACTCTATTTTATTTGTGTTACCATAAAGGCCAATACCTCCTGCTACTCTCTCCAGGTTTTGCAGCAGAGATTTGACTTGGGCAGGTGTATTTGTGAGAAGGTCTAGATCATCTGCAAAGCCTGCATCGGTAATAGTTTCTGTGGGATATCATCTGCTTCTTGTCTTTTTTTAGTGTGAAATCACTTTCTTTTATTAGATCAATTGATGTTCGAAGTACATAGTCTAAGTAGACTCTTTCCACTATTCTTTCCACTTCTGAAGTCTTTCTTCTTGAGTGGCAGCTTTTAGTTTTGTTCTTGAGATGTTATTATTTCCAACCACTTCATTTACTGTCTGCCATGCTAATCATGATTGTCTATCTTCTACTGAGTTCTTATTTTATTGATTTGGCCTTGAACATATTCTTGTTGTTCTTTTTGATATGTGTTCTCTCTTGACTTTCCCAAGTTTCTGCACATTAGCTTTTGTTGGATTTCTTTTATTAAGCAAAGATGCTTTTTTAATATTTTCCTGTTTTTCTCTAACTGTTACTGACTCCCATAGAATTTTACATTTGGCTCTTGGTTTCACTAGTATGCACTCAGCTGCTGCTTCTATATGTGTGGTAACAAAGTTTTCATATTCATCATTCAGAGTAAGTCTTTCAGGTATCTACTGAAGAGTACTCATACTCAATATATATATATAACATTAAAAAAATAATAGACTCTTAGAATAAGGAGCTTTAATTCTTAACATTGATCATATCACTCAAGAGATAATTGTTTTCAAAATCAAGAAAGAATTGTCAAGCAATTCTACAAGATTTGCTATTTATAGTAAAACCATTAACAACTGAAACTTGTCTTTGAATCAATACTTGTGAAATCCTTTGAGGTATAATCAGCCATATTTACATTTCTGTTGTGCTCAGATTGTTCTGTGAGGAATGACTAAATAGAAGTGTAGGAATAAAGGTTACATTCTTCTTGAAATCATTCGACTCATCAATGGAAGAATTGTTTTTGTGTTTTAGGTAAAGAAGAAAAGTACGTCATAGTGAAATGTATTTTTACTTTTTGTTTAACATTTACCTCATAAGCAAAGATATTCAATCTCACACACACACACACACACACACATGTACATATACCCACACACATACACAAGCATGCAGGGATGCATATATACACATGCACATGGGAACACAACAAATGCACATACCTACAAACACAAGCACAAACATGAATGTGTGAATACACATGCACGCACTAACATAACAACACACATCAACATATGTACACATACAAATACATGTACATAAACAAATGCACATATATATATAAACATTAACAAAAACACTTTTGTACACATATATAGACATGCATATTCACAAACACACATGTATAAATGCACATATATATGCACATACACATACACACACGTATAAAAGCACACATATATACACATACACACATGTATGAATGCACACATATAGGCTCATGCACATACACACATATATGAAAGCACACATATATACACATACACGCATGTATGAATTCACACATATATACACATGCACATACACACACGTATGAAAGCACACATATATACACATACACATATGTATGAATGCATACATATATATATATATATATATACACATCCACATACACAAACACACATGTATGATGCACACATATATATATACACATCCACATCCACATACACAAATGTATGAAAGCACGCATATATACACATACACATGCACAAACATACATATATGTATGCATGCATATATATACACATCCACATCCACAAACATACATGTATGATGCACACATATATACACATGCACATACATAAACACACGTGTATGAATGATATGTATGTGTAAGCAGGCTTTGTCATTAAATAACCTATAGAGATTGATATGCCATTAAACCCAACCAACCAACCAACATGTATGATGCACACATATATATACACATGCACATACATAAACACACATGTATGAATGCACACATACACACACACATATATAATAGGTTGGTTGGTTGGTTTTTTACAGCCAATGACCATTCCAGTTATTTAAAGACAATTTTTTTTCAAGTAGATCTACGATTTCAAGTAACTAATGATAATAATCATTTGTAAACAATTATTGCTCCAAGTAGCAATTCTTAATACAAATAACTCGTATACAGTTTTATGTATTGACTCAAATCCTCCACTCTGGGCAGGATGAGACACAAGGTCAATTTGGACACTAGATGGCAACTACACAAGAATGTTGCGAGCAGTATTAAACAAGTCCTGGTGGCAACACCCAACAAAGCACCAACCATACTGCCACCTGCCTCCCATCACAAAAACTATCCAAGTTAGATGAGCCAGGCATGCAGGACACTGCTGGAGGAGCAGGGACGAGCTCATAAGTGATGTACTCCTATGGACCCCCACATATGGACGAGCTAAAGCAGGACGACCAGCTAGAACATACATACAGCAGTTATGTGAGGATACGAGATGTAGCCCAGAAGACCTGCCAGAGGCAATGAACAATAGGCAAAAGTGGCGAGAGAGGGTCAAGGATATCCGTGTTAGCAGCACGACATGATGATGATGATGACTGCTGGTTTGAATTCAGAGAAATAGGCATTGGGATGATTGTGATACACCAATCCTTCTACACGGGAAGAGATTTCTGTCTTCATATCTAAATTTTAATTAGTGCATAACAAGGATAGATGGAGAGAAGGGAAGATTGTGTTGCACCAATCCTTCAACATGGGAAGAGATTTCTGCCTCAATGATGTTTAAACTTTGATTAGAACATCTCAAGGGCAGAAGGAAAGAAATGTGCATTGGGAAGATTATGTTGCACCAATCCTACATGAGATAAGATTCTTGCCTTAATGATATTTAAACTTTAGTGTATCACAAGGGTAGATGGAGAGAAGGGAAGATTGTGTTGCACTAATCCTTCCACCTGTGAAGAAATTTCTACTTTGATGATATATGAATTTTAATTGGTGTATCACAAGGACAAATGGAGAGAAGGGAAGATTGTGTTGTACCAATCCTTCCATATGTGAAAAGATTTCTGCCTTGATTAAAGTATCGCTGATGAAGAGAAATGAGTTTTGGGATGATTGTATTGCACCAATCCTCTACATATGAAAAGATTTCTGCCTTGATGATATTTAAACTTGAATTAGTTCATCACAAAGACAGATAGAGAGAAAAGGGGGAAAGTGTTGCACCAATCCTTCTATAAGGGAAAAGATTTCTGTCTTGATGATATTTAAACTTTAATTAGTTCATTATAAAGGTTTGATGGAGAGAAATAGGCTTTGAGAAGATTGTGTTGCACCAATATTTCTACATGGGATAAAATTTCTACCTTGATAATATTTAAACTTTAATTAGTGCATCACAAAGGTTTCATGAAGAAAAATGGGCTTTGGGAAGATTGTGTTGCACCAATCCTTCTACATGGGAAGAGATTTCTGCTTTGATTATATTTAAACTTGAATTAGTGCAACACAAGGATAGATGGAGAGAAATGAGCAATGGGAAGATTGTGTTGTACTCAACAATCCTTCTGATGAGAAGTGCCTTCTCTCTTGAAGATATTAAAGCTTCATTTAGTACATCATAAGTCTCAGTTAGATGAAATAGGGATAAAAAAAGATTAGTGTTGCAACAATACTTCCAGTGGAAAGTCTTTTACCTTGAACATTACTATGCTTTTAACAAGGCTTGAACAGCACCTGGTTGTACTGATGAGAAATACACAACTTCCTCAGCTACCAAGCTGATATCTAAGCTGAATGCATATTTCAGAAATTATATTATTTGCAGCTTTCAAGTTAAGTGTCTTATCAGATGGACTGCACAGGTTTGATAACTATATTTTTACCAGGTGTTATGAGCAGGAAATTACCAAATTTCATAAAATATATTATCAAAACATCTGGCTTATTCAATAATGGAATTAAACTCTCTCTCTCTCTCTCTCTCTCTCTCTATATATATATATATATATATATATATATATATATATATATATATATGTGTGTGTGTGTGTGTGTGTGTGTGTGTGTGTGAGTATACATATCATGTATATCTAGGTAGCATTTTCTCTTTTAAACATGTTTGATTAAATAGGACAGACACTTTGTATCAGCCGATTCTTTTACCTATTTAATTTAGTTTGGTTTGGTTTGGTTTGGTTGTGCTTTATGACATATCAAACCTTATGGATTATTTAAAGCCAAATCTTGTTTATACATATATATATATGATCTGTTCAAGTCTCTGTATGAGTTGTTTGACTTTTGGAGGATATGAGTTCAGGAAGGTGCCATATGTTTCCAAAGTACTTTCTGCCCCAACTGAAGCGATCTTCAGGGGAGCAAATAAGGAAATGACACATGCAATGACAATAGTCACATTGAGAGGTTTGTTCCGGAATAACATTATCATCACACCTTCTGATAAAGATGATAGTATTGTCATTATTGATTCTACTTATTATAACAACAAAATAATGGAATTATTGAATGAGAAAAACACATACAAATTTCTCTACAAACCATAAATAAGAATATAGATGTTTCTAAAAAGCCCTATCAAAAAATAACTAATCACAAAAGAAGACAAATTCTGGTTATCATTTATAGATTATAACCCCAAAATCCTTAAAATTCGTGGTCTTCCTAAAACTCATAAATCAGGAATTTCTTTTATGGACAATTATTTCTAACATCAGATCCAACCCCTTCATAACATTGCAAAATCTTCAGCCAAAATGGTATCTCTTATGCTTGATTAGCAATTTGCACATCGAAAACTTGAAAAATCAATCATTTAAACATAAAAAACAAATCTCTTGCAAATCTCAATATAAAATCATTATACACTAATATTCCTGTTTACAAATATATCAAATGTTTAGAAATTCACCTCAAACAAACATTACATTACCTTTACCTGTTTACAAAATAATTAAGATTTACACAATATTGCTTTTTTGATATAATGGTATTTTTTATAAACAAAAATCTGGTTTATCCATAGGTTCACTACTTAGTGTGGTACTTGCATGCCTTTTCCTTGAATTTTTAGAATCTGGTCCCTTTAAATTTATAATTTATAATACCCAAAGATTCTATTTCTGTTATATAGATGATATATAACTTATATATCCATAGAATAATGACTTAACAAAATTTATGGATAGATTAAACAATATTGAACCTACTATAGATTTTACTTATGAATTAAAAAATAACAACACCTTACCTTTTTGGACATTTTACTAATAAATAATAACAACAAACTAGAATTTAAACTTCATCACAAATCCACTTATGAAAATGACAACATATATTTTTACTCATATCATAAAACCAAAATAAAGAGGGGAATAATCATAGGTAGCCAATGGTCCGGGAGATCGAGGTTCAATCCCAGGTTGCGTCATACCAAAGACTTTAAAAATGGTACTTGATACCTCCTTGCTTAACACTCAGCAATATAAGGTATGTATCAAGGGTAAAGTGGAGCAATCCAGGGAAAGGAGTAGCACCCTCCCCTACACCTCAGTGTAGTAGCTATTGAAAAGGGAGCCTTCTGGTCACCCTCGACTATAGTTGCCAACTTTACATACTTTACTTTGGAGCTCTTAGGATTTGCAACTCCAAATTTTTAAAGGATGAAAGTGACTATATAAAAAATTCTTTTGTGCAATTTTAATATCCAAAATTTTTTATACATGGCACCAAAACAAAATTCTCAAAATTCACAAAGGTTCTCCAAAAATTTCAAACAATAATTTTTCAAATAACAATTCATTACATAGATATATTATTTTTCTTAACAATTCAACCACAAACATCATTGAAAAAAAATCTTGGAATTAAAACAATCACCAACTCTTCAGAGACAATAAAGAATTTAATCAGTAACAAAAGTAACAATACCCACATCAAATCCAGAGCAAAAGTTGTAAACAAATGAAATTGGATACATATGCATTAATTTCTGAGTTGACGTTGAGTTACAGGCTTGGCCTAGAGGTATGTCATCAGCTTAATGTAAAGTTAGGCAGGTTTTGATCCCGGCTTGGAGCGGCTCACATGTCTAACCACACAGAAGAGTTGTGATACAATGAAACAGTTTGTCTGAGGATGAAAAAAAATATATATATATATATATATATATATATATATATATGCAAATTTTGTTGAACATAAGAGATATTTTCTGTCTACTTATTTTCTTCTGGATCTGTTCGTATTGCTGTATTGTTTTTATCATATTCAGCAGGAATTGATTAATGTATCTTCCATATATATCCCTCGTACTTTCTGTCTGACTTTGGGCCATCATCAGGGGAGGATCTATTACAAAAGTGATGTAACTTTTGTTTTAGCATATTATTACTGTGTAAGGGCATCTTTATCGTTTCAAGTATATAGCATTTGCTTTTAAATGGGGTTCTATAAATAGTGTCAGTAGCTAAAGACGTTTAAGTACATTAGCACTGGTTTGAAAATTAATTCTGTTACGTGTCGGTTGCATGTTTCTAATATGTAGTGCTTCGAGAATCTGTAGTTTTTGTTTATTATTTTGATGTTCTAATATTGTTGTGTTGTCGGTGAGAATTTTTCGTAATTATGTTGTTGGACATGAATATTTTTTAAATGCTGAGCTATTGAACTTGTATTAGAAAGGGGCATTGTAAGTCTCTTCGACAGGGTAGTTGAGGTTAAACCAATATATATATATTATTATTATCAGAGATACAATCTCCTAAAGGACATTTAAATTGATATATAACGTTGGTTTTTTGAAAAACCCCAATCGAGGGAGAGGAATTATTTCTAATGACCAAGTTGGAGTTTTAAATTTATTATGATATATAATAAGTTTTATCTTTTTATTAGGATCAGTGGGAAGTATGTTTCTATGAATCAATGTTTTCAATATTTTTTCATCTGATTTATAATTGTAGTGCATTTGGTTACGGTAAAAAAGTTTGATATATGTTTGTTGACTGGGTGGAGTAGAACAGTGTTTATTTTGTTGGTTAACATCTTTAGTCATACGTTTAATTTGTTCATCAACAATATAGTTAGGAAATCCATTATTGATGAGAGCCTGTTTTATGTTTTCTACCTCTTTATAAAATATTGTTTTCAAGGAGGAGATCAGTTTGGCACGGAATATCAGATAATTAATAATTGCTTTTTTATATCTAAAGGGGCATTCACTTTTAAAGTTGAGGGTACAGGAGTTATTACTAGAGGTTTTTTTGTAAGTATTGGTAGTGAAGTTATTATTATTGTTAGTATCATTGATAAAATAAAACAGTGCTCAATACAAAAAGTTGTAATTTACTAAGTGCTTGGTGGCACAAGGCCATATAAATGGGGCACGCAATGAGAATCAAACTCACTCATGAAGGTTTGCTAGTCTAGCTTGCTAACCATTACACCACCAGAGGTGACCCTCAATACAAAAAGTAGTAATTTACTAAGAGCTTTGTGGTACAAGGCCAAATTGTTATGAAATAGCCGAGGGATTTCGGTTCATGCCTTTGAGTTTAGTTAGGCTGAGAACCTTTCGGCTCAGCACATGGGTTGTTTTGGTGTAAGATTGAAGCAGGTGTTAACGCGGGTGCGCGAGCGGATGGAGGTGTCACTCAGATGTCATAACAGTCCGAGATGATACTGAGTGACAAGGTGCGGGTGACGTCACACACCGGAAGCACGCGGAAGTTTGTGTGAGAATTTGAAGAAAATAAGAGTCGGGTTTTAGATGCCAAACGAGAAGGATCGATTTTGGAGCTCGCAGGCGCGAGGCGAACGTGTGCCCGATGAGGGCCGCTTGAGTAGGGGGCCAAATGAATAAGACAGCATAGAAGATTGTGTCTCTCCTCCTTACGTCGAAACCTTTAACTCAAAGTTAATAAAAAGGTTTTGTACCTGAACAAGAAGTAGTTACGTGTTTTTGAGATTCCTGTTCTTTATATATTCTATCGTTATGAACATTACATGTCTATTTCGCACATGGCCATATTCGTATATATGGCTACGCAACAAAATGAATGGGGCACCTAATGAGAATCAAACTCACTCATGAAGGTTTGCTAGTCTAGCTTGCTAACCATTACACCACCAGAGATGACCCTCAATACAAAAAGTATATTGTAATGCAAATATAACAATATTAAAAAGAAAAAATAACCCAACTCACAACTGTGTTTCTCAATCTTTTGATATATATATATATATATATATGTGTGTGTGTGTGTGTGTGCATGAAAAACAAACAACAATCAAGAATGTATGTCAGCAATTGGGTTAGTAGATAAGCATTGCTGATGTCAAGATGTCTACATTTGCAAGCAATATATATAAAGAGATATATGAACAATTTATTCATGCATGTCATTGTTTTAAATGTAAATGTATTAATAGAGTTCACAATCATTTTAAACAGAGAAACACTTCATACTTTGTTGCAATATTAATCTTTTAAGAACTAATGCATTAATAGAATGTGCAATCATTTTAAAGTAGTAAATACTTCATACTTAGTTGCAGTCTCAATGTTTTAAGAACTAATGTATTCATGTAGTTCACAATCAATTTAAACAGGTAAATATCTTATAGTTTGCTGCAATGTGTTCACTAATGGTCTGGGAGACCAGGGTTCAATCCCAGGTCATGTCATACCAAAGACTTTAAAAATGGTACTTGATACTTCCTTGCTTAACACTCAGTATTATAAGGTACATATCAAGGGTAAAGTGGAGCAATCAGGGAAAGGAGTAGCACCCTCCCCTACACCTCAGTGTAGTAGCTATTGAAAAAGGAGCCTTCTGGTCACCCTCGACTATGGTCGCCAACAACTTTTTTATTAATGTACTCCAAAATCATATTAAATATCATATGAAACAGATCTATTTGATCCATAGATGGGATCCTAACAAGTACTACTACTCTGGATCAGAGTGGAGCAGGGGGTAATGGAAATAAAAGGATGACCCGGGATTCCCCAGAACTCCAAAACTGGAACCTCACTACAGGATAGAATTTAGTGACATACCGAGCTCATGGATCTGGTTTGCATGACAAGCTAGATTACCAAGGTGCAATGGCAAGAACACCCCCACCCAAAGATGCATTATTTTGAAAGATCAAATTTGTGTTACATTAAGCCTTATAAAATATATGGATACTAATGTACTAAGCTTTGTTGTAAGCTCAAATTCAAATCTTACACATGGAAAATTCATTCCAGCCTCAAACATCACTAAAGTATTATACTGATGAGAAGCGAAAATATTAATTTCTCTGACAATATTGCTTCGGGTGTTTTTTTTTAACTTTAATTCAATTATCAGAATGGAGTTGTTTTTTATTACTGAAATTGTTGTCTTTTGAATGTTGAATAAAATAAAAATGAAAAGTTATTGATTTATATATATGAGAGTGGACTGAAAAGTTCATATGATGACTTCATCTCTACTATTGATGATTTTTTGACACATGGAATCCAAGTACTGCAACAGCAATGGAAGAAGTGGATTGCAAGGCGGATTATATTGAAAAATAAACCTAATTTGATGACATTCTATGAGACTATCTTAGTCAGCCTATCAACTTTTCAAATGACTCTTGTATACCAGTTCATTGGCATATTGGTTAGTATGTTCACCAATGGTCCAGCAGACCAAGGGTCAATCCCAGGTCAAGTCATACCAAAGACTCAAATCATGGTACTTGATGCCTCCTTGCTTAACACTCAGCTTTATAAGGTATGGATCAAGGGTAAGTGGAGCAATCCAGGAAAAGGAGTAACACCCTCCCTTACACCTTGGTGTCATAGCTTTTGCAAAGGAAGCCTTCAGGTTGCAATCAACTATGGTCAGCCAATTTATATATATATATATATATATATATATATAATGCTAGCACTGTCTATATATCTGTTTGCTTTCTATGCTTTCCCAGTCCATTGTAGATCCCAAATCTTAAACAAATTAAGAATCACCATGTTTCAAAGATAGTTTTTTATCAAAAAAGACTGGGGACAAGAAGTACTCAGTCCAGGTGCCAAATATTTTGTGTTACACTTGAATGACATATAGCAAGTTTTCATGTAGTTCTTTTTGCAAGTAATTCGTAGCTGAAGTACCCACCTATATAGAGTAAGAGGTCAAAACTTGGATATTAGCTGGTTATAATGATAGTAACACTATTTCTTTGTACATGTGGTGAGGTGGTAAGTGTTGTTTCTGTTTGTATTATTTTGAAAATACGAAAACAAAGCATGGCATTATATTTTCAAAAATTTTTTTTAGAATTATTGTTTGCTGGAAGCTCCTTATCTGACAAAAGGAGCAGTACCAAAAGTTTTTTAAGATGTCGAAGACACCTATATGCAGGTATGTAAAATGTTGACTTAGGAATGACCCTGAGGTTATCAGGTGCAGGCTGAGGAAGTGCTGGATGAAAAGAAATATCTGTTAATGGCTAATACAATTACAGGAAGAAGTATATATTTACCCAATACCTCTTCCACAAGCAGGATATGACACAAGATGAATTTCTATGCAGAATATAGCTGTTTGGAATCAAGAGTTTTCTTCTTCTAGACTGGTTGCCTTACTGAGGTTAAAGAACCTAATTTTCCCTATTTACCCAGAGCTTGTGGGAGAGGAGATGGATTCATACCTTTCTAAAGGGCATTAGTACAAAGTGAAATGCAAACAGACTTGTCCAGGATTTTAATTTGGTTTGCCAATTGCATTTCTGTTGTACTCCCTACATAATGGACTCACCCTCCTCAATAAATACACGTCAACGAGAGCATCAGACAAAGTTCACAAATCTGCATGATACAATCACGTATGATACCATTTGCGTAGTGGATGGATAGTCACTACCCCACTGGACTCTCAGCTTCCTATCAACTAACTACTGTTTAAACAGGTTCATTTGTATCTTGTTTCTGTTGCTTGAATATATATGTTTTTCTATTAAACCTTTTGTGTTCCCCATGTCTTTCTTTTGTCAGCATCACAACAATTTCCTACCTCAATAACTGTTATACTACGTGTGTCTAAATCACTGTAGAAGTATCTTCATCCTCTGCCAACCTGTGCACAAGTCTCCTATCTATATGAAGTCTGTATTTATCAACACTTGATTTCCAGTATGGGACATTTTGTTTACTCTACGAATCCTCTCCATGTATTTTTTAATGACACTTGCACTTCCTTATTCAGCACCCAATGATATCATGGTTATTTCCAGGTCGTTATACCATACATTTACTGCATATGATGACACATGTTCAATGACACCCAACCATCATACTACATCATCAAAGACACCTGGAAAGATGGAGTGTAAACCATATGTTTCATAACAGAAACAAAGCTGGTATAAAAATAGGTCCCACATACTGGAGAGGGACACTCACTCATATACTGGGAAAGAATGTGGCTAGACACATGCTGCTAGGGAAAGAATGAATGGCTTAAAGATACAGGGTTAGAATAAGCAATTAACCAAGATTTCCTCTTGTCTAGAAAACTGGCTGAAAGACCACTGACCGACATCCCCAACCTGCCTCTGAAAGTAATAAAGTTTCTACAATTTTTTTGAAGACTTTTGTATCTTTCTTTAAAGATGACCACCAGACATAAACAACACTGCTGCAGTAGACTGGTCCCATTTTGAATTTGTAAATAGATTCAGATAAAGAGATAAAAGTTTCAAGTTAAGCTTATAACTATGTATCAGGATAGGAACCAATTGATGCAATTCATTTGATTGATAGATTGATATGTGCAAACTGAGATAGATAGATAGATCTGCAACCTAATAAAGAAAACGCATTTATTTTTCAACATCATCTTCTTCTTTTTGAATGAATTTATTTCAATGGGGAATATTAGTCTTATAAATACAACATTCTACCATAAGAGTTTCAAGCTAAAATCAAGTTATTAACTATTCATCAGTATATGACCTTACTGAAGCACCCTGTGAGATAGGTAGATAGATATGAACAAACTGTGATAGATAGATAGATTTATTCATAAGTTCATATTGTACCATCAACAATGAAACTTACACATTGTGGATCTTATATTTTTAGAGTTAATTTTTGCAAACACTTTATTCAAACCAACTGAAAATCTGCTCTATTATCATAATTTCATCTGTCCTACTTTTTATCACAGCAGTCAACATCATCACTAAGTTGATAGTGCAGATTCTCTTTGATTCAATTTTGCATTCTATCCCTTGATAAGTCCTCTAGATGCTGTCCAGTGTTCACATCAAGCTAATGAATCTAAGTTCTTACTGGTCGACTAACATTGTTTTGTTCATGAGTAGGAGTCCATTGGAAAAAATTGCTCATGAGTCTGTCATTTTTCCAGCTGTGTTCAGAATGTCTTGCTAATCTCACTCAGATGGTTTATGAGATGGGAGGTAAGTGGCCATACAACTGCTTTTTGTGGGATGCCGCTTCCAGGATTTGTTTGAAACAGCATACAACACCCTTGTGTAGTTCCCATCTCCTTTTTTCTTCGAGCATTTTGTTAGACTTCAAGTGTTGCACCCATACATTAGTACTAACACAGTTACAGCTTGAAAGAATTTTATTCTATCAAAGAAATCAGATTTCCATATGGTCATTAACCGATCAATAGTTTTCCATGTCTTTCTTATGCATATGTTGACATCACTTTCAATAAATGAGATATTACTACCAAGGTAGGTGAACTGGTCTACTAATTTCTGAGACTTGCCATTTAATGAAGAGATGGCACACTTTGTTACCACCCTCTTAGGAGCAGCAGCTGAGTGTAGAACACCCAAACCAAAAGCTAAACATAGAGTTCCCTAGGAGTAAAAAGTAGTTAGGAAAAAACAAGATAACTTGAAAAAAGGATCTCTACTTACGAAGAAATTCAACAAACACTAATGTGCAGAAATACAAGAATGCTCAAAAAGATATAACAAATATATACTGAAAAGATCAACAGTTATAAACTCAGGCATCAAACTGAATTCTACTTTTTTTGGGACTTAAAGAGTTAATAAATATCATTGAAATGTTAACATTCATGGCTTCCAGATGCACTACAAATCTAAACACAATGTTAACATTTATGGCTTCCAGATGCACTACAAATCTAAACACAATGTTAACATTTATGGCTTCCAGATGCACTACAAATCTAAACACAATGTTAACATTTATGGCTTCCAGATGTACTACAAACCTAAACACAATGTTGAGATATGGGGGTTCTCTGGGAAGTAATTATGATACATTTATACTGAGCCAAATTTAGCAGAGAAACCAGTAAAAAGAATGGTGACTGCTTGGTTAGTGAGCTAAAAGGTAGTAGTCCTTTATATTATTCAATTCTATTTTCATGATCGGGGAGACTGGGCTTTTTAGTTTGGATATGGCAATTGGTCTTGGAGAAGGAAAACTTCAAGTCAACTGTACTTCACTCACAAATTGAACTGGTATTGCTTCCTGCTCATAGTGAACAGATTGGATATATACAAGGTGTTTAACAACTGTTGAAACAAAGCAGCAGCCTCTCAGATCTTTCCTGTTGACTTTATTCTCTTTCTCTTTTCAGATTATAGCAGGAAAATAATTAACATTTTGATATATTTAATCAAATATAGTGAAATCATACCTAGGATGATGGCGCAGAAGACGTTTTGGATGAAGACAGATAACAAAATTAAATCTTTCAAGACTGTTCAAGCAAGATACAAAAAAAAGTTCCATTTCAACACATTTCCAAACACAACTCAGATTTTCAAGTTGATCAATAACTTTGAAGCTCATAGCATTTGTGAAGATCATAGGGTCACTGGTTCTTCAATATCTGGACCTCCCATTACCCTGGAAGAATGTGGCATTCATTATCAACTACTTTGCATGCAACATTCAACAGTACCTTCAATTGAACAGTGGACATTTGGGGCAAGCACTCTAGAGCTCCTCTTGACATTTTTGGTTCCTGTTTGAGACTAAATGGTTGCAGATCCTAAAATATTATCCTTTTATCTTTCAATAAATGTAATTTTTATTACTCTATTATTTGTGATGCTTGATTTGTGCTCAATTATTTTGTTTCAAAAATTGTGAAACACTTTGTACATCCTTTATTTTTATGTGGGTGTGCAGTTACTTGACATTATTTTCTTTTATTGTTAGCACATGAGTTCAGAATGGTAATTGTTATTGGTAGTCATTAGTGTAGATGAGGGTTTGGTAAATGACAACATATAAACTTAATATAATAAAATGTTTAACTAACAGTTACATTTAATTATAGAAAAAAAAATGTAGTGTAATGCGCCATTGAGTGCAGAAGTTTATTACAGATTTTGACCCTGAAATCAACTGCAGAAACCCTGTTGGATGAGCAGGGATCATGGATCATATATCTTCCTGTGTGATAATATCAATGTATCATGACAAGAATTAGAGACTGAATGTTAGTTGATTGAAAGATATCACTTGATAGAAGAGACAAGAAAATATTAACTTTTTTAATCAATTTTTAGCAAGTAGTGAATTTGTTATTTTAGCGAGGAAGAGTGTTTACTTTGGTTCCTCGCTATATTGTTGGATAGAAAAGAAGAACAAAGATGCTGTAAGGTTTTTATATGAAGGTTTTAATGGCAGCGTGGAATAAAGGGTTTACGTTGATGCTGCAAGTCTCGTAGGAAGGAAATAGTTATGGAGTTGAGAAGGAATTTTAGCAGCTATTTACCTGAGTGAAATGTGCATCGCTAGGTTAAGGCATTGTTGAATGTGTGAGTGAGATATGGTCACCATAGGTGTAGCAAAAGTCGTGTTTGCTGGTTAAGGACAGGAATGATGTAGTCGCCCATGGATGTGTAGTCCTGGTTGTTTGGGGAGAGAAGCGTGAATGTCTCCAGAAAATGTTGCCCAAGGATGAAGTAGCTGGATGTCTGAACGGGATTTTGCATCACAGTCGACATAGCCAAGGTTGAAGGTGACTTAAAGTGGTTCCTGTGTGTAGCATATTGAATTCATCTAATTCATATTCAACTGGGAACCCTTGGTCTAAGAGAATCGACACAAGGGGTCCATAAATTAGATGGCTTTCCTCATGGTGGTGGTGCTGCTGCTATTGAAGAAAGCGGACAGTAAGTACGTCTGTCCTTTTTGAAAAGTTCTGAGGAAGAGAGTGTTTGGCGGCCTTGCCCCAATTTGGTGCTGCCCGGAAAAATGGTCGGGTTAAATAGGATAAGTCATCCTGATTGGGTGAAAATATGTGTCGACCCTAACGGTCAAATTAGTTAACGTGCCAAAGAAAAATACGAAGTTCTTTCTGCTACATTTTTGGTTGCTCAGCAAAATGGAGCTTTAACACATATTGGGTCACTGGCCTGGAGGTGAAATGCTAGCTATAGTTTTATGACAATTTGATAAAATGAAGTGACAGCTTGAGGACACACTCACATTGCAAGAGCTGGCTCTAAAATGGAAACAAGAAATAAAGTAGGAAAATAAAACTAAAATAATAAAGGAATATAAAACTTAAATACATGTTTGTCATTTCTTTCCATCATCCGAACAAAAATGAGTCCAAAATTTAACCATCCTTAATTCATGCGATGATACAGAGAGATATTTGGAGAGGGGTATAAAATGAATTATAATAAAAACAAACAGTTCATTTAAATTTTTTAAAAATTGATTTAAATTGTTGGCCGACCATTGTCGAGAGTAACCTAAAGGCTCCCTTTTCAATAGCTACTACACCGAGGTGTAGGGGAGGGCACTACTCCTTTCTCTGAATTGCTCCATTTACCCTTGATCTGTACCTTAAAATGCTGAGTGTTAAGCAAGGAGGCATCAAATACCATTTTTGAGTCTTTGGTATGAAAACTCAAGGTACAAAATAATCCGGCAGGTTAATATGATGTTAAAATCATCAATCAAAAATGATGTGACATCAACTGAATTCAAACTAGAACCAGTCTACTCATGTTGAGCCTGTTTCGTAGGGGGGGTTCTTCTTCCTCTTTTTCTTCTTCTTCAACTTTGTCATTGATTTCTCCTTAAGACTTCGGACGAATTAATTTTTACAGGCGGAATGTTGTTAGGAATAAGACGACAGAAAAGAAATGTCGTCTACTCGCTGGAAAAAAAAGAGAAAAAATACAAAATATGTTCCCCCGTTTCTCTATCTTTTTTTTTTACCCTAATTCCAAACAAAACTTGTGCACGCTAAAGTTTCCTTTTAAATCTGACAACTGAAGTGAAAAATCTTACATCGACATGCGACCTTAGCGATTGAATGGAATAAAGTTTATTTTAATGACGCGAGGTGTGTGTCCATAAGATTCAAATTTCGTGAACTAAATTTGCATCTCTAAAAATCCAACAACTGATAATAAAGATAAGGTAGTATAGAATACGATGCGCAGTTTCAAGGTTGCTACTCCACACCCTCATCAACCTGGAGGAGTGGGGTATAAAAGACAGTTGCTTATACTGGAGGGGTGGGGAAAAAACGTAGCAAAGACTAAAGAGAGAAGGTGACAAACAAATTAGAAATCCGGGGGGGGGGTAAAGAAACGGTAAAAAGAAAAAAATGTTGAGAAAGAGAAAGAAAGAAAAAATGTAAGAAAAAAATGAAACGCCTAGAGAGTTACTAAAACAGGTTAGTAGACGCAAATCAAAGAAGTAGAAGAATTTGGCAACTAAAAATAGATTCCATCCAGCAGTGGAATAAAGTTTGGTTTGTTATATAGAACCAGTCAGTTCTCTAAGGAGGGGAGTCGTGCCACAAGTCCCAGAATAAGATGCGGCAGAGTTAGGATTCTAGAACCCACAATGGCAGACAAGGTAAAACTAAAGAATGTTACCCACTACAAAAAAAAATAATCTGATGTTGATGCTAAACATTTTCCCCTCTTATCTTCTTTTTCTTTCTTTCTTTTTTCTTCGATTAACTCTAGGTTTATTTTCTATCATGCTTACTTCTTTTTTTGCGTAAATATTATTTGCATAACTCTGATGGCATGATTTCTTTCCAATAGCGTTCGTTCAGCAATAGTCACCTGTTCTGTTAGAGATAGTTTAGGCTTAAGCCTTATCTTTGAGAATCAAGGAAATAAAGAATAATTGGTGTGTGAATTTTTTTTCTTTTTTGAGACGTTTTAAAAACGTCATTTATCTTTTTAGATATTGACGGAAAAAATGAAAGCGAGTATATGATTATATATAATTTTTTTTCTTTATTGAAAAAGAAAAAAGTAAAATCCTAGTTTACTCACGCAGAAAATAACCTTCTTAAATCTAAAATTAAATTATAGAAAGCTTTTTATAATCAATTAATAATTTAATATTTGTTCGTATATATGGTTAAACAAGCAGTTTTGCAAAAGTATATAAAAGTTAGAGGTTAGGGTATAGTTGTGGCACAAGACCAGAAATATCTGGTATACAGTGGTAATTGAAATCGCTAGTAATCAATGGTCTGCTAACTTAGTTCGCTAACCATTACACGCTACAAAGTGCACTTAAGTCTTCTTTCTCCCAGGGTTGTGTTCATGTCTGGGATTTGCAGGGATTAAATATCTAAAATCTACTTTGCGCCAAATGTGTACAGATAGAGAACACGAAATTCTGCCTGTTAATTCGCTCATTTTAATTTAAAGAAGAATATATTTGAAGCGTGACTAAACTACGTTCTTATCTTCGTTGAGACTGGAAAATTGCACGAACACCTTAGCCATGAAAAAATGTCGTTTTTCCTTCTGTCAAATCTTAAAAGAAAGAAAAACCTAGAAGAATGAGAGAGAGAGAGAGAGAGAGAGAGAGAGACTGAGACTGAGACGATGTAAAGAAGCAAATATTAAAAGTGCATAATTGATAGTACAACGTAGATATTCTATACACTAACAGAAAACGATGAGAGCTTTGTAATTTCTGAAGCATTTAAAAGTTAAATAATTCATTGTTGTGGGTCAGTTTGTAAGTGTCGCAGAAAAATCAGAAACAGTAAACAGCTCAAAACTGGTACAAGGGGCAAGCAGCTGACGTGAACAACAGAGTAAATCGGTGCTTAAGAATATCTCAAATTCTGCACGCTTTTCTTTTGAAGGTCGAAGAAAGAAAAATATCAATGACTTAAAAAAAAAAAAAAAAAAAAGAATTAATGTAATTTTTATTTTATTCTATTTATTTATCAATTTATTTTTACGGAACTAGTTAAGATTATCAATTGGCCAAAAAGTTGGCTTTTTTTCTGTCATATTGAATTTCTATTCATTCCTGACTACAAACATAACATTTTCTGACAGTAAACTAAAATTGTTGAGTCTAAAACACACAGAAATGTGACTTCATTTACTGCTTTATTTTAATTTATTTATTTTTGTACAACGTCTTAAAGTCTTTTTGAGTTTTTATAAAACCTTAACCTACAATATTTATTTATTTAAGATAAATCTTGTGATGGTTGGTTTATATGGGAACAAGTTGCTTTCCAGCTTGTAAAAACTTGAAAACAATTTAACTTTTTTAAAAGTCGTATTGAATTTGAATTACCATATTAATTTTTATTCCAAATATAAGCTATATAAATATAAGCTATATAAATATAAGCTATATAAATGAAGGTAAAGTCAATTTTAAAATTGCCATAAAATATCACTCAAACAAATTTTTTAAATTTAGCTTTCGACTAAATTTATTTTCATATTTTTAATAAAAGTTTGCAATAAAAGTTTGGCAAAACTTTCCACAAGTTTTTTTTTTTTTTTTTTAAGATGGGGAAGGTAGTAATTAGAAAGGGAAGTAACTCTCATATGACTCCTGTTTTAGTAACAATGAAGTCACTCGAATTGTATTCTCTAAAATCAAATTATATTAAGAAAATTTTTAAAAAAATTTGAATGTTTGTTTTTTTAATTAAATCAAGGATTTTAAACAATTACATAAAAAGAGGTAGGATAATTCTATCAAAGAGAAATTACAAATCACATCAGATTTATTTATAAAATTAAGAATCGTTAATTTTCAATGATTGAATTAATCAAGTGATAATAGAAGAAATTAAATAAATTCAGTTACAATTTTATTATTTCGGGATTTTATATGCATAATAAATATTTGACTAGTTTATCCTTCATATTATTGTTGTTGCTCTTTATCATAATATGCAGAACATTTTCACATTCTATGGCAGTTAAATAAGCAGCATAAACCAGAAATGAACAACAGAACTGTTGAAAGCAGAATACTCATTTTTTTAAGAATTTGTTCATTTATTGATTGATTAATTTGATTTAATTCAATTTTAACCATGAGCTCTGAAATTTATTGTTTTGTTTTGGTTCTTATAAAAAGACACTTTTCTGTAAAATGTTTGTGTAACTGAATTGAATGACCAAAAATAAATATTTTATTTTTAAAAAATTTATTTTTGGTCATTCAATTAGAATTTTCTCGAATCTATGCAAAAAATATTCCACTATGATTGCTCTAGGAACAATATATAAATCCAAAACCAATTAGAAAATATGCTCTTTTCGCACTTTTCCACCAGAGACAGGACACTCATACCAGAAGTTAAAACCTTTCCTAATTATTTGAAATTTTATTATATCTTCACTTACACACTTACAATCATTTGATACACTTAATTTTAAAGGATACAAAAATATATTAGGAAATGTATTTTCCATTATTGAGGACAATTTATAATATTCAAATTTCATTGACTTAATTCATATAATGAATTTAAAGTAGCTGATGATACAGCAAGAAATAGTAATATCTGATATTTCTACTAGCATTAATGTTTAAATTGCTTTGTTTTAAACATATTGTTATAAATGCAAATTCTTCCTTTCCCCTTTTTCTCACATTGGTAAGAACTACTAAACTAGAGGAAGTGGGAGATTAGTTTGAGTGACACCAGGCTTCTAAAAAAAGTGGGAGTATGAAGGTGTAGATCATTAAGGCGAGACTGCACCATAAAAAAAGTTTAAGACTCAAGTATGTGTCCTCTTTTTGTTATGTATTGCTGAAATTTGTTGGGTTTTGTTTCTGTACTTTATCAATATGATATTTTGCATTTGAACTATTTACCTGTATGTCAACATTGCTTATGCATTTGCTTTATTTTCAAATTCATACTGTCAAAAGCCTTTGAGCTGTTAGACTGAAGTCACCCACTTATTAAATAAAGATAGGGAGGCTTCTTTCCTTCCTGTTATTAAGCTTTACATATCTGGTCTCCATCTATATTGTTGTTGTTCCAGCTCACTGTTGCTCTTAATTTTGCCTTCCAGTTTTAATTATGAAATTCAGTTGCTGCTATAGTCAGAGCTTCACTTGGAAAGTTAGAAAGCAATTTAACTTTGAAATGCACTTTAGTGGCAAAAGCCAGTTCATAACAATATATATTAATATACCCATCATAAGGAAATATATTTGTACTAATGTTTCTGCATTTCTACATTGGTCTGCACATAATCTTTCACCTGCATGTTTTGTATATTTTATATTAAATTTGATTTTTAATATTTCAAATTGATAAATTGTTGATTTTTAAAAAATTTCTAGAATAATCATATATTTCTTCTTTCGCATGTCTATCCAGTTCCTCTTTTCATCACCAAACAGAAGAGACTAACATTTTTTCTGAAGAGAATAAAAATTGTGTTTTATACAAAAGTTCTCCAGAAAATTATAATCTAAGAAACCTTCGAGCAAATCTAAAAGGTTCCTGGGAAAATCTCTGGGATGTAAGGGCTGGTCTGTGGCCTCAAAGTAAGCTCAGTTCCCACTATTATGTTCACTTTCTGACTATTACCCTCACAGAAGGTATGAATCCTTTTATTCTCCCAGCTATGGGTTAAATGGTATAACTGCTGTTCTTCTACAAGGATGGCTTTGACATTAAATAACCTATAAAGGTTGATATGCCATTAAACAAAGAAATCAAAATCAAATATTGACCACTAAGTTTTAACCATGAATGAACATTAGTTAGTTTTAAATAATGTGATGATGGGGGTGAAATAAAGATATCCTTTATGTTAACCATCTAAAACTTGAGTAACATACTACCCACCATAATTTTCTTTTCATTCATCTTATTTTTAGATGAAGCATCTCAATTTTTGTTGTTGTTGTAATCATCATCATCAATAAAAATTTGGACTAGTATTTTCTTGAATTTTTGAATGTCATTTGTTTTTGTTTTTTTGTTTTTATTACAATTCACTTGGGTTGACAAGTAATGGCACAGATTGGAAATGATATTTCATTAAACATAAAAGAAAATTTTAGTCAAAATTAACAATGACGCAACCCATAAATACATTGGGTTCCCATTACAAAAGTGGTTCATAATGATATTGATGCTTCTATTTAGGATGGAGAGAAGGATTATAATTAGGATTTCATAATTATCTCAGCTTTTGTGAGAATTTGGATGATTAAAAAAGCACTTAATCATTCAGATGGGAATTGTGCTGGAAATTGCTTTATTTTTTAAGAACATTCTAATGTCCTGCTTTAATAAAAATTTTCAATATTATGTTGCATTTTTGTTAGAATCAGGTTACAAACATAATGAGATTTTACTAATATGTTGATAATGGTAAAATTAATTTTGACTCTTTTCTTTCATTATAATTTCTTTATGCTTTTAAGCTTTTTTATTACCATAAATTTATAGAGATTAAGAATATTTATTCAGCCAACCAATAGCATCTTAATTTCAATTGCTTTTTATCTCACAGTATTAGTAGTAATATTATCTTGAATTTTCATTAGATGAAGCATTGTCAATCATTATTCATTTTTGACTCATATTTCTTTCATCTTAATTTTACTTTCCATGATGATATTGATGCTTCTCTTTTGAATGGAATGAAGGATTATAATTAGCATTTAATAGTTATCTCTACTATGTCAAGATTTTGAATCATTATAAAATCAAATTATAATTCAGATGCAAATTTGGCTGGAAACTGCTTTATTCTTTAAAAACCTTTTAAATGTATTAGTCCAATAAAATTCCTGATATTATGTTGCAGTTTTATTGGGTTCAGGTTACATAAAAACAATAATGGAGAATTTTAGTAACACGTAGATAATGGCTGACAATATTTCTAATAAAAGTAATAAATAAATAAAAAAATGCTTGTGTAAAAAACAATCATGAGTTCAAATCTCACTGAAATCTTATCCTTTATTGTTTCTAATCTATGGTTTTAGGTTTAGGATTATTTGTTTAATGGCATATCAACTTCTTCAGGGTTATTTAATACCAGCCTTTGATTAAATTTATATTTTCAATGTTCTATTGCTTTTTTTAACTCGCACTTTTTTTAATAGCATTTTTTTTAATTGTGCTTTTGTCTAATCATTAGACTATACACACAGTTATACAATGTCAAGTATTCCAATCTAATACAAATAATTTGTACACAGCAGTATGGTTCCAAGTATTTCTATATAATATTAATAATCTAATCCCATTTAGGCTGTTTAACATAACTATTCCTATTTAATAATCATTTGTTTTCACACAATTATATGGTTTCAAGTATTCCTAGCAAACACCAATAATTTGAAAACTATTATGTAGTTTCAATTAAGCAGTCCTAGGTAAACAATTATAGCTTCTAAGAACTATTCTTAATAAAAATAATTTGCATACAGTTGTATTAAGTATTCTTTTCTCATCCAAATAATTTTCAAACAGATTTATTTGACCCAGAGATAGGACCCTAGCAAGTACTACCACTCCAGGTTAGAGTAGACCTATAACAATGAAGGGATACTCCACACTACCCAGAACTCCAGAACTGGTGCCTTAACACCAGATTTAGTTTAGTGTCATAATAAGGTCATCCCTTTTTTTACACTTGAACTCAAAAGGTGCAAGAGATCTACAGTGGATGAATTCAGACACCATCTACCATCTTGTCACCAGAGTCCCCATCATTTCCCTTGGCATTTCATCCTCAACAATATCATTAAGTATGGTCTAGAGACAGCTGGTTTTCCTTCACAACTAGAGCCAGTCAGATTGAATCAAGGAGACAAGAAGACGCCAGATGGCATAACTTTTTTTTCATTCTGAGGAGTCAAGTCTCTTCATTGGGATACTACTTGCAATGACACCTTCTCTGGGAGTAATTTAGTTAAATCAGCAGCAGATCCAGATGTAAAGAGACAATAAATAATTATCTCCCTTAAAGAATGGACGTCTTTGTTAGGTGCCTTGTAGGGTGTCACATGACAATCTAAAAAAACATTTTCAACCTCTTTTGTCCATTATTAGCAAAAGAATGGTAATTAAAGTTGGTGACCTTAGTTGAGGGTGACCCAAAGTCTCCCTTTTCAATAGCTATTACACCATGGTGTAGGAGAGGGCGCAACTCCATTCCCTGGATTGCTCCACTTTGCCCTTGATCCTTACCTTATAATGCTGAGTGTTAAGCAAGGTGGCATCAAGTACCATTTTTTGAGTCTTTGGTATGACTCAAACAGGGATTGAACCCCAATCTCCCGGACCATAGGTGAACACTCTACTCATTAGGCCAATGGCTCAAAAACCATATAACTATTTCACTTTTCTTCATCAAGTAAGATTTATTCCATTTTTGTCTTCCTTCAACATACTATTTGTTGATGGAACAATGTGAGTATATTCCTAGCGGTTAAGACATATCTGTGTATTCTTTCTTTCTTAATACTAATGATATGTATATTACGTAGATAAAAGGTTAAATCTTTTGGTATGTATAGATATGTTTATCTTATCTTTCCTTCTGTTATGTTCAGTTTTAGCAAATTGGTCAGTTGTGCTTTATGGCATATCAACTCTTGCAGGTTATTTGATGCTAAATTCTGTTTTTACATATACATTAAATATATATGATTTGTAAAAAATAGTTTTTAGGTAACAATTTTTACATGAGCCAGGGCTCATTTGTTTGCATACAGTAAAATGGTTTCAAGTACTGCTATCTAATACTAATAGTTCCATTTGCAACAGTTAAATCTTTTTGCAGTGTAGTAAATAATTGAACAGTTCCATTTGACTGATAGTTAGCACCCTAACAAATACAACCACACTGGGTTAAAGTGGACTTGGGAGTAATAGCAATGAAGTAGCACCCCACATTTCCCGAAGCTCCAGGACTGGAGCCTCACCATCAGATGGTTTAGTATCATAACCAGGACACTGATTTGGGTGAGGTCTTACCCCCTTCCAGAGATGCAGTCAGTATATTTTACAGTCCCCCACCCAAACTGACAGGGCTGGTTTAAGTATATCATGGATACACAAATGCTAATATTGGTCCTTGGTGAGTGGGGACTTGGCTAAATATTTTCCTTAGCTTCAAGCATTCCAGTACAGGTGTCATTACCAGGGAGGCTGAAGTTCATAAACTGGCTAAGTACCAATTACTTTCAGAGTGATTTCTTTTTTACCTATTGGTAAAAGGACTGTTGACTTTAGGCATGAGCCCAAAGAAACTGAATGGCTATTTCAAAGAACTTCCCTTGCCATTCCTAGAGGCAATGCATTTTCAATTCTTTTGGCTGGGATTGTACATTAGAAATGACAGCTCTCCCCTTTATTTTGGTTTTTGTTTTAAACTGCTTCATTATCTTGAGATAAAACATGTTTAAATTATATGGTTAAATGTCAGCATTTCAGTTGATATCAGTTGTTGTCAAGAAAAAGACACTGAATATCAAGTAATTTAAAAACTTGTCAATAACAAAAGTTTCATTTGAAGATTTTTCTTTTTGCTCCAAAATCTTTCAATTTACTTTGACAATTTGAAAATGAATCATTTGAAAAACAAAAGCCACAAAATGATGAGGAAACCAATTATACCATTTCACAACATTGAAAAAATGAATCATCAATAATCAATAGGTGATCAGGTTTCTCGAAATTGCCAATTTATTTAACCTCTTAATTACTAATACTGAATATACATGCTTTTACACATTGTTGAAAAATCTGTGAAGTTTACTGAGTCTGTTTTCAATGAAACTATCATTGTATTACTCTATGTAAAACAAATTTTTATCCAACCTAGTAAGCGTTATTTTTTTAATCGCTTATGCAAAAAAGTATTGAAAATGGCTTTTATTTCCTTCAAATTTTATATTTATGTCGTAAATAATAAAATTTAGAAATTAATTTATTTTCTATGTAAAATCAGGCAAATTTGCATATTTTCATTTATATAAGATCAGAATAAAATATAGGAATCAAAAGTTACATCTATTTATAATAAAGTTGTCTAATTGTTTACTTATAACAACAATTAGACATCAAACTAAGACAGTTTATGCAAGAAGAACTCAACTCAGTACTTAGAAAAATTAAAAATAGAAAAGCAGCAGGGCTTGATGAAATAGCCCCAGAAGTATGGAAGACCAGGGAATTCAACAACATACTGCTCCAACACTGTAATGCCATATATAACCAAAACACAATTGACAGATGGACAAAGGGATGCATCCTCCCCTTCCCTAAGAAGGGCAACCTTGGATTAGCCAAGAACTACCAAGGTATACCCCTTACATCCATAGCAGCTAAAATCTACAATGTTCTACTATACAATCACATAGAACCTAAAATTGAGAAGATACTTAGGAAGAACCTAAATGGCTTTTGGAAAAATCCATCCACAACATCACAAATTTTGACTATCTGTTGAAGGTGTACATGCAAAAAACCTAGAGGCAACAATATTATTTGTTGACTTCTCAAAGGACTTTGACTCCATACACAGAGGGAAGATGGAGCAAATACTACTCTCCTACAGCCTCCCCAAAGAAACTGTCACAGCAATAATGACGCTAAATAAAAACACGAAAGTAAAAGTCCATTCCCCAGATGGAGACACAGACTACTTTGACATCGTAGCAGGTATGCAGCAAGGAGACACATTAGCCTCATACCTCTTTATCATCTGTCTAGACTACATCTATTGATAAAATGAAAGACAATGGTTTCAAGCGGACAGAGGAAAGAAGCAGAAGATATCTCACACAAACAATTACAGATGTGGACTACACCAATGATATTGTGCTTCTGGCAAATACACCTACCCAAGCCAAAACCCTGCTACATAGTCTGGAACGAGCAGCTGCTGGTATAGGCCTCCATGTCAATGCAGACAAGATGGTATACATGTGCTTTAATCAAAGAGACGACATCTCCACACTAAATAGTAGTTCTCTGAAACTAGTGGACAAGTTCACCTACCTTGGAAGCAGTGTCTCATCTACCGAGACAGACATCAACACGTGACTAGCAAAGGCATGGACAGCTATTGATAAGCCATTGGTCATATGGTAGTTAGACCTGACCAATAAAATAAAATGCAGTTTTTTCCAAGCAGTCGTTGTGTTGATACTGCTATATGGATGCACTACATGGATGCTAACTAAACATATGGAGAAAAAGCTAGACAGCAATTACACAAGAATTCTGTGAGCAATACTGAATGTCCTGGAAGCAGCACCCCACAAAGCAGCAGTTATACGGCTACCTACCACCCATCATGAAAACTATCCAAGTTAGATGAACCAGACATGCAGGACACTACTGGAGAAGTAGGGACGGACTCATAAATGACATACTACAGTAGGCCCCTTCAAATGGACATGCAAAGGCAGGACGACCAGCTCGAACCTACATACAACAGCTTTGTGCCAATACAGGATATAGCCTTGAAGACCTACCAGGAGCAATGAACAATAGAGATGGGTAACGGGAGAGGGTCAGGGATATCCATGCTGGTGGCACGAGATGATGATGATGATACTAAAGTTATATAAAAATGAACACTAAATTCTATAAAATTCTCCATCAGCCAATCAGCATTGAATCTACCTGGAACATTCTGAAAAATTTCATACCCAGGTTACAAAAGCAAAGTTTGAGAAGAAAAATAGTTATTTTCTATTTACACTGAGACATAAACAATCAGGAAATAACACTTTCTGCTCAGAAACAAGAAAAAGTAAAAATTTTGTTACACAGAATTGTACATGACTTTTCATATAACCTGTTGTTTCTAATGTTCTGGCCTGCTAAGGATGCAGTATGTGGTTGGTTTTCAGCTGGCATACTTGGTTCTGAAGATTCTAACTCAAGAGTAGAATATCTTCATTATACTCTAATTTGCAAACAGAAATTCATCTCAGTATTATAGAAGAAGAACTTGTTTTAGATTGGTTTGGTTTGGCTTGGCTTGGCTTGGTCGAGTTTTATGTCATATAAACAATTGTAGGTTATTTAATGTCAAATCCTCTTGAAATATTATATATGATTTGCAAATACACAGTTTGTAGATAACATTTTTAAATGATCCATAGCTCATTTATTTGCACACATTAAATGGTTTCAAGCAATGCTATTTAACACTAACAGTTTGATTCAGCATCAGTCATTTGCTTGCATTGTTAAATGGTTATAAATATATGATTTTTGAGTCAATAGTTTATAGGTAATTTTATTTTTAAATGAGTCAGAGCAAATTATTGCTGTTGTTTGCACTCAGTTAAATAGTTTCAAGTATTACTATATAATACTAATAATTCTGTTTAATATTAACTGTTTGTTTGCACTCAGCTAAATGGTTTCAAGTATTGCTATTCAACATAATTCTATTCAACACTATTAATTTATTTGCACACAGTTAAATGGTTCAAAGTATTCTAACAAGAATAGTTCTATTTAGTAATAATCATTTATTTGCACTCAAATTCTTTTGAATATTGCCATCTAACATCAATAGTTTTATTTGCATACAGTCAAATGGTTTCAAGCATCACAATGTAACACTAACAATTTAACATCAGTTCTTTGTTTGCACATAGTTCAAAGCTTAAACTGTTCTATATGATCTATAGATGGAACTCTAACAGGTACTACCACTCTGGGTCAGAGTGAACTTGAGAGTAATGGCAGTGAAGGGGAACTCTACATTCCCCAAAATCTCCAGAAGTAGAATGTCAACATCAGATAGTTTAATGTCATATTCAGGATAATTCGTTTTAGAGATTTTTAATCTGCCTCACCAAGAATATAAGTCAAGTTTTATAACTTTTGGATACAATTTTAAAATCTGATATCTTTATATTATAGAATGTCAATACTGGACAATTGTCATCCTTGTTTACACATACATGGGTGGGATAATCAATCTTTTGTCAAATTTGCTTTATAGGATAAAAATGTCATTCCCTTGCACTTTAGCTTAGGATCAGACTGTAATATCTGTGTACTCTATGGAAAGTGCAATAATACACATACACACATACATATATATATATGCACATATATGCACCCCCATATATATATATATATGTACATTAGTTATAGTAGTAACCCTCCCATTGCACATGATGCATGGGTGCCCAACAGTTCAGATAAAAATGTCATTCCCTTGCGCTTCAGCTTAGGATCAGACTGTTGTATTGGTGTACACATTGCACATGATGCCCAACAGTTCAGATTAAAATGTAAACTGTTAGACTGCTTACTCAGGTGATTTTGTTTATAGTGGCAAAGGTTGTGCAGGACCAGCCATATTTTTTTAATGTATGATAGCAGAAGATTGGTGCACCAATATGCTACAGATAAAACTGCTCATGTTTTTAATTCAATCTTTCCTTCTCCCAGATTGGTTGTCTTACTAAAATGAGAGAGCCTAGTTTACCCTACTATTTTATCTAGAGCTGGGAGAAGAAAAGATGGATTCATGTCTTTTCCAAGGGCATTAGCACAAAAGGAAATGCACACAAGTTTCATCCAGCATTAGAACTCAGCCCATTGGATCCATTGCACATGATGATAAACTGTTACGCCACACAATATATATATATATATATACATATACATATATATATATATATATATATAAAGTATGTATCAGGAAAAACATTATATATTATGTATATGGATTCTATACATAGTATGTGGAAATATTCAAAGTCTAATTTTTTGCAGCAAGAACATTACTGTGATAAAATAGAATAAAAATTTTAAAATTTAACCTTTTATCTACTATATACTCACTTTTATGAGAATATGGTTTTCAGCATGTACATTTGGTTGTGGAGGTGCATTTGATACCTGTGCATCCAGTAAGTAAGGAGTTAAACAAAATAAATGGAGAAAAAATAGAAAAATATATTATTTATCCTCACAAAATATTTCTTGGCATTTCTACATTTATTCCATGTTGGCAACAAGTCATAAATTCCTTTCCAAGAGAATTCCTCATTAAGTTCATTGAAGATTTCTTCAATTTGATTCTGGGAAAAGTTATTGCCGGAAATTATCTAGATACTTGAGAAAAACCAAAAAAACTTCATAAACCATATGAGAGAATTTAGAAGAATATTAGAATGCAATAAAGTTTCTATCTTTAACTGATTCCATTTTAGTAACATCAATTTTGCAATATAAAAGCAGATATGATTATGCAGCAAAATGAAATCTTTTCTATTCATCAAGTTTGGAACTGTTTGACAATTGAACATACTTTGTCCAGTTGAACTGCAAAACTATATGCATTAACTGTTTAATAACTTTAAAAGAAACTGTCATATCAAACCACCCTTGTTCCATCACTCATCATAAACTTACAAGAATGGTAGCATGGTTTTAGTTGATTTTAGTCCACATGATTCAGCAATATCCCTGTTAAAAAATGATTTATCGATACAAACAACTAAATTTACTCCTGTGAACCCGTATGCTTTTATTCCCCCTGCCAAAATTTTATTCATCCCCAAGGGTCTATATAGACCATTCTGAGAAGTTTGAGTCTAGAGGTTTGAAAAAAAACATAAAAAAAACTATACTCCATTAGAAAGAGAGGTTAGGTAAATATCAAGGTGCTCTAAAGGCTTCATCTTTAACAGATTCCATTTTAGTAACATCATTAGGGTAAATATTGTCCAGCAGTGAAATAAAATCCTAATCTCCTCCCTTAATGACATTTGAGTTTTCATGCTCTCTTTCAAACAGGTCTGTAAATTTATGTTGAATTGTTGGGCAACTGTGATGCATTATTCTTGCTCCACTAAGGGAGGCACTCATGGTCTAATGGTTAGTGAGTTTATATCCTGGCTGAAGCTGTTTCCATTTCAATTCATGCTAATACTCTTGGGAAAGGCATGAATCCATCGGTTTTTCCCCTACCCCAGCTATGAGTAAATAGTAGAGTAGACTGTGTTCTTTGGCTTTGGTTTGGTAACAAGTCTAGAAGAAGAAAAACTAAATTCAATCCAGATTTACTCTGCTTAAAAACTGACCTTGTGTCACATCCTACTTGTGGGTGTAGGTAAATATGTACTCCGGCTCCACTAAAATGTTACCATAATCTTTCAGAGATGATAGTATGGTTTTAGTTGATGTTTCAGGATCTCATCCACATCTTCACACCATGCAAATCTTTTTATTGCTAATATACAAAATCCGTTTTTATCAGGAGTGATGATACAAAGATTGATGATTTTGTGCCATTGAACATAGTTTTGAACATTGATGATTTTGCCATTGAACATAGATTATTTTGTGTCATTAATACATAGTTTTAGATCAGAGGATTTTTTGTTTATTTTTCGGTTTTGCTTTTTTTTTTGTTTTGTTTTGTTTTGATTTTATTCCTCATTTAGTTCAAACAGAATCCTATATTTTTCTTGCGAGTCATCTTTAAATAATCTGAAATGGTTCAAACTGCTATAAAAACTTGCTTTGAATTCTCAGACTCTGCTTTTTTGGCATAATGGCTAAAGTGCAGGACTTAAAGGAAGTGAGTTTGGACTCCATAACATTCACTTTTGAACTAATATCCTTGGGAAAATATAAACCTCCTTATTCCCTAGCTATGGGTTAAATAGTATCATGGCTATTCTTCAACAAGAATGGCTTTCACATTAAATAACCCAGGAAGGTTGATATGGCATTAAACAAAGAAACCAACCAACAAACTTCTTTTGAATCATTTTAAAACTTCGATTTCACATCTTTATCACAGAGTAAAAATTTTTACACAACCTCTCTTTTGGTTTCCTAAAATAAAATATACATTTTTTTAAACCAAAATCTTTTTTTTTTTTTTTTTGCTCATGAAAAATATTTTCTCAGAATGAGGAACCTATATTCCACCCAATTTTAGTCTGGCTTGAACGTTGGGTTGTCTGCTATTAAAAAAATGTACTAGGCCTTGTATCCATGACACTCAGCTTCCAAACATGGAACATCTTGTTCCCTTTTTGGCAGAGTATTTTTTTTTGAGACTTATACTTCCTTTCTACATCTGAAAATATTGTGGTCATTTCCAGGTCATCTCATCACATAAAACTACTTGCATACAATGACACCTGAACTAGCATACATAGCTGTCATCTGCTACATAACACAAGCATAAAACACAAAAATCATCAGTTGAAAAACTTTTGTCTAAAAATATAGCAAAATGTAAGGAAATGGAATTTCTACAGAATAATCAACTAGAAACATTATTAAAAAATATGTTACTATTTTATTCTAAATATTAAAAATACCAAGCTAAAACAAAAATTTGCAGTTTTATGTTGAATAACCAGTTATATCATTCAACAGACAACAAATCTGCTCCTGAATTTCAGCTCTGACCTGGGCAAATTTTTATGGGATACCAGCAGGTCTCCCCTTTTCATGAGACCTGTGTTGTTGTTGTTGTATACTATAACCATATCAATCACAAACGTTATACATATACATATTCATATACAGTCAAATACAAATGCAGGTGGACTCTTTTCTTCAGGTATGAACAGTTTTATTAACTCCTGTCTTCGGTTCTTCGACACGAGGAGAGAGACACAATTCTTAAAAGTCTTTCGTAATCATACTATACTAACCCCACTCCCAACGTTCGGCATATCTCGTGATGTTTAAGATCTCAATTCATCTCTGCCAGTAGAGATCCGAAAAACTCAACTCTTCGACTCAATGGCAGACACTCACTTCTCTGTCTCCATAGTCCAAAGTCAACTTCCCAACTGACTATCTTTCAAAATCCTCAAATTCTCAGGACCATCTCTTCCAGACATGACATCATCCACACTCCAGCCCCATTTCCTGTCTGGGGTTTTATTTTGACAATGGTGATTGTCATATTCTTTGTGCGCGAGCATAAAACTGCACCCAATGACTATCCCCTGAACTAAGAGACTGGAATAGTTCAAAGCCTTACCAAACTGAATATAAAATATAATTAACGAAAAATGATTAAGATAAAAAAAATCATTCTTTCATTATATAACATTGTCTATAGAAAGAGATAAGTATTATACAACTGGGTATTAGTATTGATGCAGGAGTTGCCAGAAAGAAGTTGAATACAATGCTGAACTGCATTTGGGACTCCAGCTCCTGGTTTTGTCGCTCTATTTACCTTACCTCACTTGAAGGAGATTTGAATTCAGATTTTATCTCCTCTTTGATCAGTTGCCTTTTCCAAGACTAAAGAGCCCAGTCTACCCTACTTTACTCATAACTGTAGAAGGAAAATGAAACATTCACCCCTTTTCCAAGAGCACTTGTGCAAAGGGAAATACAAATAGCCTTGTCCAGAATTTAAAATTGGTTCACCATGTCTATCTTATATTGCGATAAACCTAATGCTACTCATGCCTCCAAACAGAAGTTAGATGTGTGCAAAAGTTATCGTGCTCTGTTTTAAAAACTGGGGATTGAAAACATATGAAAAATGTTTTTACACCTGAAACTCTTGAACACATCTGATATTTTAATTGACTGTCACTTCTTCAAATTTCTATACTCTAATTGTAAATTTACTTAAAGGACTCCTTTGGCAATCATTAAAGTTTAAATGATTTTGTTTTATTTGTTTGATGACATATCAACTTCTTATGGGTTATTTAATGCTGGAATTTGATACATTTCTAAATGTTTGATTACAATCATAGCTACATTTGCAATGTTCCACTGTATTTAAAAAAAATGTACTTTTTATTTATCTATAATTATTTGCTTGTACAGTTATATGATATCAAGTATACCTATCCCATACAAATAATTTGCACAGTTATATGGTATCAAGTATTCTTATCTAATACAAATAATTTTCAAACTGATCTATTGTGACCCATAGATGAGACCCTAACAGAGTGGACCTAAGAATTATGCCAATGAAGGAGTACTTCACACTCCTTAGTGTTTCAGAACTAGAACTTCACTGTCAGATACAGTTTAGTGTCATACTCAAGACACAACTTTTTTTTGTGGGGGGAGGTGTCTTACCTCCCTGCAGAGGATTAAGTTGACATATTCTAAGCCCTTCCAATAGGGCAGGACAACCATCACTCACAACATCAGGTCACCTATTTATTATGATTAATTGCCGACAAATAAACGGAAAACTGTAACGAAAGCTAACAATATTTAGCAGGCCAAAAATAAGTATATTGGAGTTATTCCCCTTGTTCTCTCTAAGCTCTGTACGTAAATAACAAAGATGGTCATTGACTGACGTTTGTTGCCAAACAGATATTAAGTCTAGCATTTCTATCGAGCCTATATTTCTATAACCTAATACTCTCCAGATGATACTTGCCTTACATACCTTCTATATATTGATGCAATTTTATTTTGGTTAGTTGGTTGTGTTTTTCAACTCTTGTAGGTTATTTCAAGCCAAATCCTGTTTATACATATATCTCAAATATATATATGTAAGCAAATACTTTGTAGGTAACATTGACAAATGAGCAAGAGTTCATTTGCATAGAGTTAAATGGTTACAATAGTTGCTATGTAATACTTATAATTCAATTTAACAAGAGTAATTTGGTTGGTTGGTTGGTTGGTTTTACAGCTTATCAACCCTTTTTGGGTCATTTAATGCCAAATTGAATTTTAAACAATTCAGTTTAGTATAAGTATAGTTTTTGTTTACCATCAGTTAAATGTGAAAACAGTTCTTTTTCAAACAATCCAGTTTAGCATAAGCATACAGTTGAGTTCTATTTAAAACAGTTCTATTTCAAACAGTTCAGTTTAGCATAAGTGCACAGTTTTAATGTCAACAATCCTATTTTAGTTGAACAGTTCTAATTCAAACAATTCAGTTTGATATAAGTATAGTTTTTGTTTACACACAGTTAAATGTCAAAACAGTTCTATTTCAATTCAGTTTAGCATAAATATGCTGGTTAAATATCAAAACAGTTCTATTCCAAGTAATTCAGTTTAGCATAAGTATGCAGTTTAGTTTTATTTGACCCATTAATAGGACCCTATCTGGTGCTACCACTCTGGGGCCAGAGTGGACCTGGGAGCAAAGGCAACGAAGGGGTGGTTCGCAGGTTGAGAACCAGTTCTATATCAGGCTCCTGTGAAAGATGAAGAAGCAGAACTCTGAAAATATGTTTCTCAATGTGGGTTAAGAAGATTTGGAAAATCATAGCAGTCCTCCTTCTCTCACTCTCTCATACAGCTATTTCGCCATGACTTTCATAAATAAAAAGAGAATATATATTTTTATAAACTAGTGTTATTATCATTCGCTCATCCTGGTATGCAACATAATATATGTGTATAAACCAGATTTGAAATTAAATAACCTACAATGGTTGATATACCATCAAACCAAACCAAACTGAACCTTGATCTGCAATGAACCTAGCAGATGTTCTTGACAGATACATCCAGCCATAGATAGAATCAACAAAATTATTACTGGAAACAAGGAATGCGTGGCTGTAGGCTGTGACAAATGGAGAACAAACAGTGTGTGTGGGTTGTGTGTGAATTTTAAGACTATATAAGGTCTAGAATTTTGACTGAAGTCAGTTCCTGCTGGCAGTACTGACTCCCAACAGTTCCTCCATGTGTGCAAACTCTCTCCAATTGCTCTCCTGCTCTTCACAAGCGTCACCATTGACCAATAAAAATATAAGATTATATAATTATATTTTTATATATACATGTTCCTCATTGTTTGTCAAGACCCTGAAATAGTATACTACACAAACCAATTAGAAATTACTTTATTCACTAATAGGATTTTGATCAGATTGCACTATAAAAACTTTCAATAATGGGTCATTCTTGCTGTTGTATACACAGAAATTGAACCGTTATAATCTTTTTATTGGATTATTTTTAAAAAATATAAGCTTTTGATGAAAGAAATGTCTTTTGATAATAAACCTTTGAGTATCATATGTTGGTTGGTTGGTTGGTTGTTTATGTTTTATGGTATATCAACCTTTGTAAGTTATTTAACATCAAATCCATTTTTTATACAAATAATCAGGTCTGTTTCAAACAATTCAATTTAGCATGAGTACACAGTTTGTCAAAAACATTTTATTTCAAGCTAATCAGTTTAGTCAAACAGTTCTATTTCAAACAATTCAGCTTAGCATAAGTACAGTTTCAATGTCAAAAACAGTTCTATTTCAAACAATTCAGTTTTGCATCAGTACACAATTTAGTTCTATTTGACCCATAGATAGGACCTTATCAGGTGCTACCACTCTGGTCCACAGTGGACTGGGGAGCAATGGCAATGCAAGGGGATCTGCATTCCCCAAAGCTCCAGCATTACTGGAACCTCACCATCAGATTGTTTAGTATCATATCCTGGACACTTGTTGGGGGAGGTCTTACCCCCTCAGCAGAGGTTCAGTCAGTGTATTCTACAGCCCCAGCTAACTGGGGAAAATATTATATGACAATGGGAGGTAATGTTACTAAGAAGAACAAAGATTGACAAGATTTTTGTCTCTGTCTGTAGATATCAGTCATTAACCATAGGCAAGGAATTCTTTGGTGGCATAGACCTTTGTAAACTGAAACCATACCCTGTGACATATTTGACTCTTTTATTTATCTACAATTTAACCTTGGAGAACTGAAGAGACTTCCAGTTGAGTCATTTATACCAATGAATTCATACTTCCCATGTATGAATTCATTGGTATAAATGACTCAACTGGAAGTTACCTGAGATTGTTTGCACTAAAAAAATATTATGGTTTGTTTTATTTCTGCTTAATATAAGAATTTATTAGCTATTCTTTGGATATAGTGGAATGGCCTGGTATGAGACAATCCAGATTGGATTACAATAACATAAATTTTATTCCTGGGTAGTCTATGTTATTTCTTAATTGCTTATGCTGTAAAAGCATAAAAAATGACCATTATTTCCTACAAGCTTTGTTTTCGTGCTTTGGATAATGAAATTTAGAAATTAACCTATTTTCTCAGTAAAAAGGGACAAATTTGCATATTTTCCTTGATATAAAGTCCTGGATAGAAAGTGTTTTCTCTTAGTTACTTAAGCTGTAAATGAAATGAAATTTTAGAAATTAACCAATTTACGTAGTAAAAATGGGCAAATTTGCACATTTTCATTTTCATTTAAATAAAAAAAAATATGAGTAAAAACTTACATGTATTTATACTAAAGTTATATAAAAATAGACAAAAATATTCTAGAAAAATCAGTATCAGCTGCTCAGCACTGAATCTACCTGGAATGTTCTGGAAAATGGATAAAGTTGAAGATTTCATCATTTAGGTTAATAAAGCAAAGTTTGGTGAGAAAAATAAGTTTTTTTTTAAATTTATTTTAGGCATAGACAATTGGAAAATATTATTTTCTGACCAGGAATGAGAAAAGTAAACATTTTTTTACATCAAATTATGTGTTTATGGAGACTTTAGTTACTATTTCTATTGGTTCATCTTCTGCAGTAGTGTTTACTCAAAGACAAATGTATTTATATGCATTTTATTTTCAACTATATAAATGCATTTCAGGTGCCTTTTTTCTCAACTATTTAAATGCATTTCACATGCATTTTAATTTTAAATATATAAATGCATTTCATATTTAACTATATATATGCATTTCATGTGCATTTTATTTTCAACTATATAAATGCATTTCATATGCATTTTATTTTTAACTACATAAATGCATTTCATATGCATTTTATTTTCAACTATATAAATGCATTTCATATGCATTTTATTTTCAACTACATCAATGCATTTCATGTGCATTTTATTTTTAACTACATAAATGCATTTCATTTTCAACTACATAAATGCATTTCATATGCATTTTATTTTTAACTACATAAATGCATTTCATATGCATTTTATTTTCAACTACATAAATGCATTTCATATGCATTTTATTCTAATTATAAACAAGGAGTGCTCCAAAAGTATTAACTTGTATTTATCTTCATGGATACATGAAGCAGAATAATATCATTAGATTGAGCAAGTTTTCAGCCACAAAACTGTTGATCAATATTTGCTATTTAATGATAATAGTGATGTCATTTAATCCATAAATGTAAATTGTTTGGAATTATTCTAGTCCCACCAAAATATTTGTTTTGAGGCTATTCAAAACAGTAGCGAATTAGAGTGCTCCAGGCTGAACAGAGGTTTTTCATTAAACTTTAGGTGGCTAAGAAGTAAAAACCATGTAAAATTTACAGAAGCATGTTTAAGTGAAAAAAATGCTTACAAATGAGCTAAACATGGGCTTGCCACTATGAGCCAAAGTCAAAAAGATAGTCTATTTAATGGAAATACACTGACTTTCTGGTAAAGAAAAAGTTCTGGTAGCAGTGGTCAGTAAAGAAGGTCATGCTGACAGTCTTCTGGGATGTAAAAGGATATTACTATGAATTTACTAAAAAGATGCATCTGTAAACTGTGCTTCTTATTGTCAAATCTTTAAGCAAAATTCACCTTATTTATAGAATAACCATCATTTTTTAATTTTTTTTTAAACAAATAAGAATCCATTGAAAGAATTTTTTCATGATTTAAAATTTTTTTCTCTACATTTTGAGATGGCTGTTTGAAGAGATTGGTTTCTTTTATTGAGTGGCCAGCTGAAATAAATTTATAATAGCCAAATGATGGTTTGTTGGGTTTTTCTAATTATACATACATATAATATATATATATAATGTCTAAGGTTATATACAGTAAAATTGTTTAGTATATATATATATATATATATATATATATATATATATATATATAAGTAAGTAAAGTTGGCAACCGTAGTCGAGGACAACCAGAAGGCTCCCTTTTCAATAGCTACTACACCAAGGTGTAGGAAAGGGTGCTACTCCTTTCCATAGATTGCTCCACTTTACCCTCAATATGTACTTTATATTGCTGAGTGTTAAGCAAGCAGGTATCAAGTATCATTTTTAATGTCTTTGGTATGACGCAACCTGGGATTGAACCCAGATGCTAAATAATTTTACTGTATATAACCTTAGACAATTATCACTTACTAAGGTTACATACAGTAAAATTTAGTATATATATATGTGTGTATGTATGAGTGTATGCTAAACAATTTTACTGTATATAACCTTAGCAAGTGATAATTGTCTTGCATGATAATGGGTAACAAGCCATTGTTAATGAGTTTACTTCACACTAGATGCTCTACATTTCTGGCCCTATGCTAAACTAAGCAAATCTTTCTAAGTGATGCTAAGTGTATTGGTTAGTGAACTGGGCTAGTAGCCTATTGTTAGTGAGTTCAGTTTTCTTTGGGGCAAATTACCTGTAGTATTCTTGTGCCTTAGTTTTTATTTTTATGTTTACTCACTTAAAAGCCACTTTTGGCAGTCTTTAAATTCAAAGTCCTAATTATAGAATTCATATAATAATTAATTGCAATTAAATAAATAAGCAAAGAACCCCATGATTAGTAGGGGGTAGACCTTGTAATGTAATAGCTAAAGTGGAGGACTGCAGCCTTGAAGTAAGCAAGTTCAAACTCCAGTGACACAATTATCTTTCATTTCAGAGTAATACTCTTGGGAAAGGTGTGAACCCCTTATCCCCTCAACTATGGGTTAAACAATATAACTGCTGCTTATCTACAAGGATAGTTTTGGAATTGAATAACCAACAAAGGTTGATATGCCATTAAAGAAACCAAAGAAACTTACCTGTGATTAGCATTACACAGTTATCTCCCTTGAAAAAATTATAATAGTAAAGGTAATCATAAATGCATAATAATAATAATAATAATAATAATAATAATAATAATAATAATAATAATTTAAAAAAAAAATGGCAATTTTGTTGCAAAACATGCACTATACAATGTTGTTTTTGTGCTCCCTGAATTTGTTGCAGTTTCCATGGAAATAAATCAGAGTTATTAATTTTGGAACACCCCCTCATGTATAAACATTAGGGAAAAAAAGAATAAATAGACTATTGTTTTCTTTAAAAAAAAACAAAAAACAAAAACTCCACCAAGCAGTCAAAGAGTGAACTGACTAACACCCATGAGCTTAACTTTAAAAAAGTAAGATAAAAAAATATCGTAGGTTAGTAACTGTGAAGTTCATGTAGGCTATTTTTAGAAAAGAAAAAAAAAAATAAATGGAGGCAGTGAAATAAAGATATCATTTCATATAGCATCTGACAAATTAGGTGGGAGAAAAATACAACTGAGTGATGACTGACTCAGGGGTGAGGGGAAAGTGAGGGCAGAGAGAGAGAGAGATAAGAAAAGAAAAATTGTTTTACTTTTCATCATAGCAGTAGAATAGACATTAAGACCCAGGCAACTGCAGTTATTTTTTACATATGTATGATACTCTTATGTGACCAATCCTAATCTGATGATGTAAATACAACAGATAAAACTATTTGATGGTTTGGTTTCTTTGTTTAATGGCATATCAACCTTTGTAGGTTATTTAATGCCCAAACTATTCTCCTAGAAGAACAGTAGTGGTACTATTTAACACCTAGCTGGGAGTATAAGGGGGTTTATACCTTTCCCAGGGGTATTTGTCCGAAAGTGAAAATAATAGCGCGACTGGAGTTTGAACTCGCTTACTACGATTCTGCAGTCCATCACTTTAACCATTACACCATGAGGACACCGCCAAAAACTATTTTATATATATAAAATTTTTAAATAAATTGATATTCTGGAAATAAATGTGATAGGAATTTTAAGATGAAAAATAAATATTAATACTTATATAGTATTATTTATAAAAAAAAAAAGAATTTCTTTAATCTCACACACCTCACATTTAGTTATAGTTGTAATAATAGCAGTCCATAAAAGAGAAGATATGAAAAAAAAAAACAGCAATTGGGGAATCATCATCAGCACAGATCACCCTGATCCTCTCCTGCCACCACTCTCTATTGTCCATCACTTCTGGTAAGTCTTCAAGGCTACTTCCTGTATTGGCACAGAGCTTATTGTATGTCGGTCCTAGCTGGATGTCCTACCTTTGCTCGTCCATGTGCAGGGGTCCACAGGAGTACATCACTTATGAGTTCATTTCTACTTCTCCAGCAGTGTCCCAGATGTTTGGTTCTTCTAACTTGGATAGTTTTTGAGATGGGTGGTAAGTGGCTGTACAGCTGCTGCCTTGTGGAGTGCTGCCTCCAGGACTTGTTCAATATTGCTCACAGCATTCTTGTGTAGTCCCCATCAAGCTTTTTCTCCATACGTTTACTTAGCGTCCATGTAGTGCATCCATACAGCAGTATCAACATGACCACTGCTTGAAAAAAACTGCATTATTTTAACAATTGGGGAATAAAATGGGGGTAAGATTAAGGAACAAAAAAAAAGACAGTTGACAATTCCTGTGATGATTAGCAGATATATAGGTGGAAGATAGATAATATATATATATATATCTAATAAGATATATACAAATTGTAAAAAAAGACAGAGATGTATAAAATATACGAAAACATCCATAGAATCTCATTTTTTTAAAAAATCTTTCTTTGAGTATATTCAAAAAAGCCAAGGTGGCTATATGGATATATAACATTAATTTTCCTAGTTCTAAAAATTTCAGAATTTCTCTCATTTTTCTATATCATAATGTTTATATATATATATGTGAGTGTGTGCGTGTATGTGTGTGTATAATAACAATAAATATATATATATTAAATATATATATTTAATTCATGGAATTTAGAAAATGACCCCTAGGTTTCATGGAGTTTTTTGCAAAACAACAATCATCAGGCAGTTAACAAAATGAAATGAATCGAAAATCAAAAAAATACAGTCAAAAAACCTTTGGGATTTTGTAGGAATCTTTACGTGTTTTGTAAAAAAACTCCTTGAAACCCAGGGGTTACAGTCTAAATTCCATGAATTAAATATATATATCTAATATATATTTATTCATTATTATTATATAATAGCTCTATCCTAGATATTGAGCACTCTCCATATTATATTGCACTTGGTTCAACATAAACCCACAACGTGAATTAGTGACAACCAACACTGTTATGATATATATACACAGAGGGTGTTTCAGAAAAATTGATACCCTTTCATAATCTCATAACTTGACCAATTAATGTTTAAATGATCTAAAATTTTAACAGCATGAATAGAAACAACTCAAAACTATATGCTTTTTGTCTTTTTAGCTATAGAAATGCCATTCATTGGAAAAGAAAAGACATCCAAACATAGAATTTTGCATGCTATTTAAATATGAGATCATTTGAGAGAAAATTGGTCAAGTTATTAAACTATAAAAAGATATCAATTTTTCTGAAACATCTCAAATGATATCAAACTTTTAAAAACATTCTGCACATACATATTCTTTTACTTATCTATTTATTTGCAATTAATTATAATATAAATTCTATAAGTATAAAGAGGCTTTGAACAACTTGTCATGTGGTCTCCCACTGAGACGATAGAAATAAGATGACTACTATCCTCGTGTTTGAATTAACAGTAGCAAGCCATCAGAGAATGACCGTTAACAGATGTTTGTACTCGGTGACCTCCCTCGGGTCGCCTGACACGGAAAGGAAGAAGGTAGAAGCCAAACGATTGGCTGGGACCCTAAAACGGAAGTGGCACCTTCTTCCCATCAGCGAAAAAAGATAATAGGAAAGTGATTTGTTGGACAGGGTTCGTGGTGGACAGAACCAAAAGCCAAGTACTCCGGGTAAAAGAAGACGAAAAGAATCTCGGACACGAAGGAGCCAATTCTTCAAGCCAGTATTAAAAATAGCATAAAGTCTATAAGCCCGTAAAAGAGGAAATATTCTCCACGGGAACTCCATCAAGAAAAAAAAAGATAAGTAAACTTTGAGACCGTTTCTCATTATACCCAATTTTATATACCCTCTCTCTCTCTCTCTCAATTTGAAGAAAAATGAAAGAAAAGAAAAGAAAGACATTTCTGTTCATGGACTATTCATTGATGATATATTTGACACGTTGAAGGTGTATATCTATGTGCAGTAAAAGATTGATATATTTTAATGTTCCCACATGGTCAAAGTTGTTATTTGCAGTGTCTTCTACGAGTTTGTTAGGTCATATTTCTTTTCCAGCTTCTATTCGGCTTATGTTATCTTGCTTAAAATTGTCCTATTAATTCCTTTAAAATATCACATGGGAAACCGGAATTGCCGACTACTACAATATAATATTATTACGTCTAAACCTAGAGGTCCATGTCTTCCATTGTTCTAGGAGAGGAAGTCTAGCGACCTGGTGGGTGTGTGTATAGTGTGAAATTTGGAACCCCTTGCCAGCGGCGGTCAGTCTGGACATAAATTAATCCCCCACATAATATGCCAGTTCTTATGTACCCGAGAAAAAAACTCTGAACGAGGACTTATTCTACAAGGGATCAAGTGCCAACCTGCCCCGTCTTCACACGTGCGAAAATAAAATCCCGTTTTGGGATTTTAAAGAATTTGCCGTCACAAACTCATGAAAATTTTTCTTTGTTTAAAAATGTTTTCATATATTTGACATGTTATATCTATAACCTTAAAATCTTGTTAAAATATATCAGAATGATAAAAATTATGACTTTATTTTTATTAACAACACAACATAATCTCAGTATGCCCGTCACATTTCTGGGGTCAAAAGACAAGCATTTGCTAAATTTTTTGCTTAATCCCTCCAGTGATTTTGCCATCTGTAGAGTCTTCAGTCAAGTACAGACACAGTGTGCTTTATTTCAGAGATAAAAACCACAGTCTATTCCATGCATAAACCAGCATTCATTATCATAAACCATTTAAGTATATTTTTGTCTGTCGGGATGAGATGTTTGGTATGTAGAGATTTCTTGTATTTTTGTTGTTGTTGTTGTTCACAAGGAAAATTCGGTTTTTTTCTACCTGTAATAAAATATATTCATCTAACTAGGAATTCTGCCAAGCTTTTAAATTAGGAAGAGCTGCCAATAGCCTTGGGTCAGATATAAAGAGAAAAAAGAAAGATACAACTGCTTCCTTCTTTAATTATTATTATGAACATGTGTTTAGATGCTAAATGTTCTAACCTTCTTGAATGACTAATGCTTCCTATATTAGTAAGTTTAAGCGCATTACTTGTGAGATAACATTTGTACTTTTGCTTATTCACTTATAGTTTCTTTCTCTTATGATTCTTTTTTTCTTCTTATTCACTTATTTTCATTTTCTTATTCGCTTTTTTCCTTTTTCTCTTTTGTTTTCATTTTATTCTTTTCTCTTTTTTCACTTCTCATTTCCTATGTTCTTTTTCTCTTTTTCTTCTTTCTTCTCTTTTTCTCTAATTCTTTTGTTTTCTTCACTTATTTTTTTCTTTTTATTCTTCACTTCTCGTTTCCTTTTTTCTTTTTTGTCTCTTTTGTTTTCTTCATTTATTCTCTTTTCTCTCTTTCACTTCCCTTTTTCTATTCTTCTCTTGTTTCTTCATTTATTCTTCTTTCTTTTTTCTCTTTTTTACTTTTTCTTTTTTGTTCTCTTTTGCTCTTTTTTCTTCACTTATCATTCTTCACTTTTTCACCTCTTCTCTAGTTTTTTCACATTTTTTTCTTTTTCTCTTCTTCACTCTTCACATTTCTTTTCCTTTGCTCTCTTTTTCTATTCTCTTGTTTTCTCTACTTTTACTCATTTTCTTATTTTCTTTTAACCTTTCCTTCTCTTTGCTTCTCTTTTTTTTTCTTATTCATTAGCTTCCTTTACTCATTCTTGTTTTCCTTTCTCTTCTTCACTTCTCAGTTCTTCTTTTCTTTTTCTCTTTTGTTTTCCTTCCTTATTCTTTTGTTTTCTCTTTTCCTTAGTTCTCCTTTTCTCTCTCATTATTTCACTTATTATGCTTTCTTTTTCACTTCACTTCTTCATTTTTTTCCCCCTTTTCACTCTCTCTTTTCTTGTTTTCTTCACTTATTTTCATTTTCCTTCTCTCTTCTTCAGTTTTCTCTTATTATTTTATTGTGTTTTTCTTTTCACTTATTGTCTCACTCATTAGTTTGAGATCTCAGCTTCCTGTTTAAAAAAACATTTCTTCAATTCACTTATATCTATTTTTTAGAAAAAGCATTATCAATCATTTTTATAATTTTTTGATAAATATTTTACTTCATCTTTTAATTTTTTCTTTTTTATTGTAACTAAAGAAATTAAAAGATGAAATAAAATACTAATAAACATTAATAATAATTGACAATACATCATATAAAATGAATAAATGTTATTAATACAACTAGTGTAAAAAAAAAACAATAAGAACAAATATAGTAACAAGAGAAACAGAATATGTGATGAGTTTAAAAGTTTAATCTGGGCTTCTGTGCACCAGTGTTTTTTTGTGATTTAATTGGTTGAGCAAGTATGTCTAACCAGGCTTTCTTGTGGCAAAGGGGATGTGAGTTTAAGGCCCATTGAGAGTTTATCCTTTATTATTTCCAATTTGTTCCGTTCTTCATTGTCAAAGAAAGTCTAGAAAAAAAGCCAAAAAACTGGATAAGTACCCAGACCTTGCTAGGGAGATGAAAAGAATTATGGGACATGAAGGTGACAGTGATATCAATCATAGTTAGAGCCCTTGGAACAATCCTGAAAAACCTGGAAAAGAGAATGAGGGAATTGGAGATCACAAGAAGAATTAAGATTATTCAGACCACAGCATTGATAAAATCAGCTAGAATACTTGGAAGAGTCCTGGAGACCTGAAAAGACTTGCTGTCCCTCTGAACAATCACTAGTTAAAGATGCTGTGAAAAACACTCAAATAATAATAATAAATACAAATAGATCCCAGCAGATATAATACACATTGAACCTTGGTCATGTATATTAACAATTAAACATCATTTAGGCGATTTTGTTGTTAACACATAATAGTGGAAACACATACAAAAATTAAAACTTATCTATATCGTAGTCGAGGGTAACCTAATGGTTCCCTTTTCAATATTTACCACACTGAGGTGTAGGGAAAGGCTCTACATCAAGTACCATTTTTTTTAGTCTTTGGTATGACTCAACCTAAGACTCAAAAAATGGTACTTAATGCCTCCTTGCATAACACTCAGCATTATAAAGTATGTATCAAGGGTAAAGTGGAGCAATCCAGGTAATGGAGAAGCACTATTCCCAACACTTAGGTGTAGTAGCTCTAGAAAAGGGAACCTTCAGGTCACCCTTGACTATGGTCGGCCAACTTATTCATATAGATTACTAAAATTCTCATAATGTTTGTATATGTAACCATAACCCAGCAAAACAGCACATCGTACTAAGATTTTTGCTTTGGTTTGGTTTGGTTTGTTGGGTTTTATGGCATATCAACCTTTGTAGGTTATTTAACGCCAAATCCATTTTTATGTGAATAATCTGTACTATTTAAAACAATTCAGTTAAGCATAATTACACAGTTTGTCAAAAACATTTCTATTTCAAACTATTCAAGCAGTTATATGTAATAATTCAGTTAATTGTAAATACAGTTTTAATGTAAAAAAACAGTTCTATTTCAGATAATTCAGTTAAGCATAATCACGTAGTTTAAATGTAAGTACGGTTTAATTGTGAAAAACATTTCTATTTCAAGCTATTCAGTTTACTCAAACAATTCATTTTAGCATAAGTATGCTGTTAGTTCTATTTAACCCATAGATAGGGCCCTGTCAGGTGCTACCACTCCGGGCTAGAGTGGATCTGGGAGCGATGGCAATGAAGGGGTACTCCGCATTCCCCAAAGCTCCAGCATTGCTGGAACCTCACCATCAGATTGTTTAGTGTCATATTCAGGACACTCGTTATGGGGGGGGGTCTTACCCCTCTGCAGAGAAGCAGTTGGTGTATTCTACAGCCCCAGCCGACTGGGCAATAAGATTTTTGTTAGAGCAATATACTTATATACATGCTCTAATTTGTTGAATAAAGCAATTTCCAATTCAATTTGCAACTGAATGGTAATTTTGAGGGGTGTGCATCTTTTTTTAATCATCTGAATTCTCAATAACTATGAAATAATAATTAGAATATTTCACTCCTACCTAATTGAGAGCATCAATGTCAACATAGACTGCTGTAACCATAGAAACCAAACAGGTTCAAAGATCATTTAGCTGTTTAATAAATGCTACTCATATCTTGGGTCAAATAAAAATTCCATACATGTACACACACACACACACACACACACACACACACACACACACACACAATTATGCACACTTCATACACAGGCTCTCTATGTACACTTACGCACACTCCATGCACACACCATGCACACACTCCATACAAACACACTCGTGCACACTCCATGCCCAAGCATGCGCACACACACACACTTATGCACACACTATGTACACATACACACACACACTCCATGCACATATACACACACTTAAGCACATGCATGTACACACACACACACACACACATTCATGCACAGACATGCAATAAGTTTTAACATTTATCAACCAAATTTTTATATGAAATTTTCTTTGTAATATTTGATCTGTGTAATTTATGAAAAAGTATTGAATTAAGTGCATTGACAAAGAAAAAACATTTATGTAACCATGACTCTACAAAACATCCTATCATATTGAGATTTTAATTACAGCAATACACTTTAAATGCTCTTAAAGAATAAAGCAATTTCCAGTTCAATTTGCAACTTATTTTTTTTAATCATCCAAATTCTTGATAATATAGAAATAGCAAAGAATCCTTCACTCCTCCCTAGATAAAAGCATTGATATCATCATGGACAGGTTATCTAATTATCATATAAATCCTATAAATCAGATGTGACTCAACATTGCTCTGTGTTTTACAATGGTTTTGTGAGAAAAATAAATCCAGTAGAATTCCTGGCAGACGATGCCATACAAACAGGTATTTATGTTATCATTTAACATTCAGACTAACATTCAGACTCTAGGAATGCTTGCAGGAATGGCTCATTGGCACAACACTGATAAACCTCAACTGGGTTGGTGAGCCTTGTTATAATTAAACACTTCAAAGGATGAAAATTACACAAGTGGTAAATCTTGTTAAAATAGAAAATGCCATTAATAATTGTCGTCAGTCTTTGAGAATTGAAGAAGAAAAAAAATCATTAACATCCCACATTCTCCTGCAAATTCTGCAAGAGATTGTTACCGAATTACTGAGTGAATCATATTCTTTTCTTGGATTTGGATTTTATAAGTAGAACCAAGTAAAACTAGCCAGATTCTTATTTGGTAAATTTTGTTCAAAAATTAGCATCAATTAAATTCTCATTAAAAATCTGGTATCAAAGATTAAAATGAAAATATAAAACTATATTAAGATGAGAAAATATAAAATTATATTAAGATCATAAAAGAAAGACACAGAATATACAAGGGTCATTCAATAAATAAGGGAATTTTTTTCGAAAGTAGAAAATGATTTGTTTTTTTTTATTTATTTTTCATAAATGTAAACTCGGTATTGTTTGTAACTGGTTTATAACAAAAATTATTTTAAATTACAAAAATATTTGTTTTGAAGCAATTCAAAATGGCACCAAATCACACAGGCTGGAACAGAGGTCTGTCATCAATTTTTAGGTGGCTGTGAAGTGCAAACCATGTGAAATTTACTGAAAAATGTGTGATGCATACAGAGAAGTATGTTTTTGTCAAAAAATGTTTACAAATGAGCTAAATATGTTTTGCTTTTGTTTTTTTGCTCTGAGCTTGACTTAAAAAGACATTTCATGGAGAGGGCACCCACTAATTCTCCAGTAAAGAAAAAGTTCCAGGCTCAGCAGTCAGTAAAGAAGGTCATGCTGACCGTCTTCTAGAACATGAAAGGAGTCATCGCAATTGATTTCCTTGAAAAAGGTGTGACTGTAAACAGTGATTCCTATTGACAACTCCTAAGGCAAAATTTATTTTATTCATTCAATGACCCTGATATTTGTAAGTACATACATATATATATATATAAATATATATATATATCTTTTATTTCAAAAATTGGATTATTTTTTTCCTGAACATAGAAATGGAATACTCAAAAAAAAACTTTGCCTTCTTTTGTCTCACAACAAAAATACAGGATAATCCTCTCTCTTCACTGCTCATCCATAAATCTATTTATCTCTCTCACTAACCAGTTTAGCTTTTAAATTCAGGATAATGCTCTACCTTAACTGGCATATTTACTTAATAGTCAGAGTTTTCGCCAATGGTCCAGGAGACTGGGGTTCAATCCCATGTTGAGTCATACCAGACTCAAAAAATAGTACTTAATGCCTCCTTGCTTAACACTCAGCATTATAAGATATGGATCAAAGGTAAAGTGGAAAGGAGCAGCGCCCTCCCCTACACCTCAATGTAGTAGCTATTGAAAAGAGAGCCTTCGGGTCACCCTCGACCATGGCCGGCCAACTCTACATTAACTCAAGTGTTGATCTAATATTCTTCAAAAAATAAAATCTTTGCCTAACAGGATCCTCCCTCCTGTCATATCACAGCCTTGGATCATCTCAACGTCACAAGTAAAAAAAAGTCACAGAAAAAAAATAATAATGAAAATAAAAATAAACAAAAAAAAAAATCTTAAACCAAAAGTGTATATTCAATAAATCCCTTACATCTCACTCAAATTAAAACAAACTTCTCTACAAAAATTAACCTATAAACTTAACCAGTCACTATAAATTCATTGTGACTTTTTCAAGCTAAAATCGTTACTTTTTCTGTAACTTTTTTACCGGCTTCAAGCTATTATTGACCGCTTTATCTATTTTTACCCATCATTCCATAACAAGTTTGGCCATTAATTCCAATTGAATCTGGAGTCGGCAACCCAGGTTAAAATAAATATTCAAGTGGGTCTTTGTGATGAAGGTAAAAGAAAATTCAACTCAAGTCCCGAGAAAAAGAAAGAAAGAAAAAAAACACAAAGCAAATTTTGATTAAGCACTTTTTCTTTTCTTTTTTAATAAAAATAAATAAATAAATAAAACAATGTACTTACAGTTTTCAAAAAATTTCCTCTCTTTTAAACGAAATTGAAGGGGGAAATTAATTTCCTGTTAATCTTGATACTTCAGAAAACACGGCGCTACGAACCTAAAATCTCTTATTTTTCGCGGGTTTTTACAAAATTATCGTCCGTTTTTTCAGTGAATTTTTTTTTCCATTTCTACAGAGAAAACCAATTAAATTTGGCGCCAGAAAAATCTAACGAAGAATTTTTTTTAATTGTAAACAATCTTTTCTTAAATTATTAGAAAAAAATACTTAATTATTTAAAATAATGTTTTCCTAAAAATAAATGTTCATTTTTTTTCAGGTAAATGTAAGTAAACAGATGTAAGGGGGATAATTAGCACTTAATTAATATAATTCTGTTTTCTCCTTTATATATTTAAAATTATATATACATATATTCCTTACGCTATTTTAAAATTAACCAAGAGGTGTTTATACTTTTGTACCATACTTTTTCTTTACTCAGAACAGCTTCTACTGTTGTTCACTAAACTTTGCTTAAACATGTACACAAGTGTCAGATTAATTACATTATTTGCTGTTCCTGAAGTGGTCACCCATCTAAGTATTGATCAAACTCATTGCAGCTTAACTTTGTTATGGAGCTGATAAGCACGTCGATCCCCGCGAATGATTTAAGTTAGGTTAAGTGTGCGGGTAATGACAGTCAAAAGACAATGAAGGAAACAAAGGCAAGGTAACAATATAACAAAGATGACAATTTATTTATCGTGTTTTCAAGGGGACGTATGTAAGTTCATGATAGTTGTTGGTGTCTTCAGCTAGATGGTTGGTGTCGGTAGCTGGTGTTGATCGAAGTCGAAGAGAGGTAGCAAGAGGATCGAATCGAGTAGCTCGTGTTGGTTGAAATCGAAGAGCAGCAGCTGAATGATCGTGGCAAGCAGCTGATGTTGGTTGAGGTTGGTAGATCAATGTCCCAGTTTTTGACAGTGCATTGGATTAACCGGGGATGTGTCGATGTGGTTGCTAGCCCGTAAAGTGGGTTGTACATGGGCTAGATCCTGCAATGCTAGAGTATGTCATCCTTGTGGCAGTCCGTACAACGAGTCACATGTGGACTGGATGCTTCATTGCTGAAGCATGTCGTGATCGAAGTCAGTGTTGGCAGCTTGGTTGTGTAGAGTCGAGCGGGTGTGGTGACTAAGACTTAACCGTGTCTTAGAACTGCGGACCAAGTGAACAGACAGGGTAACTGTGGCTAAGGTTTGCCATGCCTTAGCACATATGAAGTCGAGCAGAGCAAATCAGTGAGGCTAGAGGCTTTGCTGTGCCCTTAGCTGTACAGACATATTGGAGACGGTAGCTAAGGCTTAACCCGAGCAGTCATGCAAACGGACTAGGGAACCGACAGCTAAAGCTAACCCGTGCTTTAGCGCTGTGCAGCCATGCAAACAAACAAGGGAACCATCGGCTAAACCTAACCTGTGCTTTAGCGCTGTGCAGTCGTGCAAACATATTGAGCAAACATATTGAGCTAATGGACCGGGAGTTCGCAGCTAAGATTGGCGGTATCTTAGCGCTGCACAGATAGGGAAGCGGTAGTAAAAGGCTAACCCATGTCTGTAAGGACCGTCAGAGATAATCCAACCTGCAGAAGGAGACCTCTAATGGTCCTTAAAAGAACTTTTTGGCATATCTATATGATGCAAGGCGAATGCAACCACAAGAAGTGGGATTCAGCCTTGGAAGTAAGGCAAATGCGACCACGAGATGTAGGATTCAGCCTTGGGGAGCCTCGCTCTGAGAGCTTTGTTTATATAAAGGGGACGGTATGTCACACTGCTGGGCTATGTAAAAATGAAGTTTGTCTATTAAAAATGGGCGTAGAAATAAAGTCCTTCTTTAGCCTGAGATAGGCTACAGAAGATAATTCACTCCATTTTAATAGAGTTACTTTTGGCAGATGTGTTCTGCAAATGTTAAATGAAATTTATTCCCTTTTCTTATCTGTAACAGCAGGGCAGGGTCGTATAAGGCTTCATCATTTCCAGCCGTACCCGGATGTAATTTTTCAAGGGATGTATGTAATCCGATCTGTTTATGTTTGTGAACCAGTTGCGACAACTTCAGTGATCTAGCGGGAGCCAGTGCTCTCAGAGTGACTTGACCTCTCTTCTCTCTCTCTCTCTCTATATATATATATATATATATATATAAGTAAGTAAGGTTGGCGAACTTAGTCGAGGCTAACCCCAAGGCTCCCTTTTCAATAGCTACTACACCGAGGTGTAGGGGAAGGGTGCTACTCCTTTCCCTGGATTGTTACACTTTACCTTTAATCCATGCCTTATAATGCTGAGTGTTAAGCAAGGAGGCATCAAGTACCATTTTTTGAGCCTTTGTTATGACTTGACCTGGAATTGAACCCCGGTCTCCCAGGCCATTGGCGAACACTTTAACCACTAGGCCAATGGACCAGTATATATATATATATATAGAGAGAGAGAGAGAGTGAGAGAAAGAAAGAGAAACAGAGAGATCAATTAGACTATTTGTAATGATTTTGTGGTAAGGAAGATATTTAGTCAAGTCCTCATACACCAAGGACTAATATTAGCATTTGTATATCTGTGATATACAAACATTGATCACAATGGAAGGAAAAAGCAGATAAGCTCATTAATACATACAAGAGCCTTTAACCTTTTATATACATGATATATATATATACCAATAGTTTTAAATGAAAGAATACTCAAACATGTCTTGATAGCCAGAAATATACATATATTGTTCCATGAACTTGCAGAATGTGGAAGGGGTATGAAAATAGTAAAAAAGTTTAGTTGATGAAGGAAAGTAAAATAGCCACATGGCTTCACTGTTCCCTGGTAGGGTCAGACAACATCTCTCCTCCTTTTCTAAAAACAGAGGCAAAAGAGGTCAAGAATGAGTTTCTGAACTGTCATATGACACCCCACAAGACCCCCAACAGATGTACCCATTCTCTCAGGCAGATAGTTATTTATTATCTCCCTAAAAGTCCTTGCAAACAGTAGGAGAACTTGTTTTTTTTATTATGGTTCTTTGTTGATTTATAGACAACTTTGCTTTGCTTAGGAAAATCTTATTAAAAAAACAAAAATACTTCTTCTTTTAGCACTGAAAATATATTTTTGTACAAGAGAAGTCTTTCTACATTCATATGCAAATGTGGACTATCTCAGCCATTTCACAGTTGTTTTATTAATCTAACTCACTCAGCACAACTGCTTTAGCTTTTAAGTCCAGGCTATTATTCTACCTTAAGTCAGATTTTGATCTGTTAGCATGGAAATAATATTTATGTCCTAGAGGAGTTTCTCTACTTTCACAAGCAACCATGGATTATCTCAGTCAGTCCACAAGTGTTTCATTAATCTGGCTCATTCAAAACTATTTGTTTGGCGTTTAAGTCCAGGCTAATACTCTACCTTAACTCAGATGTTGATACAAATTGGTACTATTTTATTTTTCATAATATCCTCCATATTCTCAAATATTATCCTTGGGATGAATTTTCAGTTTAGGAAACAAGAAAAAATCACACAAAGCTAGGGGTTTAATGAATATGGGAGTTACTATTACATATTGACCTTTGACAGACCAATTAGCTAGGGATTTCAAAACAGGATATGCACCTGTGTAAACAAGGGACAGCAGAAATGAATCACATGAATTGAGCGAGAAGGAAAATGTGTGGGCGTCCAGAAGATTGTATAATGACAAGAGAGTCAGGCGGTCAGTCATTCAGAGAAGTGGTCAGCTGAGTAGAAAAGATGTGTCCTCTTGGGTGATATTGTTCCTTCCTTCTGCAGCTATATAACATTACTGCATGTGTATAGTCCCGAGTTTTGCCAAGAATATTGTGTCCAAAAAATATCAAGACTGGTTTCATAGTTTTTCCTTGAAATTAGCCCCAACTTATCTTGACATTCAGACTTCATTACTTTATGGCATAAATTGCTCAACTGTGCATACACCTTTATTCTAAATACTTTTTGATTACATCTCATATGTCTGATTTCTTTTCAGGATCTTTCTCTAATTTGATCACTCATTCTTAATAGTGGTATTCTTCATCTTTTCTTTCAGACTTTTATCTACTTTTATGATTGTTTTTAAAATGATACAGTTGAACATGATTTTTGTCTTACTTCAGTTCATCTTTAAACCTATTTGAAAACTCTTTCTTCTCAGGTTATTTATTTCTAAATTGAGTGATAATTATTACTGTCATCAGCAAAGCTGAAATTGTTAATTGAAGATATGTTTAAAAATAACATAACTTTTGTTTTACTTCAATTCATCTTTAAACCTATTTTGATGTTTTCCCCATTGAAGTCATTTATCATTATTTCTAATTCATCTGATGATTCTGATATTAGTACTATGTCACCAGCAAATATAAGATGCTTCTCCATTTATATTTACTTGTATATTTTTCCTGTTCATTTTCTGAAATAAGTTTTCAAGATCTGCAATAAATAATTAATCTGGCTCACTCAGTACTACCAGTTTGGCTTTTAAGTTCAAGATAAAACTTTACCCTAACTCAGACATGGATCTTTGTCAAAGAAAAACCTTTATGCAACCTCACCAAATGTATCCCTGGACTATTCCTGAGAAAACTGGTTTGGATTTATATGTGATATAGGAGTATCAACTGACTTTTGTCTTTTTTTTTTTTTTTTTTGTAAAATTTGTAGTCTTGCCTTTTACATCAGATCAACTTTTATTCAAGTATATGCCAAGGCATTTTCATCCGTCATTAATGACTAACAATTGACTATTTGATATTTAATGTTTGGTTCAGAGAAATTGGTTGACAGAAATCTTTTGCTTCATATTTCTGGTAATCTCTATGTCAAAAACTGTTAGAATAAAGGAAGATCTAATTCAACCTACATTAATAATTTGAAAGAGTTTGTCTTTTTTAGATGGCTATACTGTTTGGTGTACAGCTACCAAATCTGGTATGCATATCTACTGGATCCTGTGGAAGTTTTTAATAGTAGCTTTTAAAAAGGGAGCATTGGGGTTGCCCTCAACTATGCTCAGCCAACTTACTTACAATATCAAATAATCTGTTCAGATATAATCAATCAATATACATCACATTTTCTTATGACCTGTTGCCAGTAAAGATCATAGTTAATAGATAAGTTGCTCTGTTGAGCACACATTTTCAATTAAATTTTTTAAAGTTTAATTTTTAGAATCTAAATCTTCAGTTTCAATACTTTTTGATCATACTTAATGAACTTTTATTGAAATACTTGTTTTATTAAAAGTTGAAGAAACCAGTTTTATCAAACCATATAACTCAGAATAACTCTAACTTAATTGATAAATGATACAGATAAAAAAATAACCGTCCAGCTTTATTTTTTCATCTACATTACTTACTTATGAGTCAAAAAATTTATAATGACAGTATTTCATTTAAGAAATTCAGACAACTTAAGGTTATTGGCCTAATGAGTAGAGTGTTTGCCAATGGTCCAGGAGACCGGGGTTCAATTCCAGGTCAAGTCATACCAAAGACTCAAAATTATGGTACTTGATGTCACCTTGCTTAACACTCAGCATTGTAAGGATCAAGAGCAAAGTGGAGCAATCCAGGGAATGGAGTTGCGCCTTCCTCTACACCTCAGTGTGGTAGCTATTGAAAAAGAGCCTTCAGGTCACCCTTGACTAAGGTTGCCAACTTTACTTTTACTTACTACTATTGCTGCTGCTGCTGTTAAGTGTACTTACTGTAATGGTTATCATCAAGATAAATAGAATTAGCAACCCAAGTTCAATTCCTGGATGAGACTGTTTGCATTTCATTTTGCACTAATACCCTTGGGAAACGCATGAATCCACCTGTTATCCTCCCAGTTATAGATAAATTGTAGGGCAGACTGATTCTTTAGCACTGGTTAGACAACCAGTCTAGGAGAAGGAAAACTCTGAATTCAAACCAGCTTTACTTCACTTAAAAATTGACCTTGTGTCATATCCAGCTCATGATAAAAGTTTGGTTTGGTTTCTTTGTTTAATGGCATATCAGCCTTCATGGGTTATTTAATGCCAAAGCCATCCTTGTAGAAGAACAGTAGTGGTACTATTAAACCCTTAACTGGGGGAGGGGGATAAAGGGGACATAACTTTTGCCAGGGTATTAGTCCAAAAGTGAACATAATAGTGTGATTGGAGTTTAAACTTTTTTACTTTAAGGCCACGGTCCAACACTTTAGCCATTATGCCATGAAGACTTCCAAGATGTTTACTAAATATATAATTCACATCTCGTGTAATGTTTGCAAGCTAGACAAGTAGACCATTGGTAGTGAGTTTGATTCTTACAGAGTGCCCCATACCTCTGGCCAAGTAATGTTTGCATCTCATGTAATGTTTGCAAGCTAGACAAAGTAGACCATTGGTAGTGAGTTTGATTCTTACAGAGTGCCCCATACCTCTGGCCAAGTAATGTTTGCATCTCATTTAATGTTTGCAAGCTAGACAAAGTAGACCATTGGTAGTGAGTTTGATTCTTACAGAGTGCCCCATACCTCTGGCCAAGTAATGTTTGCATCTCATGTAATGTTTGCAAGCTAGACAAAGTAGACCATTGGTAGTGAGTTTGATTCTTACAGAGTGCTCCATACCTCTGGCCTTATGCTAAACTTAGCAAAGCTTCGTAAATGTCTACTTTACAGATAATAAAATAAGAGAACGATCCAGAAAATGAAATTAAAAAGATCAATAACAATAGACTGGAAAGCATTTAGCAAAAACTGAAACATAATGACTGACATATTATCATTACGCTTAAAGCATAATGTATACCATCATTGTATAATGCTTAGTATAACATGGTTGTGAAACATGAAAATTAACTAAATCACTTGAAAATGTGGTATACCCACAATAATCATCATCATCATCATCATGTCGCGCTGGTAGCATGGATATCCCTGACCCTCTCTCGCCACTCCTCCCTATCGTTCATCGCCCTAGGCAGGTCTTCAGGACAACATCCCGTATCCTCACATAGCTGCTGAATGTATGTTCATGCTGGTCGTCCTGCTTTTGCACGGCCATGTGTGGGGGTCCATAAGAGTACATCTCTTATGAGTTCGTCCCTGCTTCTCCAGCAGTGTTCTGCATATCTGGTTCGTCTAACTTGAATAGTTTTCGTGATAGAAGGCAGGTGGCCGTACAGTTGGTGTCTTGTGGGGTGTTGCTGCCAGGACTTGTTCAAGATTGCACGCAGCATTCTTGTGTAATTGCCGTCTATCTTCTTCTCCAGCCGTTTTGTTAGCGTCCATGTAGTGCACCCATATAGCAGTATCGATGTGACCACTGCCTGGAAGAAACTGCGTTTCATTTTATCGGTTAGGTCTGATTTCCATATAATCGATAGCCTATTGATAGCTGTCCATGCTTTCGTTAACCTCGTGTCGATGTCCTTTTCGGTTGATTCGACGCTGCTTCCTAGGTAATCATAATGTTATCAATAACAACGGTACTACAAATACATATTCAAACACAAACACAGGCAAAAACAGACAAATACAGGCGGACTCTGTTGTTAAGATATGAATGCATTTATTAACTTCTGACTTCGGTTCTTCAACACGAGGAGAGAGAAACAATTCTTAAAAGTCTTTCATAATCATACTATGCTAACCCCACCCCCGACGTTCGGCACATCTCATGGTGTTTAAGATCTCAATTCATCTTCACTGGTTGGGACCCGAAAAACTTAACCGCCGCTGCAATGGTAGAAAACTCAACTCTATGCCCCAATGGCAGAAACTCAATTCTATGCCTGCATGGTCCAATGTCAACCTTCAACTGCCTCTTTTCAAAATCCTCAAATTCTCAGGACCATCTCTTCTGGCATGATGTCATTCACACTCCAGCCTCATTTCCTGTCTGGGGGTTTATTATGACAATGGTGATTGTCATATCCTTTGCACGCAAGCGTAAACTGCCCCCAATGACTATACCCAGAACTAAAAGACTCGAATAGTTCAAAGCCTTACCAAACTGAATGATAAAATATAATTAACGAAAAATGATTAATATAAAAAAATCATTCCTTAATTGTATAACAAAAAGAGTGACACAGAGATCAGTGGAAAGAGCAATACTCAGCATATTTCTAAGAAATAAAGAGATCAACATGGATAAGCTAAGAGATATATAAATTATTAAACAGCAAAAATAGAAGTAGGTAAGAAATGTAGCAAGAAAGAAGGATGATCAGATCAGAGGGAAGACATATTGCTTTAAGGCGAAACTTAGAATACTAAATTTAAATTCAGTCACACTGTGAAAGAACAAGGTTAGGAATAAGTTCAGCAGAGATCAAAGAACAAACTAAGGTAAAAAAATATAAGTGTTATTAGAGAGGAATTCATTTTTAATCATTGTAACTTGAAAAGTGTCATTACTACTGTATGGCTGCACTGCTTGGACAAAACACTTTGTGAAAAAGCTTGATGTGAAGTACATAAAAATGCTGCATGCTGTTCTAAGCATATCCTGCAAATATATATATATATATATATATATATGCATATACAAGTATGTCTATATTTGTGTGCATATATGTCTCTACATATATGTGTGTGAGTGCATATATATCTATGTATGTGTGCATGTGCATATATCCGAGAATTAATTTTTATCTATTTATTTATTGCGGACTTTTCCCCCTCATCTTGGTAGTTTTTTGTGTTGTTTCTTCTTTCATTACATTTCGGCCAAATTCCCTCTGGCCTTCTTCAGGCGACCTTGGATAGGAATGCTGAGTCTTGTAATCGTATCCCCAGTAATTACTGCCTTCCATAGTTGTTGTCTATCGCACCACATTTTTGACCAAGTAAACCTCTGGCCGGCTTGGGTAGGATTTGAAACCGCTATCTTCTGACAATGCTCACCTGGAACCAAGGAGACTCAACGTGGCGCAGCGGATAGAGGCGTTGAGTCTCCTTGGTTCCAGGTGAGCATTGTCAGAAGATAGCGGTTTCAAATCCTACCCAAGCCGGCCAGAGGTTTACTTGGTCAAAAATGTGGTGCAATAGACAACAACTATGGAAGGCAGTAATTACTGGGGATACGGTTACAAGACTCAGCATTCCTATCCGAGGTCGCGGTAAATCACCTGAAGAAGGCCAGAGGGAATTTGGCCGAAACGTAGTGAAAGAAGAAACAACACAAAAAACTACAAGATGAGGGGGAAAAGTCCGCAATAAATAAATAAATAAAAATTAATTCTCGGATTAAGAGCCTCATCTCAAAAATGATTCCAATTTAGGACAATATGTGCATATATGTCTGTATATGTACATATGTAAGTATATATATATATGTGTGTGTATGCATATATATATACTGTAGTATTGTACCAAGCACAACAGAAACCTATTTTCAATTGTTTTCATTTCATTTTCTTGAGATGTCATAAAAAATGTAAAATATACCTATTCTTTAAATACCACCATAGAAAAAGGCAATGGCAACACATGTAAATAAGTTTATGCTGTTCTTGTTATGACACTGAGATATATATATATATATATATATATATATATATATATATAACAACATAACATACATAAATTTTAAAAGCTTTTAGCATATTTTAAGCTTTTTATTAAATTGTAACCAACTTCAGAATTTTTTCAAATTTGTCTTTAATTCTATTGTTATGCATACTTCTTGAATCTTCTGCAATATAAATAAATGAATATTTTCTATTCTACACTTTTCATGTGCCAATATCTTATAATACTCATAATTCTTCAGAATGTAGCTTTGCCTGAAAATCTTGAAAGCATGAGTCTATTTGTTGAAATATTTTATTTTGCTTTCTGTGTTATACTGCATATATATATATAATAAATATTTGATATAAAACCTCATAAAGTTTTCCTACTACTTAAGTTTTGTGGCCTACCTGAATATTATCATTCATTAAACTTGAGTAGTCGGAAAACTTCTGTTAGTTTTTATATTCGATATTCATGATGAATTGCTCTACTTACGAAATATTGGGAACTTTTTTATTACTTGTCATTCTATTATTATTATTATTATTATTATTATTATTATTATTATTATTATTATTATGAAATCTATCTATCTATCTATCTATCTACTAGAGTAATGAACGACTTCATGTAATGAAGAACCCCAAATTTCTAGCTGCAAAAAGCTGTTTTCATCATATATCACTTGTAATAAATGATGGTAAGCTACTACTTGTTCAAAAATATCTCTTGTAATAAATGACCTATGCAGTTTTTGAGGTGAAAAATTGTTCTTAAAAAGTTCTTCATTACTCGAGTATCCATGATCATTTTTTATTGTTTTTAATATTTAGTCTTTGAACATGAAGGGATTGAAGTATCTGTTATTATTTTTTAATAATATTATTATTTTAATAAGTTTTGTTGTTGAAGATTTCATATGATTTTCATTGTATTTTCTCAAAAATTGTTTTCTCAATATTTTTTATTACTTTTATAAAATTTAATTTATGACTCATATTTTTTTATTGCAACAGTATCCACATATTTCTTGTTTTTATGATGATGTTCTAAATGGTTCCTATTGAATGAAAGTTTAATCTCTCCTAAATATGGCAATTAAACTTGAATCCATGTGTTCAATTTTGGGGCAGGTCAGTTTGCAACTTTCTTCACCATACACAAAACTCAGAAGTCAGGCATACTCCTTCCAAAAAATATCATTAAAAATTAGGTGTTTATGCTACCAATGATATCATAGGTAGGATTTATCAGATATTTTTCATTCCAAACTTTCTTATTAGCATCATCACATCCTTCTTAGTATTACTGAGTATGAATTGTAACTTTTGATATCACAGGTAGAATTTCCAAGCTATAGGTTAAATAGTACCACAACTGTTCATCTACAAGGGTAGCTGTAGTTATTTAAACCCACAATGGTTGATATGACATTAAAAAAGAAAAAAAGAAAGAACAGGTAGGATTCATTAAACAAATATATCAAAATTTTCATTCACTCAAATGATTACATATATAGAGCAACACTGCAAGTACTAAGAACAGATATAGAAATACATTGAAAATCATTTTATACATAGTCACACAACTATTACTTGACTTCTTATGACCAATAGTCTATCAATAGCTGTCCATGCCTTTGCTAGTCATGTGTCGATGTCTGTCTTGGTTGATGAGACACTGTTCCCTAGGTAGGTGAAGTTGTCAACTAGTTTCAGAGAGCTACCATTTAGTGTGGAGATGTCACCCACTTGATCTAAGCACATATATTCTGTCTTGTGTGCATTGAAATGGAGGCCAATGCCTGCAGCAGCTCATTCTAGACTATGTAGATGGGTTTTGGCTTGGGCGGGTACATTTGCCAGAAGTGCTATATTATCGGCATAGTCAGCGTCAGTAATTGTTTTTGCGGGGTACCTTCTGCTTCTTTCTTTTGTTAGCTTGAAACCATTTTCTTTGATTTTATCGATAGATGTTCTAAGTATGTAGTCTAGACAGATGATAAAGAGGTATGGGGCTAATGTGTCTCCTTGCAGTACACCTGCTACAATGTCGAAGTAGTCTGTGTCTACATCCAGAGAACGGACTTTATTTGAAAACATTTAACTGTGTACAAACAAATGATTAATATTAAATATTAAATAGAATTGTTAGCGTTTGATCGGAATACTTAAAATCATTTATCTGTGTGCAAATAAATTAGCTTTTACAACTCATTTAAAAACCCACAAACTATTCGCTTACAAATCACAAATATGTATAAAAACATGATTCGGCATTAAATAACCTGTAAGGTTTGATATGCCATAAAAACACTCACCAACCAACCAACTAATACACCAAAAGTTTCATTCACTCATATGATCACATTTATAGGGACACAGCAAATACTAAAAATATATATATAAAAATAAAAATAAAAAAAGTGACAGATTGTCAATGGTCAAGAATTAATGCAAGCATTATTATTAGAATACAGGTATTTTAGCAGTAGAATGTAAAAGTATTGCTCTATTAGCAGAATAAGACTATTCATATGTATAATTACCATTTTGTTGTTTTGTTATAGAACTGCATTTTAAATAATTTGACAACCGGACATTGGCATAATTGTTAGAGTGTTCGCCAATGGCCCGGGAGACCCGGGTTCAATCCCAGGTCGAGTCATACCAGAGACTCCAAAAATGGTACTTGATGCTACCTTGCTCAACACTCTACATTATAAGGTAAGAATCCAGGGTAAAAGGGAGCAATTCAGGGAAAGGAGTAGTGCCCTCCCCTACACCTTGGTGTAGTAGCTATCGAAAAGGGAACCTTCAGGTCACCCTCGACAAATGTCGTCAACTTTACTTACTTACAGAAATGTACAGACAATCAGTAAGAAAGATATTGTCAGTGATCAGGTATTAATGAAAGTCTTACTGACAAAATAAGGAAATTATATGTATATTTATTCAGCTTAAAAGAGTCTGGATCAAGATTGTCTATATGGAAGAAATGAGAAATAGAAAGATTGTGTGGTGTTATGTGGGGAGAGTCTGTCAGTCTGAACACAGACCTCTTGTGCTGGAGAAAAAGATGTAGCTGCCTCAATCACCAAGTAGGCTTGGTAGAAAAATGATTATAGTTGTCTCTTTTTAAAGTTTTGAGCATGTTCCAACATTAAAAAATTTGTACTCTGAGAAAAATATTTCAAAAATGTTGTTCCCTGTAAAATATAAAAATCAACAAGAAGCGAAGAGAATGTACATTTCAAAGATCCAAGTTTTGTAAGTAAAATAAGTAAAGTTGGCGACTGTAGTCAAGGGCAACCCGAAGGCTCCCTTTTCAATAGCTACTACACCGAGGAAGTAGGCGAGGGCACTACTCCATTCCCTAGATTGCTCCCCTTTACCCTTGATCCGTACCTTAAAATGCTGAGTGCGTAGCAAGGTGGAATCAAGTACCATTTTTTGAGCCCTTGGTATGACTCAACCTGGAGATTGAACCCTGGTCTCCCAGACTATTGGTGAACACTACTCATTAGACCAATGGTTTTGTATGTATATTACCATAATACAGCAAAGATGGCACATTGTAGAAAGATGTTTGTTAGCACAATGGTGTTAAAATGCTCTAACTTAGAGAATAAAGCAATTTCCAATCCACTTTCCAATTTAATGGTAATAATTTCAGTCTTTGTTTATGCTCACCTTTATCATTATAATTTCTCAAAGGAAATAACTATGTAATGGTAATTATAGAGTACTTCCCTTTTTTAATTCTATAAATAAGATGTGTCACAACATGGAGGTTTATGATCTTTAAGCTTTTGTACTGAAGTTTGTTTTGATTTTTCTAAAAATTTAAAAAATTCATTACTGTCAGTTTCATTTGAAAAATCCTGTAAAATTTGTAAATTAAATTGTGTAAATGATAAATTTGCTTTGATTCTCATTGTTTCTTGTTGCTTTCCATTCTTTTTGTTAACAAGAAGAAAAAGGAATAGGATCTTTTTAAAAAGAATCTTCTATGTAGAGATTTAACATGAGGGATTAAATAATTTAAGGTTAAGGTTAGTTACTGGTGTACTAATCTAATTATAATCCCTGATTTTTGAGAGAAATGATTATTTCCCTTTAGCAATCACTGACACTTTAATTGACTCAACCCACTTTAAGGTGAAGGCATGAAAATTCAGATACTATTCTTTGTTCAAACTGACACTACTGATGAGAAACTGTATCTGAAAAGCTCTCTGTTTACTACAGACAGGAAAGACGAAATACCTCCACTGTCAGAGGAGCTTAGAATTTGCTGACTGTATCTTCAACAAAGAGTAAGATCCCCCCCAAAGAGGTGTCCTGGGTATGACACTAAACTGCATCTGATGGTGAGGTTCCATTTCTTGAGTTTCAAACTATGCTATCATTCTATTAATGGTTACTATATTAAGCTTTTTATAATTATTATCTGACATTATTTCCAAGGCCAAAATATTGGACTTACAGTGTATAGTAAAATAACACAGTCTAAAATATTATTTAATTTTCAGTCAACAATCTATAAAATTCAACTGAAAATCTACAGTGTTCCACTGACTGCAGAAGGGAACCATTGACCAAAAAATAAGTGGGTAGCCTGGGTATGACAATAAACTGCATCTGATGGTGAGACTCCAGTTTTGGATCTCTAAGGATTGTGGAGTACTTTTTCATCGCCATTACTCCCAGGTCCACTCTGACCCAAAATGATAGTACCTCCTAAGGTCCCATTTATGGGTCAAGTATATCTTTATTTAATTATTTGTTTTCAATAGGATTGGGTGCAAACAAAAAATCTTCTAAAAAACAACTAAACAAAAAAATTTAGATATAAACATATGATGAATGTAATTCCCTAACTTCAAGGCATAAAATAAATCTAGAAGGTTGACATGTCATTAAAGTTAATCAATTTTTATGTTGACTATAAATTTCCGGTATATAGTTCACATATATTCTATTCCCATTCAAAATATAAGTAATAAATGATGAATTTATTTTGCTTCTTGTTGCTTTTTGTATTTCAATTCAACCCAAAGATGTTAAAGATGAGGATACAAGTTTAAGAAATAGTCACAATTTTTTTTCTTATGCTTACATCTATTTCTACAGAAACTGTGCCATTAAAAGATTGAATTTTTGACAATACTGAAGACAGAAAATTATGAATGTCACCATTTTTCTTTTTTTGTATTTCTCTTTCAGATAGAATCTCTTTTTTATCTTTCACTTTGATGGACTTTGTGACCTGGGTCAGTTGTTTGTCATCTTGTTGTCTGTTAATGCTTGTACACATAAACTGCATTCTTTGTCTTTTCTTCACAGGGGACTGGGAAACAGGGGGAAAGTGGTGAAGAAGGTTCTGGAAAGAAAAAGTCTCTCAAAGAATTGAAGGCTGAGGGAGAGGCAAATCAAAGGCATTCAATTCAACGCCTTCTTGCTGATGCTATCACACACTCGGCTCCTATTGATGACCTCAAGGTTATCATTAAATATGGTGGAGATGTGAATGGCATTGTCAACCGTGGACTCCGCCCTATCCATTATGCTGCCTATGCAAATAACATTGAGGCAATCAGGGTGTTGCTGAAGTATGGCTGCAATATTAACATTAGGGATGATGTTGGGTTTACGGCAGTTCATCTATCTGCACGGAAGGGTCACTACAACTGCTTGAAATATTTAATAAAACATGGAGCCAAGGTGAATTCCAATGGTCAGGATTATGTTCCAACAAAGAGGAAAAAACAACTGGAAAATGAAAATGATGAGAAAAGTGATAATTCAGATGACGCCAGAGAGATGAGTAAACATGTTGAAGAAAAAGAAGATGCTGATGAAACTTCTTCAAAATCAACTGGAAATGAGAGTACAAATATCCAGAGTTCTAGCCAGAGTGAAGACACTAGACAAGCACAAACTCAGTATGAGGTGCCCGATGCATCAGCAGAACCTCTTTCTCTAAATCTGAATGACCTAACCATTGAGCCAATTAATCTGGCTTTAGAGAATAACCATGTTAAAGTTGTAGAGTTGCTCTTGGAAAATGGTGCAAATCCTAATCGGCGTTATTTCATGGGCTACGAAATAAACTTGATGCCACTTAAAAACTATGAATGTCTTGAACTACTGCTGGACTATGGCGCCGACCCCAATTCTATAAGTCGAACAGGCATGACACCCCTCATGAAATCTGCCAAAGAAAATCTATCCCTGCCTCTTCGTTTGCTAATAAAGAAAGGAGCTAATGTCAATCAGCAGTGTCCAGAAAAGTTTGAACAAAAGACAGCACTTCATATAGCGATAGAAGCTGGAAACTGCTCAATTGCTCGGACCCTTCTTCTTCAAAATGCCAACCCAAACAGAATGCCAAATTACAAATACAATGCCCTCCATACTGCAGTACTCTCTGACCGTGTTGATCTGGTTGAACTTTTACTTCATTTCAAGATCGATATTGATGAAGTGACTGATGAAGACTGCACTGCCCTGATGTTGGCTTGTGCTGAGAACAATCTCCAAAACCAGAAAGAGATTATAAGCATGCTTCTCAAGGCTGGTGCCAATCCAAATGCCCATGCAAAACAAGTCAACTACATTGCACCATGCTTCTCTCCCCTAAGTGAATATCTGCGTCAACAAGAAGCTTTTGATTATGACATTATCTTTGAGTTGATTCAATATGGTGCCATTGTGAATTTTGTCGGCTTCACAACTGTGACCCGTAAGAAGGATCCATATGGAATCATGTTCTATATGCCGAAAATTGAGCAAAATGAGAAAATTATCCGTCTTCTCACAGATGCTAGCCGTGAATTTGATCCTTATGCCATTTCAAGATGCAAGAATTTTAACGATGAAGAAAAGGAAGTATTCATGGCGATGGGGAGACAACCCTTACCACTTAAACGCCTTCTTCGGATCTTCTTGCATGACCATTTGCAACCTATAATTCCTGACAAAATCATAGATCTCCCATTACCAGATTTTTTGATTAGATACCTTCTTTTTAAAGCTGATTAATTTCTTCAATTTATTATCATTATAATTACCATTATTTTGTTAATGCTATAATTATGATTATTATCATTATTATTATTATTATTATTATTATTATTATTGTTGTTGTTGTTGTTATTGTTCTTATCAGGCATCCCCCATTATAATGCAATTTGTTACAGTGTGATTGTTAAAATAAATGGATAGTAGACCCATAACTTTTATTAATTACCCACTTGTCCAGAAAATTGCTAATTTCAAAAAAGAAAAAAGATTTTCATAAAAAACATCAGTGCAGTGATTAGAATTAAATTTGATTAAATTTTTATTATTTCTTTCTTTGGTTATTGAATAAATTTTTGGAAAATATTACTTTGTAAAAAAAATAGCAGAAATATATTTATCATATTTTAGAGCCTACCATACTAAATTTCATAGCACCAGACTGAGGCTAATTTTTTTTTATGAATTGTGTTCAAAAAGTATCAAGACTGAAGCTCTATTTACCAAGACAATGAATAAAACATGAATTTTCTTCTTGGCATTCAACAGACTTATTCCAGTGAGTTTTCCATTGGCCAAAGCACAAAATGACTCTTTTGATATGGTGTGAAGCTGCACCAATGTATTTCTTTTAACATCTTCCACATCCTCAAATCTTACCCATCTCTGCATCTCTGTAGAGGGGTAAGCCTCACAACAAGTGTCCAGAATATGACATCAAACAATCTGACGATGACACTTCAGCCTTGGACATTTGGGGAATGTGGAGTACCCCTTCATTGCCATTGCTTCCAGGTCCACTCTGACCTGGAGTCATAGCACTTGATAGGGTCCTATCTAAGGATCAAATTGAATAAAAATGTGTGCAAACAAATACTGATATTAAATTGTAACTGTTATATAGCAATACATGAAACAATTTAACTGTGTGCAAAAAAGAACTCGGGTTCATTTAAGAATGTTATCTACAAAATGTGTTTACAAATCATATATATATATATATATTAAATATACATATACATAAGTAGAATTTGGTATTAAATACCCAACAATGGTTGATATGCCATAAAACTCAACCAAACCAAACCAATCAAATCTTACCCCCCGAGATTATTATTCACTTTAAGAAATAAGAAAAAGTCACATGAAGCTAAATCTGGTGATTACAGAATGTGTTGCACTTTCATAATCCTTTGTTTCACTAAAAAATTCAATCAAAAAAGTATCAAAACTGGTTTTATAATTTTTATTTTTTCAAATTGGTACTGATCAGTCAAGACAACAATCTTTACATTTAGACACATCACAAATTTATTACATAAATTACTCAACTGAGTTCGTTCCTTCCTTTAATTCTTCTTCTGTTTGGTTTCTTTGAATTAATAGCATATCAACCTGCCAAAGGTACCCTTGATAAAGACTAGTAGTGGTATAAGAGGGTTCATACCTTCTCCAAGAGTATTAGTCTGAAAGTGAACATAATAGCACAACTGGACTTTGAACTTGCTTATTACAATGTCACAGACCAACACATTAGATATTATGCCACAGAGATGTATCATTTAAGTTTTAAATTTTAGATTTGAAATTTAAAAAAAATAAAACCTGAGTTCCAATACTTTTTGATAACACCCCATACTGAAAAAATCTTACAAGACTTTATGTCCTGATATTAAGTCATTGATGTAAATATTTTTTAAATGCCAAAAATTTGATATACTTACAAAAGTTACTTTGATGATGATATTGTAATTTTAAAAAACATTTATTTGCTCAAATTTCACCAGCCCAGTTGGATGGGACTGTAGGATATACTAACTGCATCTCTGGAAAGGGGTAAGATACTCCTCCATGGATATGACACTGAATGATCTGATGTTCCAGTCTTGGAGCTTTGGCAAATGTGGAGTACCCCTTCATTGCCATTACTCCAAGGTCCACTCTGACCCAGAGTGGTATTACCTGTTAGCTTCCCATCTATGAGTCAAATAAAACTATTTAATGGTTTACTATTCTTGAAACCATCTAACTGTAAGCAAACAGTAGAAATACTTTAAACCATTTAACTGTGTGCAAACAAATAATGTTTGGTTCATTTAGAAAATATTACCAGCAAACTATTCACTGAAAAATCATATATATAAACAGGATTTAGTATCAAATAATCCACAAATGTTGGTATGCTATAAAACTCAACCAACCAACCATCCAACAAACCAACCAAATTAGTTTTTACTAGATAAATAATGTTTTGCTAGTCGTCTTTCACTTAACTTTGAATACCACCTATACCCAGTTTCCCTTCTGTTATTACAGCTCAGTTATAATATGATTGGCTTTCTTCACCCCAACACTCACATTATAATGGAAGATGCCGGTATTATTATTATTATTATTATGTCACTTGTAATAGATTGTCTAGTTCAGAGTGATATTTGCTTAGGTGGTTTATCTGATTTGGTTTTTTTTTTATTTTAGAAGTTTATGTCTGATACTCAAAGTCAGGAATCGCCAAACCTCCAAGAATCACAGAAAGACATTTTTAAATCTTCAATGAGCACTAAAAATCCAATACATTTTACACATTATGAATATTTTTTTTAAATATTTATTAACTGTAATCTTCATTTCAGTCTATGCAGGAGATTTACTGAAAAGTTATTGGATCATCCACCACTGAACACAAGTACTGGGGTAATTGTTTTCAAATAGGAAAAAACAGTGACCCCAATTCTTCTAAACAATTGTAAAACTTTTATCATTTTTGGAGGTCCATTGTGAATACGGATTGTTGGTATTTAGGCCAGTTGTCTCGATGAGAGGAAATTTTTGTTAGCAGCAATTTTTAACCCTATGTAGAACCTCCCTTGCCCTGAGCCCCCTGTGTTCACTTATTCAAAGCAACTAAAGTCTCACTGCCTTCTCTTACAGTCTCTGAGTTGCTCTTTCCTGCATGTAGGGGTCTGTATTTATGTTAGGTTGGTTTCCTGTCTGGGACATTTTGTTTACCCTAAAACTCCTCTGCAGGTGTTTTGAGTGACATCTGAACTTCCTTAACCTGTACCCAATGATATGGGGGTTATATCCAGGTCATTACATTGCATAGTATATAAAAGATACTCCAAAATTTACTGTTAATCCTCGTCTATACTTACCTGGAATACATAAGATTTTGGTCTATTTTCTGGTCTAATAAGGCCAGAAAAATTATCAGGTTTAGCTTCAAGGAGTTGTCTCATAGGCAGCATTTATAGAATTAAAAACTAGTTGAGTCAAGGGATGCCTTAGGGACTCTATAAAGAGGAATGCCACTGAAACTAAGCTGTTTTTGGCACCACCCAACCATATACAGGTGGGTTCTCAATTAAAAAAAATAACTTTGTACCAAACCTGCCCTTAGCGGAAATAGATAATTAAAATAAAATTAATTCATAATCTAATAATATTACCAATTTGGTCTTTATATGTAAAGGGAGATAACTCTTGGATGTAAAGTTTTCTTATGCTTTAATTATATCTACAGTATTGGTTGTTTTATTCATGAAGTATATTTTTGAATGAATTTAAGTTCTAATCTAGACTGAATGAATCAATCCTCTAGAATTCAAGAAATGAATTTGGTAGGCAAAGTTAATTATACTGAACAGACTTTTATTGGATTTGAGGATCAAGGTCAGTTTGTTGCAAGGATTAACAGCACTTGGAAACAAATGCACTTTCACAGTTGTGCAATATCCAAGGAGAACGCATGATTAATAATCAATGGCATTATAAACCGTCACACCTCTGCCTAGGAATCTCCTTGCTATGCCTTTGATCATGGTTCTTCACAGTTTCCATATAAAAGTGTAAATAGACATGATAATTAGGGAAAATTTTATATCAAAGATTTTGACTTTAGTTCAGTTGAGTTCAAGTATTTATTTCTTCTGTTCAGCAACACTTAGAAATCTTGAATGGTCACCCATCTGGCACTGATCAGGCAGCCTGTTGCTTAACTTGATAAGTTCAAATATATGTAGGGAGATTGTACTGTAACAATATCCAAAGTAGAAAGAGACTACCAGGTTTGAAAATCAGCATTTGATAATCAGGGTTGACAAAGTTAACTTCATACAAAAATAGGAGAAATGGCTGAAAAGGAAGTAAAAAAGATTGTATTGCTCCAATAGTGCGTGTATGCGGGAGCTGGCCTTAAAAATCAGCATTCAGTAACCAGTATTTCAAAAGCTTTGCTTAATATAGTACAAAGAAAGAGGAAATGAAAGTAGAAAGACTATATTGTGCTAATCTTCTGAGTGGGAAGGGCTTACTTGTCTTAAAGTAAAAGTAAAGTTGGCGACCTTAGTTGAGGCTGACTCGAAGGCTCCCTTTTCAATAGCTATTACACCAAGGTGTAGGGAAGGGTGCTACACCTTTCCCCGGATTGCCCCACTTTACCCTTGATCTGTACCTTATAATGCTGAGTGTTAGGCAAGGAGGCATCAAGTACCATTTTTTGAGTCTTTGGTATGACTCAACCTGGGATTTAACCCCAGTCTCCTGGGCTATTGGCGAACACTCTAACCACTATGCCAATGTCCGGTACTTGTCTTGAAAATCAGCATTAAATATTTGATATTTACAAAGTTTAGCTTAGAATGCCACAAGAAACAAATGAGTGGAAACAAAGGTAGGAAGATTGTATTACACTAATCTTTCAAGTAGGGTGAGCTTGCTTGCCTTGAAAATTAACTTTTGAAACACTGGCTTTTTACTTGGACTTTAACATTGACCACTGAAGCAAATGGAAAATATGCAACTAAAGTGTAGAGATCAGTGCACTTGGCAATCAGACCATTGCAAGTAAGTTTGATTCTCACTGGGTGTTTCCATATTTCTGGCTGAGTGCCAAACTAAGTTAAGCTGAGTAAATAGCAACTGATCTGCTCAAACCAAGGCAAGGAGGGAATTGTAAAATATCAAATTAAGTGAACTGAAAGATCTGAGAATTGTCAGTAGAGCTAACAAAGCCTCTGGGGCTAATAAGTTTTATATAAATGCAGTTCAGTTTAACTTTGCAAAACCAGATCATACAATTATATAGGAACAATGATTTAAACACTTGTTGATCGCTTGTGATTCTGGGTTTGGCCATGTTTGCTCTTGATTGCAACTCAGACTGACTCAATTTTCAGCAGAGTGTCAGAGTAACTAGACAATTTTTTTAAGACAAAAATGTAAAGTATGCTTATAGATAGAATATGAATAAACTTACTCGGTTTTATGAAAAAGAGATTAGAGTTGTGTGTCATTTTCATTGTAATCATTGATTTAAAGTGAGATAAAATCCCAACCGGTGCATGACATTCTGTTTATCTTTCTATGTCTGAAACTAAGGAAAGCTCAACAAGCAAGCAAGCGACATCCTTTCATTTTCCTTTTTCATCAACTTTTCAACTGATTAAGGTGTTGCTTAGTTGGTAATGTCTCCAAAGGAGATTCATGGCATATAACTAAATTTAGCATGTCGAATGATATGGGTGGTAGGAAGATTAAAAATGGTAACTTTTAACTTACCTCTAATATCAGCCTCTAGTATCAAGAGTAAAATATGAAACTGTCTCTACCCTAGGGCAGACCTTGAGATATTTACTAATATTAGCTTAGTACAGCACCTGGAGGGTCTACCTTGCATTTGAAATCCAGAAGGCTAAATGAGGATGGGTAGAGGCAGGAAGCCTGTGTTACACCAATTTTTAAAGTGAGAAAGACTTGTCTCCCTTAAAAATCAGCATTTAAAATTTTTAATTTTAGAAGGTTTTTAATACCAGGCTCTGATGCCATAGAAGAATATGCATCAATTTCAGCCATTTAGCTTCTTTGCTCATAATATTTTTAGAATACAAGGTCAAAGACTTAGAGGAGAGTGTTATACTAATTCTCAAAATGGGGATTGTCTACTTTGAAAATCAGCTTTCAAAATCCTGATTTTTACCTGGGATTGAAAAACCCAAATGTTAATGTTGTTAGAAAATGTCCACTCTCATCACTAGCAAATTTATGTTGTATATATTTGTTGCATCGTAAATTAAAAAGTTTTACAAACAAAACCTGGTGCAACCCTAGAATAGTCCACCACCCATGCTGAAAAATAATCAAAATATTCATCAAAATGACATTTGCAGATTTAGTATCACTCAGCTGTTAAAGAAACATGGAGGAAAATGGGATACTATAGCTCTGTATCAAATACATAGAGTTTTGTTTGAACAAAAATCTAAGTTCTTGTAGTAAAATTAAAATTAATCCTTTTTAGACACTTTTAAGAGATTAATATTAAAGACAATTCATATTTAAAAATACCATGCTTCTATAGTTTCTATATATACACAGTAGATTATCCAATAGAAACAGCCATCTTCCTCCATGTTGACTTTTAGCAACAATTTATTTGCATTTTCGGGATTCCTTAAAGAAAGATTTATATTTGAAATAATTCTATTTTCTTGTAATGAAAATATTTTTTATAGTTGTTCAAGGGTATGCAGTAAAGTTCTTGTCAAAATCAAGAAAGGAATGACCATTAAAAAGAAATATTGAATTCATTTTGGAAGGGATGAAAAAATCTGAAAAACAAAGTTCCAAAAGATATTGAGCATTTGGATGAATGTGGAATAGTGTGTATGTTTCATGGCTCTGGGTCATTCCCTTCTTGGTGAGATCAAGAACTTTTCAGCGTCCCCTTCAAAGAGGTATCCCTTGAGTTCTTGACTGAAGTCAATGAAAGAGGTTTTCTGAAGATGTCGTTGAGAAATTCTGGTGCTTAATTTATTTCAATACCTCATGTCACCATTTCCATTTGTTATCAATATTGGCTGCATAAAAATTGTTTTGTTTTGTGTTGCTCATTGGTTTTGGCACTAGGCGTTATTTGCATGCAATTATCTCCAAGAAAGAATAGTGTAATGCTTTGCACAAGTGGCGCGTTTCACAAACTCTCACTGCTTGATGATGATATAACATTCTACAGATGCAAATAATACATTGTCAGTCATCTGGCTTTCTTAGAAC
>OY757937.1:14441958-14734458 GCA_963585895.1 Sepioteuthis lessoniana
ACACACACAATACCAGTCAAAAGTATTTGGCCTCCCTCAAATTTTTTTAATTTCTCATCCTAAAAAATTATTTTTAAGGAAATAAGTTAAGCACCACAATGTTATTATTTATTACACTAAATACAAGTCTTCCTGAGCCACATTAAATACAAATCAAACCAGAAAGATAAAAAATTCTTAAACTTTTGATTCATCAAAAAGATCCCCTTTAGCTGCCATCACTGCTTCCCAGATTCCCACATTATTTCTGCTAAAGACTGGAGGTAGACTGAAGATAGCTCTGCTCAGCTTTCTTACAAGAGTTACCAGAGGTGAGTTGCACTTATGGGTGGTTTACCTCTGACTTATTGGTCAAGTTCATCCCACACCAGTTCAGTTGGATTTAAGTCCTCTGATTGCACTGTCTAAGACATCAGTTGAAGGAGATGGTTGAGTAGAATGTGACACATGATCAGTTTAATCTCTTGGCCCACATGCATATATGCATGGGTAAGGACAAATTTACCAAATGTCATGAAGTCATCAGACATGTCAAACCCAACCATTTCAAGCAATGATAGGTTTTGTTTTTGTTTGTTTTTTTAATGGCATATCAACTTTCTTGGGTTATTTAATGCCAAAGCCATCCTTGTAGAAGAACAGAAGTAGTACAGTTTAACTCATAGCTGAGGGGAATAAAGGAGTTCATACCTTTTCCAAGGGTCTGAATGTGAATGTAATGGCAAGACTAGAGTTTGAACTCTCAATGATGTTGCAGTTTGATCTTAGACAAAGCATGCAAATAACATGCTCTGAAAACAAGCAGAAATTCTGTTCTTCAACATAAATAATCCTCTCATATATTTTTCAAAAATATTTATACCAATTGAAATACGTAAAAAACAAAAACAAAAATTTTAAAGGTACAATCACAAGGATTAAAAAAAAAATGAAAAAAGTATTTGAATATTTATTTTTGGTCAGTACCATTTAAGGGAGATAACTACTAATGACTATTGAGTACTCTTCCATCTTCATTTATCCACCTTGTCAGCAGGACTATGCTGACTGTATCCCTGATGACAAGTGAGACAGGCACCCCTCCCCATATACACACTAAAAAAATGTGTCCTAGGTAAGACATTAGACTGCCTCCAGTTCTGAAACACTGGGGAGTATAAAGTAGCCTTCCTTTCCATTACTCCCAGGGACCACTCTGACCCCGAAAAGTAGTGCCTGTTAAGGCCCCATCTATGGGTCAAGTAGATCTATTTAGAAATTGTTTATATTCAAAAGAAATACTTGTTGCCATATAACAGTAGATTATTTGTATTAAGAATGGTTATACTTGAATCTTTAAATGTTTACTAAGGATTAGTATTAGTTTCTTGAAAACCATATAACTATGTGCAAATGACTATTATTAAATAGAAATAATTACTTGAAACAATAAAATTATTAGCCTTAGTACTTGAAACATTTGAAAAATGATATTATTTTGGTGGATTGGAAATTGCCATGGATTAATATTTCTGCTAAAAATTTTGGATTTTTTTTTCAAATGTTTACAAACTTTTTGTATAATGTAAAATGACCAATTTCTTTAAACAGCATTTTTCTAATATTCTTCATGAAAATTTTCTTTTTACCAAATTATTTCAGAAGAATATTTTTGCAAGTTTGGATAAACATGCATGCATGATTGCACTGCTTTTGTTTCCTGACAAATTTGCATGTTATTTCAGGGAAATTAGTTTTCAGCCACTTTGTCTTGCTGCTTTATTTCCTTTAATTTTTCTCTGTTTGTTGAATAGCATTGAAATATCTATGCTTTCCTTAGTCTGACACAAGGTCATACAAGGAAGGAAGATTGCATTGCACCTACCTTTTTAGCTGAAACAGTCTGCTTGCCTTGAAAAATCAGCATTCAAAACCAGAGTTTCACATGAGAGCTTGAACACCAGCCACGAGCACTGGAAGGTAATGTGTAACTATCTCAACTATCATACATCAACAAAGATAGACTGATATCTGCCATCAAGTAGAATACAAAGAAAAAGTTAAGATAATTTTGTATCTATATATTAAAAAATTTGCATTATGTATGTATGTATGTATGTATGTATGTATGTATGTATGTATGTATGGCCCCTCAAAAATAGCATATCATAATGAGATTTTGATTAGAACAATAAACTTAAAATGCTCTAGAGAATAAAATAATTTCCTGTTCAATTTTCAAATAAATGATAATTTTGTGGAGTCTGTATCCATGCTGAAAATTCTTTAATAATCCAAATTCTCACTTAAACTGATATACTATAAAATACTGATTAGAATCCTCCATTTCTCAGTAAATTGAAGAATAAATATCATGACTGTTCATAGATTGTTTGGTAGATTATATATGTCATTTGTGATGTTTGTGTCTCATGTAGGATTTCAATCCAGCCATAAATTTACATACAAGTCTGCAGATAGTGCATGCAGGAGGGTTAGTCGAAGTAGCTAGTATGACTAATTGAGCCTTTACCTTCTTCCTCAATTCTTTGAGATGCTGGAAATGGGTTCTGTCAAAATTATTGAGGGCTTTGTTGTATTTTGCTCTCCATTCTTTGTGAATTGAAGCAAACTGCTCCAAGGTGTTAACAGGAACACTGAGAATTACAAGACTTTTTTCAGTTTGTCCTTGTAGCTGAACTTTGTTTTTTCAACATTTCTGTTTTCACTATGGAGCTGGCTATAAATAGAACCTTTGAAACTCTGTCTTCTCTTATTTGGATGACATGTCCAAGATATCTCAATTGGGATTGCATGAGGAGGTTTCCATGCCCTCAGTAAAGCATTTAGCAAGATATATACATATAAGTTGTTGGCGACCATAGTCGAGAGTGACTCGAAGGCTCCCTTTTCAATAGCTACTACACTGAGGTGTAGAGAAGGGCGCAACTCCTTTTCCTGGATAGCTCCACTTTACCCTTGATCCATACCTTATAATGCTGAGTGTTAAGCAAGGAGGCATTAAGTACCATTTTTTGAGTCTTTGGTATAACTTGACCTGGGACTGAACTCTGGTTTCCTGGGCCATTGGTAAACACTCTAACCGCCATATATATATAAGTTTTTACATGAAAAAGTGGTCAATGCTATTAGGGCAAAGCAAGTATAAAACTTAAAATATTTGAATAAGGAACTTTTGAAGTCTGTTAATTGAAGTTACATGTGAACACACAATTATCAGACAGAAATGTGAGAAAAGTGGCTCCTCAACCATGTATATTGTGAGAGGTAAATGAAATGAATCAAAAATCGATTTTCAATTCATTTCATTTTGGTAACTGCCTGATGATTGTTGTTTTGTAAAAACTCCATGAAACCCAGGGGTCTCAGACCAAATTCCATGGCATTATATATATATATAGTGGTATGTGCAGAATTTAAACAGTGCTTTTAAAGCTGTATGCATTTTAAAATCAATAAAATATTTTAAAAATATTTCGATCTTTTTTCTTTCCCCTCTCCATGCTTTTTTGAGAGTCACTACCCCAAGTTTAATTTCCCATACATAAACATATTTGTCACAGTTTTTAATTCTCTGAAGAGATGTGACCAAAGCAAAGGGTCCCCTTTTTTTAGAATACTTTAATTTGATATTTTATGGATTTTAAAATGCATATGCTTTTAAAAGTACTGTTATATATATATATATATATATATATATATATATATATATATATATATATATATATATATATATATATATTATTTTTATTATTATTAAAGATAACAGACAATGATTCAGAGTTGAGTTTTTTATGAACCTTTTTATGTTCAAAAGCAAGATGCCATTCTTATAAACAGACAGCCCACACTTGAGCAAATCTCCTCCAGTAAGTGGTACAATACTTAAATACATTTGATACAGGAGCATAGTTCTACAGTGTTAGTGATTCATAGTTATATGATTTGTGGTCCTATGCTAGTCACAGAGCCCAATGTGGTGTGACTCCGGCTGTTTGCTTCGTCAAATCCTTCCGTGCCCATGTTGTGTTTGAAAGATCCATGGAGGGAGGTTGACACAATTCAGCCAGATCTTCTTCTGACAGTCAGGTAATATGAGTGGCTAGATTGTCTAGCAACTCAAAGAATAGAGAAAACCCGTTGTTTAACAATAATAAAAAAACATTTTTATTGAAACATGTTTGTGAGACAATAAATAACAAACAAACGAGGTTTGCTTTCCTAGCAAACAGAAGAAGAAAGAATATCGAGAGAGGAAGAATTACAATGAAGTGTGGTTAGAGTAACACTAATGTCTCTAAAGTCTGGGACTTTGAAATTTTGTAATGTCTGAAGGTTGTTCAGAGTACTTCAGGTTTAGAATGGAAGAGATGCTTCTTTGGCAGTCTTGAGTTTCTTCTTGGTCCCTTTTTCTTATCCTCTCTGAGGATTTTTTTATAGATCAATATCTGGACTAAAAAAGGTTTCTGATTAGTTATCCAATAAGAGACAATTAGGAGTCATATTCCCATTGGTCAGCCAATCCTAGTTCAAGATTATATCTTACAGCTATAGGGAAAACTCTTTTTAGATGCTTTGACCAATGGGAACAGGTTTAGAGCAATGGGGTTGAACAAAAAAAATTCTCAGCCTCACCTGACTGGATGAGCCATGTCCAGCTCACCTTTATTTAGGGTGGAGCAAAATTAAATCTCCCTTTTGACATTGACCTTCAAGATAAAGGCTAGAAAAATATATTTTACGAAATGACCCATTTCATCATTGTGATTGATGAGGTTAGTTGACAGCCAAAAAATTAAATAAATTTGCTAACCTTCAAAATCAAAAACAATTGTCTCGCACTTAACTGACCTTTAAAATCAAAAGCAATTGTCTTGCACTTAACTGACCTTTAGGAACGATCAACCAGCTTTTTAGGTCAGTATACGCCTTGAACAAAAAGATACTTATTTTAAGGATCTTTTTTGTTTTTGATATATATATATATATATATATATTAATTAGAATATATTTCATAAATTCCAATTTTTATATATTAATTAAGTAGGCAACTGCACGTCATGTCACAGATTCTAATCTGTGAATTCTACACATTCTAACCAATACCAATGGACTGCATGTTCAAATACAATACCAACTGTACATGATGAATGCTCTCATTCAAAATATTCATTGATCACTTAGAACGTCTCATAATCTATGGTACAGTTGTACTAACATCCTTGAGAATGACCAATGAAAGTCGAAAGTACATTTACTCGGGTTACAACATTAAAGATTTTAGACAATTATTGAATTGCCTTCATCCTAAGTTGCAACATCTGTCATCTTTAATAAAAGAATTTAGAGAGAATAAAATTTGCAATATAAAAGAATTTAGAGTAAAGTATAATGTGAAGAGAATGACACTAAAGCCAAATTTAGTATTTAACTGCGTATGTTTTTAGGGGGCTTTAGTGTGTAATATTAAACAGTAAATTCAAAAGGTAAATTTAGACAGTAAGTTCCGCAGCTTTCTAGTTTGGATTCTGATACAAAAAGATAACACATACAATAAAGTTTTTACAAAGGAATTTTATACAAAAGAAATAAGAAAGAAAGGAATAGACAAGATAAAGTGTTGCAAATTTTAGTGTAATTTGCAGGAACTTATCTGAGAGTGTGTCCGAGAAACAAAGTTCTTTGAATTTGAGTATTTTTTTTCTTTTTAGTTTCGCTGAAATGTTTCAGTTTTCATTTAATTTTGAGTCTTCTGAAAGGTTGTTTTTTCAGTAGAGTTCTCAGGTTGAATTTTCTTTCAGTTGGTTTTAATTTGTAGAATTTTGGTTGTCAACTTTCATTAGATTTTAGTTTTATTTCTTAGGAAGCTTCTTATTAGCTATACAAGAAGCAAGTGACAAAACCTTTCTGTTGGCTATTTTTTCCTGCTTTACAGTCTAGGGCCCAAAAGTAGTTTTCAACAAATAGTGGGAGGTAGCTTTTTGACCAAATCAAGTGCAGCACATGGTCAGTTTGTTTCTTTGTTAGAAATAAATTTTATATTAATAAAATATGCTAACAAGAAAGTCTGCTGCTTATACACACACACACACACACAATATATATATATATATATATATATATATATATATATATATATATATATATATAAAAATGGTAGATTTTGGTAAATCTTACAAGATGAGAAAAATAAGTGGAAAAGTGGTTAAACCAACACTGACAAGGGATTCAATAATATTTCATTCTTTATTGAAAAAAGGAAGGGAGAGAAATAGATACCAATAACCCCTATCACCATCACTCAGATCTATATCTATTTTTTTCCCTTTCTTTCCTTTTCTGTATCTTTTCTTTAGACCCTTCCCTCTTTTTATACTTTATCATTATTTTATCTATTTCCTCAATTGCTGAACTATAAAATTCATTTTTATTCTGAGGAAGTTCCTTTTTCTAAGAAAGAACAAAATATCATTGAATCTGTTTTCAGTATTGATTTAGCCACTTTCTATATATATATATATATATATATATATATATATATATATATATATATATATACACACACACACACACACACACATATATATATGTGTGTGTGTGTGTGTGCGTGCATTTTAACATCAAACTAAACCATCCTCAAAATGTAGCTTTGAAATAAGATAGACTAGTAAATTTTCATGAGTGATTTCAGGTCTCATTGGGTGCCCGATTCAGTCAGCTTTGTGCCACATCTAAGCAAAAAGCTTAGTAAATTATCAAACATCTAAATAAACAAATGTTTAAGTATTTGACTAAACCAGTTCTGGTTAATATAAGCCACACCTAACAAATATCTTCCAAATGTAGAGCTTATTGTAGTTGCCAGGTGTTTGTGAAAGCAGAGATCATAAAATTATCAGTTCAAAATACTTGGATATCAAAACAAACTTTTCATTCAACAAATCCATATGCTACATTACAAGTTCATTTTTCATCAATTCTTTTCTGACATATCAATTCTTTTTTAAAAAAATTTTCTCCAGGAAAAATTTTCTCTTGACAATGACTCAAGGTCAAAACTAAAAGAGAACAACTAAAAAATAAGTACCAACAAAGAAATATTCCTATTTGTTTTATAACTTTTGTTCATCTCATTATATATATATATATATATATATATATATATATATATATATATATATATATATATATATTCTATTTAACATATGCCATAAAAATGACAGTAATGTTTAGTTAATTTTTGTATTTAAAATTACTAAGGAAATATCAAAAACATAGTTGGAACAGAGGTAGTACAATTTTGATAATAATTTTCAATTATTACTATATTAATATTATTAGATAAATGATATTATTTATTAAAATAAACAAGGAAGAGTATTAGAGTTAATAAATTTACAAGCAGAAATTCCAAAACCTCCCTATAGTTAAAAAAATAGAAGTTAATATTATTATATTATCGATTATTATCAGTTATCAATGATATATAATATCATCAATATACACAAAAGGGGAAATAAATGAAAGCAAAGAAAGCAAATATCACAATTTCACAAGATTCAAATATTCTAAGATATAAAACAACCCATAACTTTCATAAAATTGATCAGTGTATGACAGACATAGCAAAAAGTAGCTCATGTGATGATCAATTTTGTGAAACTGTTGTTTTATGCCACAATATATATATATTATGACATAAAACAACACAGAGCTTCACAAAATCGACCATCAAATGACCTACTATATATATATACATATATATATATATATATATATATATTCTGAAAAGTGACGATAGATTTGTCTATTATTTTCTGTGGATTAGTTTTCTCTCATAAGCTAATCAGTATGGCTCTGTCTTTTTCTGGCTGGATCCTTAGAATAAGGAATGTGAATTCAAACCTTGTTCAAGGTTTATTGTCTTTTTATAGAATATTGAATGGTGTAACTGTTCATTTATAGAATAAAAATGATCTAATCATAAAATGTGACAAAAAAAAGATAAAAGACAAAATAATTCATCTCTAAAATTTGGACAACTTTTGTTGACTTATTTATTTATGTTTATATTTACATTAGACTTTATTTAAATGGATTTTAAGCCTTTAGCCTTTTTGGCCTTCGGTTACCCTGTATATGAACTTAACAAAATTCATGCAAAAAAAAAAAATGAACACAAAACACATTCGAATTTTACTTTAGAAGAGAACATGAAGTAGTAAGGTGAATCAAAAGTTTTGAAATATTTTGTTATCGTGAGGCACAATTCAGCAGCTCCAGATGCTTTTGCTGAGGTCATGAAAGTGACAAACCACAACTGGACTGTAAGATGCAGAACTTGCCTGATACTCTCCAAAAGCTACTTGCTGGATTTGCCTCAATGGCTTTGAGCATGACCTTGGAATACATAGTTTTAAGCCTCCTTGACCTTGCCTAATAGCCAAGGTTTGTGCAACCTGAGGAACTTTTATTGAACCATTTGTGATCAATGATACCTTCATTTTTCGCACAACAGTTTTGGTAGTTTACGTGGTGTAATGACCCAGTAGAAACTTGGAAAGCATAAGTTCCCATATAAGACTATGTTGCATGTTTGCATCTGAGTGGTTTTCAAATGATACACTGAGTGAAGCAATGCACAACATGTCAGCACACTAACTACCACAATACTACAAACAACATTGGGTACCTTTTTTAACTGCTTCAGTCACATGATATGTATGCTGCAAACTAGCACATAACAAAATATTGTAAAACTTTTAACTCACCTAGGTAGAAATTGTATCCATCTAAGACAGGTAAGAAGTGAAGGCTTCAATTGCCGATATGTTGCAACTTACAGACAAATGTCAAAAATCCCTTTTACTTATCATATTTGATGGCATATAAAACCTTACTATTTATACTTAAGATTAGAGCATAATGGAGTTAGGGGCAATACAAATACTAGTAGTCTTGGGCAACTAGAAAATTATTAGTCTACCAGGTACCTCAGCTTTGCATATTAGACCTGATAAATGTCATTTGAAATATTTGTTTTTGAGAAAAAAAGAAGTATCTTACATTATATCAGTAATTACTCACATTTAATTTAACCTGTTTAATGGTTGATCTTCAAACAGAAGATGTAGAATAATTACATAGCATTATTGTTTAGGAACAACTAACAAGGAAAAACAAATAAAAATATTTATATCAATAAATATCTTAAATATCAGTCCTTTATATCAAAAATGTCATTTTTCTAAATAAAGTCTATTTTACAATTTTATCACAAATCTAAACTGAGCAATACAAATTTATCTATATTACTACAAAAATACAGCCATTTCCTGTTCAATTTGTAAATGAATGATAATTATGTGGGGGTCTACATTTTTATTAAATGTAATTTTTTTAATATCCAGAGACTCCATTTTATAGAGATAAATATGTACTCCTAATTAGGATTCTTCACTTTTTCCTAAGTAGAAGCATTAATATCATGGACCACTGTTACAACAGGAACCCAACCAAGTATAGTAAGAAATATACAGATATTGTTTGAGTAGTTGTTGCAATAAAAGTTAATCTAGTAAGGAAAAAAAGACTGGTTTATCAATTATATTTTTTTCATATAATTTTTTGAAGTTGATACTGTTTTATGAAAAAATTTCATAAAGTTTTGTAGAGAAATATCTTTTGATATAAGAGAGTGAAACTTTGGAGATTCATTTATCTAAATATTTTTACTTTTTCTCCTTCTTGTTAGTTCTAACTCAACAATAGTGCTATAAAGATCGACCTAGAAGCATAATTAGTAATGTTAAATAGGAGTAATTGTTTTTATGAGATAAATAATCTATTAACTTTTTCTTTTTGAAGTTTGGAAATTTAAATTTTATACATCTTGCAGAAACATGGCTTCCTGGTGATTATTGTTCATTGTTATAGACCCCACCTTATTCTCAATAAAAAAAATTTTCTTTCATTCTTTTATAAGATCTTTTGTGTTTGCATTGAGGAAGTTATTATTTAACATAGCAGTGGATCTAACCAGAGAATTATCATTAAAATTTTATAAGTAAATTTATGAATGAATAAAAATTATTCTTATATTTGAAAGAAATAAAAAAGATTACACAGATTACATTACCTTCCCCTGGATCCAATAAGTATACATATCAAATTTTGTATGATTAATTACATTTTGCAGAAATATGGCTTCCTGGTGATTAATGTTCATTGTTATAGACCCCCCTTATTCTCAATAAAGATTTTTTAAATGGTCTTAAAACCTCCCCCCACTTGGATCCAATAATTATACTTATCAAATTATGTACCTCTACATCAAACTTTGGCCATCAATTAAAAAATCTTTCCGATTATTTATATAGATATCAAAATAACTGTTTCTTTTCAATGTTTAATTCTTTTTCATTGTTTTATTTCTTCTGTATTGTCTGCAATTAACCTGCTGTATCTGACAAGCTTCAAAAATCTCCTCAGCAATCATCTCTCAGCATTTTTTTTTTTCAAAGTGCTTTTATTTTCCTTTGAAATCAATTTTTTATTATACTTTTCATGCTTTTATTCTTTTATAAGATCTCTTGTGTTTGCATTGAGGAAATTATTTATTTAACATAGCTGTTGATCTAACCAGAGAATTACCATTAAAATCTTATAAGTAAATTTATCATTAATCAATGAATAAAAATTATTCTTATATTTGGAAAAAATAAAAAAGATAACACAACTGAATGAGAATATCTAAAAAGATTTCTAAACATTGTTGCATTGTGTCTTCCTTGGTTTATTCTAAAAATTTGAAAGGTCACTTCAATATTTGTGTTTGTTTCATTGAAGATGCAAGCATAAATGTATATGAAGGTAGGCTAAAAGATTCATCAGTTAGCATGATAATCTGCTGTTGATGACATTTTTTACCAAAGAGATCCAAGCACTGCAACACTGATGGAAGAAGTGTATAGACTGCACGGAAACTATATTTAAAAATAAACTTCATTTGGTCACATTCCATAAAAATATCTTGGTCAGCCTATATATTTTTCAGCTGATCTTCTTATTTATATATATATGCAATTTTATCGGAATTTTTTACAACTATTCATATGTTTTGAGTTAGCATTTTTTTTAACATCTACCAACCAAAATTACAGCTAATGATATTTTGTCATTTTTAAAACTTCAGAAAAATTACACATCAAACAATATTGTTTACAGCAGTTTAGTTTTCTTGATTTGCAGGTTGTAAATTATTTTTATATTTTGACGAGCATAGTTCAATATCTTAAATAAAAGCTCTGAAAATATAAAATTTTCAAGAATTATTATATCTTTATCCCTTTCATCAGGACTTAATGCTCAATTGTAAATGCAACCGTTTGCAATAAATGTCTATTATCATTATCTCTTAAAAAGTAACCTATTGACTTTTTATATAGCATTGGGTTGTGGCCTCACTATATCAGTGATAGTGCTGCAGTTTTCCTAGCAAGCTGAATTTATGGAGTTAAAATCTCTAGCTCTTTGCCCACTGGTTTTGAATTCAGAGTTGTTCTTTTCCTTGACTAGTTACCAGCCAAGGTTATAAAGCTAGTCTTCTCTGCTTTTTTACCTATAGTTACAGAAGAAAATATATTGATTCATGCCTTTTGCAAAGTGAACACAAACTGTCACAGCCTGAATGGGAATTTGATACACTACTTTCATATTCAGACCATTAACTGTTAGACTACATTCCGCAGTGGATTGCTTAATCATAGTAGAAAACTTTGAATTTCAGTGAAAATATACTAATAAATAAAACAATACATTGTTGCTGAAGATTGGTTCAATAAAAAAAAAAAAAAGTAAGTCAGTCTTTATGTTGTGTTGTGATAACCTTAGTTTAGCTCAAGACCAGAATTATAAGGCACACAGTGAGAATTGAACTCACTACTAAATGATCTTTTAGATCAGTTTACTAACCATTATACCATGTCATAGTTTGGAGGCATGCTCTACATAATGGTAAGTGCCATAGGAAAAGGAATTGACCACACAAATTCAAGTCCTGAACAAAACTGTTTGTGTTTCACTTCATGTTAATGCTCTTGGAAAAGTAATGAATCAGTCTGCCCTCCCCTCAGCTATGGGTAAATAGTAGGGTAGTCTGAGTTCATTAACTGTGGCAGAGGGGTTGGGTAAATATAGACATATTGACCAAAGAAATGACCATAACTTCCAAAAAGGTCTAAAAGCTTATTAAAAGAGAAGAAAAAAAAACAGATTTTTTTTATGTAAAAATATCAGATTTTATAAAACAACACCAAAATAAAATTATTTGATATTTAAAAAAAATCATAAAATCTCCATGTGAGAGCTATTGTTTGAATCATTTAAATAAAATAGATTTCAAGGGTTTTTTTTTTTTGGCTATGATATCTGAGATGAAATTTTGCATCAAGTGTGTGTTTAAATTGTGCATCTTCAGGCATGTTTGGATACAGTAGGTTAATTATTAAATGTTAAACTGTCATTTATTATTATTGTTGTTTTTATTTTCATTTTATTGTTGTTGTTTTTGTCCGCAGGGAAAAAAAAGCTTTGCTTCAGTTTGTCTTCTCTTTCAACAGCTACAGATGTTTTTTTTTTTGGTTTTTTTTCATGTTTGTGTGTATTTATATGTTTGATAAGATTTGTTTTATTTTAACAGAACTAGTATTGACCACAGTGAAATAATATATAATTGCATGGGATTTTTATTCATTCAGTTGCTGTATGTAGAATGTCAGATTTTGAAAAGCAGTAAATGAAATATACTAGGGTGTATTAAAAGGACTTTAGTGTTTTATAGACCTTTACTCTGAAACTTATTTCAACTAAAGACTATATATGCCTCAACTATATTACTACTACTATTATTATTATTTACTCTCTGCAAGTTTTCACACCAGTTGTAACTGATGGCCTTCACTGAAAGCTGAGTGAGAACAAGCCTCCACAGTTCCTCAAGACTCTTCTCAGTATTCTAACTGATTTTAATAGTGCTGAAGTCTGAACAGTCTAAAGCGTTTTATGGATTTCCAGCCCTTTTGGTCTCTTTTCAAGAATCTTTGGGATTGTTACAAGGTTTCTGACTATTATTGTTATCCAACACCTTCACATACCACTTTTTTTTTGCTTTTTTTTGTGATTTGTTGGAGTGTCACAATTCACTAGTAAACAAGTTCTTTTTCTTTTGTTAACTATAATAAAGTCTGGTTCTCTCGCGTGAAGTGTGTATCAAAAATACTTTCCTTTTTGAATCAATTGAGAGTCCATGGTAAAGTTGTCAAAAATTCTTGGATGATTTTGAAGCTTGCTTACTTAGTGCTCTACATATGCTATCTTTTGATGACTGTACTTTTCAAGTGCTGGTTTTCAAGTTCACCTCTATCTTGCATTTCAAAGTATCATAATTTATAATTTATGGGTATCCATTTTGGTGCTTTATTTCAAAGGACAAATCACCTTCATTTAAAATGCCTAAACTAGTTTTAGGCAGAAAAGTCACATATGTATTTACCCAACCCCTCCACATGAGCAGGATGCAACACAAGGTCAGTTTTTAAGTGGAGTTTAACAGGTTTAAATTCAGAGTTTTCCTTCTCTTAGACTGGTTGCCATACCAAGATTAAAGAGCCCAGTCTTCCTTACTGTTTATCCATAGTTGGAGGTAATATAGTTGGATGCATACCTTTCACAAAGGTATTTGTGCTAAATGAAATGCAAACAGCCTCATCCAGAATTTGAATTTTGGGTTGCTGTATCCATTTTCTTTGACGAATATCTTTACACCATTGGTACTTCTATCCAATATCATTTTATTTCCTTACTCTTCCTGAATTTTGCAAGCAGCTTCAATGGCTGCAAAGCCTAGATTAAAACAATACCTTAAAATTGGCAGAATATCAATATTGCTATTATAAGAACCAAAACCAAGTGTATACTGAATAATAGTATAATATACTATAATACAGTATTTTAAAATAATATAATATACAGGATAATAATATATGTAATAATTGGAAGTGGATGTGGTATGATAATTATTATAGTAAAGAAATGGACTTGACAAACCAATCTCAAATAAGGCTGTATGCATTTCACTTGGCTCTAATGACCTTGGGAAAAGTATAAATTCATCTGTTCTCACCCCAACAATGAGTAAAGTAATAAAAGCAGCTTGGGCCTTTTTATCCTTGTCAAAGCAACTGATCCAGGAAACAGAAAAAACTCAGAGGAATGTTGTTTAGAGAATTAATGGCACACAAGTGCACCATTCTTCTGTTATCAGATTATCCATTAGGTGTGACTGTTATTTGGCTCAAGTTTTCACAACTTAAAACAAAATCACCCGTGTAAACAATATAGCAATTTACATTTTGAACTCATCTATTGGGTACTCACATTCTTTGCATGTTGAGGGAGCTACTATAAAAAAATATTAATGATATTGTTGAGTCATATATACTATTTAGACATATACATAGAAAAGTTTTGAATAAAGTCTAGTTAAAGATAAAAAAAATACTCTTGATACATCTTAATATATTATAATGATAATAATAATAATAAGTTCAAAACTAGGTATAACCAGGTGAGAATTGTGCGAGATTAAAATTTGACTACAGTAACACATAGTATATGCACAAACTAGAATCTGTCTGAGAAAATGAAAAGCATAGAATTCTCTAGGAAATTGAGATACAAACGGATCATTTAATCCCAATCAAAAGACCAAACCAAATGTTATTTCATATGAAAAAAGAAGAACTTGCCATCTAGTAGATTTTACTGTACCAGCAGACCACTGAGTAAAAATGAAAAAAAAATGTAAAGAGAGACAAATACCTGGAGCTGAAAGATCTGTGTAACATGAAGGAGATAGTGATACCAGTGGCAGATAGTATGAAAGTAACAGTCTCCATAAAAGATACAAGAGGAATTGGAAATCAGGAGAAGAATTGAGACAATAGGGACCACAGTATTGTTGAGATCAGTGACAATACTTAGAAGAGTCCTGGAGAACTGAGGAGACTTGCAGTCACTCAGACTCCAGTGAACGATCATCAGCTAATACTGGTGTGAAAAACTTGCCAGGAGTAAAATAAAAATATTGTAGAGTTATGTATTCATGTATAGTTTTTAGATGTGTATATAAAATAAGCTTTTGAATAAAGGTCTGTTAAAAATAAAAATTACTTTTAGTACACCCTAATAATAATGATGATAATAATAATAATAATAATTGCACAAAAGGAGTACAAGTTTTGGCATGACTAGGTGGAAAAGGTGATCACTAGGAATTATGCAAGAGAATAAAACTTGACCAAACCTATAAATGGCACATGCACAAATCAGAATTAGGCCTAGAAAATGAAACTCATCAAATCCTCTGGGATTTTAAGATACAAGCTGATGACCAAATCCAAGCTAGAAGGCCAGACCTAGTGTTAATTAACCTGAAGAAAAGAACTTATCATTTAGTGGATTTAACTGCTGTGAAAATGAAAGAAAGAGAAAAGATAGAAAAATACTTGGATCTTGCCAGAGAGCAAAAAAGCAGTAAAATATGAAAGTGACAGTGATACCAATTGTGGTTGGTGTTCTTGGAACAATTGTTAAAAGCTTGGAAATAAGACTGGAGGGAGTGAAAATCAGAGGAAGAATTGGTCTCTTTCTTTGGTAGAGCAATAAAAAAGACTCCCTTTTCTTGTGTTGCAAATTACACCTGAAGAAGGTTAAAGAATGCATCTGCTGGAATATAATGTAAAAACAAAAACAATTATTAGAAGTTACTTGAAACTATAATTGCTCACAAATTATTGATGTTAGGTAGAAATATTTGAAACCATATAACTGTGTACAAACAAATGATTATTATTAAATAGGAATAGTTATGTTAAACGGTTAGAGTGTTCGCCAATGGCTTGGGAGACCTGGGTTCAATCCCAGGTCGAGTCATACCAAAGACTCAAAAAATGGTACTTGATGCCTCCTTGCTTAACACTCAGCATTATAAGGTACAGATCAAGGGTAAAGTGGAGCAATCCTGGGAAAGGAGTAGCACCCTTCCCTACACCTTGGTGTAGTAGCTATCGAAAAGGGAGCCTTCGGGTCACCCTCGATTATGGTTGCCAACTTTACTTTATATAATTGTATATAAATTTGTAGTATTAGATTGGAATACTTGATACCATACATAAGTAAAAAGTAAAGTTGGCAACCTTAGTCAAGAGTGACTTGAAGGCTCTCTTTGCAATTACTACTACACCAAGGTGTAGAGGAGGGCGCTACTCCATTCCCAGGATTGCTCCACTTTACCCTTGATCCTTACCTTATAATACTGAGAGTTAAGCAAGGTGGTATCAAGTACCATTTTTAAGTCTTTGGTATGACTCAACCTGGGATAGAATCCCGGTCTCCTGGACCATTGGCAAACACTTTACTCATTAGACCAATGGCCTGGTTTTAGTATTAGATATAAATAGTTGAAACCATACAACTGTGTGCAAATTATTTGTATATAATAGAAATGTTTGATATCATATTATAGACAAAAAAAGGGCAAGTTTAAAAAAATGCAATGGAAGATTGAAAATATAGATATGATAACAATCATTTACTGAAAAACAGCAGCTGTCTGGCCACTTGCCCCCCCCTCTCACAAACCATCAATTTAAGATGAGCAAGACATGCTGGGCATTGCTGGTGAAGTAAAGATAAACTCATAGGTGATGTTCTCTTATGGACTCCTACACATGGACACACCACTATTGGCCAAGTAGCAAAAACTTATATTCATCAGCTCTGTTTTGATACTGGATGCCGTCTTGAAGACTTACTAAGAGCAATGGCCAGGAGGGACAGATGGTGAGAAAGAAAGTCAAGAGAATCCATGCAGTTAGCACACCTCGATGATAATGATGATGATGATGACTAATGAATCAAATTTCAACATTAAATAACCCACAAGAGTTGATATGCCGATGACAAATAAACTGAATCAAACCAGATATTAAAAACTGTAATATTAATGACTCTTCTCATTAAGAATTAAGCTGATCAAATGAACTCTAACAATAAATTTAACATCCAACCATAACTCAGAAAAAAGGTGCATGATTTTTATGATTCATTAAAATTATTTTCTCAAACGTTTCTAAATTTAAGTGAATGTAAATATTGCTAACAAAGAATGTGTATATTATTGTAAATAATGTTAATATTATTAATTTATAAATAATGTTAATATTGCCAACAAAGAATACATACATTATTGTATATAAATAATGTTAGTTTTGTTAATATATTAATAATGTTAATATTGCCAACAAAGAATATGTATATTATTGTAAATAAATAATGTTAATTTTGTTAATATATAAATAATGTTAATATCGCCAACAAAGAATATGTATATTATTGTATAAATAATGTTAATATTATTAATTTATAAATAATGTTGATATTGCCAACAAAGAATATGCTCCAGTGTCAGAATACTTCTAGAAGGATAAATGCAATATGATATTGACAGAAACTGAAAATTATATTTTCTATCTTTTCTATGTTTAAGTGAATATTTGAATGAAAAAAAAAAATCCAAACATTCATATACAACAATTGATTAACAATTTTTTTTAACTTTTTAAAATAATTTCTTATTCATTTTTAGCTTTTTGCTGATTTTTTTGTTTTTTACAATTTTTAAAGCTTTCCTCAAAAATGCTTTTTTTTTTGTTTATTTTATTTATTTAAACTTTTTACAAAAGAATAAACCCCTTGCAAGGTACACACCTTCCTCTTCTCTTCCTTCTCATTGGCTCATATTTCCTCCTTTCTCATTGGCTCATATTTGTAAATGGCTGCCTTCTTTGTCTTTTATTAACAGGAGATGGAAAATGACATTAGGTTAAAGGGGGAAGGAGGTGACGAGAAACTGGAAAAAAAGTTAAAGACTGTTGAAGAATTAAATGCTGAAGAAGAAGAAAGTGAGAAGAGGCAGGTACAGCGTCTTTTGGCTGAGACAGTGACCCATTCAATGCCAATGGATGACATAAAACTGATCCTCAAATATGGAGGTGACGTAAACCGCCCAGTAAACCGGGGAATGATGCCCCTCCACTATGCTGCCTATGCCGACAATTTGGATGCTATGAAACTCTTTATAAAGCTGGGCTGTGATGTCAATGCTAAAAATGATGAAGGTCTTACTCCTGTGCATATGTGTGCTAAAAAAGGTAATTACAAGTGTTTAAAGTATCTTATACAACACGGAGCTCATGTTAATATTGACAACAAAGAATACACCCCAATGCTAAGGAAGAAGTCAGTTATGCTTGTTGAAGACTCACTTGATGATGTCATGCAGAATGGTATTGATATCAGCAAAATGGAATTGATCCAAGACTCTCCAAATGAAGAAAGTGCAATAAAACCTGCAACTGAAGATGAAGTAGATTTGCCTTCTTCAGGTACTGAATGCAATGGCTACATCATCCCAGAAACAAACTTTGTTTGTGATGCATCAGATGATTCTGAAGAATATGTCAGCCAGGATGCAACAGTAGAACCGATAAACTTAGCCCTAGAGAACAAGCACATGAAAGTGGTGAAACTCCTCTTGGAGAATGGTGCAAATCCAAATAGAAGATACTTCATGGGATATGAAATAAATCTGCTCCCTCCCAAAAATATCGAATACCTTGATCTCTTGCTAAAGTATGGTGCGAACCCAAACTCAGTGAATCGGTCAGGTTTCACACCCTTGATGATGGCTGCTAAAGAAAATGAAACCCAAGCCGTCCGATTATTGATCAAAAGAGGGGCAAATGTAAACCAGCAACGTCCACAGAGGTTTGAGCAAAAAACTGCTCTACATGTTGCTTTGGAAGCTGGAAATCTCTCAGTAGCAAGAATTCTTCTCTTACAACATGCTTGTATTTCAAGATGTCCAAATTATAAGTACAATGCCCTTCACACAGCTGTTCTAACTGACCAAATCAATCTGGTTGAACTGGTACTCTGCTTCCCACAGGATATTGATGAAACCACCGATGATAACTGTACAGCTCTCATGCTAGTAGCTGCTTCAACATCTTTGAAGAACCAAATACCCATAATTAAATTACTCTTGCAAGCTGGTGCAAATCCAAACTTCCATGCTGGTGTTATGAACTATATAGCTCCCTGCTTATCTCCCCTAAGTGAATATTTAAGTAACCATGAAAATATTGATTATAATATTGTGTTTCTCTTGATTCAGTCAGGAGCTTGGGTGCATTTTGCCGGGGCCTCAACAGTTGTCAGAAAGAAGGATCCATTTGGTGTTCTCTTGTACATGCCAAAGATTCGTAAGAATAAAAAGCTTCTTCAGCTTTTAATTAAAGCCAGCAGTATTTTTGATGTACATGCAATTTCTACCTGTAAGGAAGTGAATGAGGAAGAAAAGAAGAGTCTCACAGCCCTAGGAAACCAGCCCTTTTCTCTCAAAAAGATGATACGTAATTTTATACATAAACAGCAGTTATTTCCATTTGCTAAAAAGGTTAAGAAGTTGCCCCTCCCAGAAAATCTGATGAAATTTCTTCTTTTTGAAGTAGATTAGATTTTAGTCTTTCACAAAAGTTCATGATAAATATTTTTTTTTTTTCTACTGTGATATATTACATTAATGATAAAAACTGGGGAATATAAGAAGTTTATTTTTATATCAGTCAGTGATGAATGTTTTATAATTGTTTAAAACTTTGTATTATTTGATATATGAATATATACAGTATCACCCACAATTAAGTGGCCTTGTGCTGAACTTAGTATTATTTGCTGTATTTCTTCACTTCTAACAATTTTTTTATAAAATGTTTGTCTTTTTAAATAAAAAAACAGGATTTTATTATTTCTGGCAAAACATTATTTAATCAAAACAGATATCAAGTATTATAGAATTGCCCATAAATAAGTGTACTACTCATGATTTTTTTTATAAAACATTATTTTCTTTTAAACAGAAGATTCTAGAATTTTAATAGTTCTGTAAGAACATTATGCAATCAAAATTGATATAAAAAAAACCCTAAAAAATGGATATTGTTAAGTATTATTTATTACCAAACTCTACAATGTTGAAACTCTGTAACCAAAAATAAATTCTGTAATAAAATGTGTGCACTCATTTTTGAACTGCTAAATATTAATATTTATATTCCAAAGTTTCAGTTTTGTAGTGTTTAATAATAAATAATACTTAATATTATCCATTTTGTTTATATAAAATTCCACTAGAAATAATAAAATCCTGGTATCTTTGCACATTCTTTGAACATAAACTATTTATATATGAATTGCTAGGGGTGTACTTATTTATAAGTATTGCTGTAAATAAGTACTATAGTTTAGCACAAGGCCTCTTATTCATTGGTGAAGTTGTATATTAGTATATACAGGGTGTTTTAAAAAAGGATGTAACTATCTTTTTGACATTTGAGTATTAAAACTATTATAACTTTTTTGTAACCCTGAAAACAGTAGTTGCAGACAGCCCAATTAGCAAAAATAACTTTCAAAGAGATTTTTCTTGGTGATCAAGTGAAACATTTGGATTCATCATTGAAAACTTTTATAATTAATGATAAATGGTCTGAACTCTTTCAGTCCTGTACCTTCCCAGGTTCACAAAATTTATCAACCAATGACACAATATTGTGGACTTGGGAAGTATTGACCCAAAAAATTTCACATTAAATTTGTTTCTCATATGCTTGAAAAATACATTGATCCTTGGAAAGTGACATAACTGATACAACAAGAAGGAATGCATACTTGACTGAAGCTAGAACATGAGACACATATTTCAACTGCTAAATAATGTTGTCTCTGAGTACAGAATTGCCACATAACAAATATTTTAGCATAAAATTGATATGTGCATAAATTCTACTTGCTTATCCTAAGGGTTGTATTATTTATGAAATATATATATATATATATATATAGGGTGTGGAAACAAAATTAGGAATATTCTAGTATAATAATAAATGACTCTATTATAAAACAAGATTGATTTTAATTTTTAAAAATGAACATCAAAGCAAGAGGACAGAAACAAAACAGTAAATTTACTCAATATGGCCACCATTTTTTCAATTATTGTATCAGCATGCCTTTGAAACAATTTGCATGCCTTCAAAATAAATTCTTCAGATATCTTATTCCATTCCTTCTCAATAGCAATCTTAAGTGAACCAAAATTTAGATGGGAAGTTGCATTTGTTTTGTCTTCCTAAACGCCTCATATAGTGTAATCAAGGGGGTTATGGTCTGGGCTTAAATCTTGTTTAATTACTGTCCACATAGTTTTCTTGTGGACTTTCAATTCCTTTATGAGCTTTCTTATTGACGTTGTGGGGTCCTTCTTAATCGCTGTAGCGAGAGCAGTTAGAAAGCCTTCTTTCAGTTTTTTGTTCAGTCCTCTACTCCCCCTTTTCCTTAAAAAATCTCTTTTTCTGCAAAAATTTTTTCTTTGCTTTGTATGCTGTAGGGAAAGAAACTTTGGCTTGGTTTTGGCATTAAGTAAATCATAGATTCTTTGTCATTTCTTTTCTTGCTCACTCATATTCGGCTGAATTTTAATAAAAAAAAGGGTTTGAATGAGTGACCTAATCATGAAAACTTAGATTTATCACGATTTTTTTAAAAATTGGACTAATCAGACTAAAAAAAAAAACATTTAAAAAATGATTCCATATTTTGTTTCTGCACCCTGTATATATATATATATATATATATAAAGTTGGCGACCGTAGTCAAGGGTGACCAGAAGGTTCCCTTTTCAATAACTACAACACCAAGATGTAGGGGAGGGCACTACTCCTTTCCCTGGATTGCTCCACTTTACCCTTGATACATACCTTATATTGCTGAGTGTTAAGCAAGGAGGTATCAAGTACCAATTTTAAAGTCTTTGGTATGACCCAACCTGGGATTGAACCCTGGTCTCCCAGACCCAAAAAGTATGCTCGGGTAAGCAAAGAACATTACTATGATCTTAGATAAGAATGAATAATTTTTATCAGTTCAACATATAAATAAGTTTGAAATGTTTCACCTCCAACTGTAACTTTCAAAACCAAATTTAATACATTAAAAAAGTTTATACATTTGAATTATAATAATTTCTGTTTGTGTTATCAAATTATTTAGGTTAATGTCCTCATTCAAGAACTATAATAATAAATAATGAATTTAAATGAACCAAAAATGGAGATAATATATTTACTGTGGGTAAAAATATTGAAAAATGTTATGCATATTGGCCCACTTTCTCTCTCACAGATCGTCAGCAGTTGTTAGTGTGGGTGCTGAAGAAGGCTCTAGCTATACACTGGCTAAAGTTAGTACCCAAATTTACTTTATATTTCATCAAGGAGAGTCAGATTATCTTTTTTTATTGAGGAAAGAGATTACAGCAAATTGATTTATAGATTTTCAAAGGTGAATGCCAACTTATAAGTTTCAAGTATTCATTACAATAAGTATAAATTCTCTGATTTTAAATAAATTTTAGTTAGATACAATTTAAACAAATAATATGCTAGACTAAATAAAGAAAGATATTTAAATTTTGAAGTGAATAATTTTAACAGGATAAGCAATGCATGCTTTGCTTCTCAGGAATACATGCCACTGATATATATATATATATATATATATATATATATATATATAAAGTTACTAATTATTGAATAGTGTAATACTATGGTTGGATAAATTTTATCTGTGGTATTTACAGTGGTTTGATAATTTTATTCATTTTAACATAAAATATAAAGTAATATTAGAGTGTTCGCCAATGGCCCGGGAGACCGAGGTTCAATCCCAGGTCAAGTCATACCAAAGACTCAAAAAATGGTACTTGATGACGTCTTGCTTTACACTCAGCATTATAAGGTACGGATCAAGGGTAAAATGGGTCAATCCTGGGAAAGGACTAGCGCCCTCCCCTACACCTTGGTGTAGCAGCTATTGAAAAGGGGACCTTTGGTTCACCCTCAACTACGGTCACCAACTTTACTTACTTACTATAAAGTAATATGATGTAGATCATGTTAGGGATCATTGCTTGCCGCTGATACCATGTAACCCAATACAATATGTTGCATATTACTTAGAGAGGAGATGAAAACTACCAAGTAACCACTATTGCCCTGGAAGATGCTAACCTAGCACAGCACCCCAACAATCTCATAGCAATTAGAAAATGAAATCTGGACATAGATAATTCATACTCGTAAATTATTTGAATAAGAACAAAAACTCAACCTAAGAAAACCAACATTTGCATATCCTTTCCTGAAAAATTTTACAATACTTTCCTGTCAACAAATGCAGATCATTCTTCAGTACTGTAAATTTAAAATCTTAAATATTTCTGATCCTGCAGTTGTCAGGTCAAGGATTGTTTCTTGCTGCTAGTACCCTGTAACCCAGTACAATCTGCCGCATACTACTTCAAAAGGAAATGAACACCACCATTTAACCTTCAATCTTCTGAAAAATGCCACAAAGAAATATTACTCAGCATGGCTCTCCAATAATCTAAAAGGCTATAGGTTGAACAGGAACTGGATAATATTTTAGCTTCAAGAACACATAAACTGATAGTCTTCAACACTGTATTTATAATTGACTTAAAATGAAAAGCCATAATGGAATTTAAACAAGAAGCTTTCATTCTAAGTAGTGTTTATTTTTTCCATAAAATTTCAGCCACTCCATTCTTCAGCCTTTTTTGGATGTACAATCAGTACAGAGAGAAAGGAGACATCTATGTCAAGCACTCATATAAAAGGCATAAAACTGATTCATCCGCAAATTGTTTACAGTGGAAATCAATGCAAAATTCTCCACAGAACTCAAATCAGTAGAGAAGACATGAATCAGAACAGAAAGAAAGATGATTAACAGCAAAGGAAAAATTTTGTTGAATAATTAAAAAAAAAACAAAAACAAAAGAAAAGCCATCAAACATGTACAATATGTTTGGTAGCTTTCTATCTTCTTTTTTTTTTTTTTGCAGCTCTGAATAAAGTTGCTCCTTAAAAAAATTATTCCACAAATTTTTCATCTGACCATTTTGTCTGGCTTTTTTTGTTGTTATTGCTTTTTGCTTCATGTTTAATTTTTTTGTTTTATTTCATTTGTTTTTTTCCTTAAAGATTTTGGCAACACTGTTTTCGGTTTCAAATAATTCTAACTTACTAACTACTAATGACCTGAAGATCTTACTCTTTTTTTCCTCTCTCTGTTCAAATATTTTGGCAAAAGTGCAAAAAACAAAATGGCTGAATTTTTTATTGCTACTTCTGTCCCATAATAGGTGTTTCGTTTGTATGGGCATATCATACACTATATGTAATGACTATTATGGGACAGAAGTAGTTGTATATATATTTTTTTTCTTTCTTTCAGCTCACAGACTTTTACTTCTGCATTTACTTTGATGTTCTCAATATGAAGTCTTTCATTTGTTTCCTTTTTACTTTTTTTCTACTTTTATTTTTATTCCCTTCAATATTTTCCTTCTTATTTTTCATTTCTTTTCCTTCTTTACTCTCTCTGCTTTTAAATTTTCTCTTTTTCTGTTTTCTCTCTTCTCTATTCTATTTCCTTCTTTAAGTTTTTTCTTCTTCTTTAGTCTTTTGTTTTTTTTTCTCTATTTACATTGTTTATTTCTTTTTTTTCCTTCTCAACTATCTTCTTCTTCTTCTAGCTTTCTTGGCTCTTTCTCTCTCTCTCCTCCATTCTCTTTCTTTCTCTTTTCCTGTTCTTTTGCCTTTTCCTTTTCTTTTTAATCTTTCTCAAATTTCTTTATTTTCCTTCTCTGTTTGTCTTTTATTCCTTTCTCCTTTCCTTCTATTTCTTCTTTCTTTCTCTCTCTTTCTATTTTTCCTTCCCTATGTTTTCTTTTCTTTCTTTTTGTTCCCTCTTTTATTTCCCCTCTTTCTTCTTTTCCTTTCTTCTCTTCTCCATTTCCTACTTCCTTTCATCATCTCTTTTTTTCTCTTTCATTTTCTTTCTTTCTTTTCCTTTCTTTCTAATCTTCTTCACTCTTTCTAAAAAATCTTTGCATTTTCTTACCTTTATTTCTTATTCTCATCTTGCTCAACCTCCACTTTCTACTTTTCTCATTCATCTCCCATAATTTTTGAAAGAGTTCTTCTTCTTCTTCTTCATCTTCTTCTTCTTCTTCCTCTCTCTCTCTCTCTCTCTCTCTCTTATTCTTTTCTCTGTTAACTATTTCTCTTCATTCTTCTCACTTTAATTCCTCATGCCACTTCCTCCTCCTCTATTATTCACTCCCATCTGTTTCTCATTTATTTTATGGATGTTAGAATAATCACTGCAAAAATATTCAATGCTTTCTTTTATATTACAAATGTTTTAGCAATTATTATTCCATGGTAATTTGAAAAAGGTGATCATTTTTTAAAACACTGTTATAACAATTATTTGCATTTAGTTGTTCTCAAGATTTCAGTCAGAATGTTTTCAAAACATCTTTAATATGGATATCCCATTAGTAAAGTAAAGTTAAAAGGCTTAAGCCTGTATTTTATTTACCTTTTTAAAATAGAATATTCTGTACAACAGAGAGGGACTTGATGGAGAGAAATGAAGTAATAGTTTTAAATTATAACAATCCACTTCATGGAAGGTGCAGCAACTGCTTGTGTGAGTTTTTGAAATTAGATTTAGGTACCATACTGCAGACATCTGTGTAGTTCCATTGGAACTGGTTTTATGTAGGCAGCAACAATATTTATGTCAGTTGAAATTGATTTTATGTAAGGCCTAGAACAGCCTATGAGTGTCCATTAAAAATAGTTTTATGTAAGGCCTAGAACAGCCAATGAGTGTCCATGAAAATTGGTTTTGTGTAAGGCTCAGAATAGCCTATGAGTGTCCGTTAATATTGGTTTTATGTAAGGCCCAGAACAGCCTATGAGTGTCCATTAAAAATAGTTTTATGTATGGCCTAGAACAGCCAATGAGTGTCCTTTAAAATTGGTTTTGTGTAAGGCACAGAATTGCCTATGAGTGTTCGTAAAAACTGGTTTTATGTAAGTACAGAACAGCCAATGAGTGTCCATTAAAATTGGTTTTATGTAAGCAGTTTCAATATCTATGTCTGTTAAAATTGGTTTTATGTAAGGTACAGAACTGCCTTTGTGTGTCCATTAAATTGGTTTTATGTAAGACACAGAACTACTTATATGTGTCTGTTAAAATTATTTTTTCATAAGGTTTAAAACTATTTATGTGTGTGTGTTAAAATTGGATTCATGTAAAACACAGCATTTGTACATGTGTATCCACTGACATTAGTTTTATGTAAGACTCAGAACCACCTCTGTAGAAATTGGATTTATGTAAGGTACAGTGCCTGCATATGTATGTCTACTGAAATTGAATTTATGTTAGGCACAGTACACATCTGCATGTGCTTGTTCAAATGGGAAACATTGGTGATATAAAAGTAATAAGTGAAATCATCATCTAACAATTACTTTCAGAATTTTTTTTATTCAGGTGTACCAAACTATTAAAGTTCAGCTTATTGTAATCTTACAGACAATCCATTATCTTTTTTATTTATGTATTCACCCAACCTCTCTGTAATGGGTGGGATGTGACATAAGGTCAATTTTCAAGCGGAGTAAAGCTGGTTTGAATGCAGAGCATACCAAGGTTAAAGAATCCAGGCAGTCCAACAATTTATCTATAGCTGGTAGACATAACAGATAAATCCATACCTTTTCCAAGGGCATTATTTTTTATATCAGCTCCTTTCTGTTTATATGTATACCTATCTTTATGTTTGTTGGTCTGATGTCTCAAAGTAGTGCCTGTTTACTTTTCCTATAACAAGAAATTCTTGATGATCTGATTGATTGGTTGATTGATACTAAATTGCATCTGGTTGGGAGACTTCAGTTCTAGAGCTTTGGTGAGTGTGGCATCATTGTCTAGTTTTACTGTATGTCCATTCTGTTGGGTAATTTTATACAGAAGTCATTCTAACAGTTTAGTCTCCTTTCATATATGGTACAAAAAAGTATCTTGACAATCATTTTAAATTGGTAAAAACTTCATTATGTCAAACAGATTTGTCTGACCCATTGATAGGAATTTAGCAGGTACTATCACTTTGGATTTGAGTTGATCTAGAATTAATGGCAATGAAGGGATTACTGTATACTTCCTAAAGCTCCAGAACTGAAGACTCGCCACCAGATGCAGTTTAGAGTCATACTTAGAATGGATCTTACCCTTACCTAAACTAGGTATCATATGCAGTATTGCCCATTAATGCCCTAACAATTTTTTATAAGAATTTAATCTTCATTAGTAAAAATACCAGGATTTTATTATTTCAAATGGAATCATCGATCTAATGAGTAGAGTGTTTGCTAATGGTCCAGGAGACCGGTGTTCAATTCCAGGTCGAGTCAAAGACTCAAAAAATGGTACTTGATGCCGCCTTGCTTAACATTCAGCATTATCAGGTAAGGATCAAGGGTAAAGTGGAGCAACTCAGGGAATGGAGTAGTGCCTTCCCCTACACCTTGGTGTAGTAGCTATTGAAAAGGGAGCCTTGGGGTCACCCTCGACTATGATCGCCAACTTTACTTACCTCATTGAAATTTTGTAATCAGAAACATGAATATGTAGCAGTCTAAAAATAAATACACACCTATACACAAATGTTTTATTTATAGTATGCCACAACAATTGATAATCCAGTCAGTTGGGGCTATAGGATATGTTGACTGCTTTGCTGCAGAGGGGCAAGACACCTCTCCCCATTGAATGTCCTGATATGACACTAAATCATTTAATGGTGAAGCTTCACTCTTGGAGCTTTGATGAATGGGAAGTGGTCCTTGATTGTCATTACTTGCAAGTCCACTCTAACCTGGAGTGATAGTACTTGTTAAGGTCTCATCTACACATCAAATAGAATTGTTTAACCATTTAATAGCATGAAAGCAAATGACTGATGTTGAAGAGAATTATTAGTTTTAGATAGCAATACTTGAAACCATATAACTGTGTGCAAATAAGACTATTAGTGTTTGATAGCAATACTTGAAACCATTTAACCGTTTGCAAACAAACAATAAACCCAGCCCTTACCTCCTCTTAGATGAGGAGGAAGTTGCTGCCCCAGGGAAGCTCCCCTTGAACTAAAACAATTGATGGAGAAGAGAGTGAGTAAGAGAGTACTTCAGAAAATCAATCACTCATAACTTGTCATTTTGGTAGCAACAAAAAAAAAATAAAGAAAAAACTTAAACTAGTTATCATCCTTAACAGTGGCCAGTTTCATATATATATATGGGGATATCACAGATAAGAAAACTTATATAGGCCTGACCTCTACTAAATGGAAGCAGAGGTTCTTAAATCATACATTTACCTTCTCCCACGAACACCTAAAAAACCATACAGCACTATCAAAACATTTCTGGTTTTTAAAAAACAAAGGTTTAACCCCTGAGATTGAATGGTCTATTTTGGGAAAATCAAATACTCCAAATAGTTTTAACGGTAGATGTAATTTATACCTTGAAGAGAACATTTATATTTTAAAATATGGGTACCCCGATAAGTTATTAAATAAGAGAAGTGAATTGATAGCTAGATGTAGACATAAGACTAAATTTAAACTATAAAAATTTAAAAACATAGAAATAAATAGTGAAACCAGGAAAAAAAATGTATCCAACATATGCACATAAAAAATAGGTAGCTAATTAAATGGTATCGAAATTAATATAAGCATTAATATTTCTCTTAAAAGTTAATTATCGAATTTAACATGAAAAGAAAATAAACTAAACAAATAAATAAAAAAGTTAAATTACCATAATTATAACTGATAGAAGAAATTTGAAAAATTAAAATAAAAACGGAAATTTAATAAAACGGGGAGATAACTCCTTAATCTCGTCCCCCCTACACCCCACGTGTTTATTCTGGTTTTTAGATTTAAATATAAATTTAAATTTGAATTTAATTAATTATCCATGTGATCTGAAGAAGTCCTGTATTAATTTTTTTTCTTCATGTTTTTGGTTCACACCAGAAACTGAAAATACAGGACCGAAATAAATTTATAATCATGAATTAACCGGTCTTTGGTTTTTTTTTTCTTAAAGATATATATATATATATAGTAAATAAAGTAAAGTTCGTGACTGTAATTAAAGGTGACCTGAAGGCTTCTTTTTTAATAGCTATTACTCTTAGGTGTAGGGGAGGGTGCAATTCCTTTCCATGGATTGCTCCATTTTACCCTTGATACAGACCTTTTAATGCTGAGTTTTAAGCAAGGAGGTATCTAGTACCATTTTTTGAGATTTTAGTATGACTCGACCTAGGATTGAACCCTGGTCTCCTGGGCCATTGGTGAACACTTAGTGGGCCAGTATATATATATTGTTTATCCATAACTTGGTATATCCTTAACAATTTTTTATAATCTTTAAAAGTTAACCTTAAAACTAGTTATGACAAAACTATTTACTTCTGATAAGAACAGTATCACCCATTAATAACTGGCTTTGTACTAAACTAGGTATTATACACAGTATTGCCCAAAAATGAATACAATATTTTTCATAAAGAGTTAATTTTCTTCTTAACATAAATACCAGAATTTTATTATTTCTTAAGAACATTATAGAATCAAAATAGATATCATTAGGTATTATTTATTATCAAACTCTGCATCATTGAAACTGTAACTGTTATAAAGAAAATGTACTTACTTAAAAGAATTTTACATGAGTGTCTACTTTTTGGGGGGACTGTTACATTATTCATAATTTTTTGTAACACAGATTCATTTATTACCAAACTCAAAGGCATCAAATTTATGCTGGAGACAGTATGAAATCCTAAGAGATATCAATAAGGGTAACAGTGACTCGAGTTCAAACCCTAAACAAGGCTGTTTGCATTTCACATGGTCCTAATAATCTTGGGAAAGGTATTTATCCGACTATTCTCCCTCCAGTTATGGGTAAATGATAGGGCGGACTGGAATCTTTAACCTTGGTATAACAACTAATCTAGGAGAAGGAAAACTCTGAATTCAAACCCTTTAAATTCTACTTAAAAAATTGAGCTGGTGTCACTTCCTGCTTGTGTGGAGGGGTTGGTTAATGCATATAAAGGCCTGCCATGTATATTTAGATGCTGTTTGCCAAAGGAGAATGAGATTTGCTGGGCATTGATTGTCATTGAGCCTCCAATGAAGTTGTCATTCCCTTGATCCTCTAGAAACTACCATCTCTAACCAGCAATAAAACTCATAAGCTATCATATCCAAATGTTATTGCTAGGGATTCTAGTTTTGAAACCCTTGGCTACCAGATTTGGCTATTGTTATGAGTGATAGACTCCGTTCGAAAACCATTGTTGAGTCCATCTTGGTTAAGGCAATTGGATGATGATGGAAATATTTTTTTTTTTTAACTAGAATAGTTCCTGTCATTTAGGATGAGGTTATCTACATATGGATTGATATATCAGCATTTCTATGGGTTTCAAGTTGTTGGCATCAGTCATATTGGTGAAATGAGAAAGCAGAAACTTAGGTTGACTGAAATCCTTTCAAATGACAAATACACAAAAAAGAGAGAAAACATAGAAGAAAGAAAAGTTGGAAGAAAAGAGAAATTGAAAAAGCAAAAAAGAACACATGATACTGAGAAGGGAAAATACAGAAGTATGAAAAAAAAAAGTGAGAGAGAGAGAGAGTCGCGTAGTCAACCTAGTTATTAACAGTAAAAAAATCATTGGTATATTTGAATTTCCATGAGTTTATTTTATTTTACAACAGAAACTAACAAGATATTTATATATATTAACTGTAGGTTGAGCCTGATGCTACCATACCAATGGAATTTCTCAATACTCTGGGTTAGACTTGGCTTATATATATATATATATATATACCAGAAAATAAATGGATATTACATCTAGAAACCATTACCTCAAAAGGACTTAATAACAAATTAAACCACCCAAAATAGATTACATTTAACCCCCAAACACTGATACTCAATATTCATTAACTTTCATATTAAAAACATTAAAATGCTAAAAGCATTCATGATTTTAAAATTCATTAACTTTTATCAATTGATTTTCCTACTGGATATCTTTGAGAAAAAAAAGAAATACTTTCTAATTTGAAAATATTTTTAAATCACAGCAAATCAAATGATTCAGTCATAAACATAAAATTCAACTCCCATTCACAAGTCAGCTCAGTTGGCTCGGTTTCTCTGCAGATGGGTAAAACCCCACCCCTCAACAAGTGTCCTGGGTATGACATTAAACCCTCTGATGGTGAGATTTGGGGAATGTGGAGTACGCCTTCATTGTCATTGCTCCCAGGTCCACTCTGACCTGGAATGGTAGCACCTGATAGCGTCCAACCAATGGATCAAACTGAACAAACTGTGTGCAAACAAATGACTAATGTTAAATTGTGACTGTTATATAGCAATACTTGAAGCCATTTAACTGTGTGCAAAAAAGAGCTCAGGCTTGTTTAAGAATGTTATCAACAAAATGTGTTTACAAATCATATATATTTAATATATATGTATAAAGAAGATTTGGCATTAAATAACCTACAAAGGTTGATATGCCATAAAACCCAACCAAACCAAATCCATTCGCAGGTGAATGATTATCACTTGGCATCCATAAGTCTTGAAATGTAAACAAACTTGAAATAAACTGAAATATACTTCAACTGATGATGGCCTACAGCTGAAGCTGGTTGGGATGAGGAAATTTATAAAAAAGATTGTTTGCCAATATCCATGTATCAATTTTTTCATTCATACTATATGTGTGTGTGTGTGTGTGTGTGTGTGTGTGTGTGTGTGTGTGTGTAAAATCACATTGTATTTTATATATAAGTAGATGATCAGAGAATGATGTAATGAATATGCATACACTGGGGTTCCCCCCCACCTCACAGTAATATGATTGGCTGGTGTCAGCCATAAATACAGACCAACTTAGAGGTACATTGACTACAACTATGACTATGAATGTAGAGTGTCAGTATGATTACCTACCTCCTCGATTGTACTCCACCTGTTATAGTAGCCAAACTACTCAGCTACTTCCCAGGACATATCAGGCAACAAAAATAAGATGAAATATAAATCAATTGGAAATTCTTCAGATAATTACACTCTTTCTTTTTGTTCTTTTTGTTGGTCAAACAATATTTTGGCCCATCAAGTCTTCAGACCTCATCAAGTATATAGTTCATAAGAAAAGAAAACCTTATTTTTACAGAAAATGGTAATAGAAAAAAAAAATGATATCTAGCAGACTCCTTGAGAATATAGGGCCACGGCCATATCCAGTCTGTAATGCTATTTGTGGTTTCAGTAGCAAATAAGTTTTTATGGAGTAGATTTGCTAGCCCTGGTTTTGAATTCAGAGTTTTTTCTTTTACAAAGTCAGTTGCCTTACCAAGGCTAAAGAGCTCAATAATAAAATTAATGCTATTATGCCAATCAGCCACAATGATTTCAGCCATTCTTAATGCATGGATAAACACCTACTGCTACTTGCCCAGTCGGCTGGGGCAGTAGAATACACTGACTGCTTCTATGCAGAGGGGTAAGACCCCTCAACAAGTGTCCTGGATATGACACTAAACAATCTGATGGTGAGGTTCCAGTGATGCTGGAGCTTTGGGGAATGTGGAGCACCCCTTCATTGCCATCGCTCCCAGGTCCACACTGGCCCTATCTATGGGTTAAATAGAACTAACTCACTGCATACTTATGCGAAACTGAATTATTTGAATTAGAACTGTTTGACTTAACTGAATAGCTTGAAATAGAAATGTTTTTAACAATTAAACTGTACTTACATTTAAGCTGCGTGCTTATGCTAAACTGAATTGTTTGAAATGGAACGGTTTTTAACATTGAAACTGCACTTACACTAAATTGAATTGTTTAATATAGAACTGTTTTGACATTTAACTGTGTGTAAACAAAATCTGTACTTATTCTAAACTGAATTAGTTGAATTAGAACTGTTTTGACAATTAAACCGTGAACTTATGCTAAATTGAATTGTTTGAAATGGAGCTGACTATTTGCATAAAAATGGATTTGGCATTTAATAAACTACAAAGGTTGGTATGCCATAAAAACCCAACCAATCCACTAACCAACCCACCTACTGCTACCTAATTTTTTTTTCTGTAGTTATTTTTTCCTCTTTTTTCTCATGGAATATGCATCTGACAAAGACTGAAAAAAAAAAAAGATCTATCCAAATATTATCATTAAGTATACAAAGAAACAGTTCAAGTGTCATAAAAAAAAACTCTGGAATGTTCCTGGCTTTTCTCAAACTTTTAAGCAACTATTAGAAATTAATAATAAATAACTAAAAATCCATCCTACTTATGGGATTTTGTATCACATAAACTGACAATAGATTTATCTATCCTACATTTTTTTGCAGCTATGAACATGAGGCATAACACTGGTATATGTTTTTGTGAGAACTCACGTGTTAATAAATGTCATTGAAAGGTTAACATTTTTAGCCTGTCTAGTGGGAATTGCTGGTAAAAAAATTATAAACACAAGTTTTAGCCCAGTTAGCTTGGGCTGTAGAATACACTGACTGCGTCTTTGCAGAGGAGTAAGACCCCCACCCCCAACATGTGTCCTGGATATGACATTAAACCCTCTGATGGCAAGGATGGAGATTTGGAGAATGTGGGGTACTCCTTCATTACCATTGCTCCCAGGTCCACTCTGACCCAGAGTAGTAGCACCTGATAAGATTCTATTTATGGGTCAAATTGAACAAACTGTGTGAAAACAAATGATTGATGTTAAATTGTAACTGTTATATAGCAATACTTGAAACCATTTAACTGTGTGCAAAAAAAAAGCTCAGATGTATTTAAGAATGTTACCAACAAAATGTATTTACAAATCATATATACACCCCTGGACATAAATAAAAGACCACCCTCAAAAGTGAGGAAAAGATATTGTTTACAATTTTTAAATTATGAAAATCAGATATATGAAAGATAAGGCATAAAGACAATTAAAATTAAAATATGAAGAAATTTCAATTCATTTTTTATATGTATATTAGCATTTATGCTTGATTTTCAAATTTTGTTTTGACATAAATATAAGACCAGTGAGCAGAACTATAGAATATAAAGGCAAATTTTTTATCTAATATTTTGTAAATCCGCAATTAACTTTGACAACTTCAAGAATTTGGTAAGGCATACTATCAACTAGTTTCTGAAGTTGAGCTGAAGGTATTTTTTCCCATGCATCTAAGATTGTGTTTTTGAGTTCAGTACTGTCGACCTCCTTCATAAATTTTTGCAACAATCAATCCCCACAAATTTTCCATAGGTCCGGAGAGCACACTAAGTAGTCTAGAAGTCTTATTTTTTTGCTCAAGCAAGTACTTGTTTGTTATTGATGCATTGTGGATAGCAGCATTATCTTGCTGAAAAATCCATTCTTCTCCACATAGAAGACGTCCTTCTTGTGCGATAGATAAATCATTTAGCATCTTCACATAATCTGCTGTTTTTGTCGACCACTGACAAATTGTAGTTTAAGTTTTCCTGAAGATGAGAAGACCCTCCTCCCCTCAAGATCATAAGAGATCCTCCTCCACTAGGCCTTGATGAGTAATTCTCTACTGGAAAATTTTTTGCATGCCAGTACTTCTGAAAGCCATCTGCACCATCTAAATTGAATTTCTTTTTGTCTGAGAAAACAACTTTTTGCCATTCTTTAGCACTCATGGTTTGATATTGACAAGCATATTCCAGTTATTTCTCTTTGAGCTTCATAATTAACCTTGGACAATGAATTCTTTTCTGATACTTAATTTTTTTGTCGTTTAAATGCCTTCTAATTGTTCTAGTACTGCAAGGAGTATCCACTAGAGATTTCAATATTTTTGATGTTGATGAAGTTTTCTTTTTTACTTCGCGAACATTTCTTCTCTTAAATTGTGGTGATAATTTTTCTGGCCTGCCAGTCAGTTTTCTTATTCCATACTTATTTGGACTTTTCAGGTAATTGCAGATAACAGTTTTACTGCGTCCAAAGGCCTTCAAAATTTCTCTCAGAGATTTTCCGACTCTTTTCAAAGCTGTAATCTCACCTTTCTCAAATTCAGATAATTTATTTCCTTTAACCATTTATGTGTTTAGTATTCTAAGTATTACAGTTTTAATAGTCCTTTTTTCTTTATATTTTATTGGTGGTCTTATATTTATGTCCAAAATAAATTTTAAAATTTAGCATAAATACTAATATATAAAAAATAAATTGAAATTGCTTCTTATTTTAAATTTAGATGTCTCTTAACCTTATCTTTCATATATCTGATTTTCATAATTCAAAAATTGTAAACAGTATCTTTTTCTTTACTTTTGAGAGTGGTCTTATAAAGAGGATTTGGCATCAAATAACTTACTATGGTTGATATGCCATTAAACCCCACTAAACCAAACACAAGTCTTGATTTTCCAAGCACTAGAAAAAAAATTAATGCAAAAAAAGCTTAAGGATGGATTCAGTTTAACATTGATTCTGTTTCAGAAGAGCTAGGAATTGGGTAGATACTACACTCTGATTCTACATAGAAAAGCATAATTGTTGTATATACAAACAAACAAAATTATAGTTTAGATTCTCAATCAGAAAATATAACTAATATCACCTCAAAAGAGCTGTGAATTGAGCAGATACTACACTCTGATTGTATATTTAAAAAACAAATAAAAACATAAAGGCATACAAAATAGTAGTATATATTCTTATAAAAGTGATTCCATCTGAGAAGAGTTAGGAATTGAGCAGTTACTACACTCTGATCCTAAGAAGAAAAGTATGATGCCTGTACATACATATATGCAAAAAATAGTATAATTATCATCTAATTTAGATAATTTTGTATCCTTATATTCATAAGGAAATTTATCTTAACCAGGAAAGAAAAGATTATTTTATTATTTGAAATGAAAACAATTTATATAAACTATTATAATCTACATTATGTTGTCTTGTGTAACAGCAAAATAAACAGGTATAACTAGCTGAAAACCCACCCTTAGCCAGTGTGTATTGTATGAACGTCATGTTGAAGTGAATGTGTGGGAATGTTTAATGTCTGGCTCTTTGCCTGAGAGGATAAGCATTTTGCCAGATTTTTGTTTTTGAAAATTCTCCTTGCGGGTATGTAACATATCAATTATTCTGCCAAATTATTTTGCTTGATGTATATCCACACACAGGCATAAACACTCCTACACCCACACATATACACACAAACACACAGAGGCACAAACACTCACACACACACACACACACACACACATACACACAAACACATTCAGGCACAAACACTTACACACAAATATACATGAACACACAGAGGCACATATACATACACACAAATACAAACACAAACATATTCATTAACAAAGACTCACATCCACATATGCAGGAATGCATATACACATGGATACACACACACACATACATACATACATACATGCATTGACAAACACACAAATACAAACACAAACATAAGCAAGCACAAAAACTCACATCCAAATATTCATAAATACACACATGCAAATACACATACGCGCGTGCACACAAACACAGAAACAGATGCACACATGCACCAACACACATGCACACAAAAACATGTGCACACAAATACAAACACACTGGCACAAACACTAACACTGAAATAGACACAAACACACACACACACACGCACACACACACACACACACACACATACACATATGCAGGCACAAACACCCATACGTGAATATGCTTATATTTGCACACAAAAAATATACATACAAACATATTCATACACACAAACACACACACACATGCATATAGATGCACATGCAAAAAAAAACAATTACACACAAAATAAATCTCAGAGCAATGGATTCATAAGGACACTTAACAAGTTCTGCTGAGAAGTTCTCTGCCCAACTAAGAAAGGAATAAACTTTTTTTTTCAAGTTTTATTGATTTTTGTTAAAGGAACTTGAGGAATGATGCGTCAAATGTATTAAACTGTGGGATGAATATGTAAAATTGCATATATGGTAAATGTAGAAATCCTCATTTCTGGGCAGCAGAAATGGCCAAGCAGAGACTTGTGAATGGGGTTATTGGATGACTCAGTACTGGGGAGGATATTTAATCATGTCCCCACTCACTAATATCCTATATTACCATTAGTATATCCAATGATACACTAACGCTGAATAAACAGTAAAAAAGACAAGATAAGCTCATTTACAGACATAGGAACATTTAATACATATATAATAAACATAAAAGAAGTATTAGTGAAAATACACAAATGTATCCCAAAAGATAAAATGTGCACATATTTTTTATGAACAAGCATTATGAAAATGGTTGGTTTAAAAGATGAGAGGTAAGTGGCTGTACAGCTGCTGTTTCGTAGGTTGCTGCATCCAGGATTTGTCCAAAACAGCACAAAGCACTCTTGAATTGCTCCTATCTAGCTTTTCCACCAGGTGTTTCATTAAAATCCAAATGGTGAAACCATACAATAGTACTTACATGGCTACAGCTTGTAAGATTTACTGTTTTATTTTATCAGATCAGATTTCTATATGGTTTTTAACCTGTCAATTGCAGTCTATACCTTACCTACGCATATGTTGATTTCACTTTCAGTGGATGAGATATTGCTACCAAGGTATGTGAACTGGTTTACTAATTTTATAGGCTTGCCATTTACTGAGGAGATGCAATCATATTGATTGTTTAATCACAATTTTTTGCATACACTTCATGATGATGTAGTGAAAATAGAATTTTATGTTTTGATGGTATAATAAAAATGCAGTATTTAAAGAATAAAAAATATAACAAATAATAAAAACAAAAATAAATTCAACATCTGGTAATGCTTTTCAAAGAAACTTGTCCATCTTTGTTATATTGGTTTCATTTCTCAAAAAAAATCTTTTAAGAATTTGAATATATCTTTGAAAGTTTTCATTATATATTTTCATGCATTTTCATCTATGTGTGTGCCCTAACTTGGATCAAAGTGTTTTTCCCTGTACTTCTGCCAAAAATCAGTGTGCAGTATCTGTACCTGAGGAAATCTATTTTAAATATATTTGAAAAAATTATTAAAGATATAATAAATATATGTCTGTTTTTTTCTTATACAGTGGAAACTCAGTTGTCGAACATAATTCATTCCAAAATTATGTTTGACAACTGATTTGCATTCTGTTTTCATCAGCTTGACTCTCATGTTCAAATTTCGATTTGCATTCTGTTTTCATCAGCTTATGTTTGAATTTTGAACATTTATTTGATCACAGAGGCATTTTTTACTCAAATTTTTTGGTCAAACTCTAAATTGTTCAACTTGAGAGTTATTCTATAACAGTGGTTCCACTGTATTTTAATTTATTTTTGAGGAAGTATTAAATTTCATACTCTTCAAAATCTTCATACTCTTTTCCTCTGTATATTAGATACCTTATAGGTTTTAAAATAATCAAAGGATTGCCATGAGTACAGATACTACATACTGATTCTGAGCAGAAGTAGAGACAAGTGAAAGTTTGAACCTTGGCAGAGAACACAGAAACTACATTCTGATTCAAGACAGAAGTATCAACTCTTATATTAATAATTCTATCATTTTTATGGAATCTATGCTAGTATTTACCCAATACTTCTGCTAATGTAAGGATGTGACAGGATAAGGACTATTTTTAAGTAAATTACAGCTGATTTAAATTCAGAGTTTTCCTTCTAAACAGGTTGCCATACCAAAGCTAAAGAACCCAGGCTGCCTTAATGTTTACTCATAGGTCAGGGGAGAAGAGATAGATTCATCCCTTTCACAGGTGTATCAGTACAAAGTGAAATGCAAACAGCCTCATCTAGGATTTGGACTTGAGTCACTGTGATCATTTCCCATGGTAATCATCATGCCATATGCCCCTTTCAGGATCTATGCTTGTACTCTGATATTTAAAGTAAATAAGAGGGAGAGTGTCTCTCGCATGTCATCAAATATGATAAGAGCTGGTGGGGTATTTGCCATAAAGTATGTGTTTACCGAACCCCTCTGCCAAAGGCAGGTTATTACACAGAACAGAACAGTACAGTTAGTCGGTATTCAGAGTTTTCTTTCTCCTAGACCAATTGCCATACCAAAGTTAATGAGCTCAGTATGCCCTACTATTCATCCCAAGCTGCGGAGAGAAGAGATGGATTCATGCCTTTCCCAAGGGCATTAGCCCAAAGTGGAACACAAACAGTATCATCCAGGATTTGAACTCAACTTGTCAAGTTCATTTTCCTATTATAATAACTGTTACACAATGCATGCCTCCTTATGTATTTACCCTATGCCAGATTAAGTTAAGTTCAAGTTGATTGGTTGGTTGGTTGGTTGTTTGGGTTTTATGGCATATCAACATTTGTAGGTTATTTAATGCCAAATCCATTTTTATGCAAATAATCAGGTCTATTTCAAACAATTCAGTTTAGCATGAGTACACAGTTTAATTGTCAAAAACCTATTCAGTTTATTGAAACAGTCCTAATTTAGCTAATTCACTTTAGTATAAGTACAGATTTTGTTTACACACATTTAAATGTAAAAACAGTTCTATATTAAACAATTCAGTTTTGTGTAAGTACAGTTTCAATTTTAAAAACCATTCCATTTCAAACAATTCAGTTTAGCATAAGCACACAGTTTAAATGTAAGTACAGTTTAATTGTCAAAAACATTTCTATTTCAAGCTATTCAGTTTAGTCAAACTGTTCTAATTCAAACAATTCAGTTTAGCATAAGTATGCAGTTAGTTCTATTTAACCCATCGATAGGGCTCTATCAAGTGCTACCATTCTGGGCCAGAGTGGACCTGGGAGCAATGGCAATGAAGGGGTGCTCCGCATTCCCCAAACCTCCAGCATCACTGGAATCTCACCATCAGATTATTTAGTGTCATATCCAGGACACTCATTGGGGGGGGGTCTTATCCCTCGGCAGAGGTGCAGTTGTTGTATTCTACAGCCCCAGCCGACTGGGCAATACACAGTTAATGTCAAAACAGTTTTATTTCATATAATTCAGTTTAGTATAAATACACAGTTTAGATGTCAAGAAGTTCTATTTCAAGCAATTCAGTTTAACATAAGTACGCAGTTTAAAAGTCAAAAACAATTATATTCTAAACAATTTAGTTTAGCATAAATACACAATTTAAATGCAAAAAACAATAAACTCAAACCACGGTTTAGTTCTGTGTAACCCTCTGATAGGACCCTTATCAGGTGCTACCACTCCGGACCAGAGTGGACTTGGGAGCGATGGCAATGAAGGGGTACTCCGCATTCCCCAAAGCTCTAGTATTACTGGAACCTCACTATCAGATTGTTTAGTGTCATATCCAGAACACTTGTTGGAGGAGGGTGTCTTATCCCTCTGCAGAGAAGCAGTCGGTGTATTCTACAGCCCCAGCCGACTGGGAAAGTTCAGTATACTGAAAACAAAGTGATGATTTGTAAGTTTTTCATTCCAGTGAACTTGTGTTAGATAATGTTATAGTAGAAATAATTTGTAAATGAATGTTACTTTTTTTGCAATATTAAGTTCAGTGAACCCCATGTAATTTCATTATCATTTTAAGAGTTTTTCAGATAATTCTTTCTTTTGCTTTGGTTGTTACTACAATGATTAAGATGATCTATTGTTCAGCTTTCTTTAAGTTTGCTTTGGAAAAATTCTTGCAAACAAAATCACTTCTAAATCTTTTGGTTCTATTTTAATTTTAACAAACAGGGCAACTGGCACTCAAGAAATGCTAAACTTAGGTACCCTTTAAAGTATATAGCATTCCCTTATTTATTCATATCTTATAAAAAGAAAATAAATGTAAAGAAATAAATAGAAATGTTTATTTCAATAATCAACTCAAAGGAAACAATTCCAACACAGCATAATCTACTTGCACAATCAATTATGCCTCATATGCTGTCAAGGTTGAAAGTTCCTGATCATGATGAATGTCAAGACTTTGGCTGCAACAATTTGGTGAGGGTAAAGGAGAAGTTCTTTATTATGAAATTAGACTAAAATGAAGGCAGAGAGAGAGAGAGAGAGAGAGAGAGAGAAAACCAGAATAGTTTAACTGGCTCTGTGTTTAATAAAACAGAAGGCAAATTACCATGTAGCTTCACCTCCTCTACTTACTTTCACTCCCAACCCTAACCTGTTGTCAGCTCTGTAAGCTTGACTTTAAATACACGGACTACATCGTCTACAGAGAAGTAAGACTCTCCCTCACTATCAAAAGGAGTGTCCTAGGTATGACATGAAACTGTATCCAGTAGTTAAGCTCCAGTTCTGAAGTTTAGGGGGAGTATAGAGTACCCCTCTATGGCCATTACTCTCAGGTCCACTCTGATCTGAAGTGGTTGTACCTATTAAAGTCCCATGTATGCATCAAATAAATTTATTCCAAAATTATTTGTATTAGATAGAAATACTTGATATCATATGACTGTACAAATTATTTGTATGAAGAATTATTATTTGAATCTATAATTGTTTTCTAAGACCTATTATCATTAGTTACTTGAACCATATAATTGCTTGCAAACCATTGGTGTTAGAAATACTTGGAATCATTACTGTGAAAAAACTAATGATTATCATTAAACTGAATAGCTACTTTAAACCATATAAGTCATTAGTATTAGGTAGGAATACTTGAAACCATATAACTGTGCAAATTATTTGTATTAGCAATACTTGATATTATATGAGTAAGCAAATATGACTACAATCAAGCATTTACAAAGGGATCAAACTTCAGCATTAAATAACCCATAAGAAGTTCATATGCCATTAAATAAAACAAACAAAACCTTAACTATTGTAAGTACTCTGACTTCATTGCAGGGAATTTTCATATTTTATATTCTTGTATTCGTATTTGGAAAATCCTGCTGTCCCAAACACATGACAGGTTCCACATAGTACTTCGTACTCTAGGGGTCTGCTTGCTTGGTTTGGCCCTGTAAACAAAAGCATCATTTTTTATAAGTTTTTTTTTATTCTAACATTAAAAATTTGAAAGATCTAAATTGAAAAAAATTGGAAAACAAAAAATTCAACTATTCTAGTCAAAATGAATGCTTTACATTCTTTACCATTTTCAATACAGTCTATGTCAATGGCCATCTCTCTGCCTTTTATTCCCAGGAATCGGGAAGCTGGACAGACGAGCAAAGACATGGCACTGAAGAGAATCCAGAAAATGATGCAAAGAATCCTGAAACTTCAAAGAACTTGGAAGATGAAATCCGCAGACGGTCACTGCAGAGTGATCTTGTCAAGGCCATCATCCATAAATTACCTCTGGAAAACATTCAAAAATTGCTTCAACTTGGAGCAGACATTAACAGTCCACTGGAATACGGAATGCGTCCAATTCATTTTGCTGCCTCTGCCAACAATATTGAAGTCATTGATTTTTGTCTCAAATTTGGCTGTGATATTAATTGTAAAGATTGTTGTGGTCTCACCCCTGTCCACTTAAGTGCCCAGAAAGGACATGTTGAGTGTTTGAAATATCTCATAAGTCAGGGTGCCAATGTCAGGGTAGATAATAGGGGATATAAAGCAAGCAAGAAAGTAAAAAATAATATGGCTACTGAAGATAAAAGTAAGAATGATGAAAGTGATGAAAATAATGCCCAAATTGCTGGTGTCAATAATCAAATTCCTACTGAAAGTGATGATGAAAATCATGATGAAGACAACACTTCCGGCAAGGCTCCAAAAGGGTTCACAACAGACATGACAGTTGAACCCCTCAATTTTGCTCTGGAAAACAACCATGAAGAAGCTGTGAAACTGCTTTTGGAGAATGGTGCTAATCCAAACCGATGGTATCCTGTTGGATACGAGATAAATCTGGTGCCACTGAAAAATATCCGATGTCTGGAACTTATGCTAGATTTTGGTGCCAGTCCAAATGCAGTAGATAGGTGTGGGTACACTCCTCTGATGATGGCAGCAAAGAAAAACCAAATGTTGGCTACCCAACTCTTGTTGCACCGGGGGGCAAATATCAATCAGCAACGGCCCAACAGGTTTGAAATGAAAACAGCACTCCATATTGCTCTCGAAGCAGGAAACCGTGATATTACAAAAATCCTGTTAATGAGAGGGGCCATCACTTTTAAATTACCAGATTATAAATACAATGCTGTTCACACTGCTGTCTTGACTGATCGGGTTGATCTGGTTGAACTGGTACTCTTTTTTCATGCAGATGTAGATGAAGTAACAGATGATAACTGTACAGCTCTGATGTTAGCCTGTGCCCACACAGATCTGCAAAATCAAATGCTAATTATACATAAGTTGTTACAGAATGGTGCCAACCCAAATTACCATTCAGGAATCACAAACTACAGTGCCCCCAGCTTCTCCCCCTTGGTTGAGTACTTGAGCAACCAACAGATCATTGAGTACAATATTGTGCTAAAACTTATTCAGTATGGTGCCAAAGTTCACTTTTCTGGCTCTTCAAGAGTTATCAGGAAAAAGGACCCTTTTGGAATTCTTTCATATATACCATGTTTGAAAATGAATGAAAATGCCTGGGGTCTTGTTATAGATGCCACTAGCATGTTTGATATCAATGCAATTTCGCAGTGTAATTATTTCAATGAGGAAGAAAAGAAGTTTTTCCTGATGCTTGGCACCAAACCTTTTTCACTGAGGCATCTTGTACGTCTATCAATTCGAAAACTACTGAAGCCACCTTTAACAAAAAAGATATTCTTGCTTCCCTTGCCAAAATTTCTGTTAAAGTACCTCCTCTTTTTAGTAGCATAGTTAACTTGGGTCTTACACAGTTATATTAATCTGACTGGAACATCTTTGGACTAAATGTTTGCAATAAAATAACAGCTGCTTATTAAATGTATCCATTTTACAGATAAGAAATCAATAACATCTGGAGAGTATCACTTTTTCTGATTAATTATTTCTTGATCATATTTTTACTTTTTATTGCAATTTTCTTGATTGATTATCATCCAATCGTTAAAGTAAACAGATTGTAAAAAAGTAGACAAAAAATATTGAAAATGTTTCACCTTAGAATTCAAATGATTTAAGATTGGTTAATCAGTTGGTTGGTTGGTTTTATGGCATAGCCTTGTTGGGTTATTTAAAGTAGAAGTCAGTCATCCTTTCCTTTTTCTTTTTTTGCAAACAATTTTATGGTTTCAAGTAACTAATGATAATAATGATTTGTAAACAATTAGAGCTTCAAGTAATCAACACACACAAGTGTCTTTTAATTTTTTTTCTAAGTTAATTCCGACAATACTTTTCTCTTGTACATTAATTTATCAATAATATTCCCTTACAGAAGAAGAAAGTTGCATCATAATTCTGTAAAAACAAAAATGGGAGCATATGTGTTATTAGTCAAATTTCAATAATGTTCCCTAAAGAGAGGAGCAAGATAGCTAAAGTTAGCTTGCGTGCATGTAAAATAGAAATGATAAAAACTCAGAAACCATTTCACCATTTTAGTAGACAGGATAAGTTGTCTAATTCCATAAAAATCAAATTTGACTAACTCCAAGAGTAGAAGTTCTTGATCAATTGATTTTAAGAGTATGTCTGAGGTTATTTGATGCCAAGAAGTTAGGGAATTGCATTCATTGTACATTCATATTCAATTTTTTTTTAAGTTGTTTCATAAGAGTTTTTTTTTGTACACAGTAATATGATATCAAGTACTCCTGTCTAATACAAATAATTTGTACTCATTTGTATGATTTCAAATATTCCTATCTAATACTAATAATTTATACACAGTTATATGATTTCAAGTAATTATTTCTATTGAATTTTTTGCACATAGTTATATGATTTCAAATAACTGATTATAACAATACGAAGAAAACAATTACAACTTCAAGTGACTATTCCATATATGAATAATTTACAATTATGGTATCAAGTATTCTTATCAATTACAATTAATTTTTAAACAGATCTATTTGATCGGTAGATGGAACCCTAACAGGTACTAAAACTCCGGGCCAGAGTGGACCAGGGAGTAATTGCTCACTCTACACTCCCCAGATCTCCAGAACTGGACCCCACCATTAGATACTATTTAGTGTCATACCCAGGATAACCGTTTTTGCGAGGAATGGTCTTACTTCACTTAAGAGAAAACAGTCAGTCTATTCTAAGCCTGGAAGTTCTGAATGGAAAGCAAATAGAATCATTCATGAAAAAAATTATTCATAAAAAATTTTATTTCAAATCTTTATGAGCAGAACTGTATGGAGTCAGCAAGACTATATATATATATATATATATATATTTGTTATTATATAATAGCTCTATCCTAGATATTGAGCACTCTCCATATTATATATATATATATATATATATATATATATATATATATACCCCTCTAAACAAGCAGGATGTGATACAGTTTATTTTTTAAGTGCAGTTTAACAGGTTTGAATTCAGAGTTTCTTTCTCCTAGATTGGTTGCCATACCAAGGCTATGCAACAAAGTCTGCTTGACTATTTACCCATAGCTGGAGAGAAAATAGTTGTTTAGGTTGTTTAATGACATATCAACCTTTATGGGTTATTTAATGCCAAAAACCACCTATGTAGAACAACAGCAGTGATACTATTTAATGCATGGTTGGGCGATCAAAGGCTTCAATTCTTTTCCTAACATTTGTAGAAGTTATTCCTCTTTGATGTAGTAAAAGCAATAAAGTACTCACCACTGCATCCAGTTAGCAGACAAGGGAACAAGACATAACAAAGTACAGTTACTGGAAGCATAATAGTGGACATTTATCTATCACCATATCCACACTGAAACCAGTGGCCAATCAGGACTCAAGGAATGAGATCACCCAGATGTAGAAACAGAATATACTGGTTGCTTTATGCACCAAGAGACATAATTGACTAGTCTGCCATTGTTGCTGCTCAACACAACTCTACGCTGACTCACTCAATTCAATAAAGTAAACATAATAGCATGATTGGAGTTCGAACTTGTTTACTTTGAGGTTACAATCCAGCACTTCAGCCATTATACCATGGGAACTCCCTCAAGAATAGTTGGATTCATACCTTTCCCAAGAGTATTAACACTATGTGAAATGCAAACATCCTTGTTCAGGATTTGAACTCAAATCACCACAATCATTTCTCACAATGGTAACCATTATACAATGAGAAGTGTATAAGATCACCACAAATGTTCATCTTTTTTAAAAGTAAAGTGGTCTATATAACATTATCAACAATATTATCTTTACGTGTAATGATACTACTGGTTAATGGGAATAGCAGATTATAGAGTGGTGATGATAATGATATAAGATGATGATTGTATAAGGGAAACAAACATAAAAACAACAACCACTTTAAACACACAGACTATACAGACCTTGCGTCATTTATTTTTCTATGTTTTGTTCTTGGAGGCTATGGAAATTGATGATTGAATCTTTTGTGTTTTTGTCAGTTTTCTTTGTTTCAGGCCAATCTTTTGTCATGTACCTTTGTCATTCACTGCTCTAATGGTAGATGCTTTTCACTGGGTTTCTCAACGGACTGTCTGAACTTCAGGAACTGACTGCTGGGCCAAATCTGAATTTAATATATATACACCCATGGCAAATGCATAACATGTGCAGTAGAGGTTTGAAAACATATTTTTTGATCCTCCCAACATAGACACCATTATGAGCAGGCCTGGCATATCAGATAACCAACATTAAACTAGCTGTTAACAATCACACAGGCTTGTTGGTTCTGGAACCACCTATGCAAACATTGAGCAATCATGATAAACACCTGATCACCTGCAGTACTGGATGACCTTCCATATAACCAACACTAAATAAAGTAAATCTTTGTAAATCAGAGGATACCTCTATTTGACAGAGAAAGTTGTGATAAAAACAAGTTATGAAATGAAGAAGAGATTAAACAAAAATTACAGTGAAAATGCCTCACCTCAGGGTTGAAATAACCTAGAAGTTTCTTTTAATGTAATTACTTCTCTTTGTTGACTTGATAACACAAGAAATTTCCTATGATCTTATTGATTTCAGTCTAACCTGACTTCTTCTATATCTGTGATCATTTTGTGATAAAAATACATAGCTTTTTAAGTTGACAAAGACTGGAGATTATTTACTAAAATACTCTGAATTAAAACAGAGAAATTGTCCAATCTAAATGCTTCTAAGGATTAAGAATTTATTTTTTTTATCTGGAGCAATAAAATTTTTTAAAGTTCTTGAATGAGAATTTTTTTATCATTTTTTTTATATTTCCAGGAGTGAAAAAATTCCATAACAAAAATGAAAATTTCTCAATTATTTTCTCAAAGAAAAAATTATATAAAATTAAGAAAGTCATGATTTGCAATATTTGCATGTGTGTGTGTGTGTGTGTGTGTGTGTGTTGGTTGGTTGGTTGGTTGGTTATGTTGTATAGCAATTGAAGTAATGAAGTACAACACTTCTTTATAAAAATATATACGTCTTTTTATTCTTTCGAAAGGAGTTGAAGCTTCTGTGATTTATGAGACAGACGGACAGAGGGAGACAAGACAGATTGCTATATTGACCCCTAACTTCTTCTCTTGACCATAGCACACTGTGTTATCTTCAAGACCCACTTAGCACTTCTTCTGCTTCTCAGTCAGGGTTGCTCAACCCCAGTGGGCTTGCTCTCAGTGACTGCAAACTGACTCTCACTCTGGCTTTCACTGCCTCCAACTGACTCAACTGCCGCGGGCATCTGCATATATTATTTCATAACACCCACTTACTTCTGATTAGATCACATGATCTTCTTCCGCTTATTTACACAGGTGTGTCTTTGATTGACAGCTCGGTCATGGGTCAATATGTAACAGTTAGTTTTAAGGCATACCAAACTTTGGCAAAGTCTGTGAAACAATTTTAGCCTCCAATTATATATGGAACAAAAATGTATTTTCACTATTCTTTCAAAAGAATACTTTAATACTTAGTTGCTCTATCAATGTTTTAAGAGTCAATATATTAATGAAGTTCAAAATCATTTTCAACCGAAAAACAATTCATACTTAGTTGCAATATTAATGTTTTAAGAGCCAAAATATTAGCATAGTTCAAAATCATCTTAAACATTATCTTAAACAGATCTATTTGACCCATAAATGAAATCCTAACAGTTACTACAACTCCAATTCAGAGTGGAACTAGGAGTAATAGTAATAAAGGGGTGACTCCACACTCACCAAAACTTCAGATTGGGAACCTCGTCACTTGATACAGATTAATGGTATACCTAGAACATCTTTTTCTTTGGTGAGGAGGTCTTAATACTCTGCAGGGGATGTAGTCAGCACAGTTGACAAGGCAATGTGTATACCTGTGTATTTGTGATTGTGTAGTATGAAATTATGTGCATGTATGTGATTGTGTATGTATTTCTGATAGTCAAGAGCAATTATATATAATGTGCAGGTACCTTTATGAGGTGTAATCGTGTGTGTATTTGTGACATGATTGTGGGTGAGTGTGACTGTATGGTAAAATAGTATATATATGTGAATTTGATTGGTTAGTTGGTTTTATAACATATCAACTCTTGTTAGGTTATTTAATGATAAAGTCAGTCTTTTTCGCAAACAAATGTAGGTTTCAAGTAACTATTCCTATTTAACAATCATCTATTAGCACAGTTATATGTTTTCAAGTATTCCTATTTTTACTAATAATTTCCACACTTGTAGTTTAAAGTATTTTATGCAACTATATAGTTTCAAGTAACTAATAATCATCATTTTTAGACAATTATAGCTTTAAGTAACTATTCTGAATACAAATACTTTTCACACAGCTATAAGGTCTTAAGTATTCCTATCAAATACTAATAATCTTCAAACATATCTACTTGACCCATGGATGGGACCCTATCAGGTACTATCACTGTGAGTCTGAGGAAACCTAAAAGTAATGACAACAAAGGGGTACTCCACACTACCCATAACTCCAGAACTGAAACCTTACCACTGGATGTAATCTAGCATAATACCCACGATACTATATATCAGTGACTGTACGATTGTTCATATGTATGTGTGATTATGTGATGTAATTCTGACTGTGCAAGTGTGTCAATGAGAAAACCAAGAGAAAACAAAATAAGGTGACAGTCAGATATAAAACAAGAAACTGATTACAAAAAACTAATGGAAACTGAATTGTATTAAAAAAAATTCATTAAGAACATAATCAGATTCTTTTTTTTTTTATCCATTGTGAAACCATGGAAAAGAATCATGAGGATTTGGCACACTGACTTAAGAATCTTGGGTTTTCTTTGTTCTTTCTTTTGAACAAGATATACCATCATTGCTTTAGCCTCTTATGTGCAGAAAGCCTGTTAATTATTAGAAGCTCTTTTTATAAAATAAAACAAATGTAACCACTTGGGTTGTTTGGTTTGGTTGTATTGTGTTTTATGGCATGCATATCAACACATGGGTTATTTTATATCAAATCCTGTTTATATACATACATATATATTATACATATATGATTTGTAAGCAAATTGTTTATCAGTAACATTAATTTTAAACCAGCCAGAGCTCATTTGTTTGTACGCATTCAAATGGTTTTAAGTATTGCTATTTATTGTTTGCACATAGTTAAATGGTTTCAAGTATTGCTATTTAACACTAATAATTCTGTTTGATATTAATAATTTATTTGGACAATGTTGAATGGTTACAAGTATAATAAATAGTTGAATAGTTCTATTTGAACCTTAGATAGGACCCTAACAAGTACTACCACTCCAAGTCAAAGTGGACATGGGAGTAATGGCAAGGTAGGGGTTTTCCATATACCCAAAGCTCTAGTCATGTAGCACCATCATCAGATGAAGTTTAGTGTCATACCCAGGACACAAGTTTTATTTGACCCATAAAAGAAAATACTTTAGCAACATATAAAAAATACTCTTTTTAAAATAAAATGATGAAATAATTTGCTCTGAATATTACAGGTTATGGTGAGTTTATTTTTCATGAAATGATTATATCATCCATTTGTCTTGTGAGACTGTGGATCTGTACTTGGATCCTGGCACATGCCTGGGTAAGGTTGAATGGAAGACCAGCAGTTGCCCATGCTGCAGGTCTTCCATCTACACAACACTGATGTAAAAGAATAAAAGAAGGAGCGATGCAAATTAGCATCAATGTTGTCATCATAGATAGCAAAATGAAGTTTAAGAAAACATCAGATTGATTTAGAGAATCCAGCTCCTGAGTTTTTCTTTCACTTAAATTGGTTATTTTACTTAGGCAAGAGAGCTTAGTCTGCCCTACTATATATCATGACTTGTGGAGAGAAGAGGTGCCTTTCCCAAAAACATTAGCAAGAAGTTAAGTGCAAACAGCCAAATCAAGAATTCAAACAGTAATGTATCTTTTAAGCCAGACAATCTTAGAAAAAGATCCCTGTCCACGTATCATGGAAATAAAAGAAAGTCAGAGACCATTTTGCCATTGTATTAGACAGGACAATTTTTTTGCAAAGAATTATATACTTTCAAGTAACTAATGATTGTAATCATTAGCCAACCCCTAAAATATTTGCTTTGTGTAAAAGTTCTTTCCACAGTATTTTACACAATATTAGTGAAATCATAAAAGTGTCTTTTAAGAGCTTTATTACTGGTCCATCAATAAAAGTTTGTTTTTTTATCAAAACTTATTCCTCAGTCTTGGTTTGGCTTAGTAAATTTAATAGCATATCAACTCCTTATGGGTTATTTAATGGTGAAATTTGATTCATTTGTAAATATTTGATTATAAGCATAACTAAATTTTCAACATTTTATGGCAATAATCTTTTAATCACATTTTTTGTCTATAATAATCAATAATTTGCTCACAGTTATATAATATCAAATATTCCAATTATTATAAATAATTTGTACATATTTATATAGTTATACATGTCTCTATCAAATACAAATAATTTATAAACAATGTTATGGTTTCAAGTAATCATTCTTATTTAATAGTGCTTATTTATTTGCACACAGTTATGTGATTTCAAGTATTCCTATCTAATATAATTTTCAAACAGACTTATTTGAACCAAAAATTCAAGCCTAACAGATACAATGACTTTGTATAGAATAGACCTGTCAGTAACGTCAATGAATGGGTACTCTACAATCCCCAGAACTCCAAAACAAGATCCTCACCACCAGATGCAGTTTAGTGTAATAGCCAGGACATCTCTTTTGTGAGAAGTTTCAAAACATGAACTGGGTGTGTACTCTCTTACTACGAACTACCTGTGTGCTACCTTGCTATGAACAGTAGAGGATGCAGTCTGCCTTGCTGACTGGGTGACAAAATGCACAATTGAGTTAAATGGTGTTGTGATGCTGGCAAAAGAAAGACATGGGGAACACAAAAAGAGTTGATAGAAAAACATATATATTCAAGTAACAGAAACAAGATACAAGTGAACCTGGTTAAACAGTAGTTAGTTAATAGGAAGCTGAGAGTCCAGTGGGGTAGCGACTATCCATCCACTACACAAGTGGCATCACACGTGATTGTGTCAGGTGGGTCTGGTTGACTCCTCTGATGCTCCGTTGACATGTATTTATGGAGGAGAGTGAGTCTATTATGTCCCTACATATGGGGACATGAGGTTATAGAAAACCAGGGAAAATATTTTAATAACTGAATAAGGATGCTGCAAATTCAAGCAAATAAAAGATTTGTCAAAATAAAGCAATTTGCAGCTTCTGCATTTATCTCATATCATTTCATCATTCATGAATACTATTAGGGTGAATCAAAAGTTTTGCAGTATTTTCAAATGGGCTAGTCTATGGTGTGTATATCATGCGACTGAAGCAGTTCAAGCTGAGGTCAGTACCCACTGAGATTATGGTAATTGCAGCAGTGACACATGCATTACTTCACTCTATGTGTGACTTGAAAGCCACACATGAACATGCAAAGTAGTCTAATTCAGGAACTTTTGCTTTACAAATTCAAACAGGGCTATGGAAGTAACCAAAAACGTTTGTTATGTGAAAGGTACAGTACAGTTACCAGATGGTTCAAGAAATTCTGCCCAGGTTGCAAGAACTTCAATGATCTGGCAAGGTCAGGTAGGCTCAAAAGCATGAATTCTGAGGATTTACTCAAAGCCATAGAGGCAAATCCAGCAAGCAGATATAGAAATGAATTGAAAATTATTTGACTATAGAAATTCATTGAAAATTATCTTACAATAAAAATACATCAGAAATTATTACTGGTAGGATTTATCAAAGAAATACATAAAAACTTTTGTTCTCTCTAATGATTACATATATAATGACATAGCAAATACTAAAAGCATATATAGAAATCATTTGAAAATTATTTGATTATAGAAATTCATTGAAAATTATTTTACTATTGAAATACATTGAAAATCATACAAGTAGTATCTATCAAAACAAATACATCAAAACTTTATTTTACTCTAATGTTTACATATAGAGTGTCACAGCAAATACTAAAAGCAGATATAGAAGTTCACTGGAAATTATTTTACAATAAAAATGCAGTCATAATTATTGGGGGTATCCTCATGGTGTAATGGTTAAAGCGATGGACTGTGGAATCATAGTGAGTTTGTACCCCAGTCGCGCCATTACGTTCACTTTCGGGCAAATATCCTTGGGAAAGGTATGAACCCCCTTATCCTCCCAGCTATGGGTAAAATAGTACCACTACTGTTCTTCTAGGAGAATAGCTTTGGCATTAAATAACCTATAAAGGTTGATATGCCATAAAACAAAGAAACCAAACCAAACCATAATTATCACAGAATCTATTAAAGAAATTCATTAAAACTTTTAATCACTCTTATGATTACATATAGGGTGACATAGCTAATACCTGATATGAATGACAACCTATGGCAGGGGACCTTACTGCCAATCCATGAACTGATACTAGTCGGAAAAGACACTCAGTATGATGTGAAACATCATTCAATAAGCTTGTATACTATATATGTAAGTAGATTCTTCATATTTCATGCAAGTTTTTTTGACAAAAATCACATTGAACAAGTCTGTCTGGTCTCCCTATATTCCAGACCTGGCTTCTTCTGGCTTCTGATTTTTATACTTTAGAAAATTAAAGCAAAATTTACTGTTAAAGATGAGAAGATTTAAAACTATGGACATTATAAAAGAAAACATAAAGCAGCTGATAGAAATCCTGAAAAAAGGCTTTATATATATTTACATAACTCCTCTGCCATGAATAGATGTAATATAGGATCAGTTTTCTAAGCAGAATACAGTAGGTCTGAATTAAGAGTTGCTGTATCAAGGCTAAACATCCCCATTTTACTGACTATTTATCCATAGTTGAGGCTGAGAAGAGATGAATTCATTCCTTTCTCAAGCTCATTAGCATAAAGTGAACTGTAAACAGCCTCTTCCAGTATTTGAACTTGGCTTGCTAAGTCTATTTCTTATTTCACACCATGTGACAAAAGCACCATTACCCTAGGTAGGCTATTTTTTCATTGATATTGAATAGCTGGATACTTTCTGGCAGAACTTTAGAGGCTATTTTGAAAACTGGAAAGAATCATAAGTGTGTGAGATCCCACAGGGAATAAATTGAAGGGGTCTAAGTCACCATTGACCTATATAGGCCATTTTTCATTAATACTAAATGGCTGAATAGACATTCTGTATTAGAATTATATGACTTTAGCTATAAAAACATTTTTACATCAAGAGCTAGCCAGTGGTTTTTAAATAGTTAAGGTATTAAGATTTAGGAAGCAGAGATTCTATTTGTGTTCTTCTCCCCTACTTCTCTTTGCTGTCAGAGGTTTGGTATTTTCTTCATCCTAGTTGCCATTTTGGTGTGTTCTGCTTTTGTATTTTCCTAGCAGCTTGACCATTAACATATGTGCCTCATAGTATAGATAAAATGTAATTGTAATGCAATTGTAAAGGTATTGTCTTATGCATTCATGCTTTCCTTCTTATAAGGCTGGGTTGGACTATTTCACTTCTTGTGCCATGGGTCTAATAGAGTCTAATAGAGTATAAAAGGGGGTCAAGCAAAATGGCTTCCCTGATTAAGAAGAAACTGCATTCTTTGTCCAAAAATATTTTATCTCTCAATTTGACATTCAAGTAAACAAAAAAAAACTACTATAACTGAAGAAATCTGTTGTAATTTGACAATCCTAATTACAAGACTAGGAACAATACCCCAGGCCTTTGAAAACCTATTTTAAAATTTTATACACTACAATGGAATGCAAACTGATGATGTCAGACTACTTAATATTAGGAGGAAAAAAAAAGAAAAATCAAGAGATGTATGGCCACAACTAACAGTAAAATAAAAACAAACAAAATTGTTTTTGTTATGGTGCTTCTTCTTTGCAGTAATGTTTTATGTCATAGTTGAGTTGGTTTAGTAAATAGCTTTTATTAAAATCCATTTGGTGATGTAAGGTAGGATATCAAGATAAGAATTTATTAAACAAATACATGAAAACTTTCATTCACTCTCATGACTCTATATACAAGGGTTGGCTGAAAAGTTCATCGTCTGAAAAATTCCTCTGATGATGTTATATTTGCTGCTGCTGATTTTTTTATCAATGGGTTCAAAGCACTGCAACACCAATGGAAGAAGCGTGTGGACTGCAAAGACTGCGGATTTTGATGGTGTGTTGGTTAATTTTAGTATGGCCAGACAAGAATCGCTGTTTTCATTGTTACATTTTCTTATAATGTATTTAATTTGTTTTACAGCTGATTCCGCCATTCCATCGGAGTTTGGCATGTCTACTGCACTGGGATTCCATTTGAATCCGTATCTATGGGCCAGTTCTCTCATAATTTGGTTGTCAAATCCAGGGCCCCCATCATTTACAACTTCTTCTAGAATGCCATATCTCATGAAGTGTTTCCTTATCAGTTTGACAGTGCAACCTGATGATATTCCTTGGAGTCGATCAACCATAGTGTAATTGGAGAAATAATTCACACAGACTTGGTATTTTCTTCCATCCAGTATCACGGTATCGAGGCCAATATGTTGGAATGGTATTCTGGCACTGGTCTTGTGATCAATGTCTCCTTGCTATTTTTCACAGAATATCTGCAACACTGTTTGGGGTTCATATAACATTCCTGAAGTTCACACCTCATTCCAGGTCAGAAGATTGTGGCAAGAGCACATTTTATGTTGCTATCAACTACTAAATGGCTTGTGTGCCTTTTTCTTCATGTCATTTCTCATTGAAGTAGTACAAAGACTCTGTCTTTGTAAAATACTAGATCGTCCTTTGTTGACAGGTAGTCTATGAATTTGTACAGGTGCCTCAACTGAGGTACAAGGGCTTTATAACACATTGGGAAACCTTGTTTAATCAGTTTTATGAGCTTCTGTAGATTCTTATCTTCTTTGGTGGAGCTAACTAGCCTGTCTCTGGTCTGTTACTTTACAGCAAGAAATTCTAATAGATTCACGTCACTGAAATGAAACTGAAACTTGTCATCCTCTCCTGGGGCTCGTGAAAGAGCATCAGCAGTAATTACATCACTGCCCTTCTTGAATGTTATTCATTCATAAAAGTCTTTTTGGTGCTTCACTCGGAGGCTTGTTGCTGATTGCTTCTAATGGTTTGTGATCTGACTCTATTGTTACATATTTTCCATAGCAATAGTCGCTGAACTTGTGTAATCCAAACACAATAGCTCTCATCTCTTTTTTAATTGATGCATAGTTTTTTTCATAGTCGTTCCAAACCCTTGATGTGTATGACATTGGTTTCCCATTCTGCCAGAGGACAGCTCCCACGCCTACATCAGACATATCAGTCTGTATTGTGACTGGCTTTTCTAAGTTGTAGTAAGTTAAGACGGGTTTGTTTGCTATAGTTTTATTTATGTCTTCAAATGCTCTTTGTTGCACATCAGCCCATTGAAAAACCTGGTCCTTTTGTTTTCAGTGAATGGTCAAATTTCGAGAGGTATTTAACCATTCTTATGAATCGCCTTAGATGATGCAAATCATAAGGTACTAGGAATTCTGTGATTGCCCAATCTTTTCCTTCATTGAGCTTCAAGCCTGCATTAGTCAGTGTATGATCCTTGTAGATATCTTCCTCTGTGAGGAATTTGCATTTGTCGAGGTTAATTTTGATATTTCTTTCTCTGCATCTCTGCATGTATGCTCGCAAGTTGTTTCCAAATCATTTAACCAGACAGTTATCTTGAATAATGGTGACCCTGTTAAACCCTTGAAATTGTTTGATCCTTTTTGCTTGGAATTCATAGCTGGCTGGTATGATACCCAAGAGCAGTCTTTTGTATTGATAATTGCTCTAGGGCATTCCAAAGGTAGTCAGTTCTCTTGCCTTGTTCAACTTGCAATGCCAGAATCCACTTCTTACATCCAATTTGAGAAATTTTATTGTTTTTTTTTTTTTGCAAACCTATGTACGATGGACTCCAAGCTGGGTACCTGGCATTAAACAGTGCCTTGTTTAATGTTTTGGGGTCAAAACATATCTGGAGCTTTCCACTGCATTTTCTTTCAATTACATTGCTGTTGAGCCATGAGCTGGGTCCTTCCAGTTTCTCAATTATATTGTCCATCATCTTTTCTAGTTCCTGTTGAAATTGTTTTTCCAATGCAAATGGGACACTTCTTATGGGTTGTTGTATAGGAACTGCGTCTAACTGTTTGGAGTGTTAATTCTCCTTCAAATTCATCAACTCTGTCTTCAAAAGCTTCCGCAAATTCTTGTAAAATCTCTTTGGTGGAATCATCGATATCTAATTTTCTGATGTCTTTCAGGGCTTGTTCTTTGAAGTCATTGCATTCTGCAGCTGAAACGGTCGAGTCAAACTGATCTAGGTTGAACCATATTAAATTCAGCTTTTGGCAGAGATTGCAGATTAAAAACAGTTATATCTTTTCCTTCATGACCATGACTGTGGCTATCACTTTTCTTTTGTTGACAGGGTTAATGAGTTTTACCCTCATAGTTCTTTCAGTTTTAATTTTTTTCCTTTGTATACTGAAATATCAAGTTTCTTTCCTTTCTTTAGTAATTGCTCCATTTTTTTGTCTTTAACAAATGTTGCTGGAATTACATTTACAGTTGCTCCAGAATCTAACATGAATTTAATTGGCTTGCCATTTAATCTTAAATTCGCATGAAGTTTATGAATTGTCTTGCTTTCAATGTGAAAATATTCATTCCTTACAAATTTTTGGTGTGGCAAAATGGTTCTTTCTTTTTCCTTTAAAACATTCCTGACCATAAGCCGGATAGTTTCTTATTCCTTTCATGTGGTTTCTCTGAAAATAGAAGCAATCATATTTCTTTTTTCTCTTCCAGTCACATTGATATCTTTCTCATATGTGTCATTGTCAGCATTTTATTTAACGTATTTTTCAATTTTTTGCAACTGGATTTTACTTTGTTCTGCAGCTCTGCATTGGACAATACACTATGTCAGGGTTAAATCAGGTTCCCTCAGGAGAATTTCTCGCTTTTTTTCTATTGTGTATTCCTTTTATTATCTGTAATTTGATAATATCGTTCTCTGTGACGTTGTTCTATTCACAGTCTTTAGAACTCGATTTCAAATTCAACAAAATAGTCCTCAAAACTCTCATTTTCACTTTGTCCTTTTCATAAGAATTCTACTCTGTCTACAGTCAATATTTTCATAGAATTTGCAGTAGTCCTTAAATGCTTTGATAACCATTTCGAGTGTTCTTTTGTCGTCATTTTCAACTGTTTCTTCTTTCGTGTTCTTGACTGTCAGACTCTGTTAAATTTATGGACCTTTTCTTCCTAAATGATAAATAAACTCTTTTTCTTCTTTACAACATTTGCAGTTTTAGCGGCGTAGTCTTTGCCTTCCCCTTCAAACATCTGAAGTTCAAAAAACAGGTTCACTTCTTCAAGCCACTCATTAAAGGCTTTCCCTCTATCCAGTCTAAACTTTGGGGTGGGTTGATTGACATCATTTTGTAACTTTAAAAAAAAGTGTAAATTTTTACCCTTTAACCCATTGGATTTTAGCGAAAACTAAAAATCAGATTCTACATTTTTTTGGTGAATATATGTAAACAGCCTGAAAAATTTCCGCAAACAAGAAAATTTGAAGAAAAACCAACAATATTTTAGAATTTAGGAGGGAGATCACTTTATTATATAAATTTAACGTAAAATGACCACCCACTTCCGGACCAGCAAGCATCACTGTCGACCAGAGATAGCGATAAGGGACGTGTAACCAAATTTTATTTTCATTTTTTGTGGGGAAATCAGATGAAGAGAGTGGAGGTATTAACAAAGCTTATTTGAGGTGGTGATTTTTTTCGTAATAAAATAAAAAACAGTGTGTTAAATAAAAATTTGTACTTACTTTTCTTACGGGCACAGCTTCAGAGGATTTTTTTAAATGAAATAATTTTTAGAGTTTTTTTACGCCATTCTTGATCCGTTTTTTCCAGATGTTTCTCTGACGAGGAAATTGCATCATTTCCTATAGGATCAATATGTCTAGCAGCCATGGTAAGACCTATAAGAATGGAAATTCCAGGGTTGCAACCCATAAGATATTTGGATTTAGTTGAACCTAGATGTCTTACTAATCGTGTTCCTTCAATTATTACAGTTGTATAGTGCAGTTTTTTAAACGATGAGAAAAGTATGGAATTTCTGTGTTCTCATGGCGTCTTACCCACGACTGTCACCTAACCCCATTGTAAATCCTTATGTACGTATAGAAGAAACCAGAAAACATGGTGTTGTCGAAAAAGGATTAGTGTGCCAAAGTCCAAGAAAACAACGTGCAGCTTCACTATTTCCGACTTTAAAGGCTCTTTTTTTTTTGCATAATACCAATATTCTGCCTTGGACAGTTGTGTTATTTGTTAATCACTACCTCAGCCATATCTGTGACCACAGGGCTATGTTGGAATGCTTAAACATCGGTAGACTGGCGGTCATTTTGCTCGGAAGTGACGGATATATGGTTTAATAACGAGAACTCTATTGGTGGCGAAGGAGTTGAAGTGGAAATCGACGAAACAGTAATTGTACGTCGTAAGTTCAACAGGGGTCGTGTACTAAAACAATAGTAGTTGTTTAGTGGAATTGAGAGGTTAAGCAAACGAAGCTTTTTTGTCGCCTTAAATGGTCCCACATGTGATAAAAGAAACAGCGCGACACTTCTTGCTCTTATAGAAAAGTACATAAAACCGGGTTCAATAATATACAGTGATGCTTGGCCGGCCTACAAAAGCATCAGTTTATGCTACAAACATTTTGTCATCAACCACTTGGTGATTTCTGAAGAAATCGACACACGGAAAATAGAGAGATTTTGGTGCGATCTCAAAGAATGGATTAAGCGATCAGGTATGAAATCCAAATATATGCACCAGTACCTGGCAAGATATTTGTTTGTTTCTTCAGTTTCCGATAAAACAACTCGAGTGCATCAAGTTTTTATCCAAGCAACAAGATTGCATCCCCGTCACATTTATGCCGCAACCAGTGGAAACAGATTCTTCGTCGGAAGACGACGAATAAGAACCCCAGAAAAAGAAAAAAATATCATCAGATATTTTCTTTTCAGATAATCAGATTACTTCATTTTTTAAAAATCCTTTGAAGTTGTGCCCGTAAGAAAAGTAAGAACAAAGTAGAAAAAAAAAACAACAATTGGCTTAAGTTAATCCCCCACCCCCATAACACAGTATGTGTTATTTTCTTCTTTTTTTTTATTCTGGTGAAATGTGGGTGCTTTTTTTTTTAAGATTTTTATCACTTAACCCCCCACCAATTTTTTTTATTTACCACACTGTTTTTTATTTGATTATAAAAAGATGGCCAAATATAGTTTCCACACTACTTTTTAAAAAATTATTGTAGAAAAAAATGGGCGCTTTTTTATTATATGTTTTTTCATCACTTGAAAAAAAAACTAATTTTTTTATTTTATTGTAAAAAAATGACCAAATATTGTTTCCACTCTTTTTTTTATTAAGTGAAAAAAGAATCCCCACCACAAATAAGTTTAGTAAATACCTCTACCAACGCCTTCCGTTAAAGGCGTTGCCTCTACCTGCTCCATCTGATTCCTCCACAAAAAATGAAAATAAAATTTGGTTACACGTCCCTTATCGCTATCTCTGGTCGACAGTGATGCTTGCTGGTCCGGAAGTGGGTGGTCATTTTACGTTAAATTTATATAACAAAGTGATCTCCCTCCTAAATTCTAAAATATTGTTGTTTTTTTTTCTTCAAAATTTTTGTTTGCAGATATTTTTTCAGGCTGTTTACATGTATTCGCCCCAAAAAAGTAGAATCTAATTTTTAATTTTCGCTAAAATCCAATGGGTTAAAGGGTAAAAATTTACAAAAAAAATTAAAACAAACAAACAAAACAGAGTAGTACTCAGTTTATCTTTGAGTTTGTTTCTTCTGACACCATGTTATGTGGAAATAGCTCCAGGCCACGTGTGTCTATTAATGCATCTGTTTGTTGCCCCCATCCTGTCTGTCAAGAGTCACGCAATTAAAAGCCCCTTCAGGCAAATACAATATTGGGTTGCTTATGTATATAAGTTGACCAACACATTTATTATGCAGTTATTTCATCTCTCTCTCTTCAGATTTTCTACATTTGCTATTTCCCTGAGTCTTATCTATTTTAGCTTTTATACAATTGGTTTTTATGGCATTGTTTTGGGCTGCTATTAGAAACGATTCAGTTTCTCTCTGTAACTATTATTTTACCCTTGCAAGATTTTCACACCTATTTTAACTAGTGGCTTTTCACTGAAGTCTTAGTCACAACAAGTCTCTTCAAATCTGGAATCTTTTAAGTATTTTAACTGATCTTAACAATGCTGTGGCTTGAATGGTCTTAATTCTAACTGATCTTGAGTTTTCTTAGTCTTTTTTCCAGTTCTAAGGGCACCAACTATAATTGGTATTATCATCACCTTCATGTTCTAGAGCTTTTTCAGCTCTCTGGCAAGATCCAAGTATTTGTGACTTTTATTTATTTTTACTTTATTGTCCACTGGAATGGAAAAATCCACTGAAAGACAAGTTCTTATCTTCTTGTTAATTATTCTTCTAGCTGGGATTGGTGATCTGTTTGTATCTGAAAGTCCCAGAGAGTTTTATAGCTCTCATCTTCTTGGACAGGTTCTGGTTTGTGCATATAGCATTTATCAACATAGTCAAATTTTAATACTTTGCACAATTCCTAGTAGATTACCTTTAACAGCCAGTCATACCTACTCTCATATTCCTTTTGTGCGAGTTTGCTGCATTCATTTATATGATTAACTTTCAACTCTATTACCACATAACCTACACTTACTATTCTTCAGCATAAGTTGAAAATTAGATAGGAAACTACTTTATTGAATTTTGGTTAAACATCAACTGCTTCAGAATCTTTATACTTAAGAGATTATGAGGCACAATTCACTCAGCAACATCAACAATAGATAATACCTTAACTAAAAAGAGAATTAATGGGGTATTTGCTCACCATCATATTATGATGGTTACCAACCTCTAAAATAAGATAAACAAAAATATTAGTTGAGAAAATTTTGAATTCTTCGTGGGGTGGGGGAGCTTTTTCCTTTTGGTAACCAGAAATAAATTTAGAGAAAATTCTGAATTCTTTGTTTTTTGTGGCTTTTTATTTTGCTTTGTTTTTTTCTGGAACCTGAAAAAGAATTAAAGAAAGTTCTGAATTCTAATTTTTTTTATTTTTGGTACCAGAAGAATTCTTTGATATTTTTTTGTGTGTTGGGGAGTATTTTTTTTGTTTTTGTTTTTTTGGGTTTTTTTCAGGCACCAGAAAAAAAATCAGAGAAAATTCTGAATTCTTTGTTTCTTTTAATTTTTTTAGATTTTTTTTCAGGAACCAACCAGAAAAAGAAATAGAGAAAACTTTGAATTTTTATTTTTTTATTTTTGAAACCAGAAGAATTCTTTTTTTTTTTTTCTTTTTTTTTTTTTTTTTCAAGAACAAAAAAAAAAAAATTAGAGAAAATTCTGAATTCTTTTTATATTTTATTTTCAGAAACCAGAGAATGAATCAGAGACTCAAGAAGAAACAACAAAGCAGTCAGAGAAATTGTCTGAACATGAAACAGATGCAGATTCATGTGATAAATTAACTGCTGAGGAAAATGAATTCCACAAAAAGTCCGTTCAGAATCTCCTCATAAAATCTATAACTGAATTTTCTTCCATAGAAGACATGAAGATAATTGTGAAATTTGGTGCAGATCCATGTGGCATTATAGAACGGGGCATGCAACCAATTCATTATGCGGCTTATGCAAACAATATTGAAGCGATTGATCTCCTCCTCAGTTATGGATCTGAGGTAAATCCTAAAGATGACTTTGGTTTCACTCCTGTCCACTTATGTGCTGACAAGGGGTACACTAATTGTTTACGCCATTTGATTAAACATGGGGCTTCAATCCAAAGTAACAGAAATTATGAAGAACCTGAAACTGTGGAACCAGTTGGAGAAAATACAGAGAATGATGGGGGCCAGACAAATGAAATGCATGGTGATAATTTGAATGTAGCTGAAACAGAAAACAATGAGGGAGCAGTTAATGAAGAGGGGAGAGAAAATGTTGATTCTGACTACACTGCAGGCAGAATTCCTGAAGAATTAATCAATGATATAAGAGTTGAACCTCTTAATCTAGCATTAGAAAATAACCATTTTGAAATAGTTAAAATCCTACTTGAAAATGGAGCTAACCCAAACAGACGATATTTTGGAGGTCATGAAATCAACTTGATGCCTTTAAAATATGTTGAATGTCTGGAGCTTCTGCTTGATTATGGCGCTAATCCTAATGTCTTCAACAGATGTGGATTAACTCCTTTAATGGTGGCGTCAAAAGAGAATGAAACCCGAGCTGTTCGTCTTTTGCTCAGCAAAGGAGCAAATATTGACCAGCAGTGCCACGAAAGATTTGAGCAGAAGACAGCCTTGCATATTGCCCTAGAGGCAGGCCACAGGGGTGTTGTAAGAACTCTTTGCTTGAAGAATGCTACTGTTTCAAAATTTCCGAACTATAAGTACAATGCTCTTCACACTGCCATTTTAACCGATCGGGTTGATTTGGTGGAGCTCATTCTTCTGTTTCCTATTGACATTGATGAAGTTTCAGAAGATAATTGCACTGCCCTTATGATGGCCTGTGCATCTTCAGATCTGAAGAACCAAAAACAGATTATCTACAAGTTGCTGCAGTATGGTGCCAACCCAAACTGTCATTCAGATATCATCAACTATTCTGCTCCTTACCTCTCACCATTGGTTGAGTATATTGACAATGAGCCTCTTCCAGATTACGAAATTGTCCTCAAGCTAATCCAGTATGGGGCAATAGTGCATTTTACTAGACGCACAGCTGTTGTCAGGAAAAAGGACCCTTTTGGTATTCTTGCCTATATACCAATTGTAATCCGTAATCCAGATCTATGGAATCTCCTTATAAATGCCGCCAGTTATTTTGATGCAACCGCATTGTCAGTCTCTATGCATTTCAATAAGGAAGAGCAAGAAATGTATAGTTCACTTGGCTTGAAACCATTGCCACTCAAGCACCTTGTACGTCTTTCAATTCGCCAGTTATTGCAGCGTCCGATAATTGAAAAGATTTTAAAATTACCTCTTCCTGTGTTTTTGTTGAAATATCTCCTTTTTCTTACTTCATAACATTTAACCTTCTGAAAAAAAAAGACTGAAGGATTCAATAAAAGTTTCTGGTTTGTTCTACTCATTTTTTTTTTCTTTCATTATCTTTCATTTTATGTATCTATGGCAGTATTAGTTGCATCTCATACAGTTTTGCCTGCCAAACAACTTTACTTCGATGTTGATAAAAAAGATCAGTTGGCCTTAGGTTTTGGTTGAAACTGTATGAACCATTGGTCAGCTTTACGAAGGAAAAAAAAGAAAACAAACAAATCCAAGAATATGCTTGTCATTTCTTTATTCACTCTTTAACTTTATCCTGGTTGGGTGGTGGGGGTGTGACACTTTGCATTTCAGCCTTAGTGAGTGGACCCTAAGTCAGTGTTCTTCTTGTGATTAGCTATAGTGAATGGTGTGTCTGCCAGGCAGCACAACAATCACTGCTCTAGGTCAAAATTTCTCCTGTATCACTCCTGATTGCTCTTTTACATATAAGGAATCCTGACTTCTTGAAAAGAAAACCACTTCACCAACTTGAAACTCCCAGAACTAAAGTACCTTTAGAAAGGATATCCTTTTCTACTGATCCCAGACCATACTGGAGACCATACTTTATTATGCACATTAAACAATTATCCTTTTCATCCCCATCAAGAAATCCTCTTTCAAATTTAATTATCTATTATAATCTGCTAAAGTACAAAAAATGTAAATTTTTTACAGATAACTATCTTGGGTTCTGTTAAGTATAAAAAAAATAGCAAATTTATCCAATCATTCTTTTAACTCTTTGACAAATTTCAACTATTTGTTGTGCCTTTAAAAATAAATAAATAAGATAAATAAAAATAAACTTTGCATCAAACCTGAAAATAAAAAAGTAATTTCAAGCAGGTTGAGAAAAAAATCAAAACCATGAAAATTTCCTCAAAATCAAAAAAGAATTACCAAATAGCATACTGTATTTTTGTTGTTGTTGTTTTGTTTTTTGCAGGGGATGCAAAAAATTCAAATTTACCACAAAGAAATATTTTAGTTTCTATTTGGTATGAAAAAAAAAAATTAAGCTATTTTTAAAAAATTAATGGCACAAAGATTTTGATGATGAATTTTTTTTTAATCTACAAATTCCAAGTCTAAAAATAGAAAAGTAATTTTAGGCATACTGACACCAATTTTTGGAATGAAAATCAAACCCATTCAGATGTAGTTGTAAATAAACCATGAGATTCCAAAAACCAAATTCCAACCACTGGCAACAAAAGAACAAATAACTGAAATTTCCATCAGATTACTATAAAAACAACCAAGAAAAACTTTCACATAGTCCAACCACTGGGCCTTCAACACACTTCAGCTGTGTTAGTACATGGATCAGGTTAGGTGTGTCTTGGCTTTGAGGGCACCTGACATGTGTACTGAGGAAGTTTCACATGGCTAAGACCAACTATCCTTGGGCCTCAGAGGGCTGTCATCCCAGGCTTTTACCTGCTCCAGCAGGGCTTGGTTTATTACCTGGCATCTGAGGGCAATGCCAATGGAGCCTAAAGCATTTTTGGAGCCGCCAGGTGTGTCTGGGCTATAACCCTGTGCCTGGCTCCCATGTTAAAAAGGTCTTATGTTACACTTTCGTATGGTGAGATGCTAAACAAATACAGACACTAAAAACTCAGTAGACTCAGCAGCAATAGTCAACACAACAGCCAGCTTAATAACTTTTATAACTACTACTATTATGTATGATTTTTTACCTGTGCTCATATTCAGATTTTTCTTTTTTTTAATAGTAGTAATCCTAGTCAAGTAAGAAAATTAAGTTTATAAGTCCAAAAAATTCTCTCTGAATTGTCCAGCAGGACACATAGTGTAACGGTTATAGGCGTTGGTTTCCTAAGGAGACAATCCTGACTGCAGGCAAGTTACAATTCAGGAATACTTAACGCTTGTACCCAGTTAAGGCTAACAGAATTAGAACAGGTGACCCCCGTGGATTCAATAGTTCTGTGAAGGTTCCTAAGTTTGACAAACACCTGAAGAAGGCCGGAGGACATATCGGCCAAAACGTTGTGGAAATAACAATAAAGATGAAGATAATAGTCCGAAAACCCTTAATGATAAATTACACCAGCTCTTGAAAAAATCTGTGACATCATTAGAATTTTGAAAACTGATAGTCAAGATACATAATGAAGATAAACTCTCGATTTGGGATATTTCAAAGACTGTGGGGAAATCTAAAAGTATTATTTGAAGTATTTTACGAAAACTGAAGCCAAGAAGTCACCTGGTAGGCCTAGGAAAACTACTGCAAGAGAAGACAAATGGATAGGAAATTAATAAAAAAAGAGTGATTTGTGACAGCAACTGCTATCTCTAATGCTAATCTTGGCATTAAAATATCATCATCATCATCATCATCATGTCGTGCGGCCAGCACGGATATCCCTGACCCTCTCTCTCCACATCTCCCTATCATTCATCGTCTCTGGCAGGTCTTCAGGGTTACATCCCGTATCATCACATAGCTGCTGTATGTATGTTCAAGCTGGTCGTCCTGCTTTTGATTGGCCATATGCGGGGGTCCACAGGAGTACATCACTTACGAGCTCGTCCTTGCTTCTCCAGCAGTGTCCGGCATGTCTGGTTCATCTAGCTTGGATAGTTTTCGTGATAGGTGGTAGGTGACCATATAGTTGGTGCCTTGTGGGGTGTTGCTGCCAGGACTTGTTCAATATTGCTCTCAACATTCTTGTATAATTGCCGTCTAGCTTCTTCTCTAGCCATTTAGTCAGCGTCCAAGTAGTGCATCCATATAGCAGTATCGACACGACTGCGTTTCATTTTATTGCTCAGGTTTGATTTCCATATGATCGAAAGCCTATCGATAGCTGTCCATGCCTTCGTTAGCCGTGTGTCGATGTCTTTTTTGGTTGATGAGACGCTGCTTCCTAGGTAGGTGAATTTGTCAACCAGTTTCAGAGAGGTTCTGTCTAGTGTGGAGATATCACCTTTCTGATTAAAGCACATAAATTCAGTTTTGTGTGCATTAACATGGAGTCCAATGCCTGCAGCGACTCGTTCCACGCTATGCAGTAGTGTTCCGGCTTGGTTGGGTGTATTGGCCAGTAGTGCTATGACATTGGCATAGTCGGCGTCGGTAATTGTTTTGGTGGGGTACCTTCTGCTTCTTTTCTTTGTCAGCACGAAGCCGTTTTCTCTAATGTTATCGATCGATGTCCTAAGTACATAGTCTAGACAGATGATAAAGAGGTATGGGGCTAGCGTGTCCCCTTGTAGTACTCCTGCTACAATGTCAAAGTGTTCTGTGTCTCCATCTGGTGAACACACTTTTACTTTGGTGTTTCTGTAGAGAATCGTTATTGCTGCTATGGTTTCTTCTGGGGTTGCCATTAAACGTGGCTGTCATCATCCTAGGTTGTATTCTCTCAATGCTATTAAGTGTTTTTATTACTCTAGGTCCCATAAGCATTCCTACCCCTCCTACCGTGGCATTGACAGAGTTTTTCCATGCTGATACAGTGGCCAGCATCCATCCATTGCCAGTTTGGTGATATTTGATATCTTCGGTGTGCGTGTATCGGTGTTCTTGTATGCAAATTATGTCTATCTTATGTTCTACGGCTGATGCGGTAAGTTCTGGTAGTTGACCTATTCTATTTAGGGCTCTAACGTTAAATGTCGCTATTTGTATTGTTTGTTTGCATTTTAGTAGTTTTTGTTTGAGTTTGAGCTCTGTAGCTGATTTTTCGAATACTGAGGCCAGGGCTCCAACCTCAGCAGGACGCGCCCCATTTTTACCTGCGTGAAGAGTGATGCAGTTCATGTATGTGGTTTGAGTGTGGGTCATGGTTATCTTTCGATGGCTGTTTTATTTCTCATCTTCAGAAGCCACCCTTATAGATGAGCAGCAGTAGTTCCCCGATCGAACTGACAATCCTGAGCGTTAAGCTGCAGGATTCACACGTCCACCATGTTGCTTCCCATGTGTACGTGAAAAAAAATAAAAATAAAAAATAAATAAAAAAATAAAATTAAAAAAAAAACAAAAAAACACGGTGCTTCCTTTTCCTTTAAGTTTTAACTTAGTTAAAGTCCAATTGACTATTCTTATATCATAATATTTCCCCCCCCCCATTGACTTCCTGTTTCCTATTGCCAGATTGTTGAATTTCTATTGAGCTGGTGCTATGAAAATAAAGCTTCTAATACTTCCTAATATGGGAATGAAGACATTTTAATACTCTCAGTCCAAATCGAACACAGATTTCCTCAGTTATAGAAAAGTGACAAGTGCTAGACATGGGGATAGGAGGCTAAATTTTAAAACAAATCTATTTTGTCGTCTCAAAAATATTCAACTGGAATAAACTTTGGCCAATTAGAAAGTCTACATTTAAATGCAAATATTAAGCAGATGATTTTACAAGACACGAAAATCAATGATTTAAATAGACAGTTACCAAAAATTTACCTTTGAGCAGGACTTCATAGCAACAGATATGTTTCCTTCCAAAATTTTCTAATGACCTCAGACGACTATGTCATTAATATATACATTTCAACGCTTCGCCTGCACATGTATGTTTTAGAATTCCTATTCTAAATTTCGACTTTTGGGGGTGGGAGAATGGTTAGACGTTAATCTTTTCGGGGTTTTTTTTTTGTTTTTGTTTTTTTACAATTAAAATCACTTGGTTTTAGTTTTAAATAATTCATGTTTGGATGCCGAGTTGTGCAGGGGGTAGGGGGCTACATATATTTCAGTAATTAAACAATTATACTACTCATAGAACTAAGGCGCTAAATTTAAAACAAATCTATTTTGTCATCTCAAAAATATTCACCTGGAATAAACTTTGGCCAATTAGAAAGTCTACTTTAAATGCAAATGCTGTGTGTTAAAATATCAAGGCACACTATTTCCTGAAGACTTAATGAAATAAATTTGAACAGTCGAGTAGCTTCTACAAAGCCTTACATTTCTAAAAAGAACAAGATGAGCTGATTGAAATTTGCCACTGAACACATCATACGGGTAGAAGAATAGTGGGATTGTGTTCATTTCAGCAATGAGTCAAAGTTTAACCTGTTCAGTGACACAATCCTAAGCAACGGTATTCCCCTCAGTGCACTAAAAGCAGCATTAAATTTGAAGGAGGAAATGTGATGGTGTCTGGTATGATTCAGCTGCTGTTACAGGACCTCTTGTCAGGCTACATGGTAAAATTAATGCAAATGTATACAAAGAGATATTGAAGAAGCATGTAGTACCTAATCTGAGAACTGCATTTAATCAAACAGTTGTATCTCTGCATGATAATGCTCCATGTCTCACATCAAAGTCTGTTAAAATATTTCTTTCTGAGGAGGATGTTACTGTTATGGAGTGGCCTACTCAAAGCCCAGACATGAATCCAATTGAGAATGTTTGGAAGTTACAAAATGAAAGAGCCTAGGAAAAGAATCCAACAAACATCAAAGAACTATGGACTAATTTGAAAGGAGAATGGGAGAAAATATACATTGATGAATGCAAGACATTAATTCACTTGTGTTTCAAAAAAATGTCAAGTTGTTATTGAAAATAAAGGTCTACATATCAAGTACTAATGAATTATGAACGCTATTTTCATTTAGATATGATGTATCCATTTCGTTAATCATTCTGATGTTTTTGATCATCAATTTTTTTTCGAAAGTAATATGATTATAAAATAAGTTTATTTAGCTTTATATTTTGGAATTATTCAATTTATCTTCATATCCTTATTTTTCCTTGATAACATATTCTATGAAGCTTTAAAATGAAAAGTTATTTCACATTTAGACTTTTTCTTAACTTCATTCTGATCTTTATGCTTGTTACTGTATGTATATATTCCGTTATATATGTACATATATGTATACATATATATATTTCTTCTCCAATATATATATATGCATCTTTATCTTTATATTTACTCCAATATATATACATATATAAATATATTAGTAATATCCAGTCAGCATCCAAAGACACTGGGTGTGGATTAATATATATATATATATATATATATGTATATATATGTTAGAATGATGTTATTCTAAATAGAAAATTGATATTGCTATGTGTTGAAAATTCTGTCTGGATCATTCCAATGTAACATGAAATAAGCACAAAATGTTCTCTGTATAACAATTATAGATTCATTTGTCTGAAAAGACATTTCAACACCAAATGCAATGTGTACTGGTTCAAGGCAGAATTATAACTGATCATATCAGGAAAAAATTATCTGACTTTAACTAAATGGAGCTACCATTACAACTTGCCTAGGTTCACTTGCACCACACTGGTGACAATTTAAAATATGGAAGATATTTTTACTGAACTTGTATGCATACACACACACACACACACACACACACACACACATATATATATATATATATATATGCAACAACATAATATTCACAAATCACTGCCTTCCTTTATAACTTCACCCCACCGCCCGCCATCAGCATCCCTTTGCCTGGGTGAGCAGTGATCCCCTAAATAGAGTGGCTCAGACACAAGAGTCCACCTGGGTCAGTAACTGTCATAAAAAGACACAACTATAATATTAGGTTAAGACTCCTGCTGCATATGTGTGGATATGTAATAGCATGCTTTCAACTAGTCAAGTCTGCATACGTTGCAACACTTCCATTACCATGTGACTTTTTTAAGAGAAAGGTTTGTAAATAAAAAGATTATAAGAGAACATTTTTACATCATGGTGGCCAAAGCTTCTACAAAACAAATACCACTCTCTACGTCTTCATAATTATTACCAAGCCAAAGCAAGACAACCAGTAATCACAGATGTTAAATCAAAGCTTTTCTTCTCCTAGCTGGATAACTTGACAAAGAATGAGGGATCCAGCTCTCCTAGGAATAATGCACTAGATGGCCATTGAACAAAGATTTTGTTTTTCATCCTGCAGTATGTCTAGCCACCCTCCTTATCAGACAAACTTTGATAAGATACCAGTTTAATCGCCAATGACCTGATTATGAAGCAGGTAGTACTGGATTACATAATACAAGCAGTGCATTAAGCAACCTGACAATACACACACACACACACACATATATATATATATATATGTATTGTTGTTGATTTTTGTTGCAAAGTTTTCTTAAGTATGTATTCTTTAACTTTTCAATGAAATCGAAAGAATTCAGGAAACAAAATAACCTCCAAACAATTGATATAAACATCACTTTTATGTTCCATAGTTTTTTCAATTCCCTAGCAAGGTCGAGGTACTTATCCTTCTTTTCACTTTCTTTCAATTTTACTCTGTGGTCAGGCGGGACAGCAAAGTCCACAATTCTGCAAGTTCTCTCTTTTTTGTTAATTATTATAAAGTCTAGTCATCTGGCCGAGAGTAGGTGATTCGTTTGTATGTCAAAATCCCATAGGAGTTTGTGTGTCTCATTCTCCAGGACAGATGTTGAATTATGCGTATACCATTTGTTCGTATGGTCAAATTTCATTTTCTTGCACAATTCCTAGTGGATCCCTTTGCCCACCTAGTTGTGTCTAGTCTCAAACTCTTTCTGTGCTAATTTGCTGCATTCACTATTTATGTGATTGAATTGATCGTTTCATCTCTATCACCACATAACCTACATTTGCTATTTTGTTGCGTCTTATCTATTCTTGCTTTGATATGATTGGTTCTTATAGTGTTAGTTTATGCTGCTATTAAGAGAGATTCAGTTTCTCTCCAAAGGTTTCCTTTTCTTAGCCACATCCATGTTTTCTGGTATGAGATGTTGCTTATTAGTCGCTTAAAACGTCCATAGAGTTGTTTTTCTTCCCATTTTTGTTTTCTTCTTCTTCTTCTTCTTCTTCTTCTTCTTCTTCTTCTTCTTATTATTATTATTATTATTATTATTATTATTATTATTACTACTACTACTACTACTACTACTACTTGAAACCATAGAAAAATTGTAAGGAAATTGCTTTGGCATTAAATGACCCAATAAGAGTTGACATGCTGTAAAACCAAGCATCAAACAAAAAGAATAAAAAGTATATAAATAAAATAAATGAAATGAAAAATAAAGTTTTCTAGTTATCTCCCTTAAATGTTCTATCCACCAGAGTTCTCTTTCTTATTCTATTTTTGTTTATAGCAAGAAAAATCAATTTTTGATTGAAAATCTGCTAGCATTCATTCTGTTGAACTTGTTTAGTTTGTTTAAGACATTTGTAGGTAAGTAGCTTATTCTTTTTATACTTATTCTTTATAGGTAAGCCTTTTATCTTGTCTCATTTCGTGCCTGTTTGCTGCATTTGTTTTAAAAACAAAACTCCATAAAATTATCTTATTTTTTTAGAGCCATCTTTCTTGAACATTGATTTAAAAATAATCAATTTTTCCTCTATGAAATAATCAATTACATCCAAGAAAAAAAAAAAAAAGAAAAAAATTAAAAATTTATATATCTGAATTGTTTCAACAACAAAACTTCATCCAATAGATTTATTTGCTAGGTGTCCAAAGAAAAGAAAATTATAATTGTTTTGCTTGTTGAAGTATAAAGAGTACTTTTTTAAAAAGTTGAGTCTACAATCTGGTGACGTATGTGCTGACGCCAATGGAATGTATTGATTTTATGGTGAATTTGTAATTTTCACAAAATTGATAATATTTTTTAGTTAAAAAGGGGTCATTATTTTAATTTAGAAGTGAAAAATAAATAAATAAAAGCTTAAAAGACGTGTTATTTTAGTGAAGTGGATACCATCAAAAATATTTTACTTTACCATAAATGCCACAGAGAAAATCTCTATGGCATTTTATGCCTTAAATATAAAAACAATTCTTTAGTAATTTCATTATAAATATAGTATAAATTATTTTTATCTTATATTTTAATTAACAACTCAATTTTTTAAAATTAAAGTTCATTCAGAATTTTTTAAAATAGAACATTTTAGCTTAAAGTTGAACAGGGATAATAAATGTGATTTTACTTTGAAAGATACTCTTCCATCTCACACCCTAAGAAACAAGAAACCTGCAAAATAACACCAAAGCAATAAACTTCTTTATGTGTTATACTGTACGAAAAATCAGCAAAATAACTCTAAAGCAATAGACTTAAGAAATTGTTTCCTGTTACTAAATTATAGTTTTAAAAATTAAGACTAACTTTCTGAATTACTAGACTTCACTGGGACAAAATGAATAAACAAAATCCTCAAAAATAAAAACATTCCAAATTATCTGATTAGTCTACTGACGAAAAAAAGAAAGCAAATGAAACTGGTATTCACAACAGTGCTTCAGTCATGGAGTTACTGGAATTTTTAGTGAGAAAATTACACAGGAAAAAATCATTTTATGTACAGACTTTTTGACTAATTGCTAAATTTTGATAAAACTTGGCCTGCAAAACTCTGTTGACCTCCTTGTTGACAATATAATGGAGTCTTAGCATGTTATATAGTTCAACACCTAGTTTATTCCCTGGCTCAAAGTCCAAACACACATGCCTAGCATCCTATCCCTGAGTCTCTACAGGCACGTGTTTACACTGTCTCAAAAAGATTGAGCAAGATACATACAGGGCTGTCTGGACAGCATGAATGGCCCCTGGGCAGGGAAGTACACTGGGATTCCTACCAACATAACCACACACAGGAATAAAAATATAAAGTTGATTATGCTCGTGGGTCCCCAGGCAACTACCCAATGTGCATATGTATAAAGACAAACCTGGATTCTTACACTTGCATATAGAGAAAGGAAGGCTAATTTCATGGATGTACAGATAAGGGGGATAACTCCTTATAGCTTACAGCCCAGTTGGCTAGGCTGTAGATACACAAACTACATTCCTGCTTAAGGGTAAGACTCCCCCTCACACACACCGCCTTGTTTTGTGTCCTAGGTATGACACTAAGCTATCTGATGGTGAGGCTCCAATCCTTGAGCTTTAGAGAATGTGGAGTATCCCTTCGATGTCATTACTCCCAGGTCCACATTAACCTGGAATGGTAGTACCTGTTAGGGTCCCATCTATGGGTCAAATAGAACTATTTAACCATTCAACTGGGTGCAAACAAATGACTGATGTTAGACTGAATTGTTAGTGTTAAATAGCAATACTTGAAACCATTTAGCTGTGCGCAAACAAATGATTAATACTGAATAGAATTATTCATGTTAGGAATACTGAAAACATTTAAATGTGTTCAAACAAATGAGCTCTGGCCTGTTTAAAATGTTATCTACAAACTATTCATTTACAAATAATATATATCTAAAATATATGTTTAAACAGGATTTGGTATTAAATAATCTACAAGGGTTAATATGCCTTAAAATCAAACCAACCAACCAACCAACCAACTAACTAACCAACCTAATAGCTTAGAATAGTACAGTTTTTGTTCTCAAAGAAAAATAAATTCACTTAAATTTTGAGATCAAACAGATCAATGTCTAATAATCCAAAGTAAATCATGGCCAAGATGAATTAAATATGGTATATGGTATAATAGTTAATGAATTTATTATCTCTTAATCTCTCACTTACATCCTAACGAATGGAGAAAAAGCTTGATGGCAACTACCCAAGAATGCTGCAAGCAATTTTGAACAAGTCCTGGAGGCATAAACGCCCCAACTGTACGGCCACCTACCTCTCATCATGAAAACTATTAAAGTTAGATGAACCAGACATGCAGGACATTGCTGGAGAAGCAGGGACGAGCTCATAAGTGATGTTCTCCTATGGACCCCCTCATATGGCCAAACAAAAGCAGGATGACCAGCTTGAACCAACATACAGCAGCTCTGTGAGGATACTGGATGTAGCCCTGAGGACCTGTCAGAAGCGATGAACGATTGGGAGGAGTGGGATATCCGTGTTGGCGGCATGACATGATGATGATGATGATGATTATTGTTATCATATTGAAATCATATAATTTCTTGAAATATTTGAAACCATAAAATTGTGAGTAAATTATTAGTATTATAACTTGAAGTTATAATTATTTACAAATGATTAATTAAAACTATTTAATTGCTTCAAAAATGACTTCAGCATTAATTAACCCAACAATGGTTGACATGCCATGAAACCACCCAACAACTGATGTACTAACCAAACAATTTTTTTCTCAATAATATTTCTTCAGAATAATACTCGACTGCATATTTCTTTGCCAACCAAGAAAAAATTATTACAGCTTGAATAGGAAGTTTTCACTCATCTATCATATTCTTCCAATATTGCATCTTTTGAGTACCATTTATTCCAGACTTTATCGAATGAAAAACAAAAACATTCAGTCTTCTGGAAAATTGCAAAAGGGAAACTAGTGTATTATAGTTCAGAAAAATACAAAAATTTGGGATAATGGAATAATGAAATACACTAAAAAGTGTCAGAAGAAGGTGGAACAAAATTACAAATATGTTGTTTAATAAAGTTAATGTTGAAATTCTTAAAAACTGTCTACTATTAACTATTAAACAGAGTAAACTTTTTAGCTAAACTCTTAACAAATTATTAATGATAATTAATAACACTGGCCAGTGATGTTTTTATGGTCAAATATATAATAGCTGATTTTCAGGCAGTTTTTTACATCAAATCGAAAAATTATACACATTTTTTCAAATCGGATCTAATTTTTTCAGATACAAGCTCTTACTTGAAATGTATAGAACGGTATTATAACTTTATTTTCTGATTGAATTAAACAAATAATGCTAAATTTAAGACTGATATATTTACGGAAAGCTCACATTGTGCCATAGTAAACTGAAAACTACACAAAAGAAGCTATTCACGGATAAAAGGTCTTTTCAGAGACTTCCTCCTGTGCTTGGCAGCTACTGCATCTTGTTTCAAACACCAGCAGTAGTCAGTGAGAACGTTTACATCCCATCAGCCTTAGTATTGCTCTTTCATAATGCGAATGACTTGGTGAAAGTGCTCAACTTGCTCTTCTCTCAAATCTCCACAGTTTTTTGGAAAATAGTCCAAGTGTGATCACAAAAAGTGCAGTTTGACTGACATTTGTGCCCCAAGTTCTTCAGTAGCTCTTTACTTTCCTTCTCATATTCCACACTCTGGTAGTTTCCTAAGAAGTTTGTAACTACTGACTTCAATGACTGTCAGTCGGATAGTTCAGCTTTGCTCAGTGCTTCATCAAACATTGGATTCTTTATGAGGGCCATCAGACATACCAGCCTTGATTTTCTCTTTGCTTATCTGTGAGAACTGTTCCTGGAGGAAAGCAAACCCACTGCCTTCCCAGTCCATGACCTTCACAAAGTTTTTCATTACTCCTAACTTGATATGTAAAGGTAGAAGCAGTATTTTGTTTGGCTCAATGAGAGGGTGAGACAATGTTATGCAAGCCTGGTTTAACCCTTGTCTTAAAGAACACACTTGTCTGACATAATGACAGAAAACAAGGAGACTTTGTGTATACACCTTGGAGCCCTTCTGTCGAATGAGTCAATAAAAATTCTCCATTCCATTACATCATAATCTAAGCCCATTGATTTGATCAATCCAGCAATGTTGTTGCAATAAACCAATGATGACTTTTCCTGGACAAATGTTTCTCTTTGTGATATGAACCCAGCAGCTGAGCAGATTCCTTTGAAAGGTTCAGATCTCGTGTCAGGTCATTGAGTTCTGCTTATGTCAAGGATACTGGCTGGTCATCCTTTTCTGGCTTGTATGTGTCATCCCTAGCTACAACAGTCATGTCACTAAGATCAGAATCAGAACTATATTCTGTGTTACCATCTGGCTCAGCAACAGGAAGATCTGGGCCATGAGGAACATTGGGGTATTGGACATGGCACTTGTTCTAGTGATTTATTCTTTCTAGATTTATCATGCAGAAATAACTGTCCATAATGTGATCTTTTCCTTCCCTGCAGACCATTGAAATGGCAAATGGCATGCTCTTCCTTTTACCATTCTTCCAGTCCTTCAAGTTCTCCAAACATGTTTTCTAGTGAATGGCTTATCCTGATCCCCAAGTTTGACTCCAAATAACTGTGATATGCCTTCTTCACAAAGTTAGTGATTTTTACTTGACAGTTTGGAAGAACCACATTATCACAGATGTAACAGAACCTGTCAGGATAATTCTAAAATTTGTGATCCATTGTAACAGGAATATAATTGTTAAGCTGAAAAGAGAAAAAATAAATCAGCACTCAGCTCATTATTGACACTTGACACAGTACATTAAAATCATTTTAAGCGGAGGGATAAGCTCCACCCCTTCTAGGTATGTGGATGTTAACGAGTAGGGTGGTACACTGTAGTTTGGTACATGTACAACATTACATGCTACACTAAGCATCAAGCACCCACGATCAGCTGTGACAAGTAGAGTCCACAGTGTTATTACTGTGTATGACTTGTGAAGTATTCAAGCACATCTTAAAAACCAGACCTGACGAAATACAATGAATGGTATTTTTGAATTCCACATAAAATGGTGATCATATATCACTCGATAAATCTTTGATCTTTGAAAAAGAATTTTTTTTATTGCAGGTCAGTGTAATAATTATAAACCTTTGATGCTGGATAAATGATAACTAAAAGCATCTCTAAATAGTATTTGAAATCCTATAAGTAAAAGAATTCATTTGTTATTTACATATAAATTGCTATGCAACATATATCTTTATATATATATATATATATATGACTGCTTGGACAGCTTGATGAAAACTGAAATGACTAAAATATGTAACAGAAGTATATAGAATGAAAATTTTTGAAATGAAAAAATAGATCTAAATTGTGTGCTTATGCTAAACTGAATTGTTTGAAATAGAACTGTTTTGACATTTAAACTGCCTACTTATGCTAAACTGAATTGTTTGACATTTAACTGTGTGTAAATAAATGACTGATGTTTAAATGAACTGTTAGTTATACATAGCAATACTTGGAATCCTTTAACTTTGTTGACTAAGCTGAATAGCTTGGAATAGAACTGTTTTTGACATTTAAACAGTGTATTTATGCTAAACTGAATTGTTTGAAACAGAACTGTTTATATGTATAAAAATAGATTTGGCATTAAATAACCTACAATGATTGATATGCCATAAAACCAAACCAAACCAAACCAAACCAAACCAAAACAAAGTTTCTGTCAAAATGACTTGATTCGGCATTAAATCACCTGAAATGTTTGATATGCCATAAAACAAAACAGCCAACCAACAAACAAATATGTAATACATATATATTATATATTTACATTATATTTCATACACATAATGTTTATATGTATAACTATATATATATATATATATATATATGCATGTATACATATATATATGTATACATGCATATATATATATATATATATAGTTATACATATAAACATTATGTGTATGAAATATAATATATGTTTGTGCTTGTGGTTCCAATTTAGCTTTTTCTCCTGGCATTTCATTAAAGTCTAAGTGATCCAAATGTTATATTTTGACCTTCGCCCCGGCCCAAAAATACTATTCCAAGGTAATACACCAGAAGGAAGTGACACATTCCAACGGCCAGTAATTGAAAGAGATCGTGTGGGCGGATTAAGGCTTATGATATGGGACAAGGTGAAGGTCCTATTGTGCCACTTCAGTGATGCACCGGAAGAGAGTAACCTCTGAACTGCATGACAGTTATTTCCGCTTGATGACGATTAAACATCCGATTTCAAAGATCCAGTAGGCGATCGTGTGGGCGTTGAATTATTATTTAACTCAGTTGAGTTTGGGGTGCCAAAGCAGTTGCCAGTAGAATTCCAGACACTTAGAGACCAGATGTGGTAGGGAGAGCCACACCCGACCGAGGGGGCCCTCGGAAAACCCCCGATGGAGTGGACCCCAACATCAGGTGAACAAGAACGACACAATGTGATGGTCATAACAGTGGGGTCAAAATATGAAGTTTATGTTCGGTCTCTAGCACCCTCTCACATGCAAAACCTTGAACAACCCTTTCGAACTCTTGCAATAAAATGAGAGGTAAAATGTTGTTAAAGAAATCTTCCTGTGTCTTCCTTCAGGCGTTTTCCTTCATGCGTCTGTCTTTGATGTTGTGTCGTTGTGATGCATGAACGTGTAAATGACTATATAACACAAACATACAATAGTACTGACATGGCTACAACTTGGAAGAATTCCTGTTTTGTTTTTTAATGAATCCTGGAAGCAGCACTCTACAAAACAGCAACTGTATGGCCACTTACCGCCCATCTCACAAACCATCCAAGTAAGACAAGTAGGATATGTTGGACATTACTGATGAAGTAAAGACAAACTCATTAATGATGTTCTCTGATGGACTCCTACACATGGACACAGATCAAGGGAATCTATGACATCGACATACCTTCATGATCCGGCCTAGTGTGTTGAGTGTTCACCAATGGTCTGGGAGACTTGGGTTCAATCCCAGGTCGCGTCATACCAAAGACTCAAAAAATGGTACTTGATATTTCCTTGCTTAACACTCAGCAATATAAGGTATATATCAAGGGTAAAGTAGAGCAATCCAGGGAAAGGAGTAGCATCCCCCCTACACATCAGCATAGTAGCTATTGAGAAGGAAGCCTTCTGATCGCACTCGACTATGGTCGCCAACTTACTTATATATTTATGTGTGTGTGTGTGTGTGTGTGTTTTGTTTCCTTTGCTTTGGTTTTATGGCATATCAACCATTGTTGGTTATTTAAATGTATGATTCATAAACACATATTGATATGCACAGTTAAATCCTCCGACTGATCTATTTCTAACAATTCAATTTAGCATAAGTCATCAAAGTTAAATGGTTCCAAGTATTGCTATGTATCACTAATAATTCAATTAAACATCAGTAATTTGTTTACACAAAGTTAAATGATCAAACAATTCTCTTTCAAATAATTCAATTTAGCAAAGGTCATTAGTTTGCACTCAGTTTAAATGTTAAACAGTTCTATTTGACCCATAAATAGGACCCAATAAAGGGGTACTCTGCATTCCCCAAAGCTCCTGCATTACTGGAGCCTCACCATCAGAATATTTAATGTCATATCCAGGATGCTCATGGAGTTGTGGGGTTGGGGGTCTTACTCCTCTGCAAAGTTTATTCAACTGCTCTAGCTAACTGGCTTGTGTGTGTGTGTGTGTGCATGTGTGTGTGTGTGTGTGTGTGTAGAAGGAAAATTTTAACATCTACCTTGATTCAAATTGCAGAAGTAAAAATATAATTTACTTATTCAATTATATATATGGCCTAAAACAATATACTGGTTCATTTTTTGCCTCTTTTTTTTCGTTACTTATCAGTTTTTTTTAAAACTCTTGAAAATCTTTTCTCCTGATGATAAGGTCAAAACAATTAAAAAGTAAAAAGAAATAATTCCCGTTTGTCTTATCATTTTTGTTTGATTTGCATTTCATTATATATATATATATATATATATATATATATATATATATAAGCAATGTAACCTACTCCTAATAAAGTGCATTGAGAAATTCCACTGGTTAGGGAAAACTTGTATAGCAACTTCTCTCAGTTTTCCAATGTAAATGCAAACTCTTTGTCTGCTGGTTTGGCTACTTCAAGTCCAAGGTCATCAAAAATTTGCATTGCCTTAGAGATTCTTTTTGTTATTCTTTCAGACAGAATAAGGAGTTCAAACTTTATGGATTTTAATTGTTTCTCATATCATTTGAAGAAAACCTGTTATGAACAATTCACTTATACAGAAACCACAATGTAACATACGTACATATGCACACATACATCATCATCATCATCATCATCAAGTTGCACTGCCAGCACAGATTTCCTTGATTTTCTCTCTCCATCTGTCCCTATCATCCATTACTACTCCCAGCAGGTCTTCCAAACTACATCCTGTGTCTGCACAGAGCTTTTGTAGGTAAGTTCTTACTAGTCGGCCAACACTGCCACGTCCATGTGAAGGGTTCCATTGGAGGATGTCACTTATGAGTTTGCCCTTGCTCCTCCAGCAGTGTCCTGCATGTCTGGTCTGTCTTATTTGGATGATTTAATAGATGGGAAGTAAGTAGTTGTACAGCAGTTGTTTTGTGGAGTGTTGCTTCCAGGATTTGTTCAATATAGCTTGTAGCATTCTAGTTCAGTTCCCATCTAACTTTTTCTCTTTACATTTTGTCAGTGTCTATGTGGTGCATCCATACAGTAGTATTGACACAACCACTGTTTGGAAGGAATCCAGTTTTATTTCATTGGAGAGATCAGACTTCCATTTGATCAATAAATCATTAACAGCTGTCTACACCTTCGCTAGGTACATAGTGACATCACTGTCAGTAGACACACATATATATAATATATAGAGAAAATAAACATATGATATACATATACAACCGGTTCATTGGCCTAGTGGGTAGAGTGTTCACCAATGGTCTTGGAGACCTGGGTTCAATCCCAGGTCAAGTCATACCAAAGACTCAAAAAATGGTACTTGATACCTCCTTGCTTAACACTCAGCAATATAAGGTACGTATCAAGGGTAAAGTGGAGCAATCCAGGGAAAGGAGTAGCACCCTCCCCGACATCTCAGTGTAGCTATTGAAAGGGAGCCTTCTGGTCGCCCTTGACTATGGTCGCCAACTTTAGTACTTATACATATGATATATATATATATATACACACATTTGATATATATATATATATATATATCATCAAGTTGTGCTAATAACACAGTCCTTTGACACTCTCTCTCTCACTCTCTCTCCATCCATCCCTATTGTTCTTTGCTCCTGGCAAGTCTTCTTGACTGCATCCATGATCTACATAGAACTCATGTATTTATATCTTTGCTGGATGACCAGCACTGGTGTTTCCAGGACGAGAAGTTCATAGGAGAACATCACTTACAATTTTGTCCTTACTTTTCCAGCAGTGTCAAGGATATCTTGTTTGTTTTACTTGGATAGTTTGTGAGATTGAAGGTAGGTGGCAGTACAACTGCTTTTTTTGTTGGGTGCTGCTTCCAGGATTAGGAATACATATGATATAAGCATACACACACACATAGATTTAATTAATTTTTTTATAACTATTCTATAATTCTGATGCTGAGTAAAAACCCAGATGATACAATTTGCAAATAGAGATATTGGGCATTCATATATATATATATATGTGTGTGTGTGTGTGTGTGTGCATGTATGCATGTATGTGTGTGTGTGTGTGTGTGTGTGTAAAACAAGCACTAATGGTGAAACAGTTATCATTGTATGAAACAGATTTGAGATGCTGAGTTTAGATCCTGGAAATGGTTGTCTGTATTTTGCTTTGTGCTTATGCCATTGGAAAAAGCATGAATTTCTCTCTTTTCTTTGCAAGAAAAAAAAATCAAATTTGGTTTGAAAATATAATTAATATATAGGATTTGCATGGAAGTAGATGTATTTTTGGATTGATATATATTCCTATTATTAGTCAGTGAGTTTCAATGGGATAGAACTTGTTGATAAATGCAACCTAATAATATTCCTTTTGATTTTATGATATTTTGCTTGGAAAAATAAATAAATTTCTTCAATTCAATGTTTTCTCTTCTCTGCATCACTTGGTGTTCTTTTTCATTTCTAATTTCTCTTTTTTCTAACTTAATCTCTTTTGCTTTCTTCTTTCTTTCTTTCTTTCACTTGAGAGAATTAAAAGGATTTCAGTCAACCAGTCGCCCTACATTTTCAACTCACACCATTTGAAACACAAGTACCTATCCTGATGTAGATATTCCTATCATTCATAACAAATATTATGCTAGTCTTTGTGCCAGTATGATTTTAACTTGTGGGATTAGCTACTTTGTATGCCAAAGAACTTTTATTAATTATCATTAGATGGTTACTCCATGGCATTGCTATAGCAATGAAGCTTAGTATAAAAGAAAAAAGTCCAAAGACCTAATTCTGTTTTCTCACAGTACAACCTGGTTGTTACATGCATATTTCTCATCACTCTGGGACATTCTGTGACACTTTAAGTACTTCAGTCCTTAGATGCACTTATTTAAGTACAATAATGCATATGCATTTAGTTGCAAGTTGTATGTGTATATATATATATATAAGTAAAGTTGAAAATTTTTGTTGAGGATGACTTGAAGGCTCCCTTTTCAAAAGCTACCACACCGAGGTGTAGAGGAGGGTGTAATATCCTAACTAACAAAAGGGAAATAACCTCTGATGCCACAGGGGTTACAGCCCCTACGACATCGGAGGAATTTGGTCAATAAAGGAATATACCAGGCATAGCAGCAGATGTTCGTTTTCCCTCTGTCTTTAATCACCATCCATCTTATCGATTAATCTTGGTAATAGTCCATACCTAGCAAGTATCCATTACCTCAGACATAAAGACTTTACATTGGCGACGAAGAAAGAGTCGTTTACTCACCAAAAAAATCCAAAAAAAAAAAGAAAAGAACAAACCTGCCCACATGCCGAAAAAAAAAATAACATGGCTGCCTTACCACATTACCCACCATTTGACTACAAATCTGAAAACAAATCATCAAAATGGACAAAATATGTCAACAGACTGAGAAATTATTTCACTGCGTACAACATAGAAGATGATAAACGGCAAAAGGCTATACTTTTAACTTTTGTTGGGGAAGAAATGAATGATCTGATTGACGAACTACCGTCTGAACAAACCACACCAGAAAAAAATGAAACACACTTTGATAAGCTCGTCCTGGCTGTGCAAAACTACTTCAACCCAGAAAACAACACTGAGTATAACCAATTTATATTCCAAAAAAAAACAAAACACCCAAACATAGAGGACTCTTATCGGGAATTAAAAGAGGCAGCAGTTATGTGCCACTTCACAGACAAAAATGCAGAAATAAAATCCCAGCTAATAATGGGCTGTTTATTAGAAAAAGTTCACCAAAAGGGACTGATGAACCCAAACATGCTCCTAGGCGATCTAATAAACTACGCCAAAATGACGGAAACCATATCCAAACAAATGGAACAGATGCGCTTAGAAGACGCCAACTCTACTACAAAACTTACCACATCCATTAATCCAGTAGCCAACAAAGTCACGCATGAACAACAATGGGCACGCAAACGCTCCCAGCAAAACCGGTGCAGAAATTGCAATGGGAAATACCCATATGAACGGGGACCGACATCCTGCCCTGCATTCCAGAACCAGGGAGCCTATTGCCAGAGATGGGGACATTTCGCCTCTGTCTGTTTCAAAAAACTAAATGACGAGAACGGACGGCAAACAACAACCCCCCCACACACACCCACAAGCTCAAACCAGTCGATAACCGGTAAATTGCATTGAGGACCATCAACGAGACTCAAACAGTGGCTGTGACACGGAATATGTATTCCATACAGGTAAAGTGAAAAACCTTCCTTACTTTGACTTATCTTTTGGTGATGGCCATCAAATGTTCAATGTATTAGCTGACTCTGGCGCCACCATAAACATTTTGTCTGAGGCAGATTACAAATCCCTAAGACCAACGCCCCTCCTCCAACCCACAAAAACTGTAATATCTGGATTCGGTGTCAAGGAAGCCACCCCAGTCCTAGGTCAATTCAGCACACTTCTAAAGTTTAGAGGCATCTCCTGCCAAGAGGACACACATGTTATAAAGAACCCAGAAAAACCCATTATCGGCTGGGAAACATGTAAAAGGCTCAAACTACTGTCAGCAAATACTCATTCAGTCAACCACATCAGTAACTCTAATGCAGAGACCCCACTCCCCACTCTTAAACTTCTAGAGGACTACGCAGACCTGTTCAATGGTCTGGGTAAACTCAAAGAAAAAAAGTTCACCTACACATAGATGAAAACATACCACCCATCGCTCAGAGATACTGCAGAGTCCCCTTTCACGTAAGGAAAGATATAGAAGAGTTAATAGCCAAAGATGAGAAACTGGGAGTGATTGAAAAGGCAGACGGACCAACCCCATGGGTATCTCCTATTGTGGTAGTACCCAAAAAGGATCAAAATAAAATCAGGATTTGCATCGACATGAGGGCGGCAAACAAAGCTATCAAAAGGAAACGACACCCAACCCCCACACTCAATGAACTGAAAACTATTCTATCAGGAGCTAATGTATTCAGCAAATTGGATCTTAACCAAGGCTATAACCAATTGGAACTAGCTGAAGAATCCCGATATATAACCACCTTTGCAACACACCTGGGCCTGTACAGATATAAAAGACTTTTTTTGGTGTCAACTCCGCCAGTGAGATATTCCAGGAAGAAATCAGTCAAGCACTTGCAGGGATCAAGGGAGCCATCAACATCAGTGACAACATCCTTTGCTTTGGATCAGACCAGCAAGACCATGACCAAAACCTCCATGCGATATTCAGACGACTTCGCGAAAAAGGACTCACCCTAAATAGCAGCAAATGTGATTACAACAAGAGGTCACTGCAATTCCTTAGACATACATTCGGTAATGAAGGCAACAGCCCAAGCAACCTCAAAATAAAAGCAATCCTTGGACTACCCGACCCTAAAAACGCATCAGAAGTCAGAAGCTTGTTGGGGATGACTAACTTCTGTGGGGCAGAATTCATTCCAAACTATGCAACCCTCACCCATGAACTACGTCAACTAACAAAAAAAAAAAAAACACACAGTGGTCCTGGACTGAATGCCACACTGAATGTCTAAAAAGACATTAAGGAGGCACTGAGCAAAGCATGCGCACTTGCCTACTTTGACCCGAACAGACACACTGAAATACATACGGATGCCAGTCCGGTATGCATTTCTGCCGTGCTGTCACAAAATGGATGGATAGTACAATTTGCAAGTCGTGCTCTATCTGCAGTTGAACAGAGATACTCCCAAACAGAACGTGAAATGCTCGCCATCACATGGGCGTGTGAACACTTTCACATATATATCTTTGGAGCTCCATTCACTGTCTTTACAGACCACAAACCCCTAACATCCATTTTTAACAACACCCGCTCCCAACTATCAGCCCGCATTGAACGCTGGGTTTTGAGAACGCAACCATACGACATGACCGTCATATACTGACCAGGCCATGATAACCCAGCTGACTATCTCAGCTGCCATCCAACGCACCTACCACCAAACGACAGAGAACAAAATATAGCAGAGGAATATATAAACTACATCCTCTCAACCTCAACCCCCAAAGCAATGACAATTGATGAAGTCGCAACGGAAACGGCAAAAGACAACACACTCACCACTGTCATCCAAGCCATCCTTACCAACAAATGGCATGGTGTTGAGGATGGCATAAACAAAGCAACATTCCGAATTTGGCGTGCCAGTCTCCCTCAAAACGGACAACGGCCCACCATTCAACAGCCACGAATTCAAAGCCTATGCCTCCATCACTGGATTCAGACATAGGAAAATAACACCCCTATGGCCCCAGGCCAACGCGGAAACAGATCGCTTCATGCACACTGTAAAAAAGTCTATTAAAACTGCCCTAAATAAAGGTCGAAGCTGGAAGCAGGAATTTGAATAATTCCTGCTGGACTACCGGACGACACCACATTGCACCACTGGTGCACCCTTAGCCACAATCCTATTTGGCCGGACCATAAAAAACCGCCTGCCACACCTGATCACACCCATTGCTGAAGACTCTAGCATTAGGGAGCGTGACACCGAAGCCAAGAGAAAAATAAAGCAATACGCTGATAGAAAAGCGTACATGAAACCCAATGATCTCAGGGTGGGTGATACAGTCATTATAAAAAGCGACAACACCTCAAAGGCTATCACACCTTATCAGCCTAACCCAATGACTATAATAAAGAAAAAGGGATCCATGATCACCGCCACATACAAAGGTTGCCAAACTACAAGAAATTCCAGCTTCTTCAAAGAATCCCTCAGCCAACAACAAACCCCGCACATAACCTACTGGATTACCCCTCATCTGAAGATGAAAGCTACACGCATACGACAACACTACCAGAATCCAAAGACAACCAAACACAACACACAACTCTAAACCTCAGGCATTCAAGCAGAACAAAACGGCCACCCAAAAGATTTGACCACTAACAAAAAAAAACAAGAAAACAAAAAACATACCCGTACCCGTCTGAATCATCATCATTTTCTTTTCTCTCATTCAGGTTAACAGACGTCTCCTCCGACATAGAGTCCGAGCCATCGATTCAAGCATCCCAACCACTTCACAGACTGAATGAACTCCGTCCCCAGATAATTATTATTACCATTGTCATTGTTATTATCATTATTTAAAAAAAAAGAGCATTGTAATATCCTAACTAACAAAAGGGAAATAACCTCTGATGCCACAGGGGTTACAGCCCCTACGACATCCGGGGGATTTGGTCAATAAAGGAATATACCAGGCATAGCAGCAGATGTTCGTTTTCCCTCTGTCTTTAATCATCATCCATCTTATCGATTCATCTTGGTAATAGTCCATACCTAGCAAGTATCCATTACCTCAGACACTTTACAGAGGGCACAACTCCATTCCCTGGATTGCTCCACTTTACCCTTGATCCTTACCTTATAATGCTGAGTGTTAAGCAAGGCAGCATCAAGTACCATTTTTTTAGTGTTTGGGATTGAACTCCAGTCTCCCAGACCATTGGTGAACACTCTACTCATTTGGTCAATAGCCTGGTGTGTAATATATATGCATTCAACACAACATTACTAAATAGTATAGAGTATACAATGATGTAAGTTTACTTTCAGACATGCATGCATGTCTATAATTCCACACAACCAAGAACTAGAGAAACTCTTTTCAAATATGTAAGTCTCTCACAAACTTTCATACCCTTTTATTAACTTCACACACATACATGCCATAAAAGACCTTTCTGCATACACATCTTCATTCACTCTTTTTACTTCTCATTTCTACATGTATCCTCTTTTCTATTTAGTTTGCTCTAACAATAAAACATGTTGAGTTGTACAAGTTGTTTTACAGTCATTGCCTCAACCAAAAAAAACCCACAACTAGCTACTTCAAGTCCACTATAATGTAGCAGTATTTACTCACTAAATAATTCCTGTATAGAGTTGTATCCCCAATATTAGCACAAGAGGAAGACAATGTCATTCTAAAAATAAAATTCACAGCCTTTATAAACTCATTGTTATTTAAATTTATATAACAGCTTATTAATACAGATGAATTGTAAAGACTTTTTAGAAGGTATCTGTATGAGTGAAATGATAGATAAGCAGTGAAAATGATACATTTTGATTTAATAAAAAAAGCAAATGACAGCACAAGGACGAATTAACTGATACAAGATAACCTCTGATATAGATAATAGAATAAAAACAGTCTATTTTCATAGATTGCATGAAGGGTTCAGTTTAAAATTACCAAAAGGTTACCAAATACAATGGACACCAGAAGACAGTTTAAAAGGTACAATGACTGAAATGTTCTCAATATTACAACAAAGATATGGATACTAGTTCGAATAGCTTGAAGTTTCTTCTTTTTCTTTCTTCTATTTACCCGAGTGAGTTGAAATGATTTCATTCAATAAATGCACCTTTATTCTGAACTCCTTAACACAACTAATGTCACCATCTTGGAACCATAGAAAAGCAGAAGTACCAATCCACACAAAAAATAATCCTGTAATTTATGATGGGTTACTATGTTAGTCTTTACCCAAGTTGAATTTTAACACATTACTATTTAAATTCATGTAACAGATTTTATTGATACAGATGAAATGTAAGGGATTGTTAATTAGAGAGTAGTGATTGCAGAGGATTCCTCCCCACAAAAAATCACCCCCTCACCACAGCGAACTAATTTTTGTGTGCTAATTTTTTATAACATAAACCATTTGTACTTGCACTTCCCCATTTGTAATTGTAGCTACCCTCCAGATCTAATAGATGCCACCTTCCTCATTTACAATATAAGCTTGATAGAAACAGAAATTGCCAGTCATGTAGTTCTCTCTATGTGGTCATAGCTGTAAAAGAGAAATGGACTTACTCCCGGAAAAACGTGCTCGTGTGTGCCTGGGATGCAAAGGCGAAAATGTCTGCTCCAACATCGTGTTTCAAGAACTCATGATCTCGGATTCTCATGAGACTGACAAGACTTGACAAGGATGTGTGCAAAGCTCTAAGCCTATAAAAAGAGCTTGGGCGACAGTGACGGGGAGTGTTCGTAGTGAACTCAAGCGTTGCGGTTGGCGAGATACGTTATTTTGTGATTTGGAATAGACATTTCAGGAGGCACTTTTTCTAAGCAAGAGACGTTTGTGCTGGATGGTGATACAAGAAAAGTGTCCTGGATTAAGCTTTCTGACTGTGAAGCATCCACTAATTGCTACAATAGCAAATAAATTGTACTATATGAATACTTACATATTACTTGGTCAGAGAATTTTTTATGCTTAACATAAATGGAAGCCACTCATTAAAGCAATTAAAATAACCAAGTTAAAGCAAGTGATATCCAGTGCTTGAATTTGATAATGTTGGCTATCTCCGACATTGCATAATGTTGATTATTATCATTGGCAAAAATTAAGGAATTAGCACACTTAGATGATATTCACCTTGGTTTTTTATTTTGAAGTAAATAAACTAATAACAGATAACTCTTTTTTTATTTAATAGCTTCATAAAATTAAAATAACAAACTAGATTAAATCATTTAAATTAATGGTATCATTTTTTGCCAAGCCATGCAGAGGAAAATATTATGGAATTCATTAACAGCAAAATAATGCTTAGTTGTCTCTCCTTGAGCTTTTATGACAGCCTTAATCCTTTCAAGCATGAATTTCACAAACATAAAGCAATATTCTATATGAAAATTGTTTCAGTTTTCCCAGATCTTTAGTAGATGGACCATTTAAAAAAAATTCCACCCTAAATTTTCAATTTGATTTTGATCCAAACTATTTGCTACCCATGTCACTGATTTATATGACTTTCTCAAAGAAAATCTTTAATACCCTTTGCTTTGTGATAACATGCATTATTATCCTGCCAAATGACTTTGTCAGCATCAAGCTAATTTTCTATCAGTGGAATGAGAAAATTACCCAGGATTTCAATGTATGCATCCACATTGTTGTTGAGGTAATGATTGTCATCTCCCATGTTATTTTTAAATGACATGCAACCCCATATCATGAATGACATAGGAAATTTAATTTTCTTCTGGCAATCATCTTTATATGTTTCATTTAAACAGCACCACCTAAATGTTCTAGCATTATTGCCTTGGTAAATGCAGATTCTTAATTTATCATTGAATATCACTTTCATCCACTTGTCCACACACTATAATTATTTCTTTTTAATCCACTTTAGCCTCATTTTTTTCTGTTTGTTTATTTGTGCTGGTTTTTATTTGGCTTTCCTGTTTCCATTCATTTAACTGATTTCTTACAGTTTTCTCCCAAATATTGACTCCTGTTTTGTCCAATTTTTTTTTTTCATTTATTTCATTGTACATTGTCTATTTTGAAGGCATATTGCTTTGAGTATTTAATCCTGATGCTTTAACGTCTTTAATGATCTAACAGAATGTTTTCCTTTTATAATCATCCCATTTCTTTTATATTTGCACCAAATTTTAGACACAGCACACTGGAAATAACTAATATCTCTTGCTACACTTCCCTTTGGATTGCCTTCTTAAATGAGTTTTACAAACCTTTCAATTGTTTCAATTGACAGTCCTCTTGTTGGAGCCATGTTTCCTTTCATTTAGGCATGCCTAACCACTTGTTGAGGTCTGCAAGAACAGTCTTTTAACTGTAGACTGATTTGCATATCCAGGATTTTGCTGGTATTTATTTTAGGAATACAAATTACAAGATCATTCCATATTTTCCTTGACACTGGGTTATTCCATATTTTCCTCTGCATGGATTATATAAATCATGCCATTTGTTTAAATAATTTAATCTACTTTGCCATTCTAGTGGGCCATAGAGTGAAAAAGCAAAAAGCTGGACAGATACCTAGACCTTGCCAGAGAACTAAAACTGTTGTGGAACATGAAGGTGATAATGACACCAATTGTGGTTGAAACCCTTTGTGACGGCAAATTGAACTAAAATCCCGAAACGGGACTTTATTTTCGCACGTGTGAAGACGGGGCAGGTTGGCACTTGATCCCCTACAGAAATAAGTCCTGTTCAGAGTTCTTTTCTCAGGCAGATAAGAACTGGCATATTACGTGAGGGAATAATTTAGGGCCAGACTGGCCACCGCTGGCAAAGGGGTCCAAAATTTCACACTATCACACACCCACCAGGCCGCTAAACTTCTTTCCCTTCCGATAATTGAAGAATACGGGCCTATAGGTCTGAGTTGTAATAATATTAATACTGCTATAGTGGTAGTCGGTAACTCCGGTTTCCCGTGTGATACTTTAGGAATTAAGAGGACAGTTCTAAGCAAGATAATATAAGGCGAATAGAAGCTGAAAGGAAAGCATGGAATAATAACATAGACCACATGGTAAAATGAAAATACATAAGTTCTTTACTACGGTTATATACATATATATGTTCAAAGTGTCAAAAATATATAATAGGATAGTCCATGAATATAAATGTCTTTTCTTGGCTTTTATCCTTTTTCAAATTGAGAGAGAGTGGTAAACAAAGTTTGGGTGTAAAGGGAAAATGTCCCAAAGTTACTTATCTTATTTTTTTGACGGGGTTCTACTGGAGAATTTCTCTTCTTTCACGGGCTAATAGACTTTGTATTGCTTTTAATGCTGGCTTGAGAGACTCAGGTCTCTCATGTCTCAGTCTTTTGTCTTTAGCCCGGAGTGAAATGGCTGTCGTCCGTCTGCCACGAGACTTGTCCAAAAAACCGCTTTTTTTGTATTTTTCTTCCGTTGAGGGGAAGGGAACCCCACTTCCGTTTGAGGCTCCCGCCAATCATTTGGCTTCATTTTTCTTTCCCCTTCCGATGTCCGGCGACCCAAGGTCACTTAAGTGCAAACATCTGTGTGACCCACAATCATTTCTAACGGTCACTTTTTGACTGCTAGATAATTTTAGTTCAACGGAGGGGGTATCATTCCCACCTCCTCGTCTCAGTGAGCCATCACGTGACACCTTCCAATGGTCCCCATGTGCCTAGAAAAGAGACTGGAGAAACTCGAGATTTGAGGAAGAATCAAGACCATCCAGACAATACCACTATTAAAATCATCTAGAATACTTAGAAGAATCCAGGAGACCTGAAAAGATTTTCTCTCACACAGACTTCAGTGAAAAACAACCTGTTAAAACCTGGCCCAGTTAGCTGGGGCTGCAGAATACACAGACTGCATCTCTGCAGAGGGGTAAAAATCAACCTATGAGTGTCCTGGTTATGACACTAAACAATCTGATGGTGTGGCTTCAGTAATCCTGGAGCTTTGGGGAATATGGAGTACCTCTTTATTGCCAACGCTCCAGGTCAACTCTGGCTCAGAGTGGTAGCACCTGATAGGGTCCCATCTATGGGTCAAATAGAACTGTTTGAGATTTAAACTGTGTACTTATGCTAAATTGAATTGTTTGAAATAGAACTGTTTTTACATTTAACTGTGTGTAAACAAAACTGAATTGTTTGAAATATAAAAGAATTATTTGTATTCGATGGAAGTAAATGAAACCATTTAACTGTGTGAAAAAAATGAGCTCAAGCTTCTTTAAAAATGTTATCTACAGAATGTGTTTAGAAATCGTATATTTAATATATATGTATAAAAAAGACTTGGCATTAAATAACCTACAATGGTTGATATGCTATAAAACCAAACCAAACCTGTTAAATCTGGTGTGAAAAACTCACACAAAGTGAAAATAATAATAAAGAGGATTCCAAGGTAATCTTTAAATGGGTATATTAAATAAGTTTTGGAGTAAACGTCTTTGAAGAATGAAAATACTTTTAATACATCCAAATAATATAAAAGATTGTGAAATATAAATCTTATTTATACATGTTAATTTTGGTGAAAATTCTGAAAATAATTAAAGATTATTTAATGAATCAACATAACTACTAGACTGCTGCCTTAAAGTAAGTGGGTGCACATTTCAGTAACACTATTATGCTCACTTTCAAACTAATACCCTTGGTAAAGGTATGAACTCCCTTATCCCCCCAGCTGTGGGGTAAATAGTATCACTGCTATTCTTCTACAAGAATGGCATTACACTCCACTAAAGTTCTAATGCTATTAAACAAAGAAACCAAACCAAACCAAAAATTAGATGAGTCAAGAATACCTGAGATTGATTGATAATTAAAGTAATTTCATATTTCTTATATAAATCTTTTCATAATAAAGTTTGATTTAATCACAAATCGTATATCTTTAGCAATAATATATAGTGTGCTCTAGTTGTATGATTAAAATGCACTTAGTTGGAAAAACTAGAGTTGACTGGGGCTTGGGAAAGAGGCTCCTAATATTAGTTAAAGTTGTCTACAAATAAAATCTTAATTACTAGAGTGAGTCAAAGTTTTGCAATATTTTGGTTGCATGAAAAATAATTTGGTAGCTCTGCTGAACTTATGAAAGTGACAAGCTACACTGAACCATGTGATTCTGAGTTTGCTTGATACTCTCTCAGTGCTACTTTTCAAATTAGTTCATATGGCTTGGAGCACAGGTTTGGAATCCATGCTTTTCGGCCTAACTGATCTTGCCTGACCATCAAGGTTCTTACAAGCCAAGTGAAATTTCTTGAACCATTTGATTACTTTACTGTGATCAACAGTGCCTTCATCTTTCACACAACAAATGTTTTTGGTTGCTTCCATGGCATTATGGCCTAGTTTAAACTCATAAAGCATAAGTTCCTGAATTAAACTATGTTATACATTCATCTGTGCAACTGTCAAATCATACTTGGAGTGAAGCAACATATCAGTGCATCAACAACTGTAATGCACCTGTTCTGGTGCCGATGGCGAGCGATAATGAATAACGCGTGAACACGCAAGCTATCTAATAAGGAAGTGTCTTTATTTACATTCAAGGGAGCTAAACCTGCAGAGCTGGCCTCACTTTCATGGGGCCGTTTCGTACCCGTGTTTTACGGAGCTATGTACATCATAACATCCCTCTTATCAAGTGATGTTTACACTGAGTTCAAGGTGATGTGTGATGCTGTAAAAGTCCATACTTTGTAATTGTGTGTGAGTTCATTTTTGAATGAAGCTAGTAAAATTCCGAGTAATCAAAGTAAGGTCCCTATGTGCTTTTTTCTTTTCTTTTTCTTTTTCTTTCCTTTCTTCCCCTTTCTCCTCAATTTTTGCTTTGTGCGTCTACCTTTCGATAGGTCGTAGTCCTTTAATCGTGCTGGCACTTGGACAGGATGACTAGATCTACGGGTTTGGATTTCATGAGTCTGTGATGTGCATGTTTGTATGGGAGTGTATTGGGGGTCAGCTGGTGTTTGGTCGGGTAATGTATCTAGTTGCCGGGGGCGAATATTCAGGGGCTTAGTGGGTGCCCGGTCAGGAAATGTGGCCTGTTGGCGTAGGTGGATCCTGTTTCGCCTGTACTGTTGTCCATCTACCTGGACCATGTAGCTGCGTGGTGCTGCTTTGCTAGTGACTATACCAGGCGTCCAGTCGCTGTTAGGGTTTTGTGGATGACACTTCACCCTGATAGGTTGTCCTATGGCGAGGTCTTCCTTCTCAATTTGAACATAGTTTCGCTCCGTTTTAGTAAGTGCTCTGGACGCATACACGATGGGGTGTCCACCCTGTTTTATTACAGCTCCAAGACCAACCTCCGAACTATCGCATTCAAGTGAGACTTCCTTGTTAACATCATAATATTGGAGGACTGGAGCTTGGGTGATGAGTTCTTTCATCCTACTGAAAGTCGTTTCGTGTGGTGGCAACAAGTCAAATACAGAGTCCTTGTCCAGTAGGCGTCGCAGCAGTTCACATACAGTGCTTAGTTTGGGTGTAAACTTAGCAAGGTAGTTTGCGACTCCTAGGACTCTCTGAACACCTTGGACGTGTGTGGGGTATTGCATCTGCGAAACTTCCTTAACTTTCTCCGGGTCTGCTGCTAAGCCCTGTGCACTGAAGATGTGTCCCATGTAACTGACAGAAGTTTGTTTGAAGTTTAACTTTTTGGGGTTGCGTTTTAAACCCTTTTCCCGGCATCTTTCAATAAGTGCTCTGAATGCTGTGTCGTGACTTTTGTCGGCCTCCGCATCATTCTCACCAGAACCATATATTATGGTGTCATCTGCGATAACTTGAGTATTGTCCAGTCCCTCGAAACAGTGGTCGAGTCGTCGTTGCCATTTCTCTGGGACTGAGCTAATTCCAAGTGGCATTCTAAGCCACCGTATCCTGCCAACACGTTGTCAAGTATGAAGACGACTCATCCAGTGCAACCTGAAGAAACCCATCCTTAGTGTCTACGACCGAGAAGAGCCTGGCCTTGCTCATCTTTGTCGCTATTTCCTCGACTGTTGGAGTTGGGTAGTGGTTACGCTGGATTGCCTTATTCAAATGGTATGGGTCAATACAGATCCTCAATTTGTGGGGTTTCCGAATGACAACTATGCTGCTGATCCAGGGTGTCGGTTCTGTGACCCATGCTATCACTCCTTGTTCAACCAATTCCTCCAGCTTTTGTTTCAGCTCCATTTTGAGTGGTAGTGGAACTCTGCGGGGGTTGTTCTGAACTGGTTTGATGTTTTTATCAATCTGTATTTTGCATTCTCCTGGTAGTCTTCCCAGCCTGGAAAATACATCTTTACAATTGTCGAGAACACCCTCCTTGGTGAGTGATTTAACTTCGTCCAGGTGTCTGACACATTCAACGTTGAAGGCTATAAGCTGGAGTGCAGAGCTGGCCCGTCCAGATAATAAGGATGGCGAATTATTGTCCACTACTTGAAAATGGACTTTTTTCTTGATGTTGTTTGCTTCGCACCACAGTGTTACAGCTCCCAGGGGTTGGAGAATGGAATTGTCGTACAGCTTCAGCTTTATATGGGAGGGCTGTAAGGGTGCTGTGGTGAGGCGTTTGTAGTCCACAAGAGCAAGAGTGCTGCAGCTTGCCCCAGTGTCAATTTGGAACTTGAGTGTTAGAGCTTCCTGGCCTCCTAAGGGGGATACGTGGATGTTTGCGTAGTAGTGTTTGCGGTCTGACAAAAGGCCCAAGGCATATATGCTTTCATCACTGCTGGCAGGTTCGTCGTTGACGTAACGGACCTTTGCATGTGCTGGCAGTTTATTTGACCTTGGTGGATGCGCTTGGGATTGGCACATCCTTGCAACATGGTTACGCTTTAAGCAGATTGCGCAGGTTAATCCATAGGCCTGACATTTGCCTTTGTCATGGCTTAGTCCGCAGAATTTACAGTCCTTGATATGCTCCCGTCTCTGTTTTCTTTTTTCTGCTTTTTGGGTATAATGCACTGTTTCTGTTGTTTTTCTGCTGCCTATCACGTCAACTTGTCTGTCCCTTTGTTCAGTGCTCCGACATATATCTATTGTCCGGTCTAGTGTTAGGTCTGGTTCACTGAGGAGTCTGGTCCGAATTTCTTTTTTATTTGTTCCCATCACTATCCGGTCGCAGAGTAATTCATCTTCCAGCGTGCTGTATCTGCACGTTTTTATTAGTTTTCTCAGCTTGTTCAAATATGCATCGAAACGTTCGCCTATTTCCTGGTCGCATGAATTAAATACGTAGCGTTCGTATGTCGTATTTAATCTAGGTTCGAAATAGTCCGATAATTTTTTATGGTGGAGTTGATGTCCGCACGTTCCTCCTCTGTCATGGGCAGATTTTTTATAATTTTTAGGCATTCCTTGCCAACGATAGAGAGAAATGTTCCTACCTGGACTTTAGCCGGTTTGGTATCAATGCGCGTAGCGTCGGCGTAGTTCGTCCATGAGAGTTTAAATAGGGACCAGTTCTCTCTCAAATCGCCGTCCATGTCCATTTTTTCCGGTGGTGGGATGGGGTAAGCCATTATTCCGAAGTATTAGTCTTATCTCCGAGGTATTGTATCCGATTTGTGCCGTGTAATGATCCGGTCCGACTTCCGTGTTTTATGTGTTCACGTGGTGTCCAAAGAGTAGTTGGATTAGTTTGCCGGTGCGTATACACTATTTTAGTTATTTTCCGAAGTAATGTGTGTTTATCCGAGGTGTGGAGAGATGACTTCGCCGAATGTAGAAAAAAATCCCACTCTGATACCATGTTCTGGTGCCGATGGCGAGCGATAATGAATAACGCGTGAACACGCAAGCTATCTAATAAGGAAGTGTCTTTATTTACATTCAAGGGAGCTAAACCTGCAGAGCCGGCCTCACTTTCATGGGGCCGTTTCGTACCCGTGTTTTACATCATAACAGCACCCAACCACAGTGAGTATCTCCTTTGAACTGCTTTGACATATGATATACATGCTGCAAATTACCATAGTGGGTAGAGTCTTTGCCAATGGTCTGGGAGACTGGAGTTCAATCCCAGGTCAAGTCATACCAAACACTCAAAAAATGGTACTTGATACCTCCTTGCTTAACTCTCAGCAATATAAGGTACATATCAAGGGTAGAGTGGAGCAATCCAGGGAAAGGAGTAGCACCCACCTCTACACCTCAGTGTAGGAGCTTTTGAAAAGGAAGCCTTCCAGTCACCCTCGACTATGGTCGCCTACTTTACTTACTTGAATAATTATGTAATCTATGAAAAAATAAATCTGTTCAGAGCCTTATACCAACAGAACACCCATTTTGATTTGACAGCAGAAAAGACAAAATACAAGATATTTAGAGGATTTGAACCTGAATAAGCATGAAATATTCCCTGAACAATATAGATAGCTTTCAAAGGAATTACATTCTTTTCAATTGCAATCTTCATAAAAGATTTTATTTTCACAACTCTGCCTTTTGAGAATACTAACTTACGTCTACAGCTGAAAGAAGATATTTTAAGTAAATCTTTATTTAAACATGAATATCTAATGGTTTCCTTTTTAAACAATTATAATACTAGTGAATAAAGCAATTTCCTATCCAATTTAGAACTCAATAATTTTCTGGGATCTGCTTTTGCATTGAAAATCATTTTTAAATCATCCAAGTTTGCAATATAACAGAGATAACTATGAAATGCTAATTAGAATCCTTCTCTACTTCCTAAACAGAAGCATCAATATCATCATGTACCTCTGTAGCAATGTAACAACGATCTGATAGCTTAGATTGCTAAGAGATATTTATCCAGCTCCCTATGAGGCCAGAATGTGACAAGTTCAGTGGGGTCTAGAGTATGCTGACTACATCCCTTGCAGGGAGTTACACATTCCACCTCACTCCAAAAGATGTCCTGGGTATGACACTTCAGTGGTGAGGCTTTAATTCTGGAGTTTTGGGGAGTGTGGCTTCATTTCTTTGTTGTTATTACTCCCAGGTCAAATTTGACCAGTAGTGGTAGTACCTATTAGGGTTCTGAAAATGCACAAACCAAATTAAAGAGACAAACTCATGGGTGTACAACAAAACAATTAGGTTTATTAACCACAGGCAGAGACATGTGCCTATTAACCAGAAAAAGTAGCTGTTTTAACTTTGTGAGTACCTGCCAAATGTACATTCGCCTTGTGCCATGGTCAGATTCCAAGTCTGTCTTTACGTTTCTCACATTTGTCTGCTCTTCTGGTCTCTACAAATCCCACAATCCACTGTCCACGGGAGGCAACTCCCTTTCTATCCCTCTGGGGGAATAACTTTGATATTTTTTTCATTAGATCTGATCCTTAATAGGTTCTATATTGAGTTAAAAGATCTGTTTGAAATAATGAAGTGTTTACCAGTTTAAAAGGATTATAATACATTTTATAGTGCATATGATTGGAGACCATAACTGCTGAATAAGAAATACTCATCCAGCTCCCTACAAAAAAAATGATTGTCAAGATACACTTCGATAGAGAAGAACATTGGAGAATTAGACCCCTTAAAGAATCAGAACATATGTTGTGCTACAATGACCTCTTGAGTAGACTAAGTATAAAGATGAATACAATATGAGAACCAATAATCAAAAAGGTTAAATTTTAAAAAAATCGTGATATGCGCTCAGATAAAAAAATAACTCATAATAGTAGTAATCATAGTGATGTAGGAACGTTAAGTTTATAAGTCCCAAAAATTCACTCTGAACTGTACAGCAGTAACAGTAATTGGCGTTGGTTCCCTAAGCTTTTAAGAGACAATCATCTGGAGGTTGCAGGTTCAATCGTGACTGCAGGCGAGTAACAATACAAGAATACTTAGCACTTGTACCCAGTTATGGTTAACGGAATTAGAGCAAATGACCCCCATGGATTAAATAAAGGACGTGGTTCAAAGTTCCGTGTAGACTCATGAGTTTGAAAAGAAACATATCGGCTGAAATGTTGTGAATATAACAATAAAGATGAAGATAGTAGTTCGAAAACCCTGAATGATAATTACTATTACTTCAAAGTTGAATTGGTGGAAATAGAACTGTTTGATCATTTGACTCTGTGTATCTACAAAATGTGTTTAATCGGCCCATAGGCTTAGTAGATAGAGTGTTCGCCAATGGCCTGGGAAATTGGGGTTCAATCCCAGGTTGCGTAATACCAAACACTGAAAAAATAGTACTTGATACTTCCTTGCTTAACACTCAGCATTATAAGGTATGTATCAAGATTAATGTGGAGCAATCCACGGAAAGGCGTAGCATCCTCCCTTACACCTCGATGTTGTAGCTATTGAAAAGGGAGCCTTCGAGTTGTCAAGTACTGTCGCCAACTTTACTTACTTACTTCCAAGTCCATTCTGACCCATAGATGGCCCTGCAACAACATAAAGAAGTGTTTACGGGTTTGAGATGATTGTCAAGATATATTTTTGTACCATATATAATTGGAAACCGTAAGTGTTAGAATAACTTTAGCATAAGAAAACTCAACAAGAGTTGACATGCTGTAAAACTGACCAACCAAGCATTACACCTTATGAGACACTTGTCATGACCCGCCTAAAAATGTAAACAAATTGGATCACTCAAACCCTTAAAAACACTACATTCGGCTATGACTGGAAATGATGAAACCTTCAATAGCTCTGACCTACCATAACAGCTAAAAAAAAAGGGAATAAATTACATTTTACAACATTAATAGAGCCCGTCTTTCAAAAGTAATTCTATTAAAATAAAGTGGATTATCTTTTGAAGCATATTCCAGGCACTTCTATTTTTTATAGACGAACTTTCTGTCTATCCAGCACTATTAGTGTGATATAGCTATCACCCTGTATAGACAAAGCTACTATCAGTGAACCTCTTGAAGGCGCAATCCTACATCTTGTGGTCGCATTCGCCTTACCTCAACAAAGATATGCTAAAAGGTCCTTTTAAGGACCACTAGAGGTCTCCTTCAGGTTGGAATATCTCTGACAGTTCTTACGAACTCATTGAAGCAGATGGCCTGGAGGCAAACACGAAGAGGACTCTAAGACCACTTGGTCTTAAGCATTTCAGTCGGTCTCCCTGTCCGTTTGTTTGCTCGGCTGTGCAGCACTAAGGTATGCCAACCTTAGCTATCAGTTCCTTGTCTGCGCAGTGCTAAGATACAGCAAATCTTAGCCAGGGCTTCCCAGTCTGTTTGCTCAATAGTGCAGCACTAAGGCATGGTTAAGCCTTAGCCACAGTTCCCGGTTTTTTCACTCAGCTTCGGAGAGGTAAGGCACAGTTAAGCCTTAGCCACCGTTCCGAGTTTGTTTGCTCAGCTTCGCAGAGCTAAGGCACGGTTAAGCCTTAGCCATAGTTCCTGGTCCACTAAGCTTCACAGCGCTAAGGCATGGTTAGCTTTAGCCATCGATTCCCAGTCTGCTCAGCTTTGCAGTGCTAAGGCATGGTTACCTTTAGCCATCGGTTCCCTGTCGGCTCGGTTTTGCATGCACTAAAGTACGGTAACCTTAGCTATCGGTTCCCTGTCTGTTCGATTGACTTTGCAGAGCTAAGGCACGATAGTCTTAGCACACCATCAATGACGACACACCAATTACAAATCCAGCTTACAACACCAACGATGACCATACACACCAATTACGATTCTGTAACTTACGACAAATAAATTGTCATTTTTTATACTGTTATCTCGCCTTTGTTTCCTTCATTGTTCTTTGGCTGTCAATTACCCGCACGCTTAACTCAAAAATGATTTGCGGGGTTGACATGGTTATCGGCTCTGTAACACACTCTACCTACATTATGGTATAGGAAGTTGTGATATTTGTTAAGTTAATGTATGTATTTACCCAACTCTTCTGCTACAAGCAGGATGTGACACAAAGTCAATATTTCAGCAGAGGTTAACAGGTTTGAATTCAGAGTTTTTTTTCTCTTAAACCAGTTGCCGTACCAAGTTTAAAGAACACAGTCTGCCATACCATTAATCCATAACCAGAGGGTAAACAGTTATATGCATACATTTCTCAAAGGTATTAGCACTATGTGAAATGCAAGCAGCCTTTCTAGGATTTGAACTTTGATTGCTGAGTCCATTTCTGTTACACCATGAGCATCTCCATATTTATTAAATTAATGTTGCTAGTGAAGCTGGAGGTTCTTGTCCAACTCAGTGAGAATGATCTGAAAGGATTAAGAAGATATGGCCATTCTGTTCCAACTGGTGATTTGTGGCGATGGCGCAGCAATCTGTATTTTACCTCACGTGGAGTGAGATGTTAAAATTAGGTTACTTATAACTCATAATATATTTGCAATTTAATATTATATTTTATTCAAGAAGAAATCCAAAAACAATTCTTATAACTTGGGGGTTACTCACACACTAAATCGACCTTGGCCTGTTGGGGAACCAAATAAATATAATATTATTAACAACAATGACGAAATAAGTAAATCTAAATCAGTTTTTAAACTGAATGAATTCTGACGTTGAGCATTATCTATAAGTTGAAGAATTTTGTTTAAATATTGATGAGATTTACTTCGTTGAAATATTGGAATCTCTTCATCAGATTAGATTTAGTCAGTCTCATGGCCGAAATAATTGTTTCAGTCAAGGTATTAGCCAGGGTTCTTGAATGCTGATGCTAAAAGCAGGGAAGCCCTCTCAACTTCTATTTCGATACACTTGGCCTTGTGTTTATTCTAAGCGAAGCTTAGTTGATATTGACTTTCTTTAGATGGATGGATAGAAGGGTTAAAATTTTCAAATACTGAGGAGAATTAGATTTGAAAAAAAAAAGAGAACATATCGTAATCTCTATTAATAGATTGCTAAAACATTCCGGGGAAGAATAATCTTTCTTTGTATAAATTTATAACAAGCAGATAAAACTAGGATATCTTAGTCTCCCTTGTTGAACTCTATAGTTTATTGTGTTTCTCTATGTTTTTTAATTTTCAAATTAAAGACCTCTAAAACCAAGGGAGATCAGTGGAATCATTGCAGTCGTCTCCTACCGAAAATCAAGATGGCGTTTTAAATTCCGTCTTGTCTTTGTTGAATATAATTATTGTTCATTCATGCTTTGGCGGCTTCATTCTATTAGAAGTACGCTTAGTGAGTGATTTATTTAGTTTATAAGCTGCCCCTGTAAAGTTTCCTTTTTTTACTTTGTAAGTATTATTCTTCCTATTTTCAATTTGTTTTCTCACGATACTTGGTTGAGGTTCACGATTTGAAAACATGGAGGAAAGCCTGACCTCATAAGAAAACCGCCAAAAATCCTTTTGCTTTTTTTTCAACGATTACAGCTTTTTTTCATTCTGTTGTATTATTGTTAATATTTTCACCCGGGTTGTTATTTCTATTTTTGGTGGTTTACCTCCATGTGCGAGTTGTCATATTTCGTTTAATTTTGTGAATTTTTCTTTGAATTCTTCTATATTTTCAATAGAGGTATGCCACTCATTTGCAGGGAGACTACTTTATGTATAAATTACAACACATTCAAGTTGTTTATTTGTGGCATTTTTTAAAATTTGTCTTTGTTAATGGTAATTTATTTTTAAATCTTCAGCGAAATAAGTTTAATGACAAATTTGGACAAAGCCCAAAAATAAATGAATGAGGGAGGGGGAGAAAAAGAAAAAAAAGAAATAACAAAAAAAAACCAACATACATAGGCTAACTTTTTATAAATTGCTGAGTACTCCCCTTTTTTTCTTCCCCTTTTTGTTGTAAAAAAAAAAAAAAAAGGCTGGTTACTTTGATAACTTTTTATATAAGCTATTTAACTTGAATGGTGTAAGTATTTCGTAAAAAAATAAAAAGAATAAATAAAATCCGAATTGTTTTATATTTGGTTTAATTAAAAAAAACCAAAACAAAACTAATGTAAAATATTTGCTTCAGCTGCAAGACACTTTTAATATGATTCCTGTTTGAAAATAAACTTGGGGGAAATTCAGTTCTACGATAGTACTCAGTTATTTCTTATTGACTTTAATCAAGTTAGAAATGTAAAGGTTAAATTTATCCATGACGTAATTACGAGATAGAAATCGGCCACATCAATCAATAACAATTATTAAAAAATACCCACCATCCTATAAAAAACCTCCAATAATTTTATTTAATTAATTTAGGGGTAATTATGTATCTTTTTTCCCCTTAAAATCCAAATTTTGCTTCTTTGTTTATTAGCGTTAAGAGTTGTTGTTTTTACTTCGTTATAAAAATAGTCCTAAAGTGGGGGTCAATTTTTTATAAGCCTACTACGTAAAAACAGACCCCCTTTTAATGTTTAGTTAAATATGTGAAATGTCTTTTCTCCAACATACCGTTGAAAAATATATATATATTTTTTTTATTTATCAACATTTTCTTTTTAGATTTTATATATGTAGAATTTTATTTGGGTGGGGAAAAAGAAACTTTGGATTCTCTAAGTAAAAAAGAAAAATGGTATTTATTATTCATTCATGTTCAGACATGAATGAATAAGAAATAATTTTTGATTTTTGTGATCAATGCTAATGGCATACAAGTAATACTTTACAATAATAACAATGTCATTAAAAATATTAATCCTATTAACAGTAGTATAAAAAAAAATAACAACTACTGTCTGCAAGTTTTTGTTTTGTTTTTGTGTGTATAATATATTTTGTTTAATTACTCTTTTCCAGGAATAATTGGAGTTTGGGGATAGGTCTAAAGAGCTTATATTATAGGCATTTGCTAAGCTTCGTTGTGGCATAAGGCCAGAAGTATGGAGCCCACCCCCCACGTGAATCATTAACAATGAATGGTCTGCTAGTCTCGCTTGATAACATATTATGCGAGGCGCCCTAAATAGTTATTTACTAAGCTTAACTTGTGGCCCAAGTACCCAGTGATAAGTTTATATTATAAACTCTATTTAGTACACTATTGTTATTTTTTTAATAATACAAAAATTAACATTGTTATCTAGTTTATAATAAAAATACTATTTTGTGGGGATAGGAGGAACAGACAGCATTGTATACTTTAAAAGAAAAATGGCGCGTATGTTTATATATATATATATATATATATATATAATGTGTGTTCTTTTTACTGAAGAATTACGTTTAAATTCCCAGAATTATATCGACAATCGGATGTAATTCGATGTCTTTGTGGGTGAATGGCGAATTGACAAATCGAAGACGTAAATTTTCAATGTAACTGTTCAATAAAAATGAGTGAAACTTTTATCTGGATGCTAAACATAAGTATTACAGTTAAGATATTTTTTACATTACCGTAGAAATCTTTATTGGGCTTTTGAATAGTTAAAAATGTCTTTAAATCTGATAGAAATAATTTTGCCGTTACTATAAAAAGCGAACACTACCACAAAATTGAATTGGAAAGGAATTCCAAAATTGTCTTGACTTGCGATAATGATTTGTTCATTTTTGTTTAGAATGAATGTTTTTACTAAATAGTTTTTCCTCTTTCCTCCCAAGCCCTGTGTGCTGATTTCCTCTATTAAGACATAAAAATGGTATTTGCCATTTTAGGTTTTTGGAAAACTTTATTCGTCTCAACTGAAATTGAAAATAATTTTGTACAATGATACAATGGTGGTCCAATCTTTGACGTCACCAATTTAAAAAATGATGACGTCAAAGATTTACTTACTTTTATAATGTCTTTCTACACCGACTTTTCTCCTACTGCCTTTTGATACAATTAAATTTGTTTATGTATTCGTAACTTTATCACATAGTAACCAACCACCGTTGAAAGGAAGAAAGATGTAGAATTAAAAAAGAAAAGTTGAGCAGTGTCCAAGTTTTTAACTTTTAGAAAAACAAGGTTGGGGCGGGTGAAACAGCCTTGGCAGCAGTACCAAGAAAAAAAAAATATTTTGCGACTAATTTTTTATACTTTTGAAGATCTACTTTTTGTCGAAGTTTTAAAAAAAAATATTGCTTTGTGTTGGATATTTACAACATAAATACTATGTCGAAACGAACTCGTCAAAGTTTACATTCGAAAATTAAAACAAGGAAAAGATAATTCGTGTACATATTGTAAATATTATTTATTTATTTATTTTTACCATGGTTTTAGATAGGTAAACTCCTTTGCATAAGACTATAGAAAATAAATATTTTTCAAATCTGATAAATTCCCTCAGTAGAGAAAGATATTCTGAACTGGAAGCATAAACAATTAGTTGAGAAATTTTAATTTAAAAAAAAAAAAAAAGCAAAAGTTTTTTTGATTTAGACAGGATCGGAACAGCTTCCAAAATCAATAATGTCAAATGGAACCACAATTTAATTTTTTTAAAGCTTATCAGTTCCAAGTAATTGAAGACATATCCTTCATGAATCTTTAAAAAAAAATGAAGGTGTGTGATGAAAATGAAAATGTATGATATTTATTTTTGAAGTTTTCAATTGATTGAATTTTTAAAAAAAGTGGAGTGGATCCAAACTTTGGGTGAAGTTTCATTGTTTGTGTAAAAAAACTCTTTTTCTTCAGCATTGTAACTCAATCCATATAATACTTCCTTGACATGCTGAAGGAAAAAAAAATTACATGGAATCTCTCTAGAATTATAGAATCTCTTTAAGACTTGGGCATGATTGTTTTTATTAATTCTTGATGATTTACAATTATTTATGTTGTTCAAGTTTCTCTGAAATCAGGAGTTATTTATATTTTTTTACATAATTTGGACTATTGTCTTCATACTGATTATATTCATGTTTTTGCTACCATACTCTCTAACTTTTTGTCAAAGTTGGAACTTTCAAACCAAACCCAATACTACTTGAACTCTAATAAAACACTTGAAGAAAAAGTTAGATGGGAACTACACAAGGATACTACATGCTCTTTTGTACAATTCTTGGAAGTTGCACCCCACAAAACAGCAGCTGTACTCTCATCTCACAAACCATCCAAATAAGACTAGCAAGACATGCTGGTTACTAAGGATGTCATCATAAGTGACATTCTTTTATGGGCTCTTACACATGTTCAAACCAGTGTTGGCCATCCAGCAAAACTTACATTCGTCTGCTTTGTGTGGACACCGGATGTCGTCTAAATGACTTGCCAAGTGCAATGCTGATAGGGTGAGATCTCTCACCCTCAAGACAATCTGTGCTATTGACATGTGTTGATGATGAATCAGGATGGATATTGAACAATTCTTTTGTTTCCGTTCTCCCCCCCCCAAAAAAAAATAGATATAATTCTTGCAAATCCCAAATCTACTTTTAGATGAGTGTATTAAGTCTATGCTATCCAGTCTCCTTGATTCCTTTGTCAGCAAGGTTTAGAATTTGATGACTGCATCCCCTGCAGAGGAGTAAGAACCCTCAGAATTTGTGTCCTGGATATGATACTAAACTGCATCTGGTGGTAAGACTCCACTTCATTGCTCCATTACTTCCAGGTTCACTCTGACATGGAGTGGTAGTACCTGTGACGGTTCCAACTATGGGTCAAATAGATCTGTTTAAGAATAGTTGATACCATGTAACGTTGTACAAATTATGAATGGTTACTTTAAGCTATAATTGTTTACTGAAAATTATTATTAGTTACTTGAAATCATATAATTGCTTGCAAATTATTGGTGTCAGATAGAAATACTTGAAACCATATAACTGCAAACAAATTAGCATTAAATAGGAATATTTACTTTAAACCATGTTATTGGGTATAAACTATTAATATTTGGAATATTTGATACCATACAAACATCATTATAAACAAAAATGGATTGTTGAAAATATAAATAGTAAGGATTACAATCAAATTAATCAAATCTTGGCATTAAATCACCCATAAGGAAGTGATATGCTGTTAAATAAGCCAAATTAACCTTTGCAACTCACAGGTTGCTACAGTTTCTGCATTTTATAAGGATATTGATTTTAAGGATGACATTTGATTTTATTTATTTGTATTTTTTAATATCTCATAAGTTTTGATATCTGTCCCGATATTTATAATAATACTAATAAGTTCCCCCACCCCGTAAAAGTTTTGGATGAATGATCTGTCCAGCTGTTCACAACATAGTTTGTGGACCACATGTACCATGTAAGAGTTCTTGTTGTTGCCCTTGAGACCTCTCAAAATAATAAAGCTTCCATACTCTAAAATAAATTCACTGACTGCTATCATACCAAAAAATTCAATTTGAGGAAGCATAACTTCAATCAACCATTGTTGAAAGCACTACTTCCTGCCAGATAATTGAGATTAAGCATTGATAAGTATATTTAGTATTTAGATGAGTGACCACTTAATAACAGATAGTACTGTAAACAACCTAAGGCCATTTGTTGTGCCTAACTTAACTCCCTTCAAACAAAAAAATGTTTTTGACATGTATTCATCAGATCTATTCTAAAATTATGAAGTGATAAATTCTTTGAAATAAACATCAAAGTTATGTTTGTAGCATATTGGATATTTATTTCACTTTGGATAAGTGCAAAAAGAACTGGATCATTTTCAGAGAAATTTCAATCTACATGAAACTCTAAAAAAATTAAAAATATTTTATGTAAGTAAAGTTGGCGATCATAGTCAAGGGAGACTCCTTTTTCAATAGCTACTACACTGAGGTGTAGGGAAGAGCACTACTCCTTTCTTTGGATTGCTCCACTTTACCCTTGATACGTACCTTATAATGTTGTCAAGCAAGGTGGCCATTTTTTGAGTATTTGGTATGACTCAACCTAGGCTTGAACCCTGGTCTCCTGGACCATTGAAAAACACTCTACCCACTAGGCCAATGGGCTGGTATCTTTAACAGCTTGGTTACAAAACAAACTGGTTATTGCTGGAGTTGAATGCTGATGTGTAGCTGGAAGTAAAAATTTTCCATGCTACTTGAGATTTTTATATATATATATATATATATATATATATATATATATATAAAGAATCTGTTAACCAATTATTGCAGTTCCCATATAACTGAATATCCAGTTTTTTCATATCTGGTGCCAGATATCTGATTAGATTTGAAATTTCAGTTGATCACTACAGCAATATCTTTAATTTTTGTCTAGTATTGAGTTGCTTAGTTTAGCACAAAGCCAAAGGTATTAAACTCCTTAACAATGACCTGGCAGCTTAGCTCAATAACTATTACACCATGTAAGGCACCCTAGTATTGAATTGTTGCTATTTTTACCAAGTCTTGTGAATGCTCAGTCAAATGTGTTCATTTCTTTTTTTGTCATAACTGAAAATATGTGCTGTCTAACAGTATTTTCTCACTGCTTCTATATTCTATGCTGAAAATCATTACTTCAAACATCCAAAATTTGTTAATTTCTTTAACTCTTTTGTTGCCGAGAACAACTCTAGTCATCCAAATATACTTAATGCATGAGGATGAGATGTATCTTTTAGATCTTGTGCAATATACTACCCAAAAGTGCCTCCTTGTTTGATATACTCTTATCTTAGAAATTGAAAAAAAACTGTAGTAAAAGTCATTTTTAGAAATATCAATAAAACTTTTCCTATAAACAAACTTGTGCAATATACTGCTATTGCATAAAATTTTAAATGCTTTTCAGAACATATTGTGAAACTTCAATGAATTTTTTTATTTACAAGCTTTTTTATTGTCAACAGTGGATTCCAGCCATTAAATTTGTTAAATGTGCCATACCAAAAGGGTTAAGCTTGTTGTTTTAATATTCTTTATGTTGCAACCCAGTCTCATCAGTTAAAAGAAGCAGTAAATTTTTCCTGCAACATCTAAAATATTACAGAAAAATATTGTTTACAAATTGCAGAATAAGAATTATAAATAAAATATTTTCCAATTGAGAGGAATATTTGTCTTTTAATTTTTCTCTTGATATATAAAATTTCTCCTTTTTGATCTCATACAGGTTATTTAATACAATTTTGAATACTGGGAATTGGAAGAAATTAACCTGCATCATTTGATAAACAAATCCACCTTTGTTTTGAATACAGCAGTTAATTCACTAAAGCAGTTAATTTGTTGCAATTTTAAATTTAATGCATTGAAATCTTGTGTGATATTAGGAATACTAGTTTAATACTAAAAATATGGTGTAATAAATCTTTTATTAGATTAGAAAAACATGAAAAATAATTTATAAAATAAACTTAAAACTATTTAGAATCAAAATATACTAGATGACCTGTGAACTCATTTGTTTCCTATTGTACCAATAGTCAATGATATTGATCTGTCTATTTTGGAAGGAGTGATGGATTCTAATTAGCATATCATAATTTATCTGTTATATTAAAAATTTGGATGATTAAAAAGTGATGTACAAAATATAGTCCCTATAAAATTATTCATTTGCAAATTGAACTAGAAATTGCTTTCAGATAATTTTAAGTGTATTGCTCTAATAAGTCTTGCTACAATATGACAATTTCAAAAAATTAGGATTTGAAAATTAGTTTGACTCTACTCTTTAGTTTCTGATTTTTTTAAAATGTAATTGTGAAGAATTGCATCTCTATAATATGCTTTTATCTTCATTGAATTTGGATAATTAAATGATACAATCCTGACAAAATTTTCATTTGTAAATTTGAGATTTTTAAAAATTCTATTTGGATTTATATTCATCAAGTATCATCATTGATTTATTGTCTTACCAAGTCTTTTAACAACAGATGCAAGTTTATCATGTGTTAAGTTTCAATGATACAATTAAAAATCTGAAAATTTGTAAACTGATCATAGAGCAATGAATCCATTGTTTTTATTCTTTTTATCATTGCTGGAGCACCATCTGGTGTAATCTATATATTTTTATTTTCTATTTGTTTATATCAGTGCTATTTTTGATTCAACCTATTTTTTTTCAGTACTGCATAGATATTTTCACCATTTTTAAAAAATTTTAAAAAACAAAAATTATTAAAATAGCTGTGTTAATCTTCATTAAATTATACTTAATTCCTACCATGGGTTTTCTGCATTTGTGATAAAATAGGATTCATTTAGTACTAACTAAAACCAGTAACTCCCTCTGTTGAGGAGGATTAGAATATGCTGACTGTATCCCCTGCAAAGGGGTAAGACTCTTCCTAAAAGAGGTGTCCTGAGTATAGCACTAAACTGCATCTCAACCCAGTCAGCTGGGACTGTAGAATACACAAACTGCATCTCTGTAGAGGGATAAGACCCTCCATTCCTAAAATGAGTGTCCTATATATGATACTAAACAATCTGATGGTGTGACTCCAGTAATGCTGGAGCTTTGGAGAATGCGGAGTACCCCTTCATTGCGATTGCTCCTAGGTCCACTCTGACCTGGAGTGGTAGTGCCTGATAGTGTCCTATCTATGGGTCAAATAGAACTGTTTGACATTTAAACTGAGTGCAAACAAATGATTTATGCTAAATTGAATTGCTTGAAATAGAACTGTTTGATCATTTAACTGTATGTAAACAAATGACTGATGTTTAATAGAATTGTTAGCAATTCATAGCAATACTAGGAACCATTTAACTTTGACTTATGTTAAATTGAATTGTTTGAAATAGAACTGTTAGATCATTTAACTCTGTAAACAAATGTTTGATGTTTAATTGAAATGTTTGTGAATTTGGAACCATTTGACTTTGTTCACTTATGTTTACAAATTATATATATCTAATATATATAAATAAACCGGATTAGCCATTAAATAACCTACAATGGTTGATATGCCATAAAACTGAACCCACCTAGATTGGATCTGATAGTGAGACTCCAGTTTTGGAGATCTGGGGAGTGTAGCAATAAATTGTATTAAGAATAGTTACTTGAAGTTATAATTGTTTACTTGTAAGTTACTTGAAACCATATATATGTGCAAACAAATGACTTATTAAATAGAAATAATTAAAACCATAAAACTATTAGAATAGATAGGAATTCTTGATATCATCTGTGTGCAAAATAAACTCTTAAGAAAGAATTACACAAAAAAATGTAAATATAAATTTACAATGAATGTGATTCCTTCACCTCAAGGTATGAAATAAGCCGAGACATTTTAACATGCTGTTAAAATCAATGAATCAAAACCATTAACACTATTTAAATCCATGTAACTCCTTAACAATGTTAAAAGGAACATGGTTTGTCTGATATGACCAGATAATGAACCAGCAAACTCAAAAGAATTGTTTTAACTATTTCAACATTGGTATAAGTTAATATCAAAGATGCTTTGGTAACCATTATGGTCAGTATACATTAAGGTTGATATGCCATAAAACCCAACCAGCCATCAGTATACATTGAAAATCATTTTGGTCACTTAGGTTGTATTCATTTTATCTTGGCTGCCTATTTGGATAATTCTTAAAATTGCTCAGCACTGTTAGAAAGTGATTTTGGATATTTGTTTTTTTAATATTGATACCAACTGCTGGCAAATCCTGCAAATTCTCTTTAATACACTATCTACCATTACAAATAAAAGGTCATATTCAGACAAAGAATTATCTACATTTTGCTGCTTTCATTGATTTCTCACTTGAAGCACTTTTTTCTTCCCAGTTATAGGAATATTTTAAGTTAAAGTAGAAAATCTTAGCAATACTCAACAAAAATTAAATGCCCTTTCTTATTGACTGATTAAATTTTTATATAAAAAATGTTGATAAAGCTAAAATAATGAAAAGTAAAATGTTTTTATTGGTTAAAATTTAACAAAAAATCTGCCTTTTTGTAGTTTCCATATTTTATAAGGAGGATATATAAAATCTTGCTTTACAACTAAAAGGAACCTGTTTTTTTTATTTTAATGAATTGTGTATAAAAAAAAAGTCTTAAAAGAAAACTATCCTTTTCATCACATCAGAAAATATTTCTTTCTATTCTATCAACTATTAAAATTTGCTAACTAACCTAACTTGCTTAGCTATCCTTTTGATACTTGCATACGCACACACATTCTGAAGTTCCAACCTCTCATGAATTGGGGCTTCTTTTAATCAGCACTTCAGCATTCTTTGTTCCGATCTTAACTTTCCCTTCTGTATCTGTCGTTTATTCAGTTGTTTTTCTTTAATTTTATCTTTTTTATGCGTTACTTCACCAAACCACTCCGGACAAATGTCATATATAATTCTGCAGAAAGATGTCATTTGTTGATCAATGGGAGCCTTAAGATGAGTGGTGAGCAAAAAAGAAAGCTCCTGGTCTGTCCATATAGCTATCTGATTACTCTTAGGCCACTGAATTCTTGGCTTGCTAGGAATGTCTCCAGGATGCTGTCACTCAGCAATGGGCTCCTGAACACTGTGGGGGTGTTCCTGATTCATAAGCCCATCATTCGATTTACATTCTCTGGTTGGAGAATTATGTTGTTTGTACCAGTGTTCCTTGTGAATTTGTAACCCTTGCAAGCTGTTAAATTCCCTGTTGCAATCACATGTAGCTGGGTGCATATCCAAGTAATTTCTGTTCGAGCAAATATGATGGGTGATATATTCTCCCTTCCTGCTACAAACACCCAGAGGGCATTTTTCTTTTGTTGTGCTATTCATATTTTTTTTATGTTCCTGTCTTTCCAAAGAGTCATATTGCTTTCCAGAGAGTCTTGGTGTTCAAATTTTCATCATACGTGTGAAAGCATGTGTGATACCCTGCCCTCATCAGCTGCCAACCAAGGGTGATAACACAGTTTTGGTAGCTCAAGGTAGTACTGCCACTCCTGGCGCTATTAAACTGCTTTTGCCACTGTACAGTGTATTTAAAAGATATATATCTAAACTCCCTGATGATCCGTTGAGGTGAAACTTTAGTAGGAGAATTCCAACTCGCGATTTAAGTTAATTTTATATATATATATATATATATATATATATATGCCAGATCAACAAAAGGAGAAATTACATTGTATGTTCATCTTCATTTTTAGTGCAGTTTGTGATTTTTAAAAACGCGTTTACTTTCGGCTGTTAATGTCATACACACTTGCAGTAACTGTTTCTTGATGTTATGTAATCACACGGGAATGATGGTTCCATGTGCATTTCATTCATACTAAAGACTTTTCGCTTTCGACCAAATCCAACTTGATGCATATTGCACCGTGGCCTGAAGACTATATGAGCCAACTTTCAAACTGCGGCCAGTGATTCCTATTTTTGAAAGAAACAAAATGACTGAGTGTCCTAGAAAACCACAACAATCAACCTAAATAGGAATCACATGGCATATCCAACCCTTTTCCATGCAGTCTGCACACAGTGTCTCGTATCAGTTTTTCTTCCGCTCGTGTGCCTCCCCCAGGTTTTCTTCCTGGGGGACAGTCAATTCTATGAGAGGGACCCTCTTTGAATTAGACCATGCTACAATGTCTGGCCGCTTTTCTGTTTGAATAATGTGAACTGGAAATTGTAGAGATGTCTTGAAATCCACTGAAACTTTCCAGTCACTAGCTCCATTCAGTAGTTTCATTTGGCCAGTCGGTTGGAGCTGTAGATTACACTGACGGTGCCTCTGCAGAGGGGTAAGATCCCCCCATGCTAAACTGAATTGTTTAAAATGGAACTGTTTTTGACAATGAAAGTGTACTTACACTAAATTGAATTGTTTAATATAGAACTGTTTTGACATTTAACTATGTAAACAAAATCTGAATAGCTTGAAACAAATGTTTTTGACAATTAAATAGTATACTCATGCTAAACTGAATTGTTTGAAATAGAACTATTTGCTTAGAAATGGATTTGGTGTTAAATAACCTACAGAGGTTTATATGCCAATCAACCAACCAACATAAAGTAGCTTCATATTGGAATTTTTTTGTTTCCTCACAGGGCATTCACCTTCCTTGTGAAACTGAATTATGGGTTCTTTGGCTGTAACAAGTTGCTGGTTTGCTGTCTCACATTGTGCCCTTAACAACTCTATGACCACCTCTAACACCTTATGTCACCATGTGTACCTCTGAAGTGATTGTGGACATGCAGATAGTACATGGCGCATGGTACCCCAATTACTTTTATATGAAAAGCACAGATCTGAATCGGTATATCCCTATAATTTTAGGTTGATTGCATTTGGTAAGAGATCATATGTAGAGCAAAGAAGGAATGATATCGCCAGTGTTTCCATTGCAATTAAGGATTTCCATGATAATTTAATTGGTTCGATATCCTTCCATTTTGTCCGGACTTCTTTGCTCATCATGTCACTTTTTCCCTTTGGATCCACTTTGAAGAATACCTTGATGCTCATGCTACCCAGCTCAGCTTGATTGGTTTGAGTGATGCCTATGATGTTTTTGATTCGTAGGCTGCATTCTGCCTCTTGGGCGGCCTTAATGCCCCACCACTTCATACTTGATTTTATTTCTAGATAAGCCTCCCGAATGATCTTGTTGGCTGAGTCCTTCAACATCATGTGAAGGTGTACTTTCCCAATTTTGAATTCTTCTACCAGTGAAGATATTGGGAGCTGTAAGTTTCCAGAATAGGTATATAAACCTACTTTTAAAAAACAAGGAACTCTGAGCCGCTTATGCAGGTATTTGTTGCTATACTGTTGAATCCGCTCAATGTGAGATAGTGCAATCTCATACATCTGTAAAGGTCACAAAAGACCATGTTGGTAACACCAACCCTTCATCTTTCTGGGTAGACAAATTTTGTCAATTGATTTAAAACCCTTCAAGGCTACTTTCTGGACCTCTCTACCCCTATGATGATCAGTCAGTGGGATTGAATAAAGATGTCTGAGACTCTTTACCGGCTTCTCCTTGACTGTTGGGATTGTATCACCCCCAATTTCGAAATGGATCTCCCTGACAGATCCTCCGACTAACGATAGGTTTTGACTTTTCTTTGGCTTAGCCTTCATTCTCGCTCATGTGAAAAGGTCACCTTTGTAGTAAACCATCTGCAGCGATTTTGGATGGGATGAGAATGGTGACATCGTCCATAAAAGCTCTGGAAAGAGGAAGAGTCAGATGTTAATTTTTCATCACTCCTTTCGACGTATTTACTGTACCTTGTAATATGACTTCCATGGCCAGAAAGAAGTGGGGAAATCACACAGTTCATCATGATGCCGATTTCAAGTGCCTGCCATTTGGTGGTATAGTCTTCAGCGATAAATTTCATGAAGGCTGAATTGAAGTATTTCATCATGATTTCCCCAACCTTGCTTGGGAAGTTGAAAAAATCAGGGGCCATTTGGGTTAAGTGGTGTGGAACTGAACTGTATGCATTGGCAAGATCAAGCCAGATCACATGTAGTTCTGTTTTGTCCCTTTTGGCTGAGAGTATTGAGTTCCATATCATTTGTGAATGTTCCTGACATCTGTGGAAGCCAGGTATCCCAGCCTTCTGGATAGATGTATTTATATAACGATTCCTCATCAGAAAGGTGGTCATATATTGAGCAAGAACTCCAAAAAATATTTTCTTTAGATTTAGGAGGGATATTGGGTGAAAATTTGTAATACCTTTTGTCTGCATTTCCTTTGATATCCAAATACCCTCAGCTAGACACCATTCCTGTGGTACAATGCCCTTCTTCCAAACCTGCTGAAGGAGGACAGTGAGTTTCCTGAGGACACATGGGCAGTTTTTATATAACTTGTATGATATCCCATTCAGGCCCAGGGCACTACCTGCGCAAGCCTTATGGAAGAAAACTCAGACTTCCTTCAGTTTTATCCTGATCTCATCAAACATTACCATTGGATCTTGGGTTTTTGGTAAATCTCTTAGAGGAGGTATCAGGATATCGTTTAAATCATCCGAGTATGTCATCAAGTGATTCTTGAGTTCCTCCTTCGGTACATCAAGCTTGCCACTCTTTGATTCCACGAAAAGTTTTTTGCAAAAGCATAAGGATTTGAGTAGAATGATCTCCAAGCCTAACATTTTTTTCTTTTGATATTTTCTCTGATTTTCAGCTCTGGAGATCACCAAAATCCTTTTTTTAATATCATTTAGGATATTCTGAAGTTCCAACCTCCCATGAATTGGGGCTTCTTTTAATCGGCACTTCAGCCTTCTCTGTTCCGATCTTAACTTACCCTTCTGTATCTGTTGTCTATTCGATCATTTTTCTTCAGTTTTATCTTTTTTATGTGTTACTGCACCAAACCACTCCAGACAAACATCATATATAATTCTGCAGAAAGATGTCATTTGTTGATCAATGGGAGCCTTAAGATGGGTGCTGAGCAAAAAAGAAAGCTCCTGGTCTAAGTTTGTCCATGTAGCTATTTGCAAAAATAGTATTTTTCAATCAGACCAATATTTGTTGGTTTAAATATGAATATGGAGGTTTTTACAATTTTACTTCAAGAAATATTGCCATCAGTTAATATTGTATATACAGAAAACAAATGAAAAAAAATGTTTTTTTCCCCCCAAAAGAGGCATTTCTGTACAGCTAACCTAGAAAAAGTAAGGTCATTTTCGGATTCAAATTGACTTAAAAAAAAGTTTTTGATGCCTCAACCCCATTTAAAAAAAACTTTTTTTGACCTGTATAGTTGTTTTTGGTGAATAATATTATTTGAGAAAGATTACTAATTTGGTATGTCATATAAACTAATCTCCAATGAACATCAATCTTGGTCCTCATTAATCAATTACCACCCCATAATCCCTAAAATTTACGGTCTTCCCAAAACCCATAAACCTGACATTCCTCTAAGACCCATCATTTCTGGTATAGGATCTGCCCCACATAATATCGCTAAACTTGTAGCCAAATTATTATCCCCTCTATTAGGTACCATCAGTAATGCACACCTAAAAAATTCCGGATCACTGCTCAACAAACTGACTGACATTGATATGCGCAACAAATATTTAGCTAGTTTAGACATCAAATCCTTATATACCAGTTGATAAATGCATTGAACGCCTGCATAATTACCTTTGTAAAATCTAATACCACATTTCCTCTACCAATCTCTAAATTGATTAAGATTTGTACCTTATGTACCTCATATTGCTACTTCCAATACAACAACACATTTTATAAACAAAAATTTGGTTTACCAATGAGATCTCCGCTTAGCGGAGTTCTTGCTTGCATTTATCTAGACTTCTTAGAATCTGGCCCTTTTAAATATATTACACCCAACATTGCACATTACTTCAGATATATTGACAACATACTATTATCTATCCACAAGATCTTGATTTACATAGCATCACTGATAAACTGAACAATGTCGAACCTTCCTTAAAGTTCACATATGAACTTGAATACAACTACGCCCTACCTTTTCTGGACATTTTACTTATTAGAAATATCAACAAACTACAATTCAAGGTTTATTGTAAACCCACCTGTAAAAACGACCACATTCACTTTTATTCACACCACAACAACAATATTAAAAGAGGTATCATCATAGGTTTTTACCTCATAGCTCTACGCATTTGTTCCTCAAAATATTTAAACGATGAATTCATCCACATAGAAAACTCCTTCCTTAACCTTCAGTACTCCAAATCCTTTATACATTTTGCTAAATCTAAAGCCCTCAAAATCCACAACAAGAATCATTCTCCAACTAATGCCTACTCAATATCTAATAAAACTAGTTCCTCCCAGAGATACATAACTTTGCCAAACAATTCTTCTTCCCACAGCATAACAAACAACTTAAATAAACTCAATATCAAAACTACTTCTCTACCTTCTAAAATAATCCGTGAATTAGTACACTCCAGCCCTCAATGTAACATATTTTCTGATGCCGGTTTTTATTGCATCCCTTGTAAGGATTGTAAACTTAAATACATCGGCGAAACATCTCGGAACCTTCATGTTCGCTTTAAAGAGCACAAAAAAGACATAAGAATTGGCAACTCAAACAATGCATTATTCCTAGACATTTCTCAACATAATCATAACTTTGACTTCAACTCTCCTAAGATGCTCACTTACATCCATAATGAAAATCTTAGATGAATTTTCGAAGCCGCCGCTATCTCATTCCTTAATTCCCTAAATACTCGTCCTGGCTTTTACAATATTTCTCCTTACTTGAGCAAATACATTTTAAATAGCTACAATACATTCCATCCTTAGTTAATATTTTCCGTATATCTCATAATTTCCATGCTTTCTATTCTTTTTATTCTTTCTTTCTTTTCTTCCTTCTGACTCGAAATCTTTCTCGTTAAACAAGTATACATAAATTCTATACAATATTCCTAATAAGTCAAATGACGTAATTTAAAACATCAAATGCTGATTCGCCAGTTGAACAGCCAACTTTTTCTTATTATACATATTTTCCCCTAGGTTTTTGTATTTCACATTTCTAAACATCCATTGTTAACTTAAAATTGTTAATATCACCCCTCATGGTCCTGATGATGGTTCAGTAGAACCGAAATGCTATAGTGTTGACCCGTTGATAAATCATTCCTTCCACTTGGATTGTTGTTATCAGTTTTTCTACATATTGTCGGATTACAATCCTTTATTTACTCTTTATATATATATATATATATATATATATGATTTAAAGTTTGTTTTTTTAAATATAAACAATGAATGTCATTTGCTAGTGAATGAGAAAAAGATTACTATTGTGGATATATATAATTCTAGGATTTTGTGGAATATATTCTATAACCAAAAATATCTGTTCAGTTAAATAGAAATAAGATTTTCACTATTAATTTTATTAAACGTGTTTATTATTTTGTTTTACTATCATCTGACATCTTTGAGGCAACTTCATAATTCATAATTTTAGTTGCTTTGTAAGCAAAGAACTGCTTGTGGTATGGTGCTTTTGCCATTTCCAGGAAATAGAATCCCCCTCCCCATCAAATGAATTCTTTAAAAACTGGAATTGATGATAATCTAAAAAGGGGAGCAATATCTGGTAAATATGGAAGACTGGTAAAAACTTTCTGGCCAGTCTATGACCAAAGAAGTACAGGCTAGTATTATCCTAATGGAATATTATTTTCTTTTCTTATTTTCAAATGTTTTTATACAGTTAACATAACCTCTTAAAAGAGTCAGATACCACTAGCCAGATATATGGCCACCACATTCCTTTTACAATATTGAGAGCCAATTTCTCGGGTCATAAGACATCTTAGTGAGGTATTTTTCTCATTGTCATATATGCCTATTATCTGAAAAACTGATTTCATATGCTTCATATTGGTGGCTTCAGAGAGTAGTACTGATGTGACATACCAGCACAGATACTTACCATGATAAAATAGAAAGATGTAGAGTCCATCTTGCTGTCTTTCATCTCTACAATGGTCCTCAGGACCTGATGGTGGCTAGAATGTATATCCACACAAAGGCTGCCTTCAAAATTCTGTTCAGGCAAGAATCCCAGGTTGCTAGGGAGAGAGAGAAATTACAAGCTTTTGCAATCAATAATTTATCTCATTTTGGGTATTTTTATTTATTTTTTCATTGTTGTCTTCAAGTGTTCTAATTGGGAGTACTTCTTGATTGGATCAGTTGTTTGTTTCTCATAATTGGGAACATCTTTCCAATCTCATTTTATAAACAGCATCAGCATCTTTTTAGATTAAAATTGGATTATAGTTTGTGAAAGTTCATTTTGCTTGCCTCACAATTTCCTTATTTTTCCAAATTATTGTTATAAAGTGTCTAATTTTTATCTCTTGTCACTATTTGTGTTAGTTATTCTTGCATCATGATTAATATAGAAATAATTTTATAAGATTTTTTAAAGTGTGTAATTACATCAAGTCATGCTGATGGCACAGTTCCCTGACTCTCTCTTACCATCTGTCCCGGTAAGTGTTCTTGACTGTATCCAGTGTTGACACAGAGCTGATGAGTCTTCACTGGTCATCCAACACTGGTGTATCCATGTGTACAAGCCCACAAGAGGATGTCACATGACTTTTTCCTTACTTCTCCAGCAGTGCCAGCATGCTATTTGGATGGTTTGCCAGATGAGAGGTAAGTGGCTGTAGAGCTGCTCTTTTGTAGGGTGTTACTTTAAGGATTTGTTCTAAATAGCACGTAGACTTCTTGTATAGTTACCATCTAGCTTTTCCCAATGTGTTTCATTTATGTCTTGGTAGTGAATCTATAGAAGAGTATTGACGCACAACTCTGAAGAAATCTTGTTTTATTTTATGAGTGATCAGATTTCCATATGATTGATAACCTGTTAATAGCAATCCATGCCTTCACTAGGCATATGTTGACAGCACTTTCAGTTGATGAGATATTGCTGCTGGGTTATGTGAACTGGTCTACCAATTTTCAGAGTCTTGCCACTTGAAGTAAAGATGTTAGAATATACTGACTATCCTATGCAGAGGGGTAAAATCTCCACAAAAGGAGTGTCCCGGGTATGACATAAAACTGCATTTGGTGATGAGGCTCTAGTTCTTGAGCTCTGGGAAACCCTTTTTGCCATTACTCCAATGTCCACTTTTACTCAGAGTGGTAGTACTTATTTGGATCCTTTTTATAGGTCAGTTGATTAATTTGAAAATGATAAGTATTGGAAAGGAATATGTGAAACTATGTAACTGTGCAAACAAAACAGTTATTATTAAACAGAATTATTAATTATTAATGCTAAATTGGAATGCTTGAAACCATTTAAGTCAAGTGAGTAAAGTTGACAACTGTAGTCACGGGCAACTTGAAGGCTCCCTTTTTGATAGCTACTACACAGAGTTGTAGGGAAAGGTGCTACTCCTTTCCCTGGATTGCTCCACTTTACCCTTGATCCACACCTTATAATGCTGTGTTAAGCAATGAGGCATCAAGTACCATTTTTTGAGTTTTTGGTATGACATGACCTGCGATAGAACTCTGGTCTCCCAGGCCATTGGCGAGCCCTCTAACCATTGTCTCAATGGGCCATTTAACTGTATGCAAATTATATTTTAAGAAAAGTTACTTGAAACAATTGTATACTAAGGATTATTATAATATACTTAAAACCATATCATTGCTTGCAAATTATTGGTGTTTGAGAGGAATACTTGAAACCATATTACCCTGCAAACAATTTATAGATATAAAATGAAAATGTACTTGCAATCTAAATGAATCAAATTTCAGCATTAAATGGTGTTTGTCATTAAAAACAAACTAAACGACATCTGTCTGCATATCTTTAACCCACCTTTTATTTATTTAAACAATAACTCCTATTTCCTAAAAATGATAAGCAGTTAGATGATTTGAGTTTTTTTCTACTATATTTTATGAGGTTAACGTTGTCTATTATGGCTGATGTAGAAAGCTTTGTGGGAGTTATTTGATCTTGTTATATTAATTCTTTAAAAGTGATAATAAATTTGTATTGATTAAAAATTACCCAGATTTTCAATGTCTTATTTCTGTTTTTATTTTCTATGGTTGTCTTTTGTGATAATAACGATAAAGAAAAAAAAAACAATTTATGAGTAATAATAATGAAATTTGTGATGTTTGGACACTTGATGATCGATTTTCATAATGAATCATCATTTAGACCCACTGAATTTGGCAGTCTTGGTAGTACTACCTTTATGGGGAGGCGGGGACTTGTTTATTATAAGCCTAAACCTTATAATTTTTGATGTTGATGTAAATGCTGGTGTAATTAATAAGACTTCTTGTCTATCAAATGGACATTTTATTTTTTTTTTAATAATTGGGAATAGGTCCAAATTTGTAATCACCTTACCTTAGTTGACTTTTGTCAAATCTTCTGACTGAAAATTTTACATTTTAGGTACTTGATAAATGTGGGAGTGTTGTCAAGAGCTGGCGTAAAAGGCAACAAGAAACTGATTCTTGTATTAATTCAAGAGCGGACACTGTTGTTAGTTTCAGGGCGTATTGAGTCGAGCGCTCTCTCCCTCTCTCTCCTTAGCTGTTCCTTCTCTCTCGCTTTCTCCCTCGTTCTCCTTCCTGCCGTCTTTCTCTCTCTCCTTCCGGTTCTCGCCTTCCTTCCTTCCTTCTTTGAGTTGTAACACGTTCGTCGGGCAACGCACTCAGAACAAATCCCCCCGTTCAGCCGTTACCGTGCGTATTTGTATGTTCGTGAGATCTCGTAAGAATTTGCATACATGCAAATTACCTCTCGCTGGTTCGAGATCTCCCCTTGTCAAATATGCTCAAGGCAGCCATATCGGTTTCCGCTCTACAAGCCAGACACGTTCGTGCGCGATTCGAATGCCCTGGTATGTTACCTTCACAGGGAGGAAAAAAAATTGCATGATAATTTTCTAGGGTTGAATATTTTTAGAATGAATAACAATGATACTTCCTTGATGAAAGAATATCTGCTTATTTACTAAGCTTAACTTAGTTTAGCTCAAGGTTCCCAAACTTTTCAGACCAAGGGCCACAAAGCTTAGCTCAGGAGGGTCTGAAGCCATAATCTTAAAAGTAGAGAAAAGCTAAATTTACACAGTAACAATCAAAATTTATTACTGTGACATCTGATATTGTTTGCAATTACAAAAATATGTAATATCAGGGTTAAATGAAGAATTTGATAGTACATCTGACAAGTGATGATTTGACAGTTGCCAATGCAATATACTCTTGGCATACTTCATTTTGGAGAACAACTGTTCACAACAGTATGTAGTGCTAAACATACTCACTACCTGCTGGGTGTGAGTGATAAGACTGGGGAATCATCCAGAAAGAAGCATGGGATTTTTATAGAAATTGAGGATGTGGCAAGCAAGAAACTGACTTCAAATCTTCTAAATACTGATGGTCAATGAGTTCTATCTACAGATGTAATGTCACTTTACAGTTAACATCAAAAGCCGATGGGAAAATTTAGAAATTTGGGTATAGGGCTACATGGATGGACCTTTGATGTGTATTTAAAAAAAAAAAAATTCATTTTTTTTTTAAACAATACTTTTTGTTTGGCTTTGGAACTTTTCTCTGAATCTTTGATAAAACTTATAATTTTTAATATACTTAATGTCTATATGTATATTTTTCTATCATTTGAAATTTTGACTGGTATTTTTATTGCAAATAGTTGGGGTTCTTTCTACAACAGTAAGTCACCATATATATTGGAGACAGTGATAAAGGATAAGCTCTTCTGTCTCATTAGATGTTCCTGAAGAGGAGGGGATTTTAAAAAATGTTAGTTTTTTGTAACCTAATTCTTAACATTTATTTTTTTCAAAAATACAATCTTTGTTAAAATGTAACAGAAAAAGAATGTCTTCTTGCTGGGGATTATGCTTTGTGAAGGGAGACCGGGGGGGGGTTTATACGGTTCAACTGAAAAATTTGATGAAATAATTGAAATTATCAGGATTCATTGCCAAGGAAGGGATGCTTGCCTCTTTGTTGTGGCATGATAGTCTTTATGGAAGATACATGATGAGTGTGTGTTTTAACAAATTTGTAAAGTTTTTTTGTTTTTTAATCTTTTGAATCTGTGGTGATAGCATGATTTTAGTCATCTTTATGCAACTATGTTAGAGAATCATTTTCTCTCTGTACCCCATTTGAGCTGATCTCATTTCCAAAACTTACCCTCTGACTATCTTAGAGTCCCTGATTGATTGTATCTATTTCATGTATGCATAATGACCAACAGTGACTTGTCTCCTGCCATGAGATATATGTTTACTCTTGTAACTTTTTTGACATTATACCAAGCAACCTTATAGATGGCCATTGCCCTGACAATCTCATATTCCCTTTTTTATTCTCTGGGAAGCCTATTTATCCATACCGGCTACTTTACCAACTAACTACAAGATTTATTGACATATTTGAAGTCTAAATCACACTTGTAAACCTATTTATGTCACCTCTTCATGTTGACACTATTTGTTAATGGAAAAGAAAATGTTTGTCAAAATTAATGATTGGCAATGTTTTATTTAAAAAATAAGGTCTTTTCAATAAGATGTTTTTTGTGGAATAAAAAGCAAATTAAATGTTGATAGTTGTGCAGCTTATTTATATTTGTGTAAGTAGGTATGACTACAGACTTATCAAAAACTTTACATCTATTAATAAAAAAAAAACTATTCAATCACATAATGCCTCAATCAATTTTCATAAAATTTGTCTTTGAAAAGAAGAATTAGAATCAGTAGATTTTGAAATTGACTTATTTTTTAAAATATTTATATTGAAACTTTTTCTCTTGAATTTTAAAAATCTACTAAAAATCAACTAATTAATAAAATGTAATAAAACTTTTCTGTTTTTTTTTCCTCTAATTCTTCTTTTTAATGATAGCTGAGTATAGAACATGAGATATTTTGTAGGTCTAAGAGTTTCATTTAGATAGGGTTTTTATTAACTGAACAAAAGTGTAGGACAAAACTTGCACAGTTTGTAGATCTTAGACAGCTCTCTACTCACCAGATTCCATTCAAATAGGTTCTTTTAATAAGCCCAATATGAAGTAAAATACAATTTTTAAAAAAAGTGAAACAAAATTTGTTAGCCATTGGAAAATTTTAGCTGAAAATGGTTTAACATTTACAGCAACAGATTACATATGTAAAGGTATAAAAAGGATAATTCTTGCTCACTATTAAACTGGCCATGACAAAATACAGTCTGTCTGCATATTTGGAGATTAAATCCATCTCAAGATCAATATCTTAATATAAGCATTCTTAAATGAATTAGTTTTATTCTTGCTTATCCCAAGCATTGCATATATTTATATCTTTTGGATATTCAATGTATATACTATAAACTTTAATATGGTTTCTTTTGTTGTAGCTGTTTATGTTCTTTGTTTGCAGTTGTATTTTTATTATTGAACTTGTTTTATTTTTTATTTTTTTCCATATGATTACTTGCAAAAGAAAAAAATGACTTTGTGAATGAATTAGTTTTGTCAATAGGTGTTAATTTTTCAACAAGTGTATAGTTATTATTTGTGTAAGATTCTGTGTTTAAACAACAGTAGATATTTATAGGAAGATGGTATTTTCTGCTTCAGTCTTTTTTTTTTTTTTTTTTTTTTTTTTTTTAAAGACTATTACAATAAATTAATATTTTTCTTATGTTTAATGACAAATCATAATTATGTCTTAACTTTATCTACTTCCAGATATTTGCATGATTGAGTCATTTTTGATGAGCTAATTTTTGTTTTTTACCTTTGTGGAATTTGAGTGGGTGGGGCCAAAGTAATATGACAGTTAACAACTAAAAGCAAAAATTTACTATTAAATAATTATCTTGTATTGACTCCTCTATTGCTTCTGTCCCATTCTATATGTGAAAACTGATTGGGAAGAATATTAACTTGGAACCAGTGAATGATTCAGTAGACTTGGAATGTTGATGAAAATAGAAGCTAATTCAATACAGAACCTGTTATTAACTCATCTCATATTAAGATTGTACCTTTTTATTCTTCTTTTACTAAAAGATAAATAAAAAAAACAAAAACTTTCAGCTTTTATAAAAAAAGATGTGATTTATTTAGATTTAATTTTAGTTTTAATAATCTGTAAGTTTTTATCTTTAATTTTTAATTTTTAAAAATTTTTTATAATTAGGTTTTTAAAAATGATTTTTACTTAAATAGAAATCATTTTTGAAAACCTTTGATTTCTGACTCTATACGTACAATAGTCTGTCCAGTTGATTTTTTTTTTTTTTTTTTTTTTTTTAAACTTTTATTAAGTAGTTCAGATAAAGAAAACAATTTTTGCACTTTGCTCTGTTTCTATTTTAAATTTCTACAGCATTTGAATTTTTTATTGGGAAATCGGGTATGTAATTTCTCAGTAAATTACATACCCAATTTAAATATTTTTAAAATTATACTTTGTGAAAGAAAGTTTCTGCACTTTGTTTAAAAGCTCGGGTCATCTTCATAATGAATGAAGCCTTAGGGTTTTTTTTCTTTTTAGGTCTTGTTTTATCTATTTTTAGCAAACATAGATTTAAAGTAGTTTACCAATTGTGATAAAATACCAATTCTCTCATCTAACTAGTAATTTGCATGGACAGAACTTTAATCTTTTTACTTTTATGTTTTCTTATAAAAACATTTAGTAAATAATATACATTTTCTTTTAAATAAAGAAAAAATTCAATTCCACTTAGTTTTCTACACTTTTATGATGAACTGAACATTTTTAATTTTTTTTTTTTTTTTTTTTTTTTTTTGTTCCCCCCTAGTACTTGTTAGTGAACATTCATCAATCCTTTGTTTATATATCTTTGTTTTTAGTTTTTCAATTATTAAGGACAAGCTGGGAAATAGGCTTCTATTAGTGTTTTGAATAATTTTCTTGAATTATCTTCTCATATACATACATCAACTGAACTTTGACTACTATTTATCAAAAGGGTTATATGAAATATGATACCTAGTAAAAATTAACATTGGCTAATATCAAGCTTAGTTAACTGCTGTAGCTCTCTAAAGAGATAAACAAGGAAGGATAATTATTTTCTGGGTGGTGTTTTTATTTTTTAACTGGTGAAAAAATTTATGAAAATCCTTTTGTATTATAAGGAACTGCTTGCAAGTTAAAAATAGGTTTAACTCATTAATGTTACCACTGAACAGAATGTAACACTGTTGTGTAGTCAAATAATGTAATTCTGTAGAAGAGCCATTAAGTATTTATTGATCACACAAGTAGCAAGCATTACTTTCACCTTGAAGTAAAAGAAACCTTGAAATACTCTCTATTTGTGTGCTACTGCTTGTTTGGTTTTTAATCAGGAGAGGATAAAAAAAACAAAAAAAACAAACAACCAATAACAAGTATTGACAAGCTATCATGGCTGATTTATTTAAATGCATTAAGATTAATCAGATTTTAGTTATATTGTAGAGATCAGGAGCAATGCTTAATGTAGCTATCATGTATGTGTCATGTGAGGTGAGTTTATTACTAGAAAATATAAAAGAATTTTACTTCAAACAGGTTTGACATCAATGAAGGTGATTATAATTTCTCTTCTAGACCTGTTCATTCTCTTATCTTACTATTAATCACCTGTCTCTTGTTTCTCTCATCATATAATTCAATGACAGCTATGGCAATTAATTTTTTTCTGGTTACTGAGGAAATTCAGAACGTTTTTATTAGTTTTTGAAAATTCTAAAACTTAAGTAGTTTGATTTATGATCTAAGTATAATACTAAACAAGATCTTTATGTTTAGCTAACTCTTTTTACTTAATAAATTGAACTCCTGAAAATTTTCTTGCTAGAAACCAATGTTAATGACTTATTATTGACAAATAAAGACTTCAAAAAAGGTTGTTCGCATTTGTTGTTTTATCAATATCCACCAGGAGGCCTGTATACATTAACGTCTTCATATCTAAATTAGTCTTATTTCAAATTTTAAAAGATTAAGTTAAAAAAAGAAAATGTGAGTACTTGCAATATCTCCCTGATTTTAAATCAAATATAGCAAAAGTGTTCATGCATTTCAATAAATACAATCTTTTATTTGGCTCAAAGACTTTGTCTGTAGGAACTCGCTTAAAATTTTTACCCCTGAGGTCTGGTTTTCAGTAATTTAAAATGGGATCAAATACAAACTTTTTTGTTTCTATTTGTTAAAGAATTTAAGAAAACCAATTGCTTGAAGTTGGCAGATATATGCCATTACAAATAGTTTTTTTTTTTGTTTTAAATCTAAATTTTACTTGGAAAACTTTCCTGTAATGTTTTTGATTTTAAAATTCTGATCTTCATTTAGCTTATTTTTTGTAGATTTTTTCCCAGTTGATATGGGGTCTAAAATGTTTTAGTATATTCTAAATGGTTGTTTTATTTTTTTAAATCATTTTATCAATTTAGTATAATGAATCTCTTCATTTGAAGAAAGATTTTGAATCTTGGCTTTGGGTGGTGTTGAATTGGTTGAAGAGAAAGTGTTTTTTATTCAAAGAATTATGTTCTAACAAACTTATTTTTGTTCATTCTTTCGAATAGTAGATTCTGACCTTCTTCAGTAGTAATATACACTTTCAAAAGGAAGGAAACCCTTGTTCTGTTCTGTCTCTTTAGTGCAAAGCATAAATGATATGAAACAATTTTCATTTATCTATTTATTTATTTTTTTAATTAGGACCTAGCTTTTTCCATATCTTTGAATTGTTTCTTAAAACATTTATTGCTTCACATCCCAGCCACCAAAAGAGGGGACGAATGGAGAAATCCATCTTGGGATTCATGGAGAACTCAACTCCCATTGGGAGCAACATCATCAGGTCATATGGTTGATCAAGGATGGTTCAGAAAGTCCTGGTTAACTGCTGGTTTCAGTCTGGGGTGCTAGATTGAGCATATCTTATTATGCCTGGCCCATTGAACTTTAACTCATTTTTCTTTCAACTGCTGGCTCCCCTCTCCCATTTAGACTGTTACAATACTGGAAGAAGGTCAGAGAATTTCCATATATATGAATGGCAAAAACAAAGAGTTCAGTTTTCTGAAGAATTCTTTGAATGTTAATGACCCTTATAGACAGTTCTTATTTCATATTTCCATCAGTAATTTTAGATTTTTATGCTAAGTGTTGCACACTAACAGCAGTAGTGGAGAATGAAGGTAAAATAATTTGGATATTTCTGGTCAAAAGAAAACTTATTGTTTTCTTAGTAAATTTCACATTTTCTATTTTGTGAGAAAATTGAATCTTATGTCTTTCTTTCTCTGTTGGAGACTACATCCTCTACAGAAGGGCAAGACTCTTCCCGCACTGCCACCTAGATGTGTTGTAGGTATGACGCTAAACTGCATCTGGTAGTGAGGTTCCAATTCTGGAGCATTAGGGGATATAGAGTACTCCTTCATTGCCATTACTCCCAGGTCCACTGACCCAGAGTGGTAGTATTTAAGGTCCCATCTATGAGTCAAATAAGTCTTTGAAAATTATTTATATTGGGTAGGAAGATTTGATACTATATAACTAAAAGTTATCTGTATTAATAGTTATTTGAAAGTATAATTGTTTAAGGTTTATTATTAATTACTTTAAACTATTATTGTTTGCAAATTTTTGATGTTATATAGTTTCAAGTATTTCTATCCAAGTGCAAACAAATGATTATTAAAAATTATTAATATCAGATAGGTAGTCATAAAACTATTCAACTGTATACAAAATTATTTATATTAAGAATATTTACGTGAAACCAGATAACTGTGTAAACAGATTATTATTATTAGATAGGAATATTTACTGTAAACCATATAAAATTATTAGTTTTAAATAGGAATACTTGAAACCACTCAACTGTGTGCAAATTATTTGTATTAGATAGGAATCTTTGTTATATAACTGCAAACAAATTATTGTAGACAAAAAATAAGTGCTATTAAATCACCTAAATGGTGCAGCTATACTGTAATATTTACGTGTGTGTGTGTGTTATTAGTCTGAATCTGAAAAAAGAGATTTATCATTCATCAACAACCAGTATTGTAAAATAGTTATGAATTATTGACCTTTTTTTAATTTTTTGATATACACTTTTTGTGCATTAAGAACTTATTTTGTATTGACTTAATGGCTGTTTTGACCGGACATTGGCCTAGCGGTTAGAGTGTTCGCCAATCGCCCGGGAGACCTGGGTTCAATCCCAGGTCGAGTCATACCAAAGACTCTAAAAATGGTACTTGATGCCTCCTTGCTTAACACTCAGCATTATAAGGTACGGATCAAGAGTAAAGTGGAGCAATCCAGGGAAAGGAGTAGCGCCCTCCCCTACACCTTGGTGTAGTAAGCTATCGAATAGCTATCGACTATGGTCGCCTACTTTACTTTTTAATGGCTGTTTTAGTTTTTGATGAATGATGATCATTGTAATTTTAATGTAAAAAAAATAAATACATATGCACCCCTATGATTATTCTTTTTATTCATGCCAGTTGATCTAGTTTGTAACATGTTGGAAAGATGTTTATTTATATTATTTAATGGGAAATCTTTTCACTCCCAAAATATCTTGTTCAAACTTCAAAAAAAATTTTTTTTAATATCATTATTAGGTGATTGAAGTAGTTCTATTCCCTCTCTCCTCCTATCCACTTTTCTCAGTCCTTTTTAATAAATAAAATAATAAAGAAAAACATAAACTGGCGTTTATAATGAGCTACAAAACTGTAAGTAACAGCAAATTCTGATTTTCACCCTTTGATCAGTGTTTCATGTACCATTGAAAAATTTCAAAAAGTAAATTTTTGTGAAATGATTGATATAAATAATGTTAAACAAGACTGTCCGATTTATGTGATGAAGTGACTTGCACCACCCAAGAATCTTATGTGTCCAATAAAAAGTCAATTGTGAGAATTGTTGCAGTAGGTGCAAGAAACGATCACACACGAAAGTTGGAGATTTTTGAAAAGGGTTAGCATAGTGACAATATATTTCTTTCTTTCTTTTTATTGACTTGAGAATACTACTTCACGTCTTCCTTCCTGTTTTTGAGTCTAGTCTTGAGGGAAGTTGCAACATCAATAATAAAGTTAGTGGGATTTTTCTGACTACATGTCTAACTTTTCCTTTTTTTTATGTGAACTCATTATCTCTTCATCTCAGACAATTTTCTTTAAGACTGCAATGCCACATCAACTAAACTAAATTTTTTTTGTTTAACCATTATAGGTAGACATCCAGCTGAAAATTTCTTAACCAGACTCAATTTTATGACCTTTTTTTCTCTTTGGTCATTGGAAAATAGACTTTTAAAAAAGTGTTTATATCATAAACAATAGCTGCTTTGAGGCCATAAATACTAATACCTGCACCATGACACGGAAGACACAAATCCTCACCAAAATATTTGGTGTTGATAGCTTAGTCTAAGCCAGATATTCTCTATCTTTTTACATACTAAATGCAATGTTGGTATTTGTTTACTTTCTGTGAAGGCTTTTAGTATTTACTGTCACGAAATATGTAATCATTAGAGTGATTACTTATTTATTGACTTCTAAGAATATTTTATAAAAGTTTAACTATTTAGAAATTAAAACAACTTAAATCAGCAAAATCATTTTAAAGTGAAGCTCTGTAAAAACTTAATTGTGAAAGATTTTTTTTTTTAATACTATGCACTTAGTGAAAAACCAAAAATTTCTGATTTTAGTCTTTATTATAAATCTTTGAAGTATATCATTAACTCTTGAGAAATTATTTGATTGAAAAGTAATTAATTTTTGGGTGTGTGTGAAATGATCTGCTTATCATTTTTGATAATTTGCTGTGTTACTAAATATGCAATCATTAGAGTGATAATATAGTTATTGAAAGTTTTCATTGGATTTCTTGAATTACAACTATTATACTTGGTATTTAAGATTTTATTAAGGATGAACAGCAGTAAGCATTAGTAATCTCAGATCACTCTTCATTTATTGACTGCTGAAACCACTTTTTGTAATTAAATGTCTTCATTTGTATCAAATTATGCTTTCAGTGTTATACAAACAAAAAGGACCCTATTTTGAGACGTTAGATACTTTTTCTCTTAAAAATTACTGGTCTTTGCACCATTATCTGCAAACATTTAAAGGAATCTTTTCAACTGCTCGTTTTGACTAGTATTTTCTTTCATCATAATTTTTAGTTTTATTATTCATTTATTTTATCATGACTCTGTCAATAGAGAATAGAATAAAAGATGAATTTAAAAGGCTTCATTTGAGGTTCAGCTAAACAGTGACTTTTTTGTAGTTGGTTAGAACAGCTGGTGGGTTTAGCAAAGCTTCTCCAAAACAAAGGCAGCCCAATTGGCTGTGGCTGCAGAATATTCCAACTTCATATCTGTATAGGGATGAGACTCCACCCAACAAGTGTCCTGGATATGACACTAAACCATTTTGCCAGTTCTGGAGCTTTGAGGAATATAGAGTATTCCTTTATTGTCATTGCTCCTAGGTCCACTCTGACCCAAAGAGGTTGTTGTTATTGTTAGGGTTCTATCTGTTGGTCAAATAGTAATATCTAATGATTTTCTATACTTGAAACCATTTAACTGTGTACAAATCATATTTAATATATTTGGCATTAGATATGTCATAAAATACAACTAAAACAAAAGCTATTTGAATTGGAGTCTCACCAAAAGCTTATCCTTTATTATTTCCTATCTTTGCTGTTACTCGTTTTGCATTGATAGTTCAAGTGAATCGTGATTTTTATTTTTTTTATTTTTTATAATCATAAATTATGATGAAAGAAAATATATCAAAATGGTTGACATTGCTTCATTTAAAAATAGATGAGAATTTTTGTCTTGTTACTATCTCTGCCCCATAAATAGTTGTGACATTTGCATGTAAATTTCATAAATGTAACAACTATTGTGGGACAGGTTTTATTTATCACAACTTTGAAAGTGAGATTTCATATTTAGTATTTGTTTGATTCTGAAATTTATTCAAGTTTAAAACTGATCCCTTATGGGTTAATTCTTTCATTTCTTTCATAAAATTTTACCAAAACTTTTTTTATTGCAGGTTATGTTTCATTTTGAAATTATTTAAAGTGAGCCGAAATCAGTTGAAATCAAATATGCCAATTCAAGCACCTCAGTGGACAGACTTCCTCTCTTGCCCTGTTTGCTACAATTTATTCAATGAACAATGTCATCGTCCTATTAGTTTGGGCTGTGGACATACTGTGTGCAAGACTTGCCTCTCTAAACTTCACTCTAAGAAATGTCCCTTTGATCAGAGTATCATATCTCGCACCATTGAAGAATTGCCGGTAAACTATGCCCTGCTCCAGTTGGTTGGGGCTGCCATTCCTGAGAAAGAGAGTGTCTCTATCAGTGATTTATCAGAACATTGTAGATCCTATGAATCTGCTAATCGATGTATCGAACAGTTAGCTGTGTACCTAAAACCTTTTTCTGCAGGTAAGTCTTTTTTCCATTTATTGCATTTTTCATGTCACAGGAAAACTTCTTTGATATTCATTGACTTCTTAGCTTGAATGGTTACTTGGATAAGGAGCTTAATATAGAGTTCAAAGTGATATTTTTAAAAATTAAGAAGTTTTGGAATAATGTTTAGGATTTTTTTTTTTCATTTAAAGTTAATTTAAAAGAATTTTTAACAGTGCCATCGTCTTTGGTTATTAGTTTATCAAAACAGTTGAAGTTTAAAAACACTTTTTTTTATTATCTTTGCTAAAGCTAAGAAAATTTGTGGGCAGACACTGTTTTAAAAAATTTCTTATTGGTCATAAAATCTAAGAAGTAAAGGTCTATATCAAGAACATTTGAAAAATGAGTAAAAGAAATCTTAAAATTTTTTTTTCTAGCTAAGGAAATGTTTTTTCCTTTTTATATATTTGTTAATGAAAAAATCCATTTCGGTCATTTCTTACTTTTCTAGTTAATAAATTTATTCAGGCTAGGTTCTCCCTCCCTATAATGTAAGAAAAAATATTTGGGGGAACCTGAAAATAGGTAAGTAGAGGAATATAAAGGTTTATCAGAAAAGCTAGTGTTCACTTTTTTTTTCCCCCTGGCTTTTCACATGCATGTTAGTGAATGGTGTGCTGGAGTAATTCAGCATATATGCTGTGGCCAACCTTAGTAAGACAAATAGTAACAGCATTTATTCTTCTGTTAGCCCAGTTCAGCTGGGGCTGCTAAATACACCGACTGCATCTCTGCAGAGGGATAAGGCTCCCCCAACGAGTGTCCTGGATATCACACTAAACAATCTGATGGTGAGGCTCCAGTAATGCTGGAGCTTTGAGGAATGTGCAGTAGCCCTTCATTGCCATTGCTCCCTGGTCCACTCTGGTCTGGAGTGGTAGCACCTGATGGGGTCCTATCTATGGGTGAAATAGAACTAAACTGCATACTTATGCTAAACAGGTTTGAAATGGAACTGTTTTGGTATGATAAACTGAATTGTTTGAAATATAACTTTATATGTATAAAAGTGGATTTGATATTAAATAACTTACAATGGTTGATATGCCATAAAATCCAACCCACCTAAACCATTCTTAAATACTTCAGATCTTTTGTAATTTAAATCTGTTTCTGTTTTATATCCCATACTTATTTACCATGTTCTTGTTTCACTTTTAGGACTGAATTTCTTCTTCAGAATATTGTATTATTTGATGATCATGAAATAAGGAAAATTTAGTAGCAATAGGTGGTTTTGATTTGTGTTACACTGCTTGTGTGTGTGTATGTATGTATGTATGTGTATATATATATATATATATATATATATATATAATGCATGGTTTAAAGTTTTTAACTTTAGAAACTTAAAATACATTTTTAAAACTTCTTTAAAATACAAAGTTTTTTTTATTTTGTTTTAAATTTGTGATTTTTGACAAAACATACAGAATCTGCCTTTTGGTTATTTTGATCTTGATTTAAAAATCCTAATTGTTTGAGACTGTATTATCTGTGGCTTGCACAGTTTTGTTGGTTAGCTGATGTCTCTCATCCATGTTTTTGTTTCCAAAAGTAGATCTATCAGCTACTGGGTTTTGTCAGAACTGTATAAGCCATGAGGTAACTCCATAAAAGGGGGAAAAAGCTTGGGAATACACTCGTTTCTGTATTTACTCTTTAAGTTTGTCTTAGTTAGAGGTGTCATGTAACACTTTTTTATATGGACTTGGGTGCTGGTCCTTCACTATTGAGATGTAGATGGCAGATAAAAACTTGGTCAGTTGTCAATCCTGTGTCTGAAAGCTGACTCAACTCTGCTGTCTATATTCTTGTTACCAACTCTAGTGGATGATGAGTGAGGCATTTTGCCCCAATCCAACAGCCAACCCAACCATCATAAGTCAGGTTGCCACTTATCTGTTTCATTCTTGATGGCTTCTGGAAGAGAAAATCATCATTTTTCCTGAGTGAACCATCCAAAACTAAAGTACTTTTAAAAAATTATATGCTTGTCCACTAACCTAATAGTACTGAAAGTAAGAACTTGAGTTTATTATATTATGGACATAAAAAATCAATCATCTTATCCCTACTGAGAAATCCTTTCTTTTTTATCATCTATTAAAATTTGCTGACTTCCCTAACTTGTTTAGCTATCCTTTTGATACTACTATATACACATTCACACATCCATGTACATATATGCTACCTTTGCTCATACATACCCATACAGACACACATTATTGCACTTAAATATATGCACCCAGGGATAGTGCTTATAGTCTCACAATTTTTTTTCCTCCTGTGATTATCAATATGTGGTGTGATTAGAACTTGTATTTCTACTCTATTACTTCTGCAAAGCTATAAGCTAAAGTAAATGCTACAAATGATCTCAACTCTAATAAATGCCACTTGTGAAATGTTCAGTGTCAAATGCATTCTGCCACAAAAATATTAACAAATAGGGTTTGTTGTTTTTAAATTTTTTTTTTAACAGTTGAAGCATAAGTATTTAATGTGTCCCTCAATATTCTACCAAAATTTAAGAAACTTCATCTCATATTTTCTACTTTAGTACTTGTGATTGTTTTGTTGTAATGGATAACTCTTGTTGTATTCTCATAAAAAACTATTTTTGCAAACTAAGTTATTGTATATTTTATTCTTTTTTTATCATCTGTTCATATGTAGGTGCTGGTACCACTAATGCCATTCTGAGCAGACCCATGCAGAGAAAGCTGGTAGCCTTGGTTAACTGTCAGCTAATTGAAGAAGAGGGACGGGCTCGTGCTATGCGTGCTGCTCGTTCTCTTAGTGAGAGGACTGTTACTGAACTTATTCTACAGCACCAGAACCCACAGCAGCTGTCAGCAAACCTATGGGCAGCTGTGAGAGCAAGGGGCTGTCAATTTTTGGGACCAGGTGAGTTAAAATGTTTTACTTCTTTCCACTCTACCATTTCACTTGGTTTCTTCTTTCTGTTTCTTGATTTAAGGTTTTAACCTGTTTATTAAAATAGATATATTTTGAAAATTAACTCAACTATTGGAATATTTGAGAGGAAAATTATAACTTTTATAATTAGTATAAGACTTTTATAAAGGTAGTGCGTATATGTAACAAATTAGCTGAGCAAGTCTTCTAAAATGAATTAAAAATAAGACATGCAAACAAAATAAATGACAGGAAGTTGAGTTGAACATTTTCATGTATTTATATATTTTTGGCAATAGTCAATTTATGAATGTTTTCATATGTGTACAGTGTACATGAATGTTTTTAGTTATTCTTTTTTTTTTGTGTCAATCTTTCTTTTGAGGATTAAACTTAAGCATTCAGGAAATTCAGAACTGATTTTTGTTCAGCGGTTGGAGTAGCAGTGAAATATATTGGGTCTGTTCTTTCAATATCGGACTTCTACTGTCTGGCTGAGGGTAACTGGTCCCAGATGTACTAGATTTTGGCAGCTAAACAGGGAAAAATTGTTAAAATAAGGCACTTGGGTTTTTTTTCCTAGGAAAGGATAACTTTATTTTTCGATGTGACGAAACTCTCTGACTTAGAAGCCATAACAGGACCTTCCAAAAATATGTGCAGAATTTAACATTAGTATGAATATTTTTATGTGTAAAGTTCCATCTTATTTATGGAACATTGGCAGGATCTAAATTATAACAATTTTTTTATAAAAGTCCAAATAATGAGACAATCATGCCTATTAGGTTAATCAAACAATTTTGTTTTATTGAATTTATTAGAACTCGTAAAAAGTAAAATACTTAGTAGAAAAACGTTTTGGAGTAAATTTTGCATTAATATTAGTCCCATGGTATATCAAATGTTGGTTTTATCATATTGAATTTAAGTGATGTAAACCAGAAATCTCAAACATGTGACACACAAGCTACTTTCTATGGCATGTGTCGGAACAATTTTCTTGACTAATATTTTCCTAAAACTTGGTAATTTGTCAAGAAGGGTTAAATGTACTTTAATATTTCAATCACTTCATTTCAAGATCAAAAGCTGAAAAGTAGAAACAATCCAATTTTATATACATTTTAAAAACATTAAGAAGTATATTAGTGAAATTTTCATCAGCTTGTTACAAAGACTTATTATAGCAGAGGGATAACTTAGATTATAGAAATATAACTTGGAGAACAAAGCATGAAAACTTTTTAATTTTTTTTTTTTTTAATTATGTGTAAAGGGGGTAGATTTGACAACTCATTGGTGTAAAGAGTGTTTTTAATTAACAAGCACAACAAAACACGAAAATTTTGTTTCATAAAGTAAGAATAGATTTGTCAACTCATATTGGCATGGGGAAGATGTATCTGAGATGTCAGGTCACAAACACAAATAGAAAATCATAAAAAATGTTTGATATTAGATTGTTAAATAAACAGAAGTTATATCTGCTATTTTTTTTTTTTTTTTTTTTTTTTTTTTTTTTGTAATGCGATAAATCTTTGAGTTTTATTTTCTCTGTTTTAATAATATTTATTGTACAATTGCAATCCACCTTTGAACATCAATGAAATGGAGAGGAGTGGAATTTATCAAAAGTGAAAAAGAAAAAAGGGAATTTATCAAAAGTGAAAACTGAATTAGGGAAGATTTTAAACCCCACATTTTGTACTTCACATATCCCATTTACTATCAGATGTGTATTCCTTTTGATAGGGGGGAATAGCAGCCTATCAGCTGTATTACAGATTAGCATTATGACTGAAACCTTGCCTCCCTCTCACTTTTGACCTGTTTTGCCCCTTTCTTGTGAACATAATGGCCTTTTTGATTCCTTGAGTTTTAAACCTGATGTAGACTCTAGTTCAGTAATTCCCAACGGGGGGGGGGGTACATGGTAATATTTTGGTTTGGCTTGTTTTAGAGACCAAGCTTCCTTCATGTAAATTGCAGTAAAATTTTGACTGTGTAAGAATTAAAATATTACTGGGGCCATCAGAATTTTAGAAATATGAAAGTGTGACATGGCCCAAAATTGGTTGGGAACTACTGCTCTAGTTACATTTGACTCTTAGAATTTTTTTTTCTTTATTTTGTATTATATATTCTAAGTAACATTTTTTTCTTCCTCCCATTCACCAGCCATGCAAGAAGAAGTACTTAAATTAATTCTTCTGGCTCTGGAAGATGGCTCTGCCTTGTCTCGAAAAGTCTTGGTTTTGTTTGTTGTTCAGCGGCTGGAACCTCAGTACCCACAAGCTTCTAAGACAGCTATTGGTCATGTGGTACAATTACTTTACAGAGCATCCTGTTTTAAGGTAAGTTCAATTGAAAACAAGTTGCATTAATTAAATCTTTTGTAAAAAAAATTTTTTTATATTCAGCTTTTGTTTTTTTAAGAAACCAGAATATGTTATATGCATAATTGAAGTTTCCCTTAATACATTATATTAAAGTTTGTTGTGTAATATTTACTTAGTCACAAAATTCCTAGACTGTAAGTATTAAAGATAGTAAAATTATGTTCTAATATTTTCAGTATACTAAAAAGCTCAGAATTCCTTAAATTTCTAAGGAGCTATTCTCATCAGACAATTTGCCCAGTCGGTTGGGGCTGTTGAATACATTGATTGCACCTCTGCAGAGGGGTAAGACCCCACCCTCATCCCCAAATGAGTGTCCTAGATATCACACTAAACAATCTGATGGTGAGATCCCAGTAATGCTGGGGCTTTGGGGAATATGGAGTACCCCTTCAGGTCCACTCTGGCCTGGCGTGGTAGCACCTGGTGGGGCCCTTTCTATGGGTCAGATAGAACTAATGGCATACTTATGCTAAACTGAATTGTTTGAAATAGAAATGTTTTTGACAATTAAACCGTACTTACATTTAAACTGCGTGCTTATGCTAAACTGAATTATTTGAAATAAAACTGTTTTTTGACATTGAAACTGTATTTACACTAAACTGAATTGTTTATCATAGAACTGTTTTAACATTTAACTGTGTAAACAAAATCTGTACTTATACTGAACTGAATTAGCTGTATAAGAACTGCTTGACTAAACTGAATTGCTAGAAATAGAAATGTTTTTCACAATTAAACTGTGTACTCATGCTCCACTGAATTCTTTGAAATAGAACTGATTATTTACATAAAAATGGATTTGGCATTAAATAACCTACAAAAGTTGATATGCCATAAAAACCAACCAACCAACCATCATCAGACAATACTTTTCAATGCAAATAATATGAAACATCTATTTGGAATTAACACAGATGACATTTAGTCCTTAAGAGAAATAAAATTATACTAAAAATTACAAATGTAAACACAATCAATATCATATGAAGTAATTTCTCAACATAATACCTGTACCACTTATTATAAAATAATACCAGATGATGTTTACATATAAAAAAATAAACCTCTAAAGAAACAGCTACACAAAAAATGTAGCTATGAATATGCAATGTATATGACTCCCTAATCATAAAGCATAAAATAACCTGGATGGGTTGACATGCTGTTGAAATTAGATTTCTATGGTTTATTTATATATATATATATAATTATTAAGGAATTTTAACCTTTTATTACAATCCATATTGAATTTTTTTCAAAGATATCTTTATTAAATCTGTCTTCTAGAATTCTCATATCTGTAATGTAAATCTGATTTCATTTTATATTCTGTGCTTTGTGTGTACCATTCACAGTTCTTTAGAATGTAAATATAGCCTGATCATGAAACTATTAGTTGCAGTATTTAGTTTTGATTTATTATACACTCTGTGTGTGTAATATGTATTGTATACAGCAAGAAAGAACAACAATGCTGATTTATGAAAATATAATTTGCCTCTTTTCCTTTTATTACCTGAAATGTATGAAATGGTAGCATGTGGGTTATTTCAACTGATACCTTTCTGATTATCTTTTTAACAGGTTACTAAACGAGATGAAGAATCATCTTTAATGCAATTAAAAGAAGAATTTCGTACTTATGAAACTCTTCGTAGGGAACACGATGCCCAGATTGTTCAGATTGCAACTGAAGCTGGTCTTCGTATTTCTCCCGATCAATGGTCGTCTCTGCTTTATGGAGACACAGCCCATAAATCCCACATGCAGTCCATTATTGATAAGGTAAGTCAGTGATGTTCTTAAATTCTACCCCATCCCTTCCACTATTAACCTAACCCTTTCAACCCTGAGCTTGAATTTATCCTCTGCCTTTTGAGCATGATCTTTACTCTAGTATGGGGGTGGTGATTTAACTACCACGAGTATACCAAGCTCAAAGTGTTAACCAACCAATTTCTTCAAATAAAAGTAATTCAGATTAACTTTTGCCTGTATATATAATGATGTAATACCTTTCATCTGGAGTCTTATGATGCTGCTTAATCCTAATGGGTTGAAGGAAATGAGTTATCACAAAAATCACTTATTTTGATATATTAGATATTTCCTTCTCCTTTGGGGCCAGTCTCAAAAGTAAAGCATAGTGTCACTTTAGCCAGTCAATAGAGGGAGGAGACCCTCTTTCATTAATAAGCCGTTAAAGTCTCAACTATTCAATTGCTGATGGTGAGGCTCCAGTCCTGGAGCTTTGGGGACTGGAGTACCCCATCACTGTTCTTACTCTTTGGTCCACTCTGACTCAAATTGGTAGTACTTGTTTGGTTCTTATTTACAGGTCAAATAGAACCATTTGATCATTTACTCAGGATTATCATTATTATTATTTGAAACCATACAGGTGGGTGGAAATTATTTATATTACACAGGAGTACTTGATAAATAGAATTACTATAGCAATATTTTAAACCATTTGACTATAAGATTTGTGTTGATAGGAATACTTGAAACCATTTAACTCTGTACAAAAAAATTAGTTTTTAATCCCTTGTTTAAAAATGAAGTTACCTACAAACTATTCACTTACTAATTATATATAAAAACAAGATTAGGCATTGAGTAGCCTACAAAGGTTGATATGCCATCAAACACCAACCATTCAACTACCTAGAATACCATGTGACAGCTTTCTACTTGATTTTCACTCTTTCTAGACATGTTGCAATCTAAAAATAATTAGACCTTGCGTACATATTTGTTCTTTTTTTTCTTTATTAGAGAGGCATTGCAATTTTACTTTAGTTTCTTGTTCCAGTGCTGTTGAGTTTGGTAATAAATAATAGTTAATTATATCCATTTTGATTGTATAATATTCCATTAGAAATAAAATCCTGGTATCTTTGGTTTAGAAAAAAATTAACTTTTTATTAAAAAGCTAGTCTACTTGTTTATGGGTAATTGAACGTGTCCTTATCTATGATTTTATTTTTTATATTGTTATTGTGTAAATGTATTAAACTTATAAAATATTTCACTAATCCCATTCCATAAGTAAATAATTTTTGATGGGTACCCTGCTAGTATTTACATAAAATGGAACATTTAAAGACTTGTTTCCAAGATTTAGTTTTACCAATTGTTATAGAGCAACTTATATATGGAAGTAAATAATGGAAATGAATCCGACACTATGGAGAAAATAGAAAAACAAAGTGATCCAAATGTGATGAATTTATTATGAAGGAAGATCAATGTTAAAACGTTTCAGTTTTAGTAAATCTTCATCAGGACTTTAAGATAGTAAAACAAGTCTTGATGGAGCAACATTATTAAAACATCCATTGTTTTTCTGTCAACATTTGTTTCACCATCTTAAAGTCCTGATAAAGGTTCACTAAAACCGAAATGTTTTTAACATTGACTTTCCTTCATAATAAATTCATCACTCTTGGATTACTTTGTTTTTCTACTCTCTCTCTCTCATCCCTGGTAGTTTGAGTTTTAAAGTTAATTTTCAACCATTTGAATTTGATCTTTCTGTACTGTAGTAGAACACACTGCAAACAATTTCATATTTTTCATTTGTGTTGCTGCTACTGTTAATGAATTGTGGATTTGCTAATTTGATTAGCTCTCAGTTCTCCCCACTTCTTCCATATAAGTCCTTCATTAACTTCATTTTCAGTGTATGTAAAATTGAGCTCTTAATCTTAACTCTTAAGTAACATTTGTTTTAGTTTCCCCATCTCTTAGCAAAAATAACTGCATTTGTTGTTTTGATCAATTTACAGTTAGAAACATCTTTGTTGATTGATTGCAGATCTCTTATCCAAATTAAGTAATTCTTATTGAAACTTTTTTAAAGTACTACCCCCTTATACCCCCCCCCAAAAAAAAACCATGTAAAAAATTACTGTGAAAAAGATAAAAATAGAAATTTCAATAGCGTTTTTAATTAGTGTAAACTCTCTGTACTATTTAATGGCATTTTTGTTTTTATATTCCTGACACATTTTTGTTTACAGCAACAACAAAAAGACTACATTATTTTAAAAATTAATTAATGTTAATGCTGCCTACAGCAATTAAAAAATCTGAAAAGAAGTTTTCAGTTATGTTTGAAAAAATTAATTTGTAAATCAAATTAAAAATTATTTGTCCTAATGGTACTCTAAATAATTAAAGATGTCTATTTTTCACAAATTCAAAATTATGGTTTTTATATTAGTGACTTTCAAAATTATGGTTTTTATACTAGTGACTTTCTACTTTGTATTTGTCAAGGCAATGAGTAAAAAAAATTTAATTCTACATGACTCTCTTCATGTATCATAGAAAAAAAAATCTTATTCAGAATGTATTAAGTAGTAAAAAGTAATGTTATAATTTGCATCTTTGTCTTGTATATTTTTTTATTTTCTTCTAAATCCTTCAGCTGCAGACTCCCCAGTCGTTTGGTCAAAGTGTTAATGAACTGGTTATTGCACTTCAACGAACTGGAGATCCTGGTAACTTGTCTAGACTGCGACCACATTTTGAACTATTGGCTAATATTGATCCTTCTCCTGGTGAGTAATTCTTTTTTTCTCAGACTTTCCTTGAGAAACCATTAATTTTAATTAATATTTTCTTTCATTTTAATTTTTAGATGCTTGTTTTATTCTAACTCATTCAGACTGTCAGTCTATGACAATGATATTATAGATGGCAAATAATAAAGAATAAGCTTCAGACCTTGGTTCAAGCAATTGCTGCATTTCTCTCAGCAAATGGATATTTTTAATCTCACAACTTATCTCTCTTATTATTTCTGATTTGAACTATTTTTTATTGGTAAAGACTGGCAGTCAAAGTGAGTTGTGATTTTTTTTTTTTATTTTTTTTTTTTAAATCCACTAAAAAAAAAAAAAAAAAATGCTTTATATAAAATAAAAATACTACTAATATTACTCAAAAATAAAAATTTAACAGATTAGAGTACAGGATGAGTTTAAAGGCTTTGAGTTTCTACAAACCAATGGCTCTTCAAAGAAGAGCTGTTCAGAGCAACTGGTTTGTTTTAACAAGAAGTTGAATTACATTAGAAAAGCAACTAAAAAATTATAACTGACAGTATTTTATCAAATATTAAAGTTAGATGCTTCCTTTTAGAAAGTTTTGAAGGTGTTGGAACTATATTTATATGTTGTGAATAACAAGACTTTATCAGTTAACCACTAATTAAGTTTTGTATATTCTAATTTTAAGATGCACCAATTCCAACCTGGGACAACTTGGAGGCTGTAATGAATGCTGTGCAAACTGTTGTGGAAGGACTTGTTGACTTTATCCAGCATTACAGCCACAAAAAACATGAGCCAGCTAATTTGCATAATACTAAATATAAGACCAATATGTGTCGTGATCTAACTCAGAAGGGAAGCTGCCCCCGTGGAGCCAACTGCACCTTTGCACATTCTCAGGATGAGATGGAGAGGTAAGTGCATTTATTTATATATAGGTCCAAAATTGTTGATTTTGGAAAGTATAAGTTTCACTTGTTTTCTTGATGAAAACAATGATCTGATTGGGTATATTTGGGGCAAAATAAATACTAGATGTTTGGCTCTTGAAATTTCATATTTTCTGCTAAAGATAATTTTACTTGCAAGCAGGACAAACATAAATAGATTTAAAACAAAAAATTGATATCAGAAAGAATTTGAAATTATTCCAGTCACTCTAAAACATACCAATAATGAAAATGAAAAAAAGAAAAATATTTTAAAATTGGGTGCTGGACAGAGAACTGGATTAACTTTTGGGGATTGGGACCAGTCTACAGAAATGCAAGGCCAGAAATTCAATGAGGTTTTAAAACTGAAGTTAATGTTCCAGATGGGCATTAATTTTATCAAAAATTAATGTTAGTGAATGTTTTTATTGTATTTTGGAAGAAAAAAATGAAAAGAGTGGTTGGTTTGTAGATTTTTATAACGAATTATTTTGTATACAATTGAAACACAAAGTGAAAATATAACAAAGTGATGGGATTTCATCATTTCAGATGAAAATGTTATTAAAGTTTAAAGAAAAATATAAGCAGCTTTTCTAAGCTGAAAAAGGAAAAACTTGCAAATTATCTACCAGTGCTTATATCATTGTTTTCTGAAATTGTTTTATTTTTATATTTTTTGAATTCTGCTCACGAATAACTCGAAAAAAAATGTAGGTATCGTGCTCGGAACAAAAAGTTTGGTGGTAAAACTGGAACCTCCTCAGTGGCTGGACTTACACCAAAGGAAAAGGCAGAACTTGATCAAGTCACTAAATCTACACGAGAGCGGATGATTGCAAAATCAGCACGACAAGAGTCATTCAACCCTTTGGTTGTCAAGCAGTAAGTTGAGGGTTTTTTGGGTTTTTTAAAATTCTCCTTTAACTTGATATTTTTTATTCATTATTCATTGTTTTCTAAAATATTTTAAGTGCAGTTTTAAAATTTACAATTTTTTTAAGATAACATTATTTTGTGATTACTCAATCATAGAACCTAGTTTGGATATAAAATCCTAATCCAGATCTTGGGTTTTTTGATCAGCTAAAGTCAAGGTTATTTTCTCGCTGATAATTAATCTTGTAATCTTTTCTGTATAGAAATTTTTGTTTTGTTTTTAAATGGTACCAGTCATATCAGATTTAACCTATCTACCAATCTTGTGTATATTGACACATGAAAAAAATCAGTGCCAAAGAAATTGGCTGTACTGGTCTTCGATATAACTACTATTGTACTTTCTTTTTTTTTTTTTTTTTCCCCCCTCTCTTTCCATACTCAAAATCACCTCAAGCAAGGCCAGTTGGCCACTATAGGCAAAGCGTATTGAAAGGTAAAAAATATAACAAATGCGTATTAAAGGAATGACTAAGAAGAAATTAAACAAAAAAAACAGGATAAGAGACTTATTAAATCTAGATTTAAAAAGTCCAAAGTTATGGCTAAAAGGAAAGCTTTTTTCGTGAAAGCAGTTGATCTTCAGTGCAGGTTTTCTAGGAAAGAAGCTGTTGGAATAGAACATACATCTGATGCAGTGTCACTAGAGATAGCAAAACAAATTTTCACTGGAAACCCTTGAATAAATTGAACCATGGATGCAACTCATCCAAATATCTTCCATAAAAGTAATGCTAAAAGAGACAAACTGTTTATCTTCTGGTGATGAGGAAAATGGTTGAAATGACAAAAATTTATCCTCATTAAATAACCTACAAGGGTTGATATGCCATAAAACAACCAACCACCAACTATCCTCTCTCACAAGGCCATGTAACCAGTTCTGCATCCTATTCAAAGACAAAATAAGCAGAGCTGTCCAGAGAACAGTATTCCAGCTTTGGGAGAATCTGGCTTTTGATTATATAAAAGTGTTTCATTTAGGGGTATTTGTCATCTGATAATCAGTGATCACCTCATGCAAACGGCAACTCCAAGTTTTCTAATAAGTTGTAGAATTTTTATTTTCCAACGCTTTTTGGAGGTATGGATTGCAGTTCTTCTGGCCATTTGACTGGATGAGAGTAAATTTCTCTTTTCTGCTAATCCTAACCCCAAATAGTGTATTTCATCTAATATCTTTGAGTTTCATCCCTGGGTAGCACATGTATCATTGTTTTCTCTGCCAATACATTTGTCTGTCTCCATGGGACTTACACCTGCTTTGTTTTTTTTATACAAAACATGAGAATAGTATTCTGTTTTGGTAACTCTGGTTTTTATATAGATTCAACAAAGTATCTGGAGGTAGAAACTTTCTGGAGCACTAGAAATGTATTATTCCTTATTTTTTAAGTATCATGTTATTTCTAATGTGACATGTAAAAGAATCAGTGTGTGTGTGTGTGTGTGTGTGTGTGTATGTGTGTGTTTTGTTTTTTAAAGACTGTATGCCTGTTTCTGAGCATTTGACAATTATAAACCCTCGTATGCTATATCACAGTAATGTAATAATTTCAAGCTATTGAATTTTTATCAAGATATGAATATAAAATAATTAAGCTGTTTTATGGAAACTATAACTTTTTTAAATTTCAGTCTGCCAGTGAAGTTGACTACAGCTAGTGAACCAGTCAATACTGAGAGCACTACCCCTTGCTCACTGTCCCCGGAATGTTCCAACAGTAGCAGCACAACGACAACTGTCACCACTTCAAAGGCGACCATTTCGTCAGTCTCCCAGGAGCATGCTGGCAGCAACAGCAACACCACCACAGTCTCTTCTACACAATATCCCAAGAGCAGTGTCTCATTTTCAAATAACAACTCAAAAGAAGAACGTTTCTCCCCAGTGCCTGTTAGTCACAACATTACTGTCTCTAACTGTACTCCACTCATTCAATCTTATGAAATACCTTCAAATCACATTATAGATGGTAAGCAATTATTTTATGCATTTGTACTTAAAACAGAAGACCCCCCCCCATGTGTTTACTATTTGTAATGTGTTATTTGTAATGTGTTATTTGTATTTGATATTTTGGGGGTTGATAAGATTACCTTATTAGGTAAAACCATGCCTCTCTTAAAATGACCACATTTTTGTACTACATTTAAATAAAGACGTATTAATTAATCAATATAAACTATCAAATTGGTTCTTATGATTATAAAACTGAAAATAATCACCAATTTTACAGTTATGTTTCAGTGTTATAATTTAAAAAAAATACATTATATATATATATATATATATATATATATATATATATATTAGGTATATTATTAATTATATAGATATTTATCATATATATATTATATAGTGGTGTCCCCATGGTGTAATGGCTAAACTGCTAGACTACAGCTTTGAAGTAAGCAAGTTTGGATTCTATTCATATTATTACATTCACTTTCAGACTAATACCCTTGGGGAAGGCATGAACCCCATTACTCTCCCCCCAACTATGGGCTAAATAGTATCACTGCTGTTTTGCAATGATAGCTTTGGTATTAGATAACCTACAAACATTAATATGTTGTTAAATTAAGAAACCAAACTTAATTATATGGATATTTATTGCTTATATTATTAATTATATAGGTATTATCAATTTTACACACGCACACACACTCCTAACCCCTTTTTTTTGTCAAGCAGGATGTGAAACGAAGTCAAATTAAGCAGTTTAACAAGTTTGAATTGCTTTCTTTCTCCTAGACTGGTTGCCATACCAAGATTTAAGAGCTCAGTCTGCCCTACTATTTACCCATAGCTGGAGGGAGAATAATATAACGAAAGTGTTGAGACAAATAGGAATGTTTGCTATATTCATAAGTAAAGAGTGCTTAGTATTGGTGATGATAGAGCATAACACATCACTCAGTAAGTCCTGGACTTAACTAATAAAACAACAACTTTTAGGCAAATTTTGACTTTATTCATCAACATAGTTTCCTTCTCGGAGGAATACACAGATTCCAACGCTTTTAACAATTTGATGCTTTTTTTGTAGAACAATTTGTCTTTGGCCTCAAAATACGCCTTAGTTTATATCACGTCTTCATTAGAGCCAAATCTCTTTCCCTGACGCATTCTTTTGAGGTCTGCAAACAGCCAGTGGTGGCTGGGGGCCAGATCTGGAGAATAGGGTGGCTGCGGAAGCAATTCGAAGTGTGATTCATGTAGTTTTGCCATCAGTGCAATTTACTTGTGACACGGTGCATTGTCTTGGTAAAAGAGCACTTTCTTCTTCTGCATTTGTGGCCATTTTATGGTGATTTCTTCCGTCAAAGGTACCAATAATGCTATATGATATTCGTTATTGATGGTTCTTCCTTTCTCAAGGTAATTGAACAAAAAATACCTTGCGCATCCCAAAATACTGAGGCCAAAACCTTGCAAACAACACTCTCAATTGTCGATGCATTGTTGTTTTTGATCAACTGTGAGCAAACACAGCACCCATTTTGGACACCGCTTTTTCATTGACAAAAGTACATGCAAAATGGTGAATACAATTTCTTCAATTCCTCTGCTATCTCACACAACTTCAATGGGTTTGTGGAGTTTTTTGGTGTTTTCCGGAACAACTCCAAATTTGGGCAACCTGAGTGTTCAGCATTGTTTGTGTCTGTATGACCACATTTAAAGTCAGCATACCACCAAATAACTCTTATCAATCCATTGCTTTGCTTGAACAGTATTTTTCCCCATCAGAAAGCAATGTTTTATCAACTCACAAAATTCAGATTTTTCCATTGTTTTGAAAATTCGCAACAGTAGATTCAATTAAATAACTGTAATTTGTAAACTAATAATTCAATTAGGCTCAAATTTTGACACGTGCCATTTGAAGGTTAGTATTTGATAAAAATCATATGGATTTTTTATTAATGGCGCCATCTATTATATGTCAGGCCTTGGACTTAGAGTAATGTGTTATAAGTTAATATAAGTAAGTAAAGTTGGCGACCATAGTCGAGGGTAACCCGACGGCTCCCTTTTCGATAGCTACTACACCAAGGTGTAGTGTAGACAATCTATTTAGTTTGATCATTGCATAGGTGATAAACTGACAATCATGGAAGCAGTATTGACTCTTTGTCTACACTATCCTAACTTAGATATATGTGAATTTTTTACAAGTTGAAGATTTGTAAAACTACATAAAATTTATCAATTCAAAAAAAAATTTTTTTTTTTTTTGTTTGTTGAACTATTCTGGCTCATTACTGTTCTTTGTTCTTTAATAATCTACATTTTTATGAAGTTCTTGTATAAATCCATTAAGAAAATAAAAAAATTTAAGGAACATTATGAGCCATTAAAAAAAAATTTAATTATTAATCATCTAAGGTCAAATTTTTTCTTTGTGTCTGATTTATCCCTGGTTGTACTTATCTTTTTTTTTTCTCTCTCTCTCTCTCTCTCTCCATTTTGTGTCTTCAGGAAGCTACTATCAACAAACTCAGTACTGCATTCCTCCCCGTCATCAGAGGTTGCCAGTACCAACTGCTCAATACCCAATGAACTATCGGGTGGACTCTGGCATTCCTCATATGCATTACCATGCATCAGCCATGTTTGACATCCATACCATGCCAGTTCCTCCTCTTTTCACTGATCCATGGAAGAAACAAGGAAACCATTTTGATCCCAAGAAGGAAAACTATGTCCAAAAAACAGTCCCCACATCTGGCCCATTTCCTGACCACAGCGGTTGGGAGCAATCTGTGACTTCAACAAAAGTCAGTAGCCTGAATCTTTATTTTTAATTTCTATAGAGTTCTCGATCAGACATGTCACATAATTCTCTGGTATAAGTTGAATTTCTTTTTTTTTCTTGTTTATTTTTAGATGAAGCAACATTATTATTTTGACTATGTTCTTCATCTTTTAATTTTTTTGTACTGTTTGTTCTGTGTGTGCGAGTTTATTTGAAAAAAAATTTTTATTAAACATATTTGGGTTGTCATTCTATAATAGAGGAGTTGAGAGGGATCAAGAAACAGAATAAGGGATGAGTTTATAGGCTTGATTTGGCTTCTCTAAACTAATGACTCTTCATCTTTTTATTTATTAGATGAATTGTTATTGGTATTATTAATTTTGGCTGTTCTTTTAATGTTTTTGTAGTTTTATTTTTTTTATTTAATTGTAATTCATTTGGGTTGTCATTCTATGATAGAAACTAGAAAGTGATGAGTTTATAGTGATGGTATTATTTGGACTTCTATAAACCGATGGCTTTTTGTAACTCTGTTGAATAGCTGATTTGATTAACCAGGATTTTCTGAGTCAAAAGAGTATGTGAATTAGTCTTACCCAGATCTTATATTTTTATTTAAACTAATCTGAAAAGGGATTACAGTAAAGTCTAAAAGAAAACCTCTTATCTGTGTGACTCAACTTTGGGATCTCTTAACCAAGAAGAGCTAATTTGGCAACACAATGCTATGTTTCAATATTTACAAAATTATGAATAAAATTGCTTACTTTTGAATGTTTGTAAATTTAAAGAATGTTGAATGAATTAGTGCTCACTATTAATGATGCTACTGCTGTGTGAATTTTAAACAGATCAAATAGAATAATGCAGTTAGCACTTAAGATTTTTTTTAGTTTTCTATTGGGTAAAATTTATATTTTGAATAATTTCAAGTCTTAATTTTATGTTTAATAAATATTTCTATCAGGTTTGAAAATGTTAACTGATATTTTAAGAACCAATTAAAAAATGGATTGGTAATAAGGTGGTAGTTCTCAGTGTTTTTATATCTTTATTTGGAGTTGCCTTTATGAATGAAATTTTGTCTTTAAAAACATTTATATAAACCATAAATTCTTTCAGATACTCTGTTAAAAAAAAAAAAATGCAAGTTATTGGCTAATTTTCGTTGTGTAACTGGAGGAATGAAATCTTTCTACAAACCTAATAATGATGAGCATTTAGCTTTTAAATCAATTACTTTCCTAAATCTTTGGTGCCTTATTAAGACTTGATTTTAGGACTGAAAGCAATTAAAAGCAGTGTACATTTACATCTAGTATGTCTAAAAATATATGGACAATTCCTATACTCAAAGTATCAAACTCTATTCACAAAAACATTTGTAGAACTGTAAAATTCTATTTGATTATTAATTTATAGATACACATCTAGTGGCTTTTAAAATGTAAACATTGTTAATTTTAAAAAGTTGCATTAAAGAAGTTCAGTCAAATTGAAATAACTTTGAACCACTGATATAAAATTAAATAATCTTAGGCTTAAGTTATAAAAACATTTAGAAGTAACATTGTGAATTTTTGAAGACATTACTTTTTCAGGTTAGACTATCATTTATCAATATATCAAATGTAATATTTTTTTTAGCAGTAATTGATTTTCTGTGTGCTGAATCATTTTTAAACTAAAATGATTTAAACAAAAAAATAAACAAACCTAATATAGTTATAAAGATCATTAGTCTTTGAAATTTTAATTTTTATCCATTACAACAAATTTTTAATGAATAAAACAAAATTATTATTATTAAAAAAAAATCCCACTTTGACTGACTGAAGAGATCCAAATCTTCACTTATCAATCCCTCTCATCATGGTACGAAATGAAACTAAGAAAAAAATGTTAGCAATATTCAATTAATCTATTGGGAGGTGAATGAAAATTAAATTAGTTACAAGTGTAATTTTTATGATTGGAGGAAATGGAATCGGCAACCCGAGTTCAAATCCTATACAAGGCTTTTTTCTTTTCTATTTCATGCTAATACCCTTTGGGAAAGGCATGAATCCAGCTATTCTCTCCTAGTAAATAGTAGGCCAAACTGGGTTTGGGCAACCAGTCTAGAAGGAAAACTCTGAATTCACACCAGCTGTACTCTGCTTAACAAAGTGACCTTGTGTCATATCTTGCTCATTGCATAAATACACAGTGCATCAAGTAAAAAGTAAGAAGCCCTGCTCTAAGTAGCCAGTTACACAAGGGGCAAACTCTTATCTTGGAAAGAGCATTGATCAAATTAAATGAATAACAATGATGATTTATTCTAATTTCCAAGTTTTTAGATATCTTAAAGATAAGCTATTTCCATAATTGATTTAGCAGTTCTTTAAAGCATCTGAGTTAAAAAAAAAATTTTTCTTCTTCTTCTGCAGAGTCTAGAAGATCTGCAAGATCGACACATCGAAATCATGAATCTTCTTCAGAGAAATGAGATGTCTCCTGGCCGAATCCCTACAACTGGTGCACCATGCACCCCAGTAACAAATGCTCCTGCCATCTACCAACACAATTATCAAACCAACATTCAAGACATGGGTGATGTAATCAAAGAAACCAAGAGTATTATCTCACCCTGTGTAGCCAAATCCTCAGCTGAGACCTACATAGCTACTTCTACTACTTCGTCTCTTTCTAACAGTGTTGCCTGTGGTGAGTTTGGTAGGGATGGCTCTGCAAGTGTTGAGCTATTTTGTCTGTGTGCTTTGACTTGTCAGTGGGTATGTGTGTTGCAGCAAATGTGGATGTATGCTAAAAGGCCTGTTATTCAAGGTAAACAAATATTTGTGCATTTGTTAGTATCAAGGTAATGGTAAGTATGAATTTTTTTCCTCCAGTGTTTCTGTGCAGAATCTTTCAAAACTAATTTCAAGTGCCAGTATGCACATTCACTATGTTATAGTGGAAATCCTAATTGATATCTTCCTTGTGGGCATGTGAGTAATAATAAAAAAATTCAATCTAGTATTGTTTCAGGAGGTGGAAAACCTCTGAAAAGAAAAAAGAAGTCAGGTTCCTTTTTTAAGTAAAAATTACTTTGTTGAAAGGGTCTTTCTTTCTCACTCACATAACTCACTTTAATTGGAGTCCTCTTCAGGGTGGCTGAATGGAGTCTCTTGTTGCAAAAACAATATGGTAGGATTCCTTTCTGCCCAAACCCCATTCTTTGGAATGCCTGAAGAATATTGGCATTTGGTCTCCTGGAAGATGTTTCTGAAAGCAGCCAAGTAACTGCTGCTTTAAATTGGTTAGAAATGGACTGGCCCCTTTGTAAAGGCCACTCTTCATTTGTTCATCATTACTGTATGTATTTTTAAGTAGTTATAACCATCTTGTGTAAATCTTTGTATTTTATATGTGAAAATTGCTTGTTTGGTGGCATTGCTTACCTACAGGTTATTTTAATAATGCAACTTTTTCTGGTGTTTTTTTTTCTTTATTTTTTTCGTTTTTTTTTTTGTTTGTTTTTGTTTTTTCGTTTTTTTTTTTGTTTTTCCCACCATTTGGAAAAGTGAGAATTGTTCTATTTCTTTCTGGAGTTGAAATTTGCTGAGATAATGCATTGAATAATTTATATGAAAGTCAAAATGGGCTTTTTTTTTTTTTGTTTAGGTATGAAAATCTTTTTTTTTTTTCTTTATTTCCTCTTTTTTTTTTCTTTATTTCCTCTTTTTTTTTTCTTTTTTTTTTCCTTTTTTTTAAAAATTTTTTTTTTTTTTTATTGCACATTTTGACTTCGACTTGATGTATAATTAACCCTTAAATCAAACCAAATGATTTAAGGACTAAAGGTTGTATATAAAATTTTTGAAGACTGCAGTTACATCGCTTCAACCCTGGAAACAGAAGCAGCAGAGAAAAGTTTAAAGAAGAGAGAACGTCAGAAAGCTGCCAGGCATGGCTAAATGAAGATAATTATGACTGTCCCAAACTGCCCCCTACTCTGGAAATAGGAGGGATTCTCTTTCATGTAGAGGTGAGTTGATTAAGGAATTGTTTTAATCATTTCTTACAAGCCTTACATGAGTAGGTATCTTAAATGTCAAGGGTAATGGTAACAGTTTCGTAAATGTCTAGAAATAGCTAAGCTTTTTTCAATATTGATTTTAAACTAGAAAGGTTAGCTCTTATGTGTAACAAAACCCAGGATATTATTGTATAATCATTGATTGAGAATACTATTTAAGGAAAATGTTAGATTTGATGTGTAGGTTAAAAATAAAACCTGTTAAAAAGGCAGTACATGAACAAGTTGCAGCCTGGATCTGTTCTGCACCTTGTTTATATGGCTATTTAAAGTGAGAATTGAAAAGTGCATGAATGCTGACAGTGTCAATGTCACTGTCTGTTGGCCACTAATATGTATTATTCCTTGTTGCAGTTAACTTCTAGATAAGTAAACAGATGTCTTCTGCTGCTGCAGTTTTTGCCTTGCCGTTTGTGCCTACAAAATTAGGACGAGTCTTTTATTTGGGGGTTCACCAGGATCTGTTCAAAAAAAGATGTTGTTGAACCTGGAAAGATTTTTTTAAGTTGGATCACATTCAGTGAAGATTGCTGGGCTTCGGATATTGTTAATATGTATTTCAAATGAGCGTGTTTCTTTCTGAGAAGCTGCTGCTAGTTCTACAACCATTATCTCCTATTCAAGAAGAAGCAGACACAGCTGAGGATATTAGCCTTGTAATAGCAGAGAACACTGCAGTTCACTTCCAAGATTTCTCTGGTCCAAATGGATCTAAAAAGAAATAAAAAAGGTAAATATGTTTCTCAGATTCTTTGTCAAAACAGTTTCTAAAGAGAAATAAAAATCAAGCAGCTGGATTGTGAAGTTGCTTATCATCATCATCATCATCATTATTATCTTCATTATGTAAACTAGAATTTATTGTAAGGACAGATTAAATTTTGTATCTAATCTTTTTGTATAACTGTTTAAGATTAAATGCTTTTAATTTTTATTAATTCTTTGCAGGGTGTGTAATAGGTAACACCTAACTTATGCCTAGCAAATACTTTGAATAGTTTATGTATGATTATTTTATACCAAAAACAAGCTATATTCTATGACACCAAAAGGCTTGATGGTAGCGAACTCCACAATGTGTATGCAAACCTTTTCTTTGTGAAGATAGAATCAAAATTTAATGGTGAAAGCATTTTTAATCTGTAAAATCTTTGGATTCCTAATAATCAGACATTAAATATTAGCTTCTCGATAATGTGAAACTCTTGAGTTGTGATTTTTTATCCCGTTTTATCTATTTCATACTTATGCGTGTGTGTATATAATCAAAGTATCACAGAAGACTCTAGATGCGTCATTTTTTTCAGTGTGAATAATCTATAGAATCAAATTCTTGAAAACACAAGTTTTAGAAACTTTGCTAGTTGGATGTTTATTCTATATAAATGTACACTGATTGCATTTAAATTTCTTGGCAGATTTTATGACAAATTTGTGAGATAATAGTTTCACTTTTATAAAGGAAATGAAGAGTCAATTAATTAGTAAGGAATAAGTTAATTCTATTTATTCACTTGACTCTTTATCAGATGAATTGCTGCAAAATATTTTCTAACTACTTAAGTTTTGTTTTCGTTTTTTTTTTTTCGTTTTTTTTTTTTTATTATATGAAAATGTGTGAATTATTTGAAAGTCTTTTTACTTGTAAATTTTCAATTGAAAGTTTACATCAACTAAGTTGTGAACTTGTTTCCCTAATTGATTTTCTTATATAGTCCAGGTTAAAAGTGCAGTAAAGATAACCCCAACTTTTTTTAGATGCAGGTATCATTGTTGAAAGCTTTTAACCTGAATGAGTTAAGAAATACCAGATATTTTAATAATATTAGATGAAACTTTTTGTTGTTGTCAGAAATTACAGTTTGACTCCACTTTTTGGAGTTTGACAATTTCTCTGGAAGTTTTTAAAGAATTATAGAAAATATTGAGTAATATCTTATGTCAAATAGTTTATTATCTTGTTTTTTTTTTCTTTCTCTTTGCATGACTAAGAATCTAAATTGATATGCTAACAAAAAATAAGTTGAATAAATATTTGGACAATGTCACAGCTTTAGAAGTGATGACTAATTTAAAAAAAATTTTTTTTTAAATCATCTGAGAGTTTCAAATAATGGGTTTATGATATAAAAATGACTTTAAAATGATGGGGAAAAAATTTCCTGCGTCTTAGTGAACTCAATCCTCTAATTTGTGACAGGAATTAGTTTTGTCCACTTGAGACTTTTAAAAAAAAAAATTATTAAAAAAATCTTGGAAATAGTAGATAACTCTCATGACATCTATAGGACTTAAAGGTTTGTGGTGCTATTTAGTTAAATGATTGATGTTAAAATATTAATCAATATATTGTAAATTTAGATATTTATGCTCTAGGGAAGTGTTTGGGCTATTACCTACAGACTTAGAGACTGATTAATATACAATTAGGTGTTACCTATTATACACATAATGTATTAAAAAAACCCAACTTAGGTTGAGTTGTTTTCAAATACTAAATATTCCTTGTTTTTTTTTGTATGTTTCAGATTCCATGGGCATCTGAGTAGGGATGAGTTGGCAGCAATTCTGGGAGGTTTTCTTTTAGATTTTGACTGGTGAGATAACAGAATTCCTCTGAACTTCAGATGTTTCACTAAGCACTTTGCTACAAGTTCTGGGTTTTATATTTCAAATTATTTTTCTTTATTTGAAAAATCTTTTTGCTCATTTTAACTTTTTCTCTCCCCTCCCGTCAAATTTCATTGGCAGTGCTTGAGAACCTAAAAAAATTATTTGGGTAAATCCTTTTCCTTTTATCTAATAATAAGTTCAATTGTACACTTGCAGATGATTTTGTAAATACTTTTAAGTACTTATTTTATAAGCATTTATTTATAAAAGATACTTTTTATTCACTTGTTGGATATAAAAATAAATGGTGACATGTTATCTCTTATTAATGACATTAATGAATAGTTGTGAAGAGCATTTTAAAAAATTTATTATTTATTGATGTTTATCATTCCTCTTAAAATTGGTATGTTTAAAGCATTGTAAGAGATTTGTTAAATGTTTAATGTAATCTCTTTATTATTCAATAGCTATACATGAATTATTGTAATGTAGTTTAAAATGTAGAAGTGAATAATTTTTATGTCAAGCCAAAGCTTGCAAAAAATATTAGGAAATTTGCCTTAAGTGAGTCTTAATCTATCAATTTTTTTCTTCACTTACATGCTCAATCCAATCTTAATCAATAAAAAAATAGGCCTTTTTTAGTCCACAACATCCTAGTTACAAGAGAGGAAAAAAAAGAGTTATGAAGTTTCCTTTGAGTGGCCAACAAGCATATTCTCTATAGATTTGCACTTATACATGCATCAATTCTTGTAAGCTACAATATTTAATGTGTACCCAGCTCTTTTCCAAGCATTCACTCTTATCTAACAAGCCTTCCATATTCATTGTTTTTATTCCCTCTACAATGTATTGTACCACCAACTTTCTGCATAACCCTTTGTGAATAATAATCTTTTTGTATTTATCTTTTTGTTTATACAATTGTATATATAGATAGTCATTTTCTACTAAATCATCCATGTTAAGACCAGATGAATTATAAGGAAAGAAAAAGTTTGAATTCTCCAGCTATTTAAATCATTTTCTGTTTTTAGATTTTGCATCTAAAAAGTAAAATAAGATCTATATTTTCAGTTGATAATTATCTAAAAAAATTTTAATGAAATCTTTGAAAAATTTTTACTTTGTTCTTTTAGATTATCAGGAAGATTATCTCCATTTTCTAAACTCATTTTTTGGTATTTTTATTTATGAGAATAGAAAAATTCTTACAGTGAAGACCAATGCTGAATGTCGAAAATCAGTTTAAAATCACTATAAATAAAGAACAGTATTCAAAGCAGTTCTCAGCTTTTTTAATTATGAAAAGCCTTAGCGAATAAAATCAGAAAGTTTATTATCTATCATATATATGTAATTATGATTAAAATTTAAGGCTAAAAGAATTTTTAATCTATAAAGTCTTTACAGTGATCTATGCATAAAAGTACAGGGCAATATTCCAATATTTTTCTAATATATATATATATATATATATATATATATATATAATTTTGCATAATTGGAAAAAAAAATTGACCTTGTGTGTATGTGTGTATATATAGCTACTTAATTGCATATTTTGTATATTTGATACTTTTGTAAAGTCCTTACATATCAAATTGATAATTATTAATAATGACTGCTGCTACATATCTATATTTATCTATTGAGTAAAAAGTTTTTCTCTTATGGTCAGTAAATATGACTTGTCTTTAGAGAATCTCAATTCTTTAAACAGTTGACTAATATAAAATCTTTTATTCCCAAATGCTTTTTGCCTAGTGAATAAAGTCTCAAATATTTGATGATGGTGTCTAAGTTTAGAAATAAGACTACGTATTTGTTCATTTGAATAGTAAGGTTATTTACAAAGGGACATTAGGGTTTTGTGTAATAAAACACTATATGCAGTATGTGAATTTATTGAAAATGTCTTTTGTCTGCATTTTAGTTACATGAGCAAAACACTTTACCTAAAATTGATTATGGGCATGCAATGTAATTTTAAACTTTGAATAACTCTTTCAGAGAAAAAAAAACTTAAACTTTTTTTTTTTCTTTTTTTTTTAATACCTTGAAATGTTTACCTCTCGAGTACAATTGTAACTGTCATCTGTTTTTTGTCCCATAAACACTAATGAAAAATGCTTGCTTGAATTTCCATCACAGCAGGCCCATTTGTCACCATATACTCATACAGAAAAGATAATGATTCTTCATCATAAAAAGTCAAAATTTCATGAAAATGTTCTTTTTAGTTAATCCTTTCTTATTTTTTGGAATATTTTGAATAATTATTTTGGAAATTGAAAAAAAAAAAATTAAAATTTCTTGCAGATAGTAACTTCAATAATTTTTCTTTTCAAATCATTTGCATAAATTTATCATCTGTGGCTTTTCTAGTTTATAAATATTTGATAAATGAATTTTCTGCCTTCAAATTTGATACATTATTTCCATTTGAACTTTGAGTAAATTCTGATTTGGGGGTGCGGGGCAGTTTGGTGTATTTTGGCAATGTTGAATTGGAGTCAGCAAGTATTTGTTCAGAAGTTTGTAAAATCCATGATACACAAGAGGCATAAGAATTTCTCATAGAACATTCAAATACACAAAATACATATGTTTATGTATTCAATATTAATCAAATTTAAAGTATTTTTTTTTTAAAGATCAGTTTTTTAGTTTTAATAAGCTAATTTTATTTAAACTATTTTTACAATATTTTTGTGAGACATTATTATTGATATATTTGACCTGTAATTTAAAATTTTTTTTATCATTGTGGTATTTTATGCAACATTGATTCCAAACTCTTAAGATTTTTAATGCCATCAAATGCTTCTTTTTAATCTTTTGTAAGATTATAAAACCCTTTTCTTTTTTCTTTTGAAGCATTGAAATAAATTACATATGACTATTAAAAGTAATTCAGTGTTTGGAGACATGAGAAACTAATCTCTTAATTGTAAACAACTAGATTTGTTCATTTTCATTCCTTGTTTGATTCTAATATTTCTGGTAAAGTTTTTAACAACTTTTAAATGTTTTATTAATGAACTAAAACTTGTTCATTTTGTGTACCATTAAACTAGAAACCAAGCTATTGTAACATCTCTTTCTGCCTCTCTGTTCATGGGTTGGTGTTCTGGCTCAATAGCCATTCTGTAGTGTAGCTTTATCCAACAGACGAGTTCTTTGTTGGTACAGTGAGGTAATCGATCTATATTTTTTACCCTCTGTAATGAGGCTGTATTTTCTTGCACCTTACAGGAGAACATCACAAAACTGGTGTTCCTCAATGATATACTTTTTTCTCATGTCATTTATTGAATCTGCTGTTACAAAAAATTCCAGTGCAGGTAAACTGGCAATTGAAAAAGAGGTATTTGTAGCACTAATTAAGCTACTAGATAGTTAGACTTTGAATGTTGTTGTGGTTGAATTGATGTACTAGCTTCAGGGCTTACTTGCAGATGAATGCTTGACAGACGAGGACCGTGGCTGTGTTCTGAGACACACCACTCAGGTGAGTCAGTTGGTGTTCATTCTCATATCATCTGGCTGTCCATTGTGTTCAGCCTGTTCTCTTCTCCAGATTTTGGTAATTGTTTCTTCAAGATTGTAGAGTTAACCCTTTCCCTGGCGTTTATTAACAGCTGCTGTTTGCAGTTGGTGCCAGATAGAACTCACTAGCAATACGTCTTTTGACTATATACTTACATTCAATATATTATCTAAGTTGCTGTCAACAAATTTAAAGAAGTTGATTAGTCAAATATGTAATTAATCACTTGCTTTAACATTCAATCATCTATTTTTTTGTCTGTTTAGGCAACTATGTTGTAAATACAGTGCACATATTCAGAAATATTCATACCTTAATGCTTTTTGTATTTTTATTGTCAATCTGTAAACTTGTATCTAGGAAAATGTTTAATTATAAAATAATTTTATTTCTTCTAAGCAGGGCTTAGAATATGCTCAGTGTATCCCCTGTAGAAGAATAAGACTCATAAAAAAAAAAGTGTCCTGGCTACAATACTAAACTTCATCCAGTGATGAGGTTCTAGTTCTAGATATCTGGGGAGTGGGAAGTACTTCATTACTATTATTCCCAGGTTCACTTTGACTTGGAGTGGTAGTACTTGTTATAGGAATATGTGAAACTATATAACTGTGCAAACAAATAATTATAGAATAGAATTATTAAAATGTAAGATAGGAACACTTGAAATATAACTGTAAATTATTTGCTTTAAGAATAGTTAATTGAAGCTGCAATTGTTTTTTTAAGATTTATTAGATATCTGAAACCATATAATTGTTTGCAAATTATTGGTGTTAGATAGGAATACTTGAAACCATATAACTGTTAAAAATGATTATTAAATGGGAATAGTTACTTTAGACCATTTAGTTGTCTATGGGTTGTATGTATTTTTACTGCTATCGTAACTCCTCACTACCATTATTTTCTTTAGATTTAAATTATCTGTTTATATATTTTCTTAGTTGCTATTTTAGTTTTGCTGACCCAGAGGAGATTGTTACATAAAATGTGTTACTCTTGGAGCTATAAAAAATTGCCCCAAAATTACATTCACTCATAATAGTACTTTTTTTTTTTTTAGCTTGTCACTATTTAATGATGCAATTTCATTTTGGTTGCCTTTTAAACCATGCATATTGATATTGAATGAAACCAGAGTAACTTAACTTTCTGATCATAATCAATGTTTACTTTTACAGATAAATGGCTTTCACTAAAAATTTGACTCCTGAACATGTGTACTTATATTTTTCCTAATCTTTCTCTTTCTTTCTCCTCTTGAGTGTTGCAGCAAGGAAATTAGATTTAAAGTCAGTTTTATTTTAGGGATCAATCAGTTAATCTTACCTCTGAAATTTACTGTATAATTCCATATTAAGTCAATTATATTTTTTCTCCCTTTTTTTTTTCTGTGTGTGTTCTTATCCAATAAAAACAATGATGCATTGTTTTAGCACATAATAAAAATCTCAGTTAATCTAAAATTAGATTTCCTTTTCCCTTTAAAATAACTTTAGCAATTTTATATATATATATATATATATATATATATATATATATATATATATATTTTTCTGGATTTTATTTACCAATTAACTCTTAAATTAACAGCTTTGCTTATTGGACAATTTAAAGATATATAATTATGTTTAAAAGAAAGAACATTTTTTTAAGTATCTTTTATCGCCAAGTTTTTTTTGGTTTTTTTCATACTAGTAGTATTATTTATTTATTTCTTTTTTTTTCTTTCATTGTCAATGATTTTTAATTCTTGATAAGTATTTTTTTCTGATCTTTTAGTTGCTTTTCATCACAACTTAGGCCATTTATCTATTGCCGTAAGTAAACAGCATGGATAAAAAAATAAATTTCTATTTAAGATTTAAACTCTGTTTCCTATGTACAGTAGTTGATCTTTCATTAGAGCCACTAATTCTCACCTAAAACTTATTTTTTTCATGTTGTTTACTCATTGTTATAGATTGATGATTTGAATAGTTGGAGTGAAATGAAAAAAATATTAGTAAAGAAATTAGTAAACCTTTTAGATATTTTGTTTGTAGTATTTTTGTTTCTTCAATAAGTTGCCAAAATTTATTTCAAACTTAAGATTCGGCATACAGAAATATAAAGACCAACATGAACAGTTAAGTTTGAGCAAATTTTTATATATCTTGATCATAGAAATGAATTTTTAGTTCACTGTCAGACTATATTTTGATCTTTTTATTATATTCTTGTCCATTTTAATGCAATGTCTTATAATACTTATTTTTAGGTAAACATTATTCATGCCATGTTTTATATTCATGGTTAAAATTTTTTTTTTCCCCAAGAACATTTTAAAAAGTTCTTTGCTTGTAAACTTTTATGCTAAGCAATTATCACTTAAATCCCATGTACACATTCTTTTTGATCTTATATATTTTAATAAATTCTCTAACAACATGTTGAAATCTATAAATCTGCATTTATAGATCATAAAGCTTCAATATTTGTTACCATTACACAGCAAAAATGGCATTTCATAGGGAAATTTTGTTTACTGAATAGTGTTGAAATACCCTTAAAGAATAAACCAATTTCCCGTTTAATAATGGTGTGGGTCAGCATTTACTCTCACTAAGAGTTTTAATTTCTGGGAGTATTGATTATTTAATACTAACAATAGAGTACTTTGGAAAAAAAAATTTTTTTAATTCCAAAATGATTTTAAAAAAAAGAAAAAAAAGCCACTGCTTAAATAAAACTAACAAAAAAATCTTTTTTTTTTTTTTTTTTTTTTTTTAATGAGTCAAGTGATGTACATTCTGGAAACTTATCACCCTATCTTATTTGTTACTTACTGGTTTATTTTCTAAAATTGTTGGGGATGAATTGTCTATGATACGGAATTGTTGAACTAGCCAGATCTTATATAAGTTAAGAACCACTGAAGACAATTTTTTTTTTTAATCTTAATGTCATGTTTTTGATAAATTAGTATATATTTTCCATAAGAATTATTTAGATTTAACATTTTCATTTTTTTTTCTTTTTTTTTTCTTCATTTATTTTTATTTTTTTGAAAAGATGATAGTTCTACTGTATTGTATAATTAGAGGTTAGGCTAAATATCAAGTAAATTTTTGGCCGATGTTAATAGTTTGCATATGCAAGGTATGTGCAAAAGTTTTCACTTGTCTATTCAGTTTCTGCTTTTCAAAGAAGAATACTGGGAATTTTTGTCTTCATACACACTCTGTAAATAATGAAAATATAATAGAAAAGATTATAAATATATTTTCATACTTAAACAAAAATGAACAAAAATCTTTTTGAATGTTTTAAGAAAAATAATTCTGATGGTTACTACTAAACAATTTTTACTGAGATTTCTTACCTCCACTTATTGACCCAAATTCAAATATAATCATTTCCATTCAAATTTATTAGAGTTAAAAGGATTTTTTAAAAAATTATTCCTTTTTTGTTTTTATATTTGGGAAAGGGTTAACTCAAATGACATCAAATGTAAAAAATTTTTCTTTTTGAAATTGATTGTAAATTTTTTTAAACTTTTTTTTTTTTTTTTTCCCTCTTTATTCTTTTACTCTTGAGATTTCAGTGTCTTGTATTTCTTTTTGTCTTTTTTTTTAATTCTTAAGTCTGACCAGTGCTCACACGTGTGTAGCTGTGGAAGTTATACTGCTCCTTTCCATTTGGACTTGCTTCAATGACCAAAGTTGTGCAACATTTGGGCCATGTCCAAGCTCTCTCAACCTGGTCTTTATTGGCCCTCAAGGAATTCTCAAAAAAAAAAAAAAAAAAAATGAATCCAGCCAATAAGCTGCCTACAAATTCATCTACACTCTAAGATGATAAAAAAAAAAATGAAATAAATTAAATGTAAATCTAAGTAGGAATCTAATTGTGGAAACAAAGGTATTCGGTAGATTTTTGAAATCTTAATTGCAACGTAGTACACGAATGAATTGAATGAATGCTTGACTTAAGTTAAAATTTATAGCTGTAAGTCAATTGTTTTGCATTTGAGATCTTTTTGTATGTGAATGTTTAAAAGAAATTAATATTTAATACTTAATGCATGGAATGAAACATGTATTTGCTGTTGGAATTGTGATAAGTATTATTGAAATTTTTTACCCCTTTTTTTTTTTTTTTTTTTTTTTTTTTAATTTTTTTAATTTAAAACTAATCCCTACACACTCAGTTGTAAATTTTTAGATTGTATATGGGTCTTTTTTTTTTTTTTTTTTTTTCTTTCTGAAGTCAAAAATGTCTGCTCTGACTGAAGACTTGGTTTTAAAAAAAATGTAATTTTACCTGTTTGCTGGTGGTGTGGGAGCTTATCTATGAAGTTGTTGATATGCCAAATATGTATATTTTGTGTACAAACCTAACCATTGGGTTGAAAGGCATTTAACCATGTTTTAAGTCTTGTAAAATACAACTTTTGATTTTATGACCTTTCTACATTGTGTTGCTATTGTAAGCTTCAAATGTGATGTCGGGTATTATTCTATCAATAAATGAATTAAAAATAAATCTTTTATAAGAATATCCTTTTTCTGAGCATAAAGATTTTCTGAATATTTTAGTTTAGATTTAAGATTTATTTAATTTTTGTATCTGATTTTTTTCTTTTTTTTTCAATACCCCCCCCAATTCAAGACAAAAAAAATCCGATGACATTAAAAGATATCAAAATCAATGAATTTCTTCAGATATTTTAAATAGCAACAATTGGGTTAATTGTGAAGTATTTGGGAATAAGAATAAATTTAGTGGTAGGATGAGTCGGGTTGAGGAACAACAAAAGTTTTTTGTCAAGATAGAACCAATTAAGTAACTGTTTTGAACCACAAACTTTGAAATTTTGCACAACTCAACTTTATTAGTGAAAGAGAGGATTATTAGAATCAACATGATGTTGAAGATGTCTTTGGGTCTCTTGGTGTATAACTGTTGGCATGTAGATTTAGATTCCTTCCTTTCTCACTACAAAAAAAAAAAAAAAAATAGGGGTTGGTAGGGGGGTTGAGTCCAAAGAATTAAGTTATTAAGGCTTTGAATATGCCAATTACATCCTCTGCAGAGGGTTAAGAACTTCTCCACGAGAGGTGTCCTGAGTATGACACTAAACTGTATCCAGTGGTGAGGCTCCAGTTCTGGAGAATGTGAAGTACTTAACTGCCATTATTCCCAGGTCTACTCTGACCTAGAGTGGTAGTACCTGTTAGGCAAATAGCAGTTGACATCCTGCAGAAACTATTACAGATACAGTTGATGTAGTACTTCTTGCAAATAGACCTGCTCAAGCTGAATCTCTACTGATTAGACTGGAGCAGGCAGCAAGAGCCATTGGCTTCTACATGAAGCCAGATAAAACAATTCATGTGTTTTAAACAAGATGGTGCCATCTCCTCATTAAATGGCATATTTCAGAAATTATTAGACCAGTTTATTTACCTATGTAGTAATATCTTATCTATTGAAAAAGATGTTAACGTATGCATTAGTAAAATATGATATGCTGTTAACAGGTTATCAATCATGTGGAAATCTGATGTCTCTGTAAAATAAAATAAAAATTTTTCCAAGCTGCTGTGATGTCAGTACTCTTATCTGGTTGTAACACTTGGACTTGAACAAATGCTGGGAGAAAAAGCTAGATGGAAACTACACAAAGATGCTACTTACTGATTTGAACAAATCCTGGAAGCAGTACCCTAGAAAACAATAGCTGTGCATCCACTTACTTCCTATCTAAACAAAACATTCAAATAAGATGATCAAGATATGCTGGGTACTAAGGATGGTTTCATAAGTGACATTCTCCTATGGTCTCCTATATATGGGCACACTATTGTTAGATGATTAGCAAAAACTTATTCATTAGCTGTGTGTGAATACTGGATGCCGTCTAGACGACTTGCCAAGAGCAATGGCCAATAGGGATGGAATGCAAGAGAGTGTCAAGGAAATCTGTGCTATCAGCATACCTTGATGAGGAGGAGGAATACTTGAAACCATATCTGGACAAATTATTCGTATTAAACATGAATACTTGAAACTATAACTCGGCTAACAAATCATTATTAAATAGGAATAGTTACTTGAAACTATATAATTACATGCAAACATGATTATTATAGACAAATAATAAGTGTTTGAAAAAAAAATGAAATATTGAAAATGTATTGTCATGATTACAATCAAACATTTACAAATGAATCAAATTTCAGCCATAAATAACCCACAAGGAGTTGATACACTGTTAAACCAATACAGTGAAAGGGAGAGTGGAGCAGAACTCCAGTATTTTACTGGCAGAATTCTTGTTTTTTTTTTTTTTGTTTGTTTTTTTTTTTTTTTTCTTTTTTAGGAACTAAAAATGTTGCTGTCGTTTTTTCCTTTTTTATTTATTTTTTTATGCTGCTTGAAAGAGGTTGATAAATTAGGATTTCCACTATTAAGTGCTGTTTATACCTGAGCGAATGGAAGGTAACTGAGGTACAAAAATGTTATGGGTTGTGTGTGTGTGTGATGTAATATTAACAAAAGCTGTCTAGTATGCCTTTATGAATAAATGTGTGCGTACATGTATGCTAAGTGCTTTGTATGTGAGTGTGAGAGATATTTACCTGGTTTTATACAGGTGAGAATATCTTTTGAATACACTGTACAAATGTTTGTCATATGCTTAACATTTTTCTTTATTCATTTTGCTGATTAATATTTTCTAAGTTTTTTTTCTTTTTCCTTCCAGTAAGTAATGAAATATCTAATCATCTTTCTTTGTGAATAATCCCATATCCTTTTGGATCTGTCACTTTATTTGTAGGTTCTTCCAATGTGTGCACCTCCACTGAATCAAGCTATGTGTCATGGTCCAGTGGGGACAGTCCAAGTATGTCCATGGATTCACCATATCACACTGCTAACCAAAATGCGGCACCATTGACTAACAACAATCATTCTGCAGAATCTGGAAACAAGGTTTGTCTAATTGGATTCCACTCTTTTTGAAATTAAGATTTATTTATGATTTTTCTAATTAATCTTGTGCAGTATATTTGAGTTCTTGTTCCCTAATGGTTATTGTTATAAGAAATGGACTCGGCTACCAGAATTCAAATCCAGGGCAAGGTTGTTTTGTATTTTGTATAGCACTAATATTCTTTGAAAACACATGAAACTATCTGTTTTCTGTTGTGAATAAACAATATAGTAGACTGGGTTCTTGGTTAGGCAACTAGTATAGAAGAAGAAAAACTCTAAATTCAAACTAGTTGTAAACTTGGAGAAGGCTGGGTTCCACAGGGTTATTCCTGCCCAAGCACATACTTGCATGATTAATTTCCCCCATGACCTAACCAGGTTATAGAACCATTGAAAGAAAGCATTTCCCACAACAACATATTACAGGGTGATAGTGATAAAAGCATATCAATAACAACTAGTTTTTAAAACTGGACTCTCACTGGATGCCATGATGAGACAGATTGATTTTTTAAAAAATGTTTTCAGTTTCAAGATTAAATTTTTTACAAAATACAGAAAAGTTATAAATGGAATATTGGACAGAATAACACCTACCCCAATACTGAAACTAAGTGAAGATGTGGATCTCTTATAATTTAATTTTATTCATTAAAAATGTGTTACCATAAGTAAGAATTAAAATTTCAGGCATATTTTACTTTTACTTTTTTTTTCTTTTTTTAAAATCTATATTTTTATTCTAATAAAGACATCTCAGGGTTGGGGTTATTTAAAAGGATGCATGTAATCATTATTCTTAGTGTTTTGATAAATTTAATTTTATTTACTAAAATAAACCCAATGGTTTATCTATCTTGTATATATACGAAACAGATGACATTATGTAAAAAGGATTAAAATCTTCAAATTAGCATTGAATATATTACTTGATCTTTCAAATGAAGAAAAACAGTTTTCATTAATAAGAACTCACAACCTTCTCTTCAGCTGGTGTTGTAGAATACACTGACTGCATCTCAGCAGAGGGTTAAGACCTTCTCCCTCTCCAACGAGTGTCCTGGATATGACACTAAACAATCTTATGGTGAGGCTCCAGTAAGGCTGGAGCTTTGGGGAATGCAGAGTACCCCTTCATTGCCATCTCTTTCAGGTGCACTCTGGTCTGGAGTGATAGCACCTGATAGGGTCCTATCTATAGGTCAAATAGAACTGTTTGACATTTAAACTGTGTACTAAATTGAATTGTTTGGTCATTAAAATGTGTGTAAACAAACGACTAATATCTAATTGAATTGTGATACATATTAATACTTTGAACCATTTAACTCTGTGCAAACAAATGATTAAAACTGAATAGAATTATAAGTATTAGCAATAATAGAAACAATAGCAATACTAGTGTGCAAATAAATTCATTCTTCTTTAAAAATGAAATTTACGACTAAATAATCTCTTACATATCATGTATATCTATTTGAATGAGTGCAAAGAAATAACTGATCTTAAATTGTTACTGTTACATAACAATACTTGAAACCATTTAACCGTGAGGAAAAAAAATAAGCTCAGGCTCGTTTAAAAATGTTTTCAGGAAATGTTCACAAATCATATTAATATATTTTTATAAACAGTATTTGGCATTAAATAGCTTACAATGGTTGATATGTCACCAATCCAAACCAAACCAATTCTCTTCTCTACTACCACCAGTGTGTGTTGTCATGTTATGTAATTTCTCCTTTGTTTTTTTTTTTATTGATTTTGGTGAATACTAGATGATATATGAACCTATTGGGTTTCACAGTTAACAGCTGTCCATGATGATAGTGATGTTTCTATTTAGAGTGGTGTGAAAGATTAGCATTTCCTAGTTAACAGGAAAAGTAGATTGTTCTAATAAGTATTTCTATACAATGTGCTGTTTTTTGATGGGTTAGAGTTACACATACTCATATCAATTTTAGTAATATATTGATATAAGCTAATCTCTAAGAATCCCCTTCCCTCAAAAAGTTGATATGTCCTGGGTATGACCCTTAACTGCATCTGGTGGTCAGGCTCTAGTTCTGGAGCTCTCTGGAGTTCAAAGTACTCCTTTATTGCCATTACTCAAAGGTCCACTCTAAACCAGTATGGTCATACCCGTCCTATCTATGGATCAAATATTTCTGTAAGAAAATTATTGTATAGGAATATGAGAAACCATTACTGTATGCAAACAAATAATTGTAGACAATAAAAAAAAATGTACTTGTCTTTAATTGGAATCATTTTGAGATGAGGCTTCTTAATCTGAGAATTAATTTTTATTTATTGCGGACTTTTTTGTCCTCATCTTGGTCGTTTTTGTGTTGTTTCTTCTTTCACTACGTTTCGGCTAAATTTCATTGTCAGAAGATAGTAGTTTCAAATCCTACCCAAGCCGGCCAGAGGTTTACTTGGTCAAAAACGTGGTGTGATAGACAACAACTATGGAAGGCAGTAATTACTGGGGATACGGTTACAAGACTCAGCATTCCTATCCGAGGTCGCGGTAAATCACCTGAAGAAGGCCAGAGGTGAAATTTAGCCGAAACGTAGTGAAAGAAGAAACAACACAAAAACTACCAAGATGAGGACAAAAAAGTCCGCAATAAATAAAAATTAATTCTCAAACAAAAATGTAATGAATATTGAAAATATAGTTATGATTGTGAGGAGTCTCCCATGGAATAGTGGTTAATGTACTGGACTGTGACATCATAGTGAGTTCCAAGTCATGCTATTATATTTATTTTCATATTGATAACCTTAGGAAAAGGTATGAACTCCCTTATTCCTTCAGCAATGAGCTAGATAGTATAAGTATTGTCCTTCTCCAAGGATGGATTTGGCATTAAATAACCCATGAAAGTAAATATGCAATTAAACAAAGAAACCAAGTTATTTAGGCATTTAGAAATTAATCAAATTTCAGCATTAAATAACCCATAAGGAGTTATGCTGTAACCATAATTTGAAAAACTATGCACTTCTAAATATTTTGTTCAACTTTAGTATAAATACATGTAAATTTTGATATGTTCATTCAGATCTTATGAAAATGTATATAGATTTGTTAGTTTTTACTTAGAAAATAGGTTAATATGTAAATTTCATTATCTTGGGCACAGTCAAAGTTTGAAGGGAATAATTAGCATTTTCTATATATTTACAACATAAACTGTTAAGAAATAACAAACTATCCAGAAATAAATAAAATGTCTTACATTATCCAGGAAGAAAAGCAAAGTTTTGCAGAGAATAATGGCCATTTACTTTTACAACATGAACAGTTAAGAAATGATACATTATCCAGGAACAAAATTTGTCTTACATTGTGTAATCTCTTGATGCCATATACTTCTGAAACTATTTCAAAGCAAATAATCATTTAAGAATACCAGACTATAAACCTGACCCAGTCGGCTGGGGCTGTAGAATACACTGACTGTATCTCTGCTGAGGGGTAAGACTCCCTCAACAAGTGTCCTGAATATGACACTAAACAATTTGATGTTGAGGCTTCATTAATACTGGAGCTTTGGAGAATGCAGGGTACCCCTTCAATGCCATCACTCCCAGGTCCACTATGGCACGGAATGGTAGCACCTGATAGGATCCTATCTATGGGTCAAATAGAACTGTTTGACATTTAAACTGAGTGTAAACTAATGACTTATGCTAAACTGAATTGCTTGAAATGGAACTGTTTAATCATTTAAGTGTGTGTAAACAAATGACTGTTTAATTGAGTCATTAGTGTTAAATAGCAATTGAATTGTTAGTGCCAAAAAAAAAGCTCAGGCTCATGAAAAGGATTTGACTTTAAATAACCTATAATGGTTGATAGGCCATCAAACTAAACTATAAACAATCCCTTTCCACTATTTGGGAAGAAGATCCCTTTGAAGTGTTGATTGATGCTGTAGGAATATACAGGGATTTTTTTTTCTCTCTATCTCCAATTGCAGAATTCTTTGAAAATTCACTAGAATTAGTTGTTCAATAAATAAAACAAGTTTTTGTCCATGTTTTTAATTATAAATATTGAATCTTTTACAACTTTTCATCTAATTTTTAATTTATTTTTTAATAGATTTATTTTTTATTTATTTATTTTTTTTGTTAAAACCATTTTCTATTTTTTTTTTTTTTTTTTTTTTTTTTTTTAAGGATCCAGCCAATTTCTTTGATCTGTTCATAGACTCTTCCAAAAAGGATCTCTATGATGATGGCAGGGAAGAATTCACTAGGTAAGTTGATATGTATATATGGCTTTTTAAAAAGAAACAGCCATAGAAATTTTTCAAGTTTGTTTTAATGGTAAAAATTACTAAAAACAATCCTGAATAATGCCAGTTTTTTTACACTTTTTTTTTTACACTTCCATTCCTTGATATTTTTTTTCAGATTATTAGAAAACCTAAAATGAAATTTTAAGATTTTATATTCTTATTCTTTCAAATGACCTTATAAATTTGAAGTTCTGTGATTTAACAAATTTTGTTTTATAAAATAGGAAAATAAATGGTTGTTCAAAATTTGCTCATCTCTTTATTCTTCTGTTGATTCATAAAATTCTTTTTTAATTTCTGAAATGACAAGAAGTAAATAAATGCTGACTTCTGAAGTCATTTAAAAAAAAAAAAAAATCTTTTTCTTTTCTTCTGCTTTCACTTTTCTAATTGACGATTTTCTTTTCCTAGGCAACAGTATGGGGAATACATTGATGATTTCATCCCATTTGATCCCCCTATTGTTTCTAAATTTGGCCCTATTTCAAGGTCTAAAGCTAAAGACAAAAGTACTGGACCAGTCCAGGTCACTGCAGAGGGGGTAGGTACCTTGTTTACTGACTTATTTTTTATTTATTTTTAACAATACCTGCCAATTAAGAGTTTTAAAAGCAAAAACCCTCCTTTTCTTTTTCTTTAGAAGCTTTAACATTTAATTCTTTAATTTTGACAAGAGGAGCAGTTCAGTTACTGTTTTGTAATTGTGATGTTGACTAAAACCCATAAACTGCCAGCTACTTATAACACACCTCATCTCTTGGTTGAACAGAAATTTATTGAATAGCAAAGATACATCAAGCACTTAACAAACAAGCCATATATGAAGTTTTTTGGGTTTTTTTGCTTGAAACTTTGGGTGTTAGAATAAAAGCATTCATCATCAAGTCCAGGTTAAAAGTGTGGTATAGATAATCAGAAGCTGCACATTTTTTTGATGCAGGTATCATTAGGGAATGAGAACAGTTTTGGTAAATAGGCTTGGCTTTGTTCCATTTACCAAAAGTGTTCTCATTCCCAAATACCTGCATTGGAGAAATAAGGTTATAATATTTGGGTTACCCTCACCATGCTTTTAATGTGGACTAGTTGATAATGAGGGTTTACAGATTTTTGGCTCCTGCTTAAATCCAAGGCTAAGAAACTAATACACATGCTTACAAAATTGGTAAATGGAAATTCATCATTGAAGAAGAAATACTTGGTGTTAGTTTGTTTATTCAATAAATTGTCAATTGTGATTGTTAGATTTATCATCTGATATTGAAAAATATGAATATACTCAGTGATTGACTATGTTCACAAACTAACCTGCTTCGCCATTTTGAAGGAGGAGAAAATTGTAATGACCCCCCACCCCCACCCTTTCAAGTATTGCCTAGATAAAGGAGTGCCTATTTATTTGATGCTCTGACAGATACGACAGTTGTTATCACTATAAAATGAAAGTTTCCATTATTTACAGCCATCGACCGGCATTGAATAAGCTTCTAGTCATTCTCAGTTAATGGGTTGATATATTGATGGAAAATAGAATTATAACAACCTGTGTGCTCTGCATGCTAAGGAATGATAAATATTCTAAGATTTTCAAAGTTTTTGGTGTAGAATAATTCATCACAAGATGTTATTAGCTATCTATATGGTGTAAGAGTACAGGCATGTATTAATGGCTAAAGAGGATATAGTTTAATATGGAGCTGAAGTATAGTTGATACACCCTTTATTTTGGAACTTTGTAGTTATTGACCTGTATATGTGATCATTTAGTGTAATCCAGCTATATTGTCTATATGTTTAATCTTCAGTTGATTGAAATTTATTCAGGATGTTGCAATTTATTTTCCATGAGTGTAATACAAACAAGAATTTCTTGTGTTTGTAAACAAATCTTTTGTTTGGAAACTGAGTGTACAGAAAATTGAGAGCCTTAAATGTTTGGCTTAATTTCTTTTAAAGAATTTTTTTAATAGTTTTTAAAATTTGTTATCACTGGTTGAAACACATTCAGATGATTTATAGGAATTTATTTTCAAAGTTCATATTTTAATTTTCTTGAAACAAATATTCATTAATTTCATGGTGATACTTTGTAGACAGCAACCAGATATCTCCAATGTTGTTGTTCATCTCAGTGCTTTAGTATAGCATTACATTATATTTTTGTCTTGTTTTATTTGAAACCATTTTGCAAACCTAGAGAGGGGGTTGTGTTGGTTTGATTGATTGCTCGATCTAGAAACCAAATGATTTGGCATTGGACTTTTTTTTTTACTTGGGGGTCAATTCAGTTGATCTTTTATTGTTATAGTAAATACAAATGATTATTTTGTCGGTTATGAATGTTAAAAGCATTTGTATTTTCTGTCTAAAAAGTTCCTTTTTAGTTTAAAATTTACATCAAATGTCTCTTATTCATTTTCTGATTTGACTCAATGGTGTGAACAAGTAGAGAAATGACTTAATTTTCTTTACAGCTTTTTGTTTTTAATACTGACAAGATACTTGATATTATCAGTTTGATAGCCCTGATTGAAAGTAGTCAAAACCTTTAACTACAAAAATGCGGGTAGCAGACTTGAGTTTAAATGTTCAATGTTTAACTTGATAAATATAGTTTTTCCTCTCCAAATTGATAAAAGAAAAATATTTTGATAATTTGAATACTGGAGAGAATATAAATTTTTCAAAAAATTTCTTATGAAAATATCTGGTCCTCAGTCTTATGCTATAATAAAGTTTTCATGATTTTTTTTTTTCTCCCTACAAAATCAGACATGTAGCTTCCAATTGTCTAAAATGTTTGTCGAATTGACAAAGGATTTTTTCTAGGATTCATTTATTTTTCTGACTTGACATTTAATTTTCTAGGCATTTAATTTGTTTCAAAGGAAAATGACAAATGTATTCATATTTTCTTATATTTATTATTATTATTAATGGTTTAAAAATTTTGTCCGTCTTTTTCATTTGAATCTATTTCCTATGCATTTAACTGGTTTTCATTTTCCAACTGTTTCCTTTTACTGTTCTTTTGTAACAGTTTTGAATTTTTAGTATTTTATGGGTCACATGACCAATTTTATTCATTTTATTTTATTTCTAATTTCTCTTTCTTTCATTTTCTGTTCTTTTACACGTGATTGCAGTAAATAAGATTTTCTAGATTATCAACATCTTTATGGGTCATATGCCAAGTTTTTTTTTTCTCCCCTTTTCCCCTTGTTAAAAATATAATTTTCTCAACTTTTTTATTCTATTTACTTATTTGTCTCTTGTGAATCTGCAGACAATGGAGCCATATTCTTTTTACCCTACATTTCAGTTGTGTTCAAGACTAAGCATCAAATATGTCGTAGTTTGAGTAAATAATCTTCCAATTCTTATACTGATGACCAAATCCAAAAATGTGTGTGAATAAATAAATTGTTGGGTGACCAGAAATGTTTATTCAGTTTTTGTTGTTAACATTAAGAACATTTAGTTTTAATTAATTTCATTAAAAAAAATGTTGCCTTTTATTTTGACAGCGTATTGTGGATGTTTAAAACATTTGATCAAAATTAGCATATTTTTTGCTTATCTGACAAGATGAATGAAAATAAGCAACATTTTCAGCATATTGTTTTTCATTTTAAGAAAGGAAAACTAGAGTGCAGAAAAATGTCAAGTTTCAAGAGTCAATATATGCAAAATATTTAAAGTTTTGAAAATCATCTGCAACATATTGGCTATATTTGTCACTTAGAAATGTGGCTTCTGTAGGCAGAATAACCTACTGAACTCTATTTTCATGTGTAATTCATGGTTTAATGAAAATGTTTAATTCTTTTAATAAAAAGTGGCATTATAATAATGTGGCATACAATAGATTGTTGGGCAAATGACCCACTGCTAATTATACCAAAATTGAAGCTGTGTTTATAGTGGGAGAAGAAAGTAATCCTTTACTATAGGTGAAATGATTAATTTGAACAAGTACTGTTTCCAGTTAAACTAATGAAAGGCAGCAATTGATACAAAGCATTCATTTGGAATTAGTTAAGGTGTAATATCCTCTCAGATAACATTTGACTATGTTTCTTTGATAAACAGGTAAAAATTGTTAGGGCCTAACTGGAAAGTTTTCATTCATCCAACATATTTACTAGATATTACACTGTTGGATTATCTTCAGACTTTACAGAATTATCTTTAAAAATTTCAGTTCTCTGGAAGACTGCAAAAGGTAGATCAGTTCTTTGTTGAGAAAGACAAAATGTTCAGAGAAGATGGATTTAAGAAGTTGCCTGAAAAATGGCAACAGAAGAAAGTGGAAGAAAATGGTAAATATGTTGTTCAATAAAGTTAAACATCAAAAGAAATTTGTAATCATTTTTAGTAAAAATAAAACCGAGCAAACTTTTTTGGCCACTCAATATATTTTGAAAATTTAAGATTTGATTCAGTTTTTCAAGTTTTAAAAAAAAATTAATCTATTTGACTATTTTCTTGAATAATTTGAAAGTTTTTTTTAAAATTGAAATTGGTCCAGTTTTTAAGCTATATATGTATGTGTATATAAATATGTATACACACACACACACACTCCCTGATATATTTTATTTATTTATATTTTTTTTTAATGACATGTTTGATTTTTCAGAAAATTTAGAAATACATTTTTGAATCTTGTTTGACAGTTTTCTTTTTAGTTAAAGATTTAGTTTATATTTCATTGCTGCTAGGTTGTGATCAATGTCAACGTCAGCTCCAGGGTAAATATGGCTTTTATTTTTATTTATTTTTTTCTGCTTGTTGCTTTTTTTTTTTTTTTTTTTTTTTTTTTTTTTTTTCCTCCCTCTCCATTCCTCTGGCATTTCCTAAAAATATTTTTAGGTCAACATTACAAGTGAGTTAGTTTTCTTTTATTTATTCCTGTTTGTTCCTCTTATTTTCATGGTTTCTTTTCAAACGCTCAATTTGGAAAATCTTGAATATATTCATAGAAGACAATTTCATAAAAGACTGGAATTTAGTTCTTTGTCCATAGAAGAATGTCATCTTGCTTCTTAGATGAAGCAGCACTTTCTATTCCTCTTATAAAAAGTTGGCTCGAAAAATCTATTTGCTACATTGTAAGTCCTTAAATATCAGAAATATTTACTAGTTATTAAATTTCTTTGATGCATGAAGTAAAAATCTTTAAGAAGCTTTGTATTTTGTTTTAACATCAAAAGTGAGTTTCCTTTTGGGAAATGCTTTTTTTATTTATTTATTTTTTCTCAGATTCATGGGGGAAAAAAGCTTAACTTAATTCTTTGATCAGTTCAAAAAGATCATTTTGTAGCTATAAAATGTTATTACTCTTGTTGGTGGATCAGAAATTGATATTTGGTGCTGGTATTGGATATTGTCCTTGATCTTGAATTAGTTTTGTTCGATTTGAGAAATGTATCTATTTTTAAATACATTTCTAACTTAAAACCAAAATCTTTGATAAATTTGTAATCTACAAATGTCAATTAAAGTCTGTATTTTGTCCGATGTCTTTAAAGTTCTTTAAGCTACAATCAGTTTTAACTTCGTTGTGCATTTATTAATGTATGTTGTACACAAAATATTGATGTTCTGTTAGCAGCAAGCTTTTGTGTTTTGGGTACAATAAGCTTACTATAACTGTAGAAGTTAATCAAGACTTTATAAGAAAGAGCATTTCAATAATAAAATCATGTGATAGGGTGGGTTAGTATTTAGTTGAGGGCGGTGAGTTTAGTGGGCTTTTTAAAATCAATTTTTTTTAATTACTGGTTCCATCAGTTTCCACACTATTAATGGGCTTGATTCCTTTGTTTTCTATAGAATTTCCAATTTTGTTCAATCACTGAAATGGGGTTGGGAGTTTCTCTTTAATATTTCACAAATGTATCACTGCTAATAAAACTCTCAGGAAGACAAAACTTCCATCTGAAATCAAGATGAAATGGGCTGGGGAAAGCAATAGTCCAAAATTTTCAGTAAAGTGCAAGTCTTAAAGGAGTTTGTACCTCTTGTTTTAGCATCAGAAGTGGACAGTTATTGCCTGGCTATCTTGTGCATGTATCGGTTTACACTGCTGGGCAGGTTATTTATTTTAAACTTTAAAGAATTGTCTAAGTACGTAAAACAAAACAAGACTATGATCTTTTGTTTTTGTTACTTTCTATAGTAAGTATTAAAGTCTTTGAGGCTCTTGACATAATCAAAACAAAAATCATATTATTGAGGGCGGAGCATTTAAACAAAACTTTCTTTCCTTTCTAATTTGATTATGAAAAATGTGAATTATTCAAGATATTCTTTGGTGTTTTTATCTTGTGAAACTATTTTTCTTTCTGATAAATGTGAATCTGAAAACTTGTAAACTTATTTTTTTGCTAATTAGCCAAAGCTGCTTGTATATTGTAAAGTGTTTTTATATTGATTTTAATTAGCCCTCTTATGAAACGGATTTGTGTGTGTGTGTTTTTTCTTTTTTTCTGTCTTGAAAAGACAGAAATGTTGGGTTTTGGATCAACTCTTGGTCTATACTTTAATTGAAGACTCCATAGATTTGCTTGATTTTTGTATATGGTTTTAATTTTGGTTCCTGATAACTAAGCAGTTACATGTGCGCGCGCACACACACACACACACACACACACACGTGTTCTCATTTCATGTTCATTTTCTTTGTTGATCCAATAAAAAGACTAAGATGGTGTCTAATGTTTGGCATTAGATATTTTGGTCCTAACTTAAACTCTTGTAATCCAGCTTGGTTGTCACCAGTCTTTTTTTCCCCTCCTATTGGTTGTATCACTTCAGGATTTATGGAGAGTAGGATGATGTACAAAAAAGTTTCAAAATGTTTTTGTAAATTTAAGACCCTAAAAAATGCTCAAATGCTGGTTGGCAGAACAGGATAAAACTTAAAGAAAGATCTGTCCTCTTTATAATAGTCTTATAACTAAACGTTTCCTTATCTGATGTGTGTATCTTGGTTGATACCGGAAAAACTTTTTAGTCATGAAACCAATATAAAAAGAGATGAGATCTTAATTTCTTTTAGTTCATATAATGTAGCAGTAATGTAACTATAAATTCTGTGTGTGTAATTGCACAAAATAAAGTTCTTGATGCATTCCTTGGGGGAGAGGAGCTTTTTTTGTTGTGCTTGAGGGGTTAAAATTGTGAAGTTGTTGTTTTGTAAGTTGTTGAATTTAAAAAAATTTTATTTAATTTTATTATTTATTTTTTGTATTCTATGATATTCTACCTTGCAAACTACCCCCAAATCTCTTAGAATTACCCTGCATTCTATGTGGTGATGGTCTGCATATGCAGCAGGCTTTAGAAAATTTCACTCAATTATTTTCTGAACATGGTTAATTTTTCTATTCCTAACTTGCTACAATTCTGCCTTTAGTGCTTAGCTATTGGAGTTGATCTCTCCCTTGCTCTCTTTACTATTTAAAATTTTGATTTTGAAGAAAATTTATATTTACACTCGAAATCTATTTAGATTTGATTTGTACAATTTTTAGCTGAAGTTATTGTCATCTTGTTTCACTATTGCCTTTTGGTAAATTTCTGAAAAAAAATCTGCTCAGTGATCCATTGTTGGTTGGTTGGATTTTATGGTATATCGACCTCTGTAGGTCATTTAACACCAAATCCATTTTTATACAAATAACCAGTTCTTTTTCAAACAATTCAGTTTAGCATGAGTTCACATTTAATTGTTAAAAACATTTCTTTTTCAAACTATTCAGTTTAGTATACATATAGTTTTTGTCCACACACAGTTTAATGTCAAAACAGTTCTATTTCAAGTAATTCAGTTCAGCATCAGTATGCAATTTAGTTCTATTTGCCCCATAGTGGTAGTTGTAGCACCTGATAGGTGCTACCACTCCAAGCCAGATTATACCTGGGAGCGATGGCAATGAAGGGGTACTCTGCATTCCCCAAGTCTCCAGCATTACTGGAACTTCACCATCAAATTGTTTGGTGTCATATCCTGAACACTCATTGGGAGGTCTTACTCGGGCGCGTGTGGGCTACGGCCCTGCGCCCGGACCCACCAAAAAAAGGCCTTGTGCCACACTTGCCCGTAAGGCTTGGAGGTCTTACCCATCTGCAGAGGTGCAGTCGGTGTATTCTACAGCCCCAGCCAACTGGGCAATACACAGAGTTAAATGTAAAGACAGTTTTATTTCATATAATTCAGTTTAGCATAAGTATGCAGTTTAAATGTCAAAACCGTTCTATTTTAAATAATCATGTTTAGCATAAATACAGTTTAAATGCAAAAACAGTAAACTCTTAAAACCATGGTCTAGTTCTATTTGACCCATAGATGGGACCCTTATCAAGTGCTACCACTTTGGGCCAGAGTGAACCTGGGAGTGATGGCAATGAAGAGGTACTCTACATTCCCCAAAGCTCCAGCAATACTGGAACCTAACCATCATATTGTTAGGAGTTATATCCTGGACACTTGTTGGGAGAGGGGGCAGTCTTACCCTTCTGCAGTGATGCAGTCAGTGTATTCTACAGCCCCAGCCAACTGTTGATTAGCAGCACTGATATATGTGTGTAGAGATATATAATTTTTTTTTCTCTCTGTCAGTGGGAAAGTAAAATCTGTTTTTTAAAAAATTTGCTCTCCAATCAAATATAGAAATTGATTGTTTTGTTGAGTTGAAACTTAGTTTTATATTGGTCACTGGCAATGTGAAAATCTGTGTTTGGCTCTAGTTTCTGCATTTTTTTATTGCTTAATTTCTTTGAATTAGTACAGGTTTGTAAAATAGGAAATCGTAGACTGTTGCTTCATGCATTTGTGGTGTGTTCTTTTTTTATTTTTGTGAACTTTAAATAAATTCATTTGGAAAAAAAAACCATTTAATTAAAGAATTATTCTCAATTATTGATGATTATTTCCACTATTTATCATCTCCACATTTGGTACAAAATAGTGTAATGATTATTAGCATGGGGAATTAGAATCAAATTTTGATTCTAGTTCGTTTTTAGATGAACATTTTTGATAAGGGTATGATGGATCTAATTTTTCTTGTATTTTCCCATTGTCAGATATCAAGACCATATCTTGTTACTGGCATGCCACAATAGTTATTGAAGAGTGGGTGAGTGAGCAATTGGGCAAGCCACTCTTGCTCAGGACTAGGCTGTAGTAATAGTAAAAATGCCCAATGTCAACTTTTTACAAATATTTTATCTCATCAATTCTTGATTTCCCTTTTGGTTTGATTTTGTGGTAACAAGATTCTGTTGTATACAAGTTGAAAAAAACATTCCCTAAACTTTTTTCTTATTTGAATGGCATGCATTATTTTTATCATGAAAGGATCTTGGTTTCCCAGTAAGGATTATTCCCCCCAGCCCAAAATGGCCATTCAAAAGTCCTTGAATTAAAATGTTTAGCCCTAAAGAAACAAAACTATAAAGCTTCTGAAGTGGTAGCACCTAATAGGGGTCAAATAGTACTGTGACATTTAAACTATGTGCAAGCAAATGACTTATGTTAAATTGAATTGGTATGACATTTAAATGTGTGTAAACAAATGACTAATTCAGTTGTTAGTGATACATAGTCATACTTGGAATCATTTAGCCGAGTAGACACAATAGCAATGCTTATGTGCAAACAAATTAGTTCTAACTCATTTAAAAATGAAATTACCTACAAACTATTCACTTACAAATCCTATGTATATCTATTTAAATGTATGCAGACAAATGACTGATGTTAAATTATTACTCTTACATAGCAATCCTTGAAACCCTTTGTGTGCAAAAAAAAAAAAAAAAAAAAAAAGAGCACAGGCTTGTCTAAAAATGTTAACTATAAAATGCCTTTACAAATTATATACATAAAAAACAGGGTTTAGCATTAAATAACCTACAATGGTTGATATGCCATAAAAAACCTAACCTAACTAAACCTTCATTGGCTTTCAACCATTTACTCCCTAATGAAAGCATGTGATTGGTGATTTGAGATTTCTCTGCTGCTTGGCCATTAACTGCATTTTTAATTTTAATTTTATTTTATTTCATAACCATGATAACCAAGTTTTTAGCACTAAAAGAAGTGGCTTTTTTTTTCTTTCTTTGTAATCCCCTTGGTAGATAGAATTTCTTTGTTTCCTCTTGCTTTTCTATAATCTTTTTCTTTCTGTCTCTTTAATTTTTGTTTTTCAACCTTCCTCTTCCCATTGTGTGAATGTCGTTAATTCTTCTTCAAACAACCTTTCAGTTTTGATTGAACAACTTAAAATTATCTTTTGATTTGTTTTACTTATTAAATATTCAGCTCTAATTTGAAAATTATATTTAATCCTACATAATCCAAACAAGTATTATCAGGAAATGATGATCTTTTTATAGCAATTTCTAATTTGGATGGATTAGTGAATTCGTCTTTTTTCTTTTCAAATCCTGATCTAACTTTTCAGAAAATTTAGTTAAAAATAAATCATCTTTTCAAAAACTAGATGATGCCATCCCAAATAGTCAAGGTCAAGTGTGGTAAAAGTAATTCTAAGCCAAACTTTTTTTACCTTACTTTTTCAATACAGGATACGTGCATCGAAAAAATAAGGTCAACAAGAAATTGGGGAACAAGAAAAGTTGCTTTGGGTTACCTTTTCTGTGCTTTTAAAAATTGATTTTTCTTCATTCTAAACTTAGAAAAGTTGGTACCTTCCTCTCATGAATTAGTTTAATATTGAATGAACTGAACCACTAAAAGTGCCATATTTGTGATGTGACTGTCCTCTATAATATTAAGTAGGTGGAAGCTGATTTTGAACCTTTAGAACCTGAGCAACTGGTATTTTTTCCATTCCCTAAAAGCACATATAGCTAGGGAATACCCATTTCACTATTGCTTCTAAAATTATAGACTGTCAAATAAGGGATTACAACATTTTATATTTTCAGACAGGAACCTAGGATGATGGTAGTTCTGGGCTAAGTTCTAATGGTTAAGTTCCATTTGAAACTCAAAGATTTAAAAATAGATAAAAACAAATATCAAACTGAGATTTTACTGAAATTTATCTTTTAGGAAGTGAGCTTTATTTGTGTGTGTGTGTGTGTGTGTGTATATATATATATATTAGATTTTATATATTTAATGCCATGGAAGTTTGTCTGCAACCTTAAGTTTCATGAAGTTTTACAAACAACAATCATCAGGCAGATGATGAAAGAAATCGAAAAATACAGTCAAAAACTGTTGGAATTGTGTACAAATCTTTGTGTGGGTTATAGTTGCGTGTTATTGTGTGTGGATGTATAAGTGGTGTTTAGTATGTGTGTGTGTGTGTGTGTGAAGTTACATACACAGTGCAATAAACTTGAGGTTGTCTTCCGGATAGATGAATGCCGTTATGTAGCAAGGTTTACTACAGGATAATATTCCATAGTATATTACAATATAACATATCTCTCCACCATAATATTTATTATAATTCTGTTCTACTATACTGCACTCACCTATTTACGCTTACAAATCATGACTTTATTTTTCTTTGAAATGCAATGATGATGTTTTATTCTTTAGTTAAAATCACCTTCACAAATATGCACACAAGTACATAAAAAAACAAATTTTTCTCAGCCATCCTGTAGCAAACCTTGCTACATAACAGCGTTCATCTATCCAGAAGACAACCTAAAGTTTATCGTGCAGCGTATGCATCTTCACACACACACACACACACACACACACTAAACACCACTTGTACGTCAACACACAATAACATGTAACTATAACCCACACACAAGCACACATAAAGATTTGTACACAATTCCAACAGTTTTTAACTTTTTTTTCTTTTTTTTTTTTTCTCGATTTCTTTTTCTCTTATCTGCCTGATGATTGTTGTTTGTAAAATTTCATGAAACCTTAGGTCGCAGACAAACTTCCATGGCATTAAATATATAAAATATAATATATATTTATTTATTCATTATTATTATAAAATAGCTCTATCACAGATATTGAGCATTCTCCCAGTTGTATTGCACTTGGTTTGCCACAAACCCACAAAGTGAATTAATGACAACCAACACTTATATATATATATATATATATATATATAATCTTATATTATCCAAAGCTAAGTCAGCCGATGGTGGGAATGGTTTTATTTTAGGATTTTCTTTCTTTAATATCCATGTAATTCAAATTCCAATAAAGAGCCCAATGTAAAATGATAATTTAAATACAGAGCGAATAATATCATATAAAATGAAAACCTTTTAAAAATTACTCTTTTTTTTTTTTTTTTTTTTTAATTTTATGTTAGATCTTCAAAGAAATAATGAAGAAATATATAGCACCGAAATGGCTGAGCAGTTAGATGTCATGTCTAGCACAAAAGTTTGGCAGGTTTTGATCCCAGCTTAAGAGTCCACACTGAAGAGTTGTGATACAATGAAATTGTCTGTGGATGACATACATACACACATATATATATATATATATATATATATATATATATATATATATATAATAAAATTAGCAATGGTGAAAATATTCAAACAGCATTTCTTTTTCAACTAAATGACCTTTCTATTTCCAATACAAATTAATTTATTTTGGCAGCTACAAGTTTAGAGATAAAGAAATAGAATCTTGAATTTTATTGAATATAGTATCTCTCATTAATTTTTAGATGAAGCAATTTTAACCATTATTTTAACTACTATTTTTTGTTTATAGTCCCCCCCCCACCATAAGGCTCATTTAAATTATTGTTTTACAACATTAAGGATTGTCATATAATGACTGAAAAAGGTGTAGCATAACAGTTATTGTTGTAGGAAGTGAGCCAAATTCAAAACTATGATGGGACTGTTTGGGTTTCACTCTGGTAAAGGCATAGATCCATCTCTTCCTTCAGCTATGGTTAAATAATAGAGTAGGCTGAGTCCTTAAACCTGGGTATAGCCACTGGTCTAAATTTAAAGCAGTTTTATTCTACTTTAAAATTGAAAGAAATGAGACAGCTAAAGAATGAAAATACTCATTAAAATTAATAACAATTGTTCGCTGAATGTTTTGCATTCAAAATTCTTAAGATTTATTGGATAATCACTTCTGAATTGTAATGCACATATTAAACTGTTGATTTGTAACAAAAACTTAGATTGTTGCCTAATTAAAATTTGTGAACTCACTCTGTCAGCTTGTTTACATAATAAAGACTTGTATTTTGAAAAAAAAAATGTATTGATTTTATACTTGGCCTGGAATTGGTGAACAGATGTTTTATTTAAAAAAAAAAAAAAAAATCTTTTTTTAAATATATATATATATATATAACATGTACCTAGAAATATTTAATGCACATTAACATTTCAAAGATGATTTGATTTAATTTTTGTCTTCTGTTTCTGATTTAAAAAAAAAAAAAGAAGAAAATTGGCATTTTGCTTTCTCTCTCTTTTCAGAGCTCAGCTCAAGTTATACCTGTGACTGCTGCTACTCCATATGAACGTCCCTATGTGGTTAGTTCCTCCTTGGCACCATCTCGCTATAAGAGCATTGTGAAGACAACCAGCTCAACCCAGAGTCAACTGCGTCCGGATGCCAAACCGTTTGTGCTGTCAAATCCGACAGGAACAGAGGAACCATTGCCAGAGTCGGAAGCAGAAAATGAAAATGTCAACAGTACTTCTGAAGAACTCTATACCCTCTGGAATTTTCAAGAAAGGTTTTTGATGTTTTTCTTCAGTTTTTGATTATATGCTATCAGTAAACATTCAATTTCATAAAAATGTTTTTCATGTAAACTTGCATATAAATATGTAAAACTAAAAAAAAAAAGAAAAAAAGTTAAACAAAAACACTTTAACTGGTTTCAAACATCATTGTTTGAGTGTAAAAACTTTGCAAGGCCTCTTTTCTCTCTCTCCCCCCCCGTCCAAAGATGTGTTAAATTGGATAAAAATTATATTATCAAATTGATTTCTTGTAATTGAAATGTCTTTGAATTCAATGTTTATATTTTTATATTTAGTTTGTGTGACAAAAATGCCACTAAAATCAAAGAGATTTCTCAGCTGGCTCATAAAAATGAGAAAAATGAGGGTGAACGACTGGATCTTGAATTGCGCACCATTGAATTGCAAATCACTTTGGTAAGTTGGTGGTGCCCCTGCTCTTTTTCTCTTTCTCTCTTCCCTATCTCTTCTCACATTTTGTTAAATTGTCAACCATGTCAATGTCTCATTTCCAGTATCATGATTTGTGAACTTTTAACTCTCTCTACCAATCAAAAGAAAATGGCCAACTTTAGCAAAATGGAGAAACCCAAACTCATTAAAATTCTTTTAATGACTTGTTTGTGAAGAAAAGTTCTCAGATTTTGTCAATGATGATGGATTGACTTTTGCATTTTGACTGCATTTGGCTCAAATTTTAATTGTATTTGCGAGGTTTACAGCTTCTAGCAATACATTGATGGGAGTCGATGGTTTTGGATGAGACTATGATCAACATTAAATGTAATAAGATAATATTGGGAAGCTGTGACCCTTGATAGTTTTCTCTCTCTGAATTCTTGGCCCAGTTGGTTGGATTCATAGAAATGCCAACTGCATTTCTACAAAGGGTAAACTCCCCCTCCTGAATGAGTGTCCTGTATATGACGCTAAATCATCAGATGGTAAGGCTCCAGTCCTGGAGCTTTAAGGAATATGAAGTACCTCTTCGTTACCATTACTCCCAGGTACACTCTGACCTGGAGTGGTAGTACTTGTGTTCCCAGCTATGAGTCAAATATAATGGCTTACTCATGTACGTTAACAAATCATATTTAATTCGTTAACAAATCATATTTAATATATATATATATAAAAACAAGATTTGGTATTAAATAACCTACAATGCTGTAAAACACAACCAACCTCTCTGAATTCAATTTCTAATTACAGCCTTATCTTGTGTGTAAATCCTCATTTTATGAAGAAATGCAGTTTGAATGCTTATTGTTTTCTTTTACAAACTTATTTAATGTCAACAATTGTAATGTTGGTTAAAAAGAGGGTAAAGGATACATGGCATTTTGTGAAAGTTTTTCAGGTTCCAATGAACAAATTTATTAATTTTTTTTCTTTCTTTTCAGCAGACACAACCAGCTTCTGGCAATGGCAGTGTGTCCAATGGGGAACAGAATTCCAATGTTAAAGTGGCAGCGGCAGCTGCTGCAACTGCAACCACTCCAGTCATTGGAAGTACAAAAAAAGGAATTGATTCCAAGGTCAGTGAATACACCTCATCCATCCCTCTTTTTAAAGTTTAGACATAAAAAATTGAAAAAGGAAAAAAAAAACTTTTTCAGATAAATTTATTTTAAAATTGCAACTGGGTATTTTGTAATAAGTTTTTTTTTTTTTTTTTTTTTCCTGTGCATCTAAAAAAAAAAAATAAAGTCTTAAGAACCAGCCAATATTGATATTTTCTTGATTGTAGGTCAAAGTAGATTTGGTGGTGGTGGGTGGGGAAGTGTCAGCAAAGTTGAAATAATTCATTTTAGTTTCAAAGGAAATCCATTTGAATTATGTTGATATAAATAATTACCAACAGGAAGGCTTTTGTTTTTCTCTTAGTTTTGTATCAAACATGTTTTTTTTTTTCCTTTTTTTCATGGGTTGGAGCAGCAATATGTCCACATTTTGACATCTTTGAATAATAACTAAAATGTCAAGTTTTAATTTTTAAAAATATGATAAAAAAGATTTGACAGAAAACAAATCTTTGTCATTTTATTTGGACAATAAAAAGTATTTGATATGAAAATATTCAGTATCTATATTATTATTTTTATTTTTTTATTTATTTACTGTTAATTAGAAAATGAAAAGCTTACATATGGCTCTTGAAGCCCAGCGAAAGGAGACAAGCATTCTAAACAAGAAAAAAAAGCAAGAACAGCAAGATCGGCAATATGCTGAAAAATTGGTCATTGAGGAATTGGCCCAGAAAGTCAAAGGTCAGTCTAACTGAAATAACTACAAATGCTGTGTCTGTGTATAATTGAATGTTCTATCAACCAACTGTTCTAAATTTTAAAAAAATATCTTGAGAATTTTTGTCATAGATGTCAAAACTGATAAAACTTTCACAATATCAAAATTGACATTGTAAAATTTTTTAATTGTTGCTGAAAGAAAGCACATAATTTAGCCAATTAAAATTCCATCCCAATAACTGGATTTAATTCTATCAAAAGAAAATTGTCTTCTCATAATTCATACTTGGTCTTGGATTTATCAAAATTTTAAATATTTTATGCTTAATTTGTTTTTCAGATACAACTGGAGATCATTTCATAAGCAACACAGAACAAGAAACGTTGGTGGCAGCAGCCAGTGGACCCCTGGATAGTTAGGGTATTGTTTTGGCAGTCAGTGTGCCTGACAAGTTGTGATAGCAACTTGAATTTCAGTCACTGGCTGCCACTGTCTGCATTTGGATTTGGCCCTTGGCTGAAAGCCATTTGTTAAAATTCCTACTGATTGTGTAGACAAGCCAAATGCAAAGGTAGACAGTCTGACCTTACGGTAAACAACTGCTTCTGTTAAAACGATAATGTACCCTTAAATATTTGAAGAATTTGGTCACATGACTAAGGATGAGGATGCTTTCTGGTTTTGAGGAGAGAAAAAAAATTTTTTACCCTCAACTCATTTATCTATTGCCGATGACGGCAGCAGAGTAATTTGTTTGTAACTGAGCACGTTGACAGGGGGACTTATTTCTACCCTGAATGCCTGCATAGATTTGTACTATAAGTGGTTGCTGTGGCAACTTAAATGAAATATAATCATTATCTGATGGTGATTACTATTGTTGCCTCGTGGAGGGACAGAATGATATAGTTAGACCAGCCAGAATTTGGAGTTGACTTTATTTATTTTTTTTTGTCTCTGGCAGAATGTTTTTGTCACCAACTTGGTTCTTCTGCTCCTAACCTTGCTGCCAATGTTGCTGTGTTTAGCCTCTATTCTGACCATCTTTCACGGATTGTAACAAAAATCCTCTAAAAACAAAAAACAGTATAATTTTTGTACTGTCCCAAAATTATGGCACTGTTGGCATTGAGACATTTTTTTTTTTCTTTGTTTTACAAATCGGCAGATATTTGTACAAATTCTGTTTACTCGATTATTCCAGTGCTGTAAAATACACACCTTTCTATGAAACCTTAAACAAAATCACTGTAACTTCAGTGTAATGTCTTTTAATCAACATACCACCGTGTGAACATTTTATAGTCACTGTTAAACCAGTGCACCTAACTAAATATCAACATATAGCAATTTTGAATATGTTTGTAGCCACTGTTATTATATAGTGCCCAACTATCATTGCAAGACCATTTAGTAGTATATTTCATGTGTTCCAGTGATTTCTCATTTTTCTTTTTCTATTTATTTTTATTTATTTTTTAAATGAACACATTAATATTGTGTTTGTAGATATAGTCTCATTTATTCAAGTGCTGTTATAATTAAACACACCAACTAAGAATTGATGTTGAAGCTGTCATTTCAGAGACAGATTTGTTTTATTTTTACCAAAAATGCTTTTTAAGGAAATACATAATTCCCTTTGCATATTTGATTTCATCTTATGTGATGCTTTGAGACAATTTTACTTTTTCACAAGCTGTGCACTTAGTTTCTCAATTTGGTTGACAATGTTTATACTTCCTGCACTTTTGTTTATATAATTTTAAAAAAAAATTTTTTTTTTTTTCTTTTTTAAATCATCATTCTTTTTTAAAAAAAAAATGATATTGATAAATATAAGAGATGACCTGGAACAAATGTTCAAAGTGGTTTTGAGTATTTGGAAATTTTTTTAGGAATCAGTAAGCTATTTCAACTGATTTTGAACAAAAAGCTTTGTAAAATCAAAGAAAAGAAATTAATTAATTTAAAAAAAAAAAAAAAAAAAAAAAAAAATTATAGAAATTAGAGAGAAAGAAAAAATTTCCCAAAATGGATTTCTCTCTCTTTTTTTTTTTCTTTGTAAGTTTATAGATTTATATGTACATTTTATCATTTACCTAACTTATTTTCTTTTTCTTATAGGAAATTAAATCATTTCTTTCCAAAGAAAAAATTTTTTAATGAACATTTTCTATCAAAATGAAAAACTGGGTGTTTTGAAAAATGCTTTCCACTTCCCCAGGAAAAAAAACAAAAAAAACTGTCTCTGTTTATTTAACTGAATTGTGCTTAAATTAAAAAAAAACAACAAACAAACATCTTTTAAATTGATGTTCTTTCAGTGCAAATAAGTGCATCTAAGATAAAAAAGAAAAAAAATTTTCAGTGAAAATTTATTATGGAACAAAAACTAATTCTGATTGCAGTTAGTCTTTTCTCTTGTCGCTGTTATAACAGTGGGCATTTAAAATTTGGTAGAGCCTTTTTTTGTGTATGTAAAGGGGGTAGGGAGTGACATTTGTATTTTTTTTTTTTTTTATTAGCACTAAAACCAATATTTACTTGTGGAACATTTTTCTTGATAAAAGGCTTTATTTGAAAAGCTGGACTACATTTGTTGAAAAAAAAAATGGACCTTGTTTTTCAACTGCTCTGATTTACATGGGTGTGGTCATGGTAGAGAGGAGGAGGAGGGGAAGGAGGTGTGTATGTGTTTTGTTATTCTATGACTAACTGATAACATGAGCGCACTTGTTTAGTAAAACATTCTCAATTGAAACAATATAAACTTGTGGTTTCGTTATGTATATCTATTAGCATGTTCTCAAAATATGCTTTCTTTCATTTCAAGTTATGTAGAAAGGCAAAACTCTTGATGTTAATGTTTTTTTGCTCTGTTGGAAAATCTAATTTCTATCTGTCAAAGCAAAAAAAAAAATTTAAAAGAATTTAATATATTTATGAAAAACTCCGGTTAAAATTGAAGGAATATTTCCTTGGTGGATTGATCAACTCTTGACTACAGAGATCTATTTCTGAAATTAAAATATGTAATTTAAGGTATTTTGGCTGTGATTATCTCATCAGATTTTCAAAAAAAAAATTAAAAAGAAAAAAAAAAATTTTAATTTTTTTAAATTAATAATATCTGATTCTAATGTTTGGTTGTCATTAAGTGGTGGGCTTGACACTTTATATTGTGGTTTATTTTTATGTTAGCATTTATGTTACACTAAATTTTGCAAATATAAATGCATTTTAGTGTCATGTTAATGTTTGTATCTCAAAATTTTATTTTTTATTATCTGAACCCCACCTAAAATTTAAAAAAAATTTTTTTTAAATTGCATTTATTTTAGAAACCTGCAATATTTGTGGGTTTTACTGAATTTGCTGTTTCCAGAGTTGATCTTATACTAAATTTTAAATTTATCGAGACTGCCATTTTTACAAAACTTGTTTAAACATTTCAGAAGTGCTAGTTTTTGTGTTTTACTGGTTGTTTATACAGATAAACTTTCCAAATACATTTTCATATTTGCATCTTAAATTAAAGTTGAATGTAATTATAGTAATTTGTATTTGACTTAAAACATAAACTTACATAATGACTCAATTGACTAATTTTGTTTTTTAGTCTTTATTCTAGTCATTAAGATTTCTTCCTGCCTTATTCATAGCCACAAAGTAATTTCAGTGTTTAAACATTATTTTCAATCTTGCATGACAAAAACAAAACCAAACCTCCTTTCTTCTTCATCCACGTAGAGCAGTGTCCTCTTCTATTGTCTTTGAAACATGTCAGTCCCCTGCCTCAAACTTGTTTATTATTACCAAAGTGAATGTTGGTGCTGTTGAATTATAACTGCTGCTGCTGCTGCTGCCACTTATATCTGGTGCTGCAGTTTTTGCTTCTTTTGCATCAGATTTTTGCACATATAAAAATAAGCAATTTGGTGCCAGTTATTAATAGTCCTATTTGATTCGCTGACCTAGCTATGAACGGTGCCTCTCAATGTTGCCACCACGGCTCTTGTTAGTGAAACTAGAACTTAAAAATGGTTTTAGCTGTTTCTTTTTATTTTCTATGTATATTACATATGTAAATGTGCATGTTTGCACACGTGTCTATTGGGGCTTTATTGTGTGAACTTTTGCACTTAATCTTATGACATTGTCTTATTTTCTTTGACAGAATTTCAGAGTTTGTTCACATTGAAAGATTACTTTTAAAAAAGGGAAAGCAGAAAGAAAGAAAAAGGCGAGTGAATGGGGGGGGAGGGGCACTATTGATCGTGTAAAATGTAGAATTGAAATTGCCTCATTGTATTTTTCATTTGTTTAAACCAAACCAAACTTTGCGATATATCGTGTCGAAAGAATTTTTTTTTTTTTCCTCTTTTTCTTTCTGCAAGAGAATTGTACAGTGGTGGGGAGACTGAGGTAAATAATTTTGTCAAACCCAACCCGCAGATTTTTTTTTTTATACCAATTTTGGAGTTGAATAGAAAATTGGAAAAAAACTGAAAAATATCCCCCACATTTCCTTCATTGCATTTTTTTTTTTCTCTTGCAAAGAAAGGCATTTAAAGTGGTTCTCTACTTGTCTGCTTGACTTTGTATTGAAGAAAGTCTTTGAAAAAGTTTGGTGAGGGTTAAAAAAAACAAAACACAGGCTCACTTAAAAAGGACTGTTATGCATTTAAAATCAGTAGTGAAGTAATGTTTAGGCATGGAACATAATAGCCATTTCAAATATCAAATCTTTTCAAGTTACTTTGAAATATATTCATACTTTGAGAAATAAGTTTAAAGAATGAAAAGTTTTTATTTATTTTCCTGAGACATAGATCCCTTTCATTTACAAAAAAATCTATGAACTTTATAAAATGGAAGAAGTTAAGTCACCTGACACAAATTGACTGTTGGGATTGACCTCTTTCCTCCTTACTGGGTGGATTTATTTTTCTCATTAACTCATACATGTTCTATCCAAACAAAACAAATTCCAATATTCCGGAATATTTCATCTCCTCCTACATCTCTCTCCCCTCTTTGCAAATTAACTTTTTGCTTTTCTTTCCTTGTTCTGTTTTTGATATTTAGAATTCTGATCTTCACTGCAAATTTTTTGTACCTGAACAGAAAATAAAAATGGCTCAGCCTTCATAAGAAAAAGGTTGCTACTTAAACAATACATTTTTTGTGTTTTTCTTTCTTCCTTTCATCTTATATTACTAGTTAAAGAATCAACCTCTGGAGAGAAAAAAAAAATGTTTCTGGCACAAATGGTAACTTGCATCCAATTGAGTTTCCTATGCAAACGAAATTCTGCTGTTTTCATTATTCCTAAAATTGCTTTTGTCGACATTTTTTTAATCTTTCTTAACCAAAAAGAGACAAAATTTCTTGCTTATTTTTGTAGTGGAGTTGATTTGACTTGGAGAATCAGTCAAATAATTGTTGAATATTTTCCACAGATGTGTTCCAATTTTCAAACCGTCTTTGTTCTGCATGCAATATATTTTTCTTTCTCTTCTCCATTGAAGCAATCCTTCTTTCAAAGCTGCTCACATAAATCTGCCAAGACATTGAAGAAGAAAAAATTAGGTTTTATCAAATTCTCTTTAAACTTGACAAGAAGTCAGCAGCAGCTTGTCTTACATATCAGCCCATACATGTAACATTTGCAAAGTGAAATACAAATCAGCCTTGTAAAACATTTGAACTCAGGTCACTAATTCTATTTCCTTTGATAACTGGTATGCTAATTGTGCCTCCTTCACATTTGGAACATAAGGTTGATCCAGTTGAAAATCTGAAAATTATGACTTTCTGTCTTTGGAGACTAAGAATCGGCAGTGAAATTTTGCTCAACAAGGAATTGAACTTGAAGGATCTTTACAGAGATTTGTGTAAAGATGACATTCTTTGCAAAACAGTAACAACCTGCCATGGGCCAGTTAAGCAAATTTTGTTAGTAAATGAAATGAAATTATTTTTAGCTTTGGGGACACTTAAAACCTTAATCACTGCCCCAAGAGCCAGTTACTCTGAAAATGAGAGTTCAGATTAATAAGTGGGAAAGGGAATTCGTTAATGTTTATCTGATTCTCACAACTGGATGGGCAGAGTGCAGCCAAATATCCCAGGGTAAGACACTAATACTTCATGCACAGTCATTTTTCTACTCTAGAACAGCTTCTAAAATCCATCGAGCAAGGGCAGTTGCACTGTGATAGTCAGTTGAAATTCCAGTCGCGCTATTACATTCGTTTTTGGACTAATATCCTTTGGAAAGGTATGAATTCCCTTATCTCCCAAGTGATTGGTTAAATAGTATTACTGTCTTTCTACAAGGATGGTGTAGAAGAGATGACTTATTTTGTGTGGCAAAGCAAGCACGTATATGCATGATGGATTCAAGAGAGAAAAAACATGGCTGCCCTAACTCCTCAATTTAAGATAGAATTTGGTTTCGCGTGAGGAGGATTTGTGAGTGTGGCATTTGCGTATTTTTCTAAGTGAACCTACCAGCCCAGCATAAAAACGCTATGTGCAAGAGAAACGGTGAGACAGTGGAGATTGTATGAAGCAAAGACATTTTTGTTGGAGATTAGTTCTGTGAGGAAAAGGAGACTACTATGAAAGCAATTACTTGGATCTATTCAGTTTAATTTCAGGTGGCTTTGGCATTAGATAACCCATTAAACAAAGAAATCAAACCATTGAATCAGCTGTAGTTGTAAAAACTTTAGTTCAGTGGCAACAACAGATTTACAAAATCTGCATTGTAATATCAAAAGTGGCAGGTTACTATTCATTTAACCAGTTTATGTGTTCAAAACTGGCAGACAGGATCCTGAAAGTTAATAATATACCGAAAGAAATGGATAAAAAAAAATCCAAATGAATAAACTTTCTTCGGCAGGATTATCAGATAAACGTGAATTAAGCAAATGAATGTAAAAAATTTTTCTACCAAGTAAAAAAGCTTTCTATTTTGAAAGTTGTTCATATCTCTAAATTGATGATTAAACATATAAGCACCTACTTAATAATTAAAAACATTTTTTCCCTGCTAATTTATCCACTTAGAAAAATTTATTTTGTAACTTTGGCTGGGAGACAGAGGTTGGGGAATAAAGAGATTTGTAAACAGTTACAATGATTTAAAATCTAAATGGAAAACTTCTAAGCTCAGTGAGTGGGTGTGTTTTTTTTTTTTTTTTTTTTTCACAATTTTAAAGATGTTCCTTATATTTAAACTATGTACTTCCCCAATACGTCCAACAATTGTTGAAGCAGAGAAATTCAATCCTAACTTCCAATTCTAATTGCCATTAAGAAATTAATATTAATTAACATTGGTTGAAATGAAATTAACCTCTTGGACCTGTTAAAACATTTTAAACAGCAAAAATCCTAAAATAAACTAAATGATTGATATTCGAAAAGCTTAAAATTCCTACCTGGAAGGCATCATTCCTTGATTGGAAAGTTGATTGTTGTGGCAAAGTGTTCTTGGCTGTATTTATTGAGGCTGATATCTTCTTTCCAAACGGGAATTTCAATGAAGTTTTTGTATACAATTCAACTAGAGAGATACCTAAAAGAAATTGAGAAATTGCATCAACTATCAAATTTAAAAAAAAAGATGTTTGGGGAAGGGTCCTCATTAGAAATTCATTCAGACTTCTTGATCAACAAATGAAACCACATTTAGAGCAATTAACTAAAACTCTAAATTTCAGTATGAGTGAATTTTTTCTTTCTCATTAACACTGAAATTGAAATAGAAAGTGCAACTTGTTTTTCTTCTGTGTAGAGGTGCATGTGACAATGGTTCTCAATGAGTTTTTATTTCAGTTGAGTCCATTTGTCTTCACTTCATACCAATGCCCTTGGGAAAGACATATCCATATTTTCAGTAATGGATAAAATGGCTGGTCATTTATGTTCTCTTGTCAAGTGGGTGAGAAACTAGTTGAAGAAAACTCCACCCATTGTGAAAGCAACAGGAAAACCACTCCATTAGCTCTTCAAAGAATAATGCAGAACTGTCTAATAAAGAAAGCTGGGGTGAGTCATGAATGCCCAAATCCTACGAGGGATATAGTACTTAACATTCCATAGGTCATTGTATAATTTCTAATATTAAGCAATTATATTTCTTTCAATGAAAAGTTTGTTTTTTTAAAAAGTTTGAAAATTTTATTCCCTAAAAAATCAAAACTCCAAATATGAAAATGACGTTTTTTGGTATGGTCTGGATTTTTTTCAAGAGTAAAAGTTAAAACATTTCTATTGTTAAGGGACTTACCTGGCCATGTGCCTCGTTTTCTTTCAAACATTGCTTTTGATTTCTCTGTCTCGCTTGTATATTGTTTTCCCTTGAAAAAATCACTTTCTGAAGATGAAAGAACACCAATGATGACTGATCATTAAGTAGAATGCTGTGCCTTTCTTAAAATGCATACACAAATTGGAGACCAGCCATAGGGCAGTGGTTTCCACTTCTCACCTGTAGGGATTCTTTCAAGGTGTCTACCTTGGATCAGGTTGGTAGGTAAAGAGAGACATCTATGGTCAAATGTCACTCTCCAAATTTTTAAACATTAATAATGCATCCATTTTTTTTTTCCTTCATTAAAATTGATATTTCACATTATTTTCTAAATTGGAGGACTCAAGGAAAGATTTTCCCATTGATTTGTGTAAGTTCTTAAAAGAGTAACACATACAAAAATGTTTTGCTTCTGTTGCATGGGATTAACTAATTTGTATTTAAGAACTTATATGCAAAATAAAAATGAGTTTTATAAAATGTTTGCTTTAATGAAATTCACTGATTATAAATATTTGAACATGTGTCATGATAGAAGTTTTCAAGTGGACATTTCTCTAAGCTACAAGTAAAGTCATATCTGATTTTTTTTCTTAAAACTAAATGCAAGTACTTAGAAAACAAACTCTTACTGACATAAATACATGTAGGCATAAACAATGTGTGTGATATATATATATATATATATATATATATATATATACACACACACACACACACATTAAAAACTAAAAGTATCCAATACTCAATGAATAGAGCAATATATAATTAATATCAAACATTAAAATTCAAAACATTTTCATTCACCTTGATCCTCTTGTAGGCAGGAGAATGAAGGAAATTACAAATACCTGAGGATTGAAATCCATGAAATTTTTGTAAGAAAATTTCTGTGAGTTTTAAAATTATATATATATAGTCATCCACAGACAGACTGTTTTGTTGTATCACGACTCTTCAGTGTGGCCAGACATGTTGGATGCTTCTAGCTGGGATATGAGGTTTGGAATAAACTAATGGTATAAGGAGGTGAAAGATTATAGAAAAATAAATTGACATGTTTCACTATTGGAATAGCATCATCAGAATGATTTTTTTTTTAATTGGTAGCTTGAAATGTTAGACGCTGAACTTTGATCTGAAAATGTTCACTGTATAATGTTAGTGATTAATAATCATTACTGAATTAGGTGTATTAACAAGGAAGGAGATAATATTTAAAAAAAAAATGCTTTTTCTCCATTAAATTGCAGACGTGTGTGTGTACTTTTATTTTAAGAGGAAGTAAAAAAAACAGCTTTAAGTTCTGAATATATTTGGTATCAAAGATTTATATGCAAGCAGTATTTTTTTGTGTTCATCTGAATTTAAATGCAAATGCTTCACATTTTACAATTTCAAAACCTTCTATAATAATAGTGATAAGCATTCACTAGTTACAAAACCTTTGAATTTAATTAATTTTTTTCACAGGTGAGGGATACCATGCAGGCCTAACAATATTATGCAATATTTTTACCAATGGCTTGAGATTGTAGCCACATTCACCCAGCCATTCAGTCTCATTAGCAATTGCAAGTGTTAACATCAGATATATAATGATTTTTTTCAAAGCCAATAAACAAGCAACCAAGCAAAATAGTGATAATGACTTTTATGAGATATCTCAAGCATCAAGCTGACTTAAACGACACTTTTATTTTTTGACTTAAAGTGTACTTAGCGTAATGGTTATCATCATAGGGAATGGAATCAGTGACCTCAGTTCAAACCCTGAATGAGGCTGTTTACATTTGCACTAATCCCTCTCTTCTCCACTCAGCTATGAGTAAATAGGACAGATCAAATTCTTTAGCCTTGGTAAGGCAACTGATTTAGGAGAAGGAAAACTCTGAATTCAAATTTGTGTTGCAATATGCTTGTAATGAAGGAGTTGGGTATATGCATGTGCAATTCATGTGGTGTAATCATTAGTGAGTTTGATTCTCACTGAGTACCTTATAATGCTGGCCTTGTGCTACATCTAAGCTTAGTAAATAACTATTTTTGACTTGATTTTAGACACTACCACTGTTCACTAAACAATCCTTTTTGTGTATTTTTAATCTTTTTGTGATTTAATTGCTTGTATGTAGTTGGAGAAAAAGAGACGAATTGGGTTTTTGAAACATGGTAGCCTTAAAAATAATCCCTTACACTGTTGAATGTCATTTTGCGGAATAGTGTGCAAAGTCTTGTGGCCCTTGCCAAAATCAATAGGTCATATTTTTACATGATGCTGGTGGAAAAGAAATTGATATTTTGGTGTCTCTGGTTTTATTCAATTCTTCTAGGATGAGTCTTGCAATATTTTAGTAGCATCTGAATCAATTTAGCAGCTTTGGATGCTTTTGCTGAGGTCATGATGTAGACAAACTACAATGGACTAAAATGCCGGGCTTGTTTGATACTTTCTGAGTGCTACTCACCAGATTTGCCAGTAAGGGATTGAAATGTGGTTTCAGAATCCACAATTTTAGGTCGACCTGATCTTGCCTAATTGTTGAGGTTCTTGTAACTAAAGCAATTACCAAACTGTGATCAACTGTACCTTCATCTTTCACACAACAAATATTTTTGGTTGCTTCTGCAGCGGCATTATGATCCAGTTCAAACTCAATTATCAAATGATTCAAGATGATATCGTAATGTTACATCCTTCATTTTGGCGGTGTGACCAGTTCATGTCCACATGGAATGATTTTCGAACTGGGTTTCAAAGAATCCTAAAATCCATGGCACATTGAGTCTCAGGACAATCAAAGAAACGGCCAAGAACAATAGAAAACCACTGCCAGCGTCTGTGTTTTGGAGGAGAGTTGAGATTTGAAACTCAAAGAAAGAAGTTTGTTTTGGGTCAGCATGCGGGAGATACGGGGTGGTGGGGTGGCTGCAAAGGAGATACATTGAAAACCCTTACAAGGTCTTCCTCTCTCCTTGTGTTTGTGTCGGACTGCTATAAAATGTAGACAGTCTGAATAAAGGCTTTTGTATTAGAACAACATGAGTTGCCTATTATTTTTTTGAATTCTAATATTCAACATTGTATCACAAATGTTGCTGTTGCATGTTCAACTCTGTAACTTTTAAATCACACCCATAGTGACACAATGCACAATGTGTCAGTTAACAAGCTACCATGATATTACCAAGTACATTCAACAGTTGAACTGCTTTAGTAACATGCTATAAATCAGCACATTCCAAAATATTGCAAAACTTTTGACTCCCTCCAAGTAGTTTCCAATAAAAATGAAATTTCTTTCACCATCTGGTGTCTTATCTCTTGGCAAGGGCAGATAATTTATTTTCTTGTATAACATACTCATTCAAAGAGGAAGACAGTCTGTCAAACATTTTGTGGAGGGTACAAAAATGGAAACCCTAAAGTGTTAACAATGGTTTTATGAGATTTCTTATACATCAAGCTGACTTAAGTTAAACTAAAGTTATTTTAAGATTTGTTCTTTGTTTTTCTGCTTTATGATGAGTCAATGCAAACCCAATCCTAAATAGAGAAGCATCTATATGTTATTTAATGATCAGTTTTGATTGATGGATTGATTTTAATGGCATATTAACCCATCTAGGGTTATTTTGTGCCTAGAAGTTAGAGAATCACATAATCATAATTACTAAGAAATTTATAAGTTTTACTAACTTTTATCATTATTATAAACAAACTTATTGGTTTTGAGTTTAAAAGAATTACTCACTTCCCCCTAGCACTTCTGAACTGACCAATAAATCGTCAATCTGCAGCAAAAGTTTTTCACTGAGTTTCACCAATTGTTGAAGAAACGATTCACTGCATTTTATGCTGCACTTCTGCAAAACAAGAAGAAAAAACAGTGCAATAATCAACATACCAAGTTAATCCTGATGTTAATAAAGTTTTTTGTACTTTTAACAAAATTCTTTGTTTAATGAACGTAACTCAATTCTCATTATATCTTCTTCTCTCATAATCAACAAAAAAGGTGCCTGTGGTGTAATTGGAGGTGCCCGTGTTGTAATTGTTATCGTCGTAGGAAATGAACACGGCGACACAAGTTCAAATCCTAGACGAGACTGATTGCATTTCATATAGCACTAATACCCTTGGGAAAGGTATGAATCCAATTATTCTCCCTCCAGCTATGGGTAAATAGTAGGATAGACTAGGTTCTTCAGCCTTGGTTAGGCAACTAGTCTAGGAGAAGGAAAACTCTGAATTAAAACCTTTTAAACTCCGCTTAAAAATTGACCTTGTGTCATATCCTGCCCGAGCGGAGGGGTTGGTAAATAGCATAATCAACAAAAGAACAACCCTACCACCTACCTCCAGTATGAAATTAATCTATCTTGAGGGGTCATTTTACTTCAATTTGAACCAGGAAGCTTGATATTTTAAGCTGAGAGATAATTTATTATACACTATAAGCTCAAAATTTCAGGTTCGCAGCCAGTAGATTAATTGAATGATAAGGTAGATTTAAGCTAAAATGTCTGCAACTTGGAGTGAAGTTTGAATGTGCTTTGAGCACAATTATTTTTGTAAATATATACAGAGTGGAATGATAAAATTGTTGTCTTAAAGAAAACAACACTACAGCTTTATTTTAAAACTTTTATTGAAAAAATTAATTCAGGTAACTTATGTTGTAGAGCTGACATCAATGTAGCTGCCTTCAGCCTCAATCACTGCCTCGATATGGATCCGGGACTGGGAGCATGCCTTTTTCACAAGCGCCGGCAGGAGCTCAGCAAATACTCGGCGGATGGCGGCGATCAGGCTGGCTTTGGTGTAGGAGGTCATGTTGGTGATATTCTTGACGTATGACCAAACGAAGTAGTCCAACGGGTTCAGGTTGGGGGAGGAGGGGGGCCAGTGAGAGAAGGGTACAAAGTCGTAGCACTCCTTCTGAAGCCAAGCCTGGGTCTCTTTGGACTTGTGGGCCCACACCGAGTCCTGCTACCACACCCAGGGTCTGCCATCGGCCACCTAATTGCACCAGGGGATCACCACACTCTTCAGCACATCCAGGTACACTTTGGTGTTGACTTTCAAGCCAACTTCAAAGATGTGAGGTGGCATGATGTGGCCCTCGCTTGAAACCACACCAAAGACCATAACCGTAGCTGGAAACTTTGTTTTCATCACCCTGGGCATGTCCCTATTATTTGTGGCAATCCAGCGATGGTTCTAGCAATGGTCCTGTTGTCATAACTTGGATCGGTAGAGAGCATGAGTTGTACAGCGGTGCATCTTTGATCTCGCTCGTTGAACATTGTGTTACTTTCAGACATGATAGAAGGCTCTTGGGATTTGTACACAACTGGCCAGCTAGTAGATGGTCTGCAACAAAAAAGAAAACTGGTTTTCATTAAACGGAAATGAAATCATGTCGTCTTTTCTAGGGCAACAATTTTATCGTTCCACCCTGTATGTCTCTGAGCATGTGCGTGTACATATATATATATAGATATGTAAACACATACACACACACACACACACATGACACTAGTAAAGGTGAGGTAGTATATAGAGTTAGAGTGTGGGAGTTGCAAGTTGACAGTGGGTAGGGTTACATATATGAATGTGTGGGCCTATCCATATGGGTGTGGATATGTATGTGCAATATGCATATCATGGTAAACATGAGTTGGTGTAGGTGCATAGTTGCAAACTGACCATGTATCCATATAATGGCCTGAACATATCTGTGTAGGTGTGTAAGCATATGTTAAGTATGTGTGCTGTGGGTATGGATGAGTGTGTGTGGCCATTCCTATTTTGTGTATGAACAACTTATTCACTTCTCCCACGTCTAAGTGAAGATGGTCAACTTAAATGAGTATTTTATTGTCATATTTTAAAGGTTTTTTTATTGTTCAGGTTTTCCTTTTTATTGTTATATTCACAATGTTTCAGCCGATATGTCCTCTGGCCTTCTTCAGGTGTTTGTTGAACTTGGGAGACTACACAGAACTTCAACTTATTTAATCCACAGGGGTCGCTTGTTCAGATTCCGTTAACCATTAACAGGTATAAGTGCTTAGTATTCCTGTATTGTTACTCGCCTACGCCTATGACAGACCATATATGGAAAGAAAAAGGGAAACCATCAGCATTTATAGGATAAAGTTAAAATAATTGATAGAGATGAACACTGGAGAATTAGATGCCTTAAGGAATCAGCACATATGTTGGGCTAAAGTGACCTGTTCAGTAGCCCAAGTATAGAGATGAATACCATATGGGAACCAATAATCAAAAAGGTTAGATAAAAAAAAAAACTTTTTTAAAAATTGGAATATGAGCTCAGGTAAAAAAATCATACTTAGTAGTAGTAATCATAGTGATGTGAGAACTTTAAGTTTATAAGTCCCAAAAATTCCAGCAAGACACATATAATGGTTATAAGCGTTGGTTCCTTGAGCTTCTAAAGAGATATTCATCTGGAGGTTGCAGGTTCAATCCTGACTGCAGGTGAATAACAATACAGGAATACTTAGCACTTATACCTGGTTTTTGGTTAATGGAATCAGAACAAGTGAGCCCACCCCCATGTATTAAATAAAGGATGTGGTTCATAGTTCCGTGTAGGCTACCAAGTTTGACAAACACCTGAAGAAGGCTGGAGGACATATCAGCTGAAACATTGTGAATATAACAATAGATGAAGACAATAGTTTGAAAACCCTGAATGATAAAAATCATCAAGCTTCATCTAAAAAATTCAGACAACTAATATTTTTAAGGGTCTTGCAATATTTTTATGTCCAGTCTATGGGTGGCCTAAGGCTCAGAGCTATGGAAGGATTCACTCCTGTATATATGTAGATGCAGTCTGTTTGCAGAAATCTGATTAGGAGAGGAGAAATCACATCAAGTCTGAAAACCTAGCAGTTGATTTAGTTTAGTTAAGGGAATTTTGCCACCCATCTACTTAGCAATAGTGAGAACACCACATACACATCCATTTTGCAATGAGTCACTTGTCTTCTGTTAAGTGACATATCCTCAAGCTTTTGTTTTCACCTTTTTATTCCTTTGTGGACTTGTCTTAGGCTCATGCACTTCAAGACAAACCTGCAGAAAAGTACTGAACAATGGTGGAGTAACATTATTATGCAGATGAAGGTGCATGAACCACAAACAGATATTCCCGTATATATATATATATATATATATATATATATATATATATATATATTTACCAACTCCTTTACACAAGCAGGATGCAACACAAGGATAATTTTAAGTGGAGTTTAACAAGTTTGAATTCAGAGTTTTCCTTCTCCTAGTCTAGTTGCCCAGTCTGCAGAACTATTTTACCCATAGCATTATTATGCAGATGAAGGTGCATGAACCACAAACAGATATTCCCGTATATATATATATATATATTTACCAACTCCTTTACACAAGCAGGATGCAACACAAGGATAATTTTAAGTGGAGTTTAACAAGTTTGAATTCAGAGTTTTCCTTCTCCTAGTCTAGTTGCCCAGTCTGCAGAACTATTTTACCCATAGCATTATTATGCAGATGAAGGTGCATGAACCACAAACAGATATTCCCGTATATATATATATATATATTTACCAACTCCTTTACACAAGCAGGATGCAACACAAGGATAATTTTAAGTGGAGTTTAACAAGTTTGAAATCAGAGTTTTCCTTCTCCTAGTCTAGTTGCCCAATCTGCAGAACTATTTTACCCATTCCCAACTCCGGTTTAACTGGACTAAATAATACTTTTATATATATATATATATATATATTAAAATGAGTAGGTCCACAAAGAGATTTGTATTTTTTAGGATTTATTTATCTATTTAGTTCTTACATATATGAGTGTGTCCAGCTTGATGCTTTTGTCAGAGAATATGTATGGTACAAGGCTTTGTTAATGGAGTATTCAATGAGACTTGAACTCACTCTTGTTTGCAGTTTGAATGGTTTTCAGTTGGTTATGGGTTTTTTTTATATAGGCTCTCTAAGAGTCAAGAAGGTTCAAAGATATAACAAAGCAATGTCATAAACTCAAGTTTGGTGGCACAAGATTTGGGCTTTGGACATTTGAGTCATTTCATAGAAATGCCTTTATGAAAGATATGAATACATAAATCCTCTGTTTGAGTACTTGGAAAATTTCCAATAGCCAAGTGCCCCATCCCCAACTATTGTTTTTAACCCAAATTGGTTTAAGAGTAAGTACAGTAAATAATCTTTTCAATAACACCATCAAGAACTGCAAACCAACTTGAATTATTCATCAAATTAAAAAAAAATGATTGGAAAAAAAGATTATGGCACTTACTTGGAGTTCTTGAAAAGATTCCTCAATAGCTGCATTGAATTCTTCATGCCTGTTTATTTCATCTTCATTCAGCTTTTGCAATTGGTTCGCTTTTTGTGGATGTCCAAGATTAGGTTGAAGTAGATGTAAATTGTGTTGCTGTAAAAATATATATATCATTCAAAATATTCTTTACTTTCCTGGTATATGTATAAACATATTCATGTGTGTGTGTGTGTGTGTGTGTGTGTGTGTGTATTAGTTGGTCTTACAGCATATCAACTCTTAAATTGCTCATCTCCTAAGGAGAGTATTATCAACGTGACTGAAAAATATCACCAAAAAGAGGCAGCAAAAAACATAAATAGATAGAATATATATAATTACTACTTTCCCTCATGCTAGGTCTTGGGTAAAGACCCAGTGAAGGGTTGTAAGAAATTGAAAATAAAACAGAAAATAAAGTAATAATAACAAATATAAAATAAGTTGTTTGTACAGGATTATATGATTTCAGGTATTCCTGTCAAATAATACTAAATTTTCAAATGGATCTATTTGACCCATAACCTCCACAACTCTGAGTCAGAACAGATCTGGGAGTAATGGCAATGAAAATCCCCAGCGCTCAAGAACTGGTTTGGGTTCTTTAATGGTATATCAACTTTGTGGGTTATTTAATGCCAAAGCTATCCTTTTGAGGTTTGGTTTGATTTCTTTGTTTAATGGCATATCAACCTTTGTAGGTTATTTAATGCCAAAGCTATCCTTCAAGAAGAAAAGTAGTGATACTATATAACCTATAGCTGGGCGGATAAAGGGGTTCATACCTTTCCCAAAGGTATTTGTCCAAAAGGGAACATAATAGTGTGACTGTAATTTGAACTCGCTTACTACGATTCCGCAGTTCATCATTTTAACCATTACACCACAAGGACACCCCCGCTATCCTTTTGAAAGGACAGTAGTGGTACTATTTAACCCAAAGCTAGGGGTATAAGAGAATTTATACCTTTCCTAAGGGTATTAGTCTAAAAGTGAATGTAATAGTGTGACGAGTGCAAACTCACTGTGATGTCGCAGTCCAGCATGTTAGCCACGATGCCCTGGAGCCTCACCATCATATCAAGTTTAGTATGATACACAAAATATGGATGTGTGTACATGTATGCATATACACATGTACATGTATATATATATATATATATATATATATACACACACACAAATATATATATATATTAAATATGATAAAAATTCAAATTCAGTTTTTAATTGCCTGTTGAGTTATAATGATAAAAAGAGTATTTGTTTATTTTCTTTTTTACCTTATTAAAAGGGCAACAATAAAGAGAAGTTAAAAGATTAAAAATGTGTCCTTATTTTCAGTTGAAAAAAATTGCATATTAATTCAAATGAAAAGTATTTGTTTATTCTATAAATAAGTTATTTCTTTTTTTTTTTTAATTTTTTTAAGTTACACAGATAAAAATTATGATACGTAACAGAAAAAAACAGTTTTCATTTAATTTTTGTCAAATATTATTTTAAAAAAAATGACTTCTTGGTTTGAAACATTTTCATGATTTTTCTTCAGTTCTCCAAAAAATTAAAAAATTTTTTACCATAAGTACTGAATTACAAAATAATAATTTTTGAAAAAGCATTAGATTCAAATTTTGCCAATGGAATTTGTGTGATATCTAAATATGGCAGGTCTTAAAATGATCTCAAGAATTGAATATCTCTTTTGTACTTACTTATGAAGAAAAGTGAAGAGTTCCACAAACCATTTGTTTTTTTGATTAATGAATTATATCGTTCAATCAATAAAAACAAAAACTAAATTTTGTACATTTCCTTATTAGAACCATATTAAAGTGTATGTATGATTTTAAAGCTCAATGATATCTCTTTTGTGAGTTAGATATCAATACATACATACCAAAAGAGATGAAAATCCTGTATATATATATATATATATATATATATATATATATATATATGTGTGTGTGTGTGTGTGTGTATTTTAACCAAGTTTTTGCATCTAAGTAATTCTGGTTTGGTTTTGTAGCCTGTAGCTGATTTTTGGACACTGTGGCTAGAGCCCCAACCTCAGCAGAACATGCATCTTGTTTACCTGTGTGAAGTTTGATGCAGTTATACACTTAGTGTTAGGACTTTAAACATAGTAAACCAGTTACCTGAGCTGACAGCATCCGCAGGCAGACATAATACAGACATCATATGAACAAGAACATAAATATTACCAGTATTCCTTACTCACCAAAAGTATTATCAGAAATCATTATACAGGAGACATCTGAAAGACATACTCCGAATGACAAATATGAAAACTTTGCTACCACCCATATTTAAGCAGCAGTTGAGTGCATTCCACTCAAATCAAGAGCCAAGTGTAGAGTTCCATAGGAGGCAATAGCAATTAGAGAAAAAAGCATTCCTACTAAATAAAAGAAAGCTAACAAATGACAACATCCAAAAACTGAAGATAGCCCACAGAGAGTTAACACATACCAAAAAAGAACAAATTGAATACATTCAAGGCCAAATCAATAAAATAAGAAATTTGGTAAAGACTAGACAATCATGATTAGCATGGCAGACAATAAATGAAGAGGACCTCAGGAGCAAAACTAAAAGCTACCAGCCAAGAAGTAAGCATACTGAAGTGGAAAGAACATTTCAAAAATCTGCTTGGAAACTCTCCTAAAGTCAAAAATATTGGGAGACATCAAACTAGGAGAGTTTATGGAGAAAGAACTGGACATAGTACTGAAAAAGATTAAACGTAGAAAAGCTGTAGGCTTCAACAAAATCCCTCTGGAAGTATGGAAGACAAGGATATTTGATGATATACTTCTTCAATTATGCAATGCTGTCTATAAACAAAACACAACAGAGAACTGGACAAAAGGTTGCATCCTCCTCTTCCCCAAGGAGGGTAGGATCTTACTGCGATAGCTGTAGAGATTTATAGTGTTCTGTTTCTCAATTGTATCAAACCAGAAATCAAGAAAATTTTTATGAAAAATCAGAAGTTTTTGGAGAAACCAATCCTATAATTTCATGGATTCTGACTTTCCATTCTATTATTGAAGGAGTATTGCAAAAAATTTGGTCATAGATTTCTTCAAAGCATTTGATTCCATACACAGAGGTAAGATGGAGAAAATACAATGAGCATATGGTCTTCCCAAAGAAATTGATGGCAACACCAACTAAGTAAGATAAACAAGACATGCAAGGCACTGCTAGATAAGAAAGGATGAACTCATAAGTAACGTTCTTCTATGGACTCCTACACATGGACATGCCAGTGCATGGCAACCAGCAAGAATTTACTTAAATCAGCTCTGCGCAGACACTAGATGTGATTTGGAGGACCTGCTGAAACCCATGGATGATAGGGATGGAGAGAGAGAGAGAGAGAGAGAGAGAGAGAGAGACAGTGAGTCAGGGAAATCTGTGTCATCAGTGGAACTAGATGATAATGTTGATAATATATATATATATATATATATACACACACACACACACATATATATATATATATATACACACACACACACACACACAAGTTATTGTTGTGAAAAATGGACATGGCAATCCAAGTTAATATTGTAGATAAAGCTATTTGTTTTCACCTTGCCCTCATACTCTTTGGAAAGGCATGCATCCAGCTATGGGCAAATAATAAGGTAGACTGGCAACCAGTCTAGAAGGAAATCTCTGAATTCAAACCTCTTAAACTTCACTCAAGTAATTGACCTTGTATAAGATCCTATACATATGAAGGAATTGATATATATGTATATATATGTCATAAATATTCTGATGTAGAACTCAGCAGCCGGCCACTGTATCTCATCTCTCTGGCAATTTTAGCTGAGAGTAAATCATACAGACTCCCTTTGTTGAACTGAAGGAACCACCACTATTTGCCACGTTGTGAATTTTTTTGATCCGAACAGCGGTGCTCTGGCCCCTCAGAACAGTCAAATTGTGGGAGTTGATTAGACTGGGTTCCACGCCGAAAGGGAATCACTATTTGCGAAGAAAAGAGTTCTTGTGGCAACCACAAGGACACAAAAAGAAACACGCAATACTTTCGATTTCTGTATAATCAAACTTTTTTTTAAGGTTATTGTTTTTATCTCGCCACAAAAGAAATTACACAAATGCATAGAGTACAAAAAAAAAGTCACACGAGATTCACTTGTTCGATCAGGAGTCAGAGAAAGAGAAAGACGAAGTAAGTCTGATCTATTCAGATGATATAAGGGAGACAACTACGGATCTTCATTACAGACACATCGACTTAGTGGTTTGCTTTCTCGGCTTTGTTGACAAAATTATCAGGATTCGCAAAGATTCTATTGTATCTCTTGGTTTTGATTGGACCAGCAAGATTCCACAAATCGTTTTAGCAGCGTTCAGTGTCTCTGTCTGATCACAGAAAAATATCTCTCTCTGACCACTCAAATGTCTTTCCTTGTTGACTGCCCTTGGTCTCCTCTGCTGACTGCTTATATGGAGTAAGGTGGAATAGAGACAATTTTTGGCCCCGCCTATGAATTATAATATGTAAATTGCTTTGACCACCATGCATTTTTGCATAATCTCTGAATCTCTGAAGGAGACGGCTTCTCAAGTGGTACTAAAAATGAATTTGGATTGCCTACTGAGTTCTCCACAGACATTGCCCACTTAAGTCTGCTAAACCTACTTATCTTGTCTCGGACCTTGGATCTAGATTTTGTCCTCAGACCACTCAAAATCCCATTCACCATTTATCATAAGCTTTAATTAACAAACCCATCCATCGACCACCCCAAACCAACCCATCCATCGACCACCCTGAACCATCACAAAAGGAATTTCCTATTTTTTTTTCTTTTGGAATAATGTTTCTAGGGTTGAGTTTGTTAGTTAAGTAACTAACAAACTCAACCCTAGAAACATTATTCCAAAAGAAAAAAAAATAGGAAATTCCTTTTCTTTCTCTGTATTAAAAAAAAACAAAACTTATTTCTGGAATTACCCTTCTATCCATTTAATTAGTAAATTCATTCCAATCCCTTAGAACTTTTAATTAATAAACCCACCTGGGAGAGGGCTCTCTCTCTCTCTGTCACAATATACATATATATGTGTGTGTCACATACTAACCTTTGACATGCTCTGTTAGTGGATTTCAAAAACAGGATGCATTTGTGTCTTAAGGTAAATAAAAGACAGCAGAAATGCCATATGAATTGTGTAGGTGGAGTGCCAGAAGGAAGAGGGTGTGGGTATTCGAAAAATATATAACAGCAGAAGTTTTCAACAAAAAAACAGTGAACAAAGAGTAGAGAGACCAGACATGACACTGTCTTGGGCCCAGAGAGGGCTAGATGGCCCTGGGTTAAGAGGTAGAGGAAAGTCTAAATGTCCAAGACTCTCTAATGTCAAAAGCGAGTATGATCCCAGAATGAAAAGGAAATGAAGATGATTAAATGTCTTAAGTCAGCCCTGTACCAACCTCATGAAGGCAAAGCGAAGAAGAAATAAAAATGATTAAATGTCTTAAGTCGGCTCTGTGCCAGTCTCATGGAGATAGAGTGAAGAAAAAAACGAAGATGATCAAATGTTTTAAGTCGGCATTGTGCCAGCCTTGTGGAGGCAAAGCGAAGAAGTAACTCTCTGAATATATCGTATCTCAACCAGGTGTAAATGTTAGCAGTTCCTGACTCTCTCTGTTTCCTTGCCAACTATTTCGTACCTTTTTTAATAAAAAAGAGAGATGAATATTTTTATATACAATAAGTATTGTTACTTTCTCTCTTGGTATACAACATACGTATGTATATATAAATATATATATGTATATGTATACAGATATATATGTATCTCTCTCTCTCTCTCTCTCTATATATATATATATATATATATATATGTTGTATGTAAGTTGTATTTTTTGAATTATATTGAATTTATTAATACATATATATGTATATATATATATATATATATATATATATATATATACATACATTCATATATGTATTTACTCAAGATCAATAAAGATGCAATTTAAGGTCTATTTTTAAGTAGAGCACAATTGGTCAGAATTTTACTTCTCTAAGACTTGTTGTCATACTTAGGTTAACCCAGTCTAACCTACTCTTTACTCATTACTGGAGGGAGAATAGTTAGATTTGTAACTTTTCCAAAGAGTGTGAAATGCTAACAACCTCATGCAGGACTTGATTGCTGAATCCATTTTCTACAATGATATTATATATGCATATATCTAAACATACATCAAGGGATGTGTAGTCACCTTTTTATTGCCATGAATTCTAGATTCACCCAGTCCCAAATCATAGTACCTGTTAAGGTCACATCAATGGGTCAAATTGATAGGTTGAGATTATGTTTAGAATGATTCTGAATTCTATTAAAACATTGATATAGCAACTAAGTATGAAATGTCCACCTGTTTAAAATGATTGTGAAGGTACCAATTTATTTTGTTCATAATTGTAGACTATATTTTCTAAACTGAACTCAGCATAAAATATCCACAAAAAAGTTGACATGTTGGAAAACCAACCACTAAACATAAAAAAAATCAGGTCCCTGGATTTTCTGTTTGGCTGATACACACCTACAAACTTCAGTAGAGTAGTGTATGGTTAGCCGTAACATTCTCTTTAAAAAATTTGGCCTCCCTACTTCAGACTGTGTTTTATCTTAAATTGTGGTGTAAGGGCAGTCATGTTTCTCTTTTTTTCTCTCTCTTGAGTGTACCACTCATTTTGCATGCTAGGCATAAATGTGCTCGCTTTGCCACACGGAGGTAAGTCATCTTTCTTTTTACACAGTGAATAAACATTTCTTTCCCCCACCAGTTGTGGGTAAATAGTTAGCTGACAGTGTGCTTTAATTTTGGTAAGGCAATTAATCTACAAGGAAAACTCTCTTTTCTGATCAAAAAAATTGAATTTGTATTGCATCCTGCTCTAGGGGAAGGGGTTTATTTCAAATACAATGAATAAACAAACTGGAAAACTTAAGAAAAATACAAAATTTCTTTAGTCTTGTTGCATCAAAACGTTGTTGCATAACATAAACAAGAAAATATGATCCATGAAATTGTAGCTGATACTATTTCAATTAAACCCAGCTACCAATAAAGAAAAAAAATATATATTGAATAAACCCAGCTACCTATAATGAAATGTGAAGAGAACTAGAAAAAAATTTTTTGTAAATATGTAGAAGTCACTGAGGTATAGATAAGTCTGATGGATTTAATAAAAGGTACTGCATACCTCTTCTTGCTGAAACTGTTTTAAGGTTTCTTGGAAAGTTTTTTCCCATTGAGAAAATTCTTCATCCAGATTGCACATGTGTTGATCAAGGAGAGTTCGAAACAGCAATGGAGGAATGCGCTTGGCTAAGTTTTCCAATTCTTCCAACTGATTATGAAATTCTGAAATTTAAAAAAAATTAATTTCTCTTCAATCAAAATATGAAATATTTTTGGGCCAATTTCTATAAAGAGATAAAATGTACAACCCAGATATAGACTATTTAGTTGCCTACTGAAGTGATTAAAAAACCATAACAATATCATATCAAAATTGAAAGAGGAAAAGAAATGAAAAGATTATTAATTGCTTTAGAAAATAAGGAAACTTTACTCTAACAGTATCATTATTTTATGGATATCATTTTTCTTTTCCTCTTTCATTTGGAATTTTTTTCACCTTTGAACTGATATGATAGGGCAAAATTTTAAAATATAAAGTATATATTGTTGAATACTCAAGTTTCCCTTGAAAAAGAAAAATGATAAACTTCCAAAATATTTTAAAAGGTTTTCTTCTCTTAGGTTTTTAAATTATGATTTAAATTCTACCAATATGAAATATCATCACATCAAGCTTAACAGTCACCTCTAGTGATTTTTAAGAATGTTTTAGTAGTAGTAGTAGTAGTAGTAAGTTTGACCATGTGAACAAATGGTATATGTAAAACCCAGAATCTGTCCTGGAGAATGAGATGCACAAACTCTTCTGGGATTTTGAGATACAAACAGATCACCTTATCTAGGGCAGATGACTAGACTTTATAATAATCAACAAAAAAGGAAAAACTTGCAGAATTGTGGACTTTGCTGTCCTGGCGGACCACTGAATAAAATTGAAAGAATGCGAAAAGAGGGATAAGTACCTTGACCTTGCTAGGGAATTGAAAAATCTGTGGAACATGAAAGTGACAATTATACTAATTATAATTGGTGCTCTTGGTACAGTCACCAAAGGATTGGTACAAGGACTGGAGGACTTAGAAATAACAGGATGGGTGGGGACTGTCCAAACTACAGTATTGTTGAGATCAGCTAGAATACTGAGAAGAGTCCCAGAGACTTGAGGAGACCTTCTTCTTCTTCTTCTTCTTCTTCTTCTTCTTCTTCTTCTTCTTCTCCTCCTCCTCCTCCTCCTCCTCCTCCTCCTCCTCCTTCTTCTTCTTCTTCTTCTTCTTCTTCTTCTTCTTCTTCTTCTTCTTCTTCTTCTTCTTCTTCTTCTATTCCAGCAGACCACAGAGTGAAATTAAAGAAAAGCAAAAAAACTGGTTAGATACTTGGACCTCAGGGCTGGAAATTTTATGGAACATGAAGGCACAGTGATATCAATCAACAGTCCAGATTCTTGAAACAATCCCAAAGAGCCTGAAAATGAGACTGAGGGAGTTAAAGATTTGGACAAGAATTGAAACTGTTTAGATTACAGTACTAATAAGATCAACTAGAATACTGAGAAAAGTTCTGGGAAGTCACTTAGATTTCAATAAATACCACCAGCTAGTAATGTAAACTCACAAAGATTAAAATGATATGAATTATATAAAGAGAAGGAGAAAAAAAATTACAAGTACTTTTGGGAATATTGGAAGCAGACACAAACAAAAAGAGATTAAAAAACAAACAAGAAGAACCAGAAAACTTCTTTAAACCAAGCTCTACAGCAGAAATCTCATCAAAGAAATAAACACCTGCACTGTATCCCTTGTAAGATGATGCAGACTTGAAGATTACACTAAAAGATGATGCAGACTTGAAGATTACACTAAAAAAAGCAAGGATTGACTAATTACTGCAGCTAGTAATGGTAATGTCAACACAAATAAAACAACCAAAGCTAGAACACAATTGGGAGGAAAAACAACTGTATGGATACTTCAAGCAACAAACTGATGAGATTACACACAAGATAGCCTTGACATGGTTAAGAAAGGAAAACCTCAAGAGAAAAACTGAATTGCTGTTAATAGCAACACAAAATAATGCCATAAGCACTAATTATTCAAGAGAAAAATTATGCAACAGTAGCAAGTGTAGGTTATGTTGAGAAAGAGATGAGAAAGTTAATCACACAATAAGTAAGTAAGTAAAGTTGGCAACCGTAGTCGAGGGCGACAAGAAGGCTCCCTTTTCAATAGCTACAACACCAAGGTGTATGAGAGGGCGCAACTCCTTTCCCTGGATTGATCCACTTTACCCTTGATACGTACCTTATATTGCTGAGTGTTAAGCAAGGAGGCATCAAGTACCATTTTTCAAGTCTTTGGTATGAACCTAGGTCTCCAATGCAACAAACAAAGGAGTAAAAGACTTGACATGACTGGATGAGAAAGAGATTGTGCGAGAGATTATAATTCGACCAATAAACAATATATATACAAACCAGTATCTGTCCTAGCAAATGAGATACATAAAATTCTCTGGGACTTTGAGATACAAATAGATTATCTAATGCTAGCCAGAAAGCCAAACCTAGTGTTGATTAACAGGAAGAAAAGAGTTGGTCAACTAGTGGATTTTGCTGTTCAAGTTGACCACAGAATGAAAATGAAAAAAAGATAGACAAATACCTGCATCTTGCCAGAGAGCTGGAAAAACTGTCTAACATGAAGGTGACAGTGATACCAATTGTACTTGGTGCACTTGGAACAGTTTTCATAGGCTTGGAAAATAGACTGGAGGAACTGGAGATCAGAGGAAGAACTGAGATCATACAGATAACAGCATTGTTAAGATCAACTAGAATTCTCAGAAGAGTCTTGGAGACCTACTGTCACTCAGATTCCAGTGAAAGACCACCAGCTAATGCTGGTGTAAAAAACTCAGTTAATAACAATAATAACCATCTGGTCATGTCAACAGGTTTCACAAAATAAACATATTTCAGTTTGTGAAATAATGTTCAGTTAACCATAGTAAATATGCACTAATTCCTTAATGTAAATCTATTATACAAAATTTTTATGAAAGCATTTTGGTTCACAGATGATAAAAAAACAACTGACTGGTCGAAAATGTTTCAAATAACAAACTCTTATTTTCTAACCTGTATGACATCGTTGAATGTATTCTTTAGCTTGGGTGTAATACGATACTAGTTTATCCCCTAGGGTCTCTGCACAATTCTCAAAAGTGTCCTGCAACACCTGTGGCCTTGTTATTGGTCTTGCTCCTTTCTGTCGATAATAATCCTGAAGGGAAAAAAAGTAGATACAGTAACTTTTATTTTTAGTAAAAGGCTGCAAGATTTCTTTAAAATTCAGTTTGCTTCTTCATCATAAAAAGTTTTTCACCATTTATTAGCCAAAATTGAACAGTGGGGAGTCCCCAATGTGTGGTATAATGGTTAAAGAGTTGGACTGTGGTCTCAAAGGGAGCAAATTCAAATTCCAGTCATGCTATTCCATTCACTTTTGGACTAATACTCTTGGGATCAGTAAGAACCTCCTTACCCACAAAGGTTTATGTTAAAAACAAAGAACTCAGACTATAACACTCTGCATACGGAGACGCCTTTATTACACCCTTCTTACACTCTCACATAAACCAATACAGCTGTTTGTTTACTTCTGGTCCCTGAATAATGCCTTCTCTCTTATCGAGAGTATCAAGGGAGATAACTTGCATGCTTAACAGTTCTTCTCCCTTTTTCTTTTAATTTCTGTAGGACATAAGTTCTGCAAAAGAAAATAGGAAAGTGTAACAACATTAAACAGAGGACTCTTTCGGCTCAGACAAGAACGTTGTGCATGGCAAATAACTTTTGCAACCGAATCCTCTTTATTCCGATTCTCTTTCTCATTCATAGTTTCACTTAGTCTGTCATCAACTTCAGCATCATATTGTCTACAAGAAATAGATGCTTTTCCTGGAGTACAAATTGTTTCTCTTCTTTGAACATCAGGAGATAAAAAGTTACGTTCTAGAGTAAGTAATGATTTCATCCCATTCTTGCAGATTTTTGCTGATCTAGGATTATTGAGATCAACAAGCTGACTCTGCGCTAATGGCTTTCTGTTTGTATGCTTGGCCTTGGTTTTTTTCTTGGGTGCCGGCTTATACAAAGACTTTTTAGAAATACCAGAATTTGAACCACTGGTCACCGACACCATATTAAAATTTCCAACAATAGATTTAGGTTCAGTCTTTTTGTAACGAATGCATAGTTCACATGAATTTGGGAGTGTCTGCAAAATTTTTATAAATTCAGGATCTGTCATTTTTAACTAAGTCACACAATTTCTTACTACTAGGATGACTAAATTGTCTATGTAACTTTGTTGCAATTTTAATTTTTTCTGCCATATTTTTAGAAGAGATTTCTTTAATAAAAGGTATGTATTTGAACTTACGTTTGTCTGGTAGAGGTTTGGTAACAGGAATGTAGTAATGTCCAGACGATGTGCAGCTTAATGGAATTTTCTTTTTTAACATCGTAACAGTGTCATCTTCAAAATTGAGGCAATTTTCAGCACTTTTCATGGCGTCTTTACTCAAGAGAAGGGGAATGTCAGAGTTCACAACATCAGTGATAATACTGACTTCAATATCCGTGATAACACATGGTAGAATCACCTTGTAGAGTGAGTTCAGTTCATTTCCATCACCGAATTTAAAGGTTCTCATTCCTTTTATTTTTACTATTTTTTTCTTTTGTGCATCTGTTAATGTTTCCAGAAAACATTTATACCATTTTTTTCCACAAATGGTGCTGGATGCACCACTATCTAGAACCGCAGAGCCAAGCGTCTCACCCAAAAAAATGTCTCCGCCATTCTTACGTTTTTGCTGACTCATTAAGACCACGTGCGACACGGATAAATCTTCCTCTATTTCGACACCATGTTTATTCCTGCTACTATGACCGTAAGGACAATCATAAGATCAGTGAAACCTGCAGCCACAATTAAAACATACTGTAATGTTACCTGTTTGGTCTTGCGGATTTAACTTCTTTTTGTTAGTGGAGCGTGTTTTATTCTTATATCCCTGTCATCTTCCAGCGCGGTTTATCTTTTCTTGCGCATTATTAAAATGTGAATCACGTCGATATGAGGAGCGGCCATAATATACTCTGGTAGGGTCCATTTGGTTATTTTCTGTATAGTTAACAATATCCATTTCGTTTTTTACCATGACAGGTAAAGTATTAGATGATAATTCGCTAGAAGAATGTCCATGCATAATCTTCCGTAACTGTTCTGACATGGAAGATAGCGTTAACTCGCTGACAGTAGCTTTGACCAATTTTTCGTTATCCTTGGTGATATTGGCACTCTTTAGTGCTCTGAATGCGAGTACAGGTTCTGGTAAAAGAATGTTAAAGTCTTTTAATTTGGTGACAAGTCGGCCATATTCAATCAGAAAATCTTCTAATGACATCCCAGGCAGTCTCTGATAATTTTCAAATGTTTCATATGCTCAAAAGGCAGACTGGTTTGATCTTCCAGAAAACGTGTATCCAGTTTTTCATATAACTTTTTCATTCCATCCTCAGAATTAAGAACCGCAGTATTTAATTCCAAAACAGCTTCTCTTGCAATTCCTTCCAATGACAAAAACACCATGAGGGCTCTTTTTGATTTATCAAGTGAAGTTACAAGCTCCCATATCTTCATTTCTTTCTGCCATGTACTGTATTTATCTTTAAGCAAGGTGGGTGGAGGAAAATATTTTGAAGCCATAGTGTCTTTTTAGCTCTGCTACCAATGTTAAAAACAAAGAACTCAGACTATAACACTCTGCATACGGAGACGCCTTTATTACACCTTTCTTCTTACATTCTCACATAAACCAATATGGCTGTTTGTTTACTTCTGGTCCCTGAATAACGCTTTCGCTTATTGAGAGTATCAGGGGAGATAACTTGCATGCTTAACAGTTTATATTCTATTAAACCAAAGAAACCAAACCAAAGTTGAACAGAAGAAATAGTTTTAGTCAATGCATTTTATGGCTCATTTTTTAATTCATAATCACTTTATAGCAGGGTCCCCAACCTTTTCAACGTGAGGGACACAAAGCTTAACTCAGGAGGGTCTGGAGCTGCAACCTTAAAAGGACAGAAAAACCCAGCTAAATTTTCACGGTAACAATTATAATTTATTAATGAGATATCTGATGCTGCTTGTAATAACAAAAAGATGTAATATCAGGGTTAAATGAAGAGGTTGAAAGAAAAAACACATCAGACAAGTGATAATTTGACAGTTCTGAATGCAGCATACTCTTGGTAGGCTTTATTTTGGAGAACAACTGTTCATGGCATTATGTAGAGCCAAACATGCTTACTACATGTGGGTGATATTTTGGAAAATTGTCCAGATGGAAGTATGAGGCTCTTATAGAAATTGAGGATGTGGCAAGTAAGAAACTTGGACTTCAAATTTTCTGAACATTGAAGATCTATGACTTCCATCTGCAAATGTAATAATACTATCTTCACAGTCAACATTGAAAAGCAAAGAGAAAATTTTGAAAGTTGGGAGAAGAGCTATATGGATGGGACTCCTGATTTAAAGCCTTCATAATTGCTAATAGATGTTGGACAAGGATGATTAAATAAGTTTCCAGACTTTTTTCGTATGGGTACTTTTATTGATAGTACACACATGAAACTCTAGTCCCCTTTGGAGTAATCTCCCCCGGCTGCAACGCACTTGTTGTACTGTTCCAACAACTTATGGAAGGCCCCATCGAAGTCCTCTTGTGTGAGCGTGTCAATGACCTTTGTCACAGCCCCTTTCATCTCCTCAATTGTCTCAAAATGACAGCCTCTGAGCTTAGGGAATAAGCAAAAGTCACAGGGAGCAAGGTCTGGACTATAGGGAGGGTAAGGAACTGTCTTGATGCCTATCTTGGTCAAATAGTCTGTGACAACGATGGAGTTGTGGACTGGTGCATTGTCCTGGTGGAAATGCCACTAACCCAATTTGAAGAGTGCTGGCCTCTTCTGATGGAATCTCTTCCTGAACTCCCTTAAAACCTCAACATAGTATTCCTTGTTGAATGTCTGTCCAGTGGGAACCCAGTGCATGTAGATCATGCCAGTGCTGTCAAAAAAAGGGATCATCAAAAGTTTGAGGATGGATTTGCTCTGTCTGGCCTTCTTGGGTCTGGGAGAGCCAGCATGCTTCCACTGGGAACTCTGTCTCTTGGTCTTTGGGTCATAGCAGTAGATCCAGCTTTCATCACATGGCATTTTTTCCAAGTTTAAAACACAATTGTATTGCATATCCTTCTTCTAAAGTTCAGATTGCATTTTTGAAATTCACCAGCTGTGACAATCAGGCTTTAGTAGGGTGTATTCCAATTCCTGCTGTAGCTGTTCACTTATGATTTCAGGTTAAAACCTGAAATCATGAAAATTGGTCAGTCATCTCATAAGATGTATAGCAATAACATACTGAATTTTCTAGAGTCTATGACAATTTTAAATGCCTGTACAAAAAAGTCTGGAAACTTATTGAATGCACCACATATTTTAAATAATATTAAACAGACTGAAAGTCATTAAGAAAAATGCTCTTTTATTAGAAATCAAGTTTTTTCTTTTCAAAGGATTGCATTAAATCGTTAGAATTTGTATATCTCAAACTCTACTTCTATGACCAACTGTTCAGATCATTGAACCTCTTTTTTGTATTCTTGATATTGTTAACACAACATTTTGGTTGATCCATTCTTCAGCTTTTATCAAGTGTATAATACCAGAGAAAAAATAATAATAAGAGTGGATTCAATTCAGTTTGGTTGGTGGGTGAGTTGGTTAGTTTTATGGCATGTCAATCTTTGTTGACTTATTTAATGTCAAAGTCATTCTTTTTTTTTTTACAAGCAATGATATTGTTTCAAGTAACTAATGATAATCATTTGTAAACAATTATAGCTTCAAGTAATTATTCTTTATACAAACATGGTTTCAAGTATTCCTGTCGAATACTAATAATTTTCCGACAGATATATAAAACCCATAGGTAGAACCCTAACAGGTAGTACCACTCTAGGTTAGAATAGACGTGGAAGTAACATCAATGAAGAGCTGGCACCACACTCACTAGAGCTCCAGAACTGGAGCCACACCACTAGATGTAGTTGAAAGTTATACTCAAGACATCTTTTCTTTTGAGGAAGAGGTAGAAGGGATGCAGTCAATATCTTAGAGGCCTTGCTAATAGGGCATTAGTCTCTAGTTTTGAGGAAAGGGTAGAAGTGATGCAGTCAGTATCTTCTAGACCCTGCTAATAGGGCATTAGTCTCTAGTTTTGAGGAAAGGGTAGAAGTGATGCAGTCAGTATCTTCTAGACCCTGCTAATAGGGCATTAGTCTCTAGTTTTGAGGAAAGGGTAGAAGTGATGCAGTCAGTATCTTCTAGGCCCTGCTAATAGGGCATTAGTCTCTAGTTTTGAGGAAAGGGTAGAAGTGATGCAGTCAGTATCTTCTAGGCCCTGCTAATAGGGCATTAGTCCCTAGTTTTGAGGATGGGGTAGAAGGGATGCAGTCAGTATCTTCTAGGCCCTGCTAATAAGGCATCAATCTCTAGTTTTGAGGAAGGGGTAGAAGGGATGCAGTCAATATCTTCTAAGCCTTGCTAATAAGGCATCAATATCTAGTTTTAAGGAAGGGGTAGAAGGGATGCAGTCAGTATCTTCTAGGCCCTGCTAATAGGGCATTATTCTCTAGTTTTGAGGAAGGGGTAGAAGGGATGCAGTCAATATCTTCTAAGGCTTTCTAATAAGGCATCAATCTCTAGTTTTGAGAAAGGGGTAGAAAGATGCAGTCAATATCTTCTAGGCCCTGTTAATAAGGCATCAATCTCTAGTTTTAAGGAAGGGGTAGAAGGGATGCAGTCAGTATCTTCTAGGCCCTGCTAATAAGGCATCAATCTCTAGTTTTAAGGAAGGGGTAGAAGGGATGCAGTCAGTATCTTCTAGGCCCTGCTAATAGGGCATTATTCTCCAGTTTTAAGGAAGGGGTAGAAGGGATGCAGTCAATATTTTCTAGGCCCTGCTAATAGGGCATTAGTCTCTAGTTTTGAGGAAAGGGTAGAAGGGATGCAGTCAGTATCTTCTAGGCCCTGCTAATAGGGCATTAGTCCCTAGTTTTGAGGAAGGGGTAGATGGGATGCAATCAGTATCTTCTAGGCCCTGCTAATAAGGCATTATTCTCTAGTTTTAAGGAAGGGGTAGAAGGGATGCAGTCAATATCTTCTAAGGCTTTCTAATAAGGCATCAATCTCTAGTTTTGAGGAAGGGGTAGAAAGATGCAGTCAATATCTTCTAGGCCCTGTTAATAAGGCATCAATCTCTAGTTTTAAGGAAGGGGTAGAAGGGATGCAGTCAGTATCTTCTAGGCCCTGCTAATAAGGCATCAATCTCTAGTTTTAAGGAAGGGGTAGAAGGGATGCAGTCAGTATCTTCTAGGCCCTGCTAATAGGGCATTATTCTCCAGTTTTAAGGAAGGGGTAGAAGGGATGCAGTCAATATTTTCTAGGCCCTGCTAATAGGGCATTAGTCTCTAGTTTTGAGGAAAGGGTAGAAGGGATGCAGTCAGTATCTTCTAGGCCCTGCTAATAGGGCATTAGTCCCTAGTTTTGAGGAAGGGGTAGAAGGGATGCAATCAGTATCTTCTAGGCCCTGCTAATAGGGCATTATTCTCTAGTTTTGAGGAAGGGGTAGAAGGGATGCAGTCAATATCTTCTAAGCCTTGCTAATAAGGCATCAATCTCTAGTTTTAAGGAAGGGGTAGAAGGGATGCAGTCAGTATCTTCTAGGCCCTGCTAATAGGGCATTATTCTCTAGTTTTGAGGAAGGGGTAGAAGGGATGCAGTCAGTATCTTCTAAGCCTTGCTAATAAGGCATCAATCTCTAGTTTTAAGGAAGGGGTAGAAAGGATGCAGTCAGTATCTTCTAGGCCCTGCTAATAGGGCATTATTCTTTAGTTTTGAGGAAGGGGTAGAAGGGATGCAGTCAATATCTTCTAAGGCTTGCTAATAAGGCATCAATCTCTAGTTTTGAGGAAGGGGTAGAAGGGATGCAGTCAATATCTTCTAGGCCCTGCTAATAAGGCATCAATCTCTAGTTTTAAGGAAGGGGTAGAAGGGATGCAGTCAGTATCTTCTAGGCCCTGCTAATAAGGCATCAATCTCTAGTTTTAAGGAAGGGGTAGAAGGGATGCAGTCAGTATCTTCAAGGCCCTGCTAATAGGGCATTATTCTCTAGCTTTAAGGAAGGGGTAGAAGGGATGCAGTCAATATCTTCTAAGCCCTGCTAATAAGGCATCAATCTCTAGTTTTAAGGAAGGGGTAGAAAGGATGCAGTCAGTATCTTCTAGGCCCTGCTAATAGGGCATTATTCTCTAGTTTTGAGGAAGGGGTAGAAGGGATGCAGCCAGTATCTTCTAAACCTTGCTAATAAGGCATCAATCTCTCGTTTTGAGGAAGGGGTAGAAGGGATGCAGTCAGTATCTTCTAGGCCCTGCTAATAGGGCATTATTCTCTAGTTTTGAGGAAGGGGTAGAAGGGATGCAGTCAGTATCTTCTAGGCCCTGCTAATAGGGCATTATTCTCTAGTTTTGAGGAAGGGGTAGAAGAGATGCAGTCAATATCTTCTAAGGCTTTCTAATAAGGCATCAATCTCTAGTTTTAAGGAAGGGGTAGAAGGGATGCAGTCAATATCTTCTAGGCCCTGCTAATAAGGCATCAATCTCTAGTTTTAAGGAAGGGGTAGAAGGGATGCAGTCAGTATCTTCTAGGCCCTGCTAATAAGGCATCAACCTCTAGTTTTAAGGAAGGGGTAGAAGGGATGCAGTCAGTATCTTCTAGGCCCTGCTAATAGGGCATTATTCTCCAGTTTTAAGGAAGGGGTAGAAGGGATGCAGTCAATATTTTCTAGGCCCTGCTAATAGGGCATTAGTCTCTAGTTTTGAGAAAAGGGTAGAAGGGATGCAGTCAGTATCTTCTAGGCCCTGCTAATAGGGCATTAGTCCCTAGTTTTGAGGATGGGGTAGAAGGGATGCTGTCAATATCTTCTAAGCCTTGCTAATAAGGCATCAATCTCTAGTTTTGAGGAAGGGGTAGAAGGGATGCAGTCAGTATCTTCTAGGCCCTGCTAATAGGGCATTATTCTCTAGTTTTGAGGAAGGGGTAGAAGGGATGCAGTCAATATCTTCTAAGCCTTGCTAATAAGGCATCAATCTCTAGTTTTAAGGAAGGGGTAGAAGGGATGCAGTCAGTATCTTCTAAGCCCTACTAATAGGGCATTGTTCTCTAGTTTTGAGGAAGGGGTAGAAGGGATGCAGTCAGTATCTTCTAGGCCCTGCTAATAGGGCATTATTCTCTAGTTTTGAGGAAGGGGTAGAAGGGATGCAGTCAATATCTTCTAAGCCTTGCTAATAAGGCATCAATCTCTAGTTTTGAGGAAGGGGTAGAAGGGATGCAGTCAGTATCTTCTAAGCCTTGCTAATAAGGCATCAATCTCTAGTTTTGAGGAAGGGGTAGAAGGGATGCAGTCAGTATCTTCTAAGCCTTGCTAATAAGGCATCAATCTCTAGTTTTGAGGAAGGGGTAGAAGGGATGCAGTCAGTATCTTCTAGGCCCTGCTAATAGGGCATTATTCTCTAGTTTTGAGGAAGGGGTAGAAGGGATGCAGTCAATATCTTCTAAGCATTGCTAATAAGGCATTATTCTCTAGTTTTGAGAAAGGGGTAGATGTGATGCAGTCAATATCTTCTAAGCCCTGCTAATAGGGCATTATTCTCTAGTTTTGAGGAAGGGGTAGAAGGGATGCAGTCAATATCTTCTCGGCCCTGCTAATAGGGCATACATGTCTAGTTTTGAGGAAGGGGTAGAAGGGATGCAGTCAGTATCTTCTAAGCCTTGTTAATAAGGCATCAATCTCTAGTTTTAAGGAAGGGGTAGAAGGGATGCAGTCAGTATCTTCTAGGCCCTGCTAATAAGGCATCAATCTCTAGTTTTAAGGAAGGGGTAAAAGGGATGCAGTCAGTATCTTCTAAGCCTTGCTAATAAGGCATCAATCTCTAGTTTTAAGGAAGGGGTCGAAGGGATGCAGTCAGTATCTTCTAAGCCCTGCTAATAGGGCATTATTCTCTAGTTTTGAGGAAGGGGTAGAAGGGATGCAGTCAGTATCTTCTACGCCCTGCTAATAGGGCATTATTCTCTAGTTTTGAGGAAGGGGTAGAAGGGATGCAGTCAGTATCTTCTAGGCCCTGCTAATAGGGCATTAGTCTCTAGTTTTGAGGATGGGGTAGAAGGGATGCAGTCAATATCTTCTAAGCCTTGCTAATAAGGCATCAATCTCTAGTTTTGAGGAAGGGGTAGAAGGGATGCAGTCAGTATCTTCTAGGCCCTGCTAATAGGGCATTAGTCCCTAGTTTTCAGGAAGGGGTAGAAGGGATGCAGTCAGTATCTTCTAGGCCCTGCTAATAGGGCATTATTCTCTAGTTTTGAGGAAGGGGTAGAAGGGATGCAGTCAATATCTTCTAAGCCTTACTAAAAAGGCATTATTCTCTAGTTTTGAGGAAGGGGTGGAAGGGATGCCGTCAATATCTTCTAGGCCCTGCTAATAGGGCATTATTCTCTAGTCTTAAGGAAGGGGTAGAAGGGATGCAGTCAGTATCTTCTAGGCCCTGCTAATAGGGCATTATTCTCTAGTTTTGAGGAAAGGGTAGAAGGGATGCAGTCAATATCTTCTAAGCCTTGCTAATAAGGCATCAATCTCTAGTTTTAAGGAAGGGGTAGAAGGGATGCAGTCAGTATCTTCTAAGCCCGGCTAATAGGGCATTATTCTCTAGTTTTGAGGAAGGGGTAGAAGGGATGCAGTCAGTATCTTCTAGGCCCTGCTAATAGGGACTTATTCTCTAGTTTTGAGGAAGGGGTAGAAGGGATGCAGTCAGTATCTTCTAGGCCCTGCTAATAGGGCATTATTCTCTAGTTTTGAGGAAGGGGTAGAAGGGATGCAGTCAATATCTTCTAAGCCTTGCTAATAAGGCATCAATCTCTAGTTTTGAGGAAGGGGTAGAAGGGATGCAGTCAGTATCTTCTAGGCCCTGCTAATAGGGCATTATTCTCTAGTTTTCAGGAAGGGGTAGAAAGGATGCAGTCAGTATCTTCTAGGCCCTGCTAATAGGGTATTATTCTCTAGTTTTGAGGAAGGGGTAGAAGGGATGCAGTCAATATTTTCTAAGCCCTGCTAATAAGGCATCAATCTCTAGTTTTAAGGAAGGGGTAGAAGGGATGCAGTCAGTATCTTCTAGGCCCTGCTAATAAGGCATCAATCTCTAGTTTTAAGGAAGGGGTAGAAGGGATGCAGTCAGTATCTTCAAGGCCCTGCTAATAGGGCATTATTCTCTAGCTTTAAGGAAGGGGTAGAAGGGATGCAGTCAATATCTTCTAAGCCCTGCTAATAAGGCATCAATCTCTAGTTTTAAGGAAGGGGTAGAAAGGATGCAGTCAGTATCTTCTAGGCCCTGCTAATAGGGCATTATTCTCTAGTTTTGAGGAAGGGGTAGAAGGGATGCAGCCAGTATCTTCTAAACCTTGCTAATAAGGCATCAATCTCTCGTTTTGAGGAAGGGGTAGAAGGGATGCAGTCAGTATCTTCTAGGCCCTGCTAATAGGGCATTATTCTCTAGTTTTGAGGAAGGGGTAGAAGGGATGCAGTCAGTATCTTCTAGGCCCTGCTAATAGGGCATTATTCTCTAGTTTTGAGGAAGGGGTAGAAGAGATGCAGTCAATATCTTCTAAGGCTTTCTAATAAGGCATCAATCTCTAGTTTTAAGGAAGGGGTAGAAGGGATGCAGTCAATATCTTCTAGGCCCTGCTAATAAGGCATCAATCTCTAGTTTTAAGGAAGGGGTAGAAGGGATGCAGTCAGTATCTTCTAGGCCCTGCTAATAAGGCATCAACCTCTAGTTTTAAGGAAGGGGTAGAAGGGATGCAGTCAGTATCTTCTAGGCCCTGCTAATAGGGCATTATTCTCCAGTTTTAAGGAAGGGGTAGAAGGGATGCAGTCAATATTTTCTAGGCCCTGCTAATAGGGCATTAGTCTCTAGTTTTGAGAAAAGGGTAGAAGGGATGCAGTCAGTATCTTCTAGGCCCTGCTAATAGGGCATTAGTCCCTAGTTTTGAGGATGGGGTAGAAGGGATGCTGTCAATATCTTCTAAGCCTTGCTAATAAGGCATCAATCTCTAGTTTTGAGGAAGGGGTAGAAGGGATGCAGTCAGTATCTTCTAGGCCCTGCTAATAGGGCATTATTCTCTAGTTTTGAGGAAGGGGTAGAAGGGATGCAGTCAATATCTTCTAAGCCTTGCTAATAAGGCATCAATCTCTAGTTTTAAGGAAGGGGTAGAAGGGATGCAGTCAGTATCTTCTAAGCCCTACTAATAGGGCATTGTTCTCTAGTTTTGAGGAAGGGGTAGAAGGGATGCAGTCAGTATCTTCTAGGCCCTGCTAATAGGGCATTATTCTCTAGTTTTGAGGAAGGGGTAGAAGGGATGCAGTCAATATCTTCTAAGCCTTGCTAATAAGGCATCAATCTCTAGTTTTGAGGAAGGGGTAGAAGGGATGCAGTCAGTATCTTCTAAGCCTTGCTAATAAGGCATCAATCTCTAGTTTTGAGGAAGGGGTAGAAGGGATGCAGTCAGTATCTTCTAAGCCTTGCTAATAAGGCATCAATCTCTAGTTTTGAGGAAGGGGTAGAAGGGATGCAGTCAGTATCTTCTAGGCCCTGCTAATAGGGCATTATTCTCTAGTTTTGAGGAAGGGGTAGAAGGGATGCAGTCAATATCTTCTAAGCATTGCTAATAAGGCATTATTCTCTAGTTTTGAGAAAGGGGTAGATGTGATGCAGTCAATATCTTCTAAGCCCTGCTAATAGGGCATTATTCTCTAGTTTTGAGGAAGGGGTAGAAGGGATGCAGTCAATATCTTCTCGGCCCTGCTAATAGGGCATACATGTCTAGTTTTGAGGAAGGGGTAGAAGGGATGCAGTCAGTATCTTCTAAGCCTTGTTAATAAGGCATCAATCTCTAGTTTTAAGGAAGGGGTAGAAGGGATGCAGTCAGTATCTTCTAGGCCCTGCTAATAAGGCATCAATCTCTAGTTTTAAGGAAGGGGTAAAAGGGATGCAGTCAGTATCTTCTAAGCCTTGCTAATAAGGCATCAATCTCTAGTTTTAAGGAAGGGGTCGAAGGGATGCAGTCAGTATCTTCTAAGCCCTGCTAATAGGGCATTATTCTCTAGTTTTGAGGAAGGGGTAGAAGGGATGCAGTCAGTATCTTCTACGCCCTGCTAATAGGGCATTATTCTCTAGTTTTGAGGAAGGGGTAGAAGGGATGCAGTCAGTATCTTCTAGGCCCTGCTAATAGGGCATTAGTCTCTAGTTTTGAGGATGGGGTAGAAGGGATGCAGTCAATATCTTCTAAGCCTTGCTAATAAGGCATCAATCTCTAGTTTTGAGGAAGGGGTAGAAGGGATGCAGTCAGTATCTTCTAGGCCCTGCTAATAGGGCATTAGTCCCTAGTTTTCAGGAAGGGGTAGAAGGGATGCAGTCAGTATCTTCTAGGCCCTGCTAATAGGGCATTATTCTCTAGTTTTGAGGAAGGGGTAGAAGGGATGCAGTCAATATCTTCTAAGCCTTACTAAAAAGGCATTATTCTCTAGTTTTGAGGAAGGGGTGGAAGGGATGCCGTCAATATCTTCTAGGCCCTGCTAATAGGGCATTATTCTCTAGTCTTAAGGAAGGGGTAGAAGGGATGCAGTCAGTATCTTCTAGGCCCTGCTAATAGGGCATTATTCTCTAGTTTTGAGGAAAGGGTAGAAGGGATGCAGTCAATATCTTCTAAGCCTTGCTAATAAGGCATCAATCTCTAGTTTTAAGGAAGGGGTAGAAGGGATGCAGTCAGTATCTTCTAAGCCCGGCTAATAGGGCATTATTCTCTAGTTTTGAGGAAGGGGTAGAAGGGATGCAGTCAGTATCTTCTAGGCCCTGCTAATAGGGACTTATTCTCTAGTTTTGAGGAAGGGGTAGAAGGGATGCAGTCAGTATCTTCTAGGCCCTGCTAATAGGGCATTATTCTCTAGTTTTGAGGAAGGGGTAGAAGGGATGCAGTCAATATCTTCTAAGCCTTGCTAATAAGGCATCAATCTCTAGTTTTGAGGAAGGGGTAGAAGGGATGCAGTCAGTATCTTCTAGGCCCTGCTAATAGGGCATTATTCTCTAGTTTTCAGGAAGGGGTAGAAAGGATGCAGTCAGTATCTTCTAGGCCCTGCTAATAGGGTATTATTCTCTAGTTTTGAGGAAGGGGTAGAAGGGATGCAGTCAATATTTTCTAAGCCTTGATAATAAGGCATCAATCTCTAGTTTTAAGGAAGGGGTAGAAGGGATGCAGTCAGTATCTTCTAGGCCCTGCTAATAGGGCATTATTCTCTAGTTTACAGGAAGGGGTAGAAGGGATGCAGTCAGTATCTTCTAGGCCCTGCTAATAGGGCATTATTCTCTAGTTTTGAGGAAGGGGTAGAAAGGATGCAGTCAGTATCTTCTAGGCCCTGCTAATAGGGCATTATTCTCTAGTTTTGAGGAAGGGGTAGAAGGGATGCAGTCAATATCTTCTAAGCCTTGCTAATAAGGCATCAATCTCTAGTTTTGAGGAAGGGGTAGAAGGGATGCAGTCAGTATCTTCTAGGCCCTGCTAATAGGGCATTATTCTCTAGTTTACAGGAAGGGGTAGAAGGGATGCAGTCAGTATCTTCTAGGCCCTGCTAATAGGGCATTATTCTCTAGTTTTGAGGAAGGGGTAGAAGGGATGAAGTCAGTATCTTCTAAGCCCTGCTAATAGGGCATTATTCTCTAGTTTTGAGGAAGGAGTAGAAGTGGTAATTTACTAAGCTTTTTGCTTAGATGTGGCACAAGGCCATATGAAAGGGGCACCCAATGAGATTCGAACTCACTCGTGTAGGTTTGCTAGTCGAGCTTGCTAACCATTACACCACCAGAGGCGCCTAGGAAGGAGTAGAAGTGATGCAGTCAATATCTTCTAAGCCCTGCTAATACGGCATTATTCTCTAGTTTTGTGGAAGGGGTAGCAGGGATGCAGTCAATATCTTCTAAGCCTTACTAATAAGGCATTATTCTCTAGTCTTAAGGAAGGGGTAGAAGGGATGCAGTCAGTATCTTCTAAGCCTTGCTAATAAGGCATCAATCTCTAGTTTTGAGGAAGGGGTAGAAGGGATGCAGTCAGTATCTTCTAGGCCCTGCTAATAGGGCATTATTCTCTAGTTTTGAGGAAAGGGTAGAAGGGATGCAGTCAATATCTTCTAAGCCTTGCTAATAAGGCATCAATCTCTAGTTTTAAGGAAGGGGTAGAAGGGATGAAGTCAGTATCTTCTAAGCCCTGCTAATAGGGCATTATTCTCTAGTTTTGAGGAAGGGGTAGAAGGGATGCAGTCAGTATCTTCTAGGCCCTGCTAATAGGGACTTATTCTCTAGTTTTGAGGAAGGGGTAGAAGGGATGCAGTCAGTATCTTCTAGGCCCTGCTAATAGGGCATTATTCTCTAGTTTTGAGGAAGGGGTAGAAGGGATGCAGTCAATATCTTCTAAGCCTTGCTAATAAGGCATCAATCTCTAGTTTTGAGGAAGGGGTAGAAGGGATGCAGTCAGTATCTTCTAGGCCCTGCTAATAGGGCATTATTCTCTAGTTTTGAGGAAGGGGTAGAAGGGATGCAGTCAGTATCTTCTAGGCCCTGCTAATAGGGTATTATTCTCTAGTTTTGAGGAAGGGGTAGAAGGGATGCAGTCAATATTTTCTAAGCCTTGATAATAAGGCATCAATCTCTAGTTTTAAGGAAGGGGTAGAAGGGATGCAGTCAGTATCTTCTAGGCCCTGCTAATAGGGCATTATTCTCTAGTTTACAGGAAGGGGTAGAAGGGATGCAGTCAGTATCTTCTAGGCCCTGCTAATAGGGCATTATTCTCTAGTTTTGAGGAAGGGGTAGAAGGGATGCAGTCAGTATCTTCTAAGCCCTGCTAATAGGGCATTATTCTCTAGTTTTGAGGAAGGAGTAGAAGTGATGCAGTCAATATCTTCTAAGCCCTGCTAATACGGCATTATTCTCTAGTTTTGAGGAAGGGGTAGAAGGGATGCAGTCAGTATCTTCTAGGCCCTGCTAATAGGGCATTATTCTCTAGTTTTGAGGAAAGGGTAGAAGGGATGCAGTCAATATCTTCTAAGCCTTGCTAATAAGGCATCAATCTCTAGTTTTAAGGAAGGGGTAGAAGGGATGCAGTCAGTATCTTCTAAGCCCGGCTAATAGGGCATTATTCTCTAGTTTTGAGGAAGGGGTAGAAGGGATGCAGTCAGTATCTTCTAGGCCCTGCTAATAGGGACTTATTCTCTAGTTTTGAGGAAGGGGTAGAAGGGATGCAGTCAGTATCTTCTAGGCCCTGCTAATAGGGCATTATTCTCTAGTTTTGAGGAAGGGGTAGAAGGGATGCAGTCAATATCTTCTAAGCCTTGCTAATAAGGCATCAATCTCTAGTTTTGAGGAAGGGGTAGAAGGGATGCAGTCAGTATCTTCTAGGCCCTGCTAATAGGGCATTATTCTCTAGTTTTCAGGAAGGGGTAGAAAGGATGCAGTCAGTATCTTCTAGGCCCTGCTAATAGGGCATTATTCTCTAGTTTTGAGGAAGGGGTAGAAGGGATGCAGTCAATATCTTCTAAGCCTTGCTAATAAGGCATCAATCTCTAGTTTTGAGGAAGGGGTAGAAGGGATGCAGTCAGTATCTTCTAGGCCCTGCTAATAGGGCATTATTCTCTAGTTTAGAGGAAGGGGTAGAAGGGATGCAGTCAGTATCTTCTAGGCCCTGCTAATAGGGCATTATTCTCTAGTTTTGAGGAAGGGGTAGAAGGGATGAAGTCAGTATCTTCTAAGCCCTGCTAATAGGGCATTATTCTCTAGTTTTGAGGAAGGAGTAGAAGTGGTAATTTACTAAGCTTTTTGCTTAGATGTGGCACAAGGCCATATAAAAGGGGCACCCAATGAGACTCGAACTCACTCGTGTAGGTTTGCTAGTCGAGCTTGCTAACCATTACACCACCAGAGGCGCCTAGGAAGGAGTAGAAGTGATGCAGTCAATATCTTCTAAGCCCTGCTAATACGGCATTATTCTCTAGTTTTGTGGAAGGGGTAGCAGGGATGCAGTCAATATCTTCTAAGCCTTACTAATAAGGCATTATTCTCTAGTTTTGAGGAAGGGGTAGAAGGGATGCCGTCAATATCTTCTAGGCCCTGCTAATAGGGCATTATTCTCTAGTCTTAAGGAAGGGGTAGAAGGGATGCAGTCAGTATCTTCTAAGCCTTGCTAATAAGGCATCAATCTCTAGTTTTGAGGAAGGGGTAGAAGGGATGCAGTCAGTATCTTCTAGGCCCTGCTAATAGGGCATTATTCTCTAGTTTTGAGGAAAGGGTAGAAGGGATGCAGTCAATATCTTCTAAGCCTTGCTAATAAGGCATCAATCTCTAGTTTTAAGGAAGGGGTAGAAGGGATGCAGTCAGTATCTTCTAAGCCCTGCTAATAGGGCATTATTCTCTAGTTTTGAGGAAGGGGTAGAAGGGATGCAGTCACTATCTTCTAGGCCTTGCTAATAGGGACTTATTCTCTAGTTTTGAGGAAGGGGTAGAAGGGATGCAGTCAGTATCTTCTAGGCCCTGCTAATAGGGCATTATTCTCTAGTTTTGAGGAAGGGGTAGAAGGGATGCAGTCAATATCTTCTAAGCCTTGCTAATAAGGCATCAATCTCTAGTTTTGAGGAAGGGGTAGAAGGGATGCAGTCAGTATCTTCTAGGCCCTGCTAATAGGGCATTATTCTCTAGTTTTCAGGAAGGGGTAGAAAGGATGCAGTCAGTATCTTCTAGGCCCTGCTAATAGGGTATTATTCTCTAGTTTTGAGGAAGGGGTAGAAGGGATGCAGTCAATATCTTCTAAGCCTTGATAATAAGGCATCAATCTCTAGTTTTAAGGAAGGGGTAGAAGGGATGCAGTCAGTATCTTCTAGGCCCTGCTTATAGGGCATTATTCTCTAGTTTACAGGAAGGGGTAGAAGGGATGCAGTCAGTATCTTCTAGGCCCTGCTAATAGGGCATTATTCTCTAGTTTTGAGGAAGGGGTAGAAGGGATGCAGTCAGTATCTTCTAAGCCCTGCTAATAGGGCATTATTCTCTAGTTTTGAGGAAGGAGTAGAAGTGATGCAGTCAATATCTTCTAAGCCCTGCTAATACGGCATTATTCTCTAGTTTTGAGGAAGGGGTAGAAGGGATGCAGTCAGTATCTTCTAGGCCCTGCTAATAGGGCATTATTCTCTAGTTTTGAGGAAAGGGTAGAAGGGATGCAGTCAATATCTTCTAAGCCTTGCTAATAAGGCATCAATCTCTAGTTTTAAGGAAGGGGTAGAAGGGATGCAGTCAGTATCTTCTAAGCCCGGCTAATAGGGCATTATTCTCTAGTTTTGAGGAAGGGGTAGAAGGGATGCAGTCAGTATCTTCTAGGCCCTGCTAATAGGGACTTATTCTCTAGTTTTGAGGAAGGGGTAGAAGGGATGCAGTCAGTATCTTCTAGGCCCTGCTAATAGGGCATTATTCTCTAGTTTTGAGGAAGGGGTAGAAGGGATGCAGTCAATATCTTCTAAGCCTTGCTAATAAGGCATCAATCTCTAGTTTTGAGGAAGGGGTAGAAGGGATGCAGTCAGTATCTTCTAGGCCCTGCTAATAGGGCATTATTCTCTAGTTTTGAGGAAGGGGTAGAAGGGATGCAGTCAATATCTTCTAAGCCTTGCTAATAAGGCATTATTCTCTAGTTTTGAGGAAGGGGTAGAAGGGATGCAGTCAATATCTTCTAAGCCCTGCTAATAAGGCATCAATCTCTAGTTTTAAGGAAGGGGTAGAAGGGATGCAGTCAATATCTTCTCGGCCCTGCTAATAGGGCATCAATCTCTATTTTTGAGGAAGGGGTAGAAGGGATGCAGTCAGTATCTTCTAAGCCTTGCTAATAAGGCATCAATCTCTAGTTTTAATAAAGGGGTAGAATGGATGCAGTCAGTATCTTCTAGGCCCTGTTAATAAGGCATCAATCTCAAGTTTTGAGGAAGGGGTAGAAGGGATGCAGTCAGTATCTTCTAAGCCTTGCTAATAAGGCATCAATCTCTAGTTTTAAGGAAGGGGTAGAAGGGATGCAGTCAGTATCTTCTAAGCCCTGCTAATAGGGCATTATTCTCTAGTTTTGAGGAAGGGGTAGAAGGGATGCTGTCAGTATCTTCTAGGCCCTGCTAATAGGGCATTATTCTCTAGTTTTGAGGAAGGGGTAGAAGGGATGCAGTCAGTATCTTCTAGGCCCTGCTAATAGGGCATTATTCTCTAATTTTGAGGAAGGGGTAGAAGGGATGCAGTCAATATCTTCTAAGCTTGCTAATAAGGCATCAATCTCTAGTTTTGAGGAAGGGGTAGAAGGGATGCAGTCAGTATCTTCTAGGCCCTGCTAATAGGGCATTATTCTCTAGTTTTGAGGAAGGGGTAGAAGGGATGCAGTCAGTATCTTCTAGGCCCTGCTAATAGGGCATTATTCTCTTGTTTTGAGGAAGGGGTAGAAGGGATGCAGTCAGTATCTTCTAAGCCCTGCAAATAGGGCATTATTCTCTAGTTTTAAGGAAGGAGTAGAAGTGATGTAGTCAATATCTTCTAAGCCCTGCTAATAGGGCATTATTATCAAGTTTTGAGGAAGGGGTAGAAGGGATGCAGTCAATATCTTCTAAGCCTTGCTAATAAGGCATCAATCTCTAGTTTTGAGGAAGGGGTAGAAGGGATGCAGTCAGTATCTTCTAGGCCCTGCTCATAGGGCATTATTCTCTAGGTTTGAGGAAGGGTTAGAAGGGATGCAATCAGTATCTTCTAGGCCCTGCTAATAGGGCATTATTCTCTAGTTTTGAGGAAGGGGTAGAAGCGATGCGGTCAGTATCTTCTAGGCTCTGCTAATAGGGCATTATTCTCTAGTTTTGAGGAAGGGGTAGAAGGGATGCAGTCAATATCTTCTAAGCCTTGCTAATAAGGCATCAATCTCTAGTTTTGAGGAAGGGGTAGAAGGGATGCAGTCAGTATCTTCTAAGCCCTGTTAATAGGGCATTATTCTCTAGTTTTGAGGAAGAGGTAGAAGGGATGCAAACAGTATCTTCTAGGCCCTGCTAATAGGGCATTATTCTCTAGTTTTCAGGAAGGGGTAGAAGGGATGCAGTCAGTATCTTCTAGGCCCTGCTAATAGGGCATTATTCTCTTGTTTTGAGGAAGGGGTAGAAGGGATGCAGTCAGTATCTTCTAAGCCCTGCTAATAGGGCATTATTCTCTAGTTTTAAGGAAGGAGTAGAAGTGATGCAGTCAATATCTTCTAAGCCCTGCCAATACGGCATTATTCTCTAGTTTTGAGGAAGGGGTAGAAGGGATGCAGTCAATATCTTCTAAGCCTAGCTAATAGGGCATTATTCTCTAGTTTTGAGGAAGGGGTAGAAGGGATGCAGTCAATATCTTCTAAGCCTTGCTAATAAGGCATCAATCTCTAGTTTTGAGGAAGGGGTAGAAGGGATGCAGTCAGTATCTTCTAGGCCCTGCTAATAGGGCATTATTCTCTAGTTTTGAGGAAGGGGTAGAAGGGATGCAGTCAGTATCTTCTAGGCCCTGCTAATAGGGCATTATTCTCTAGTTTTGAGGAAGGGGTGGAAGGGATGCAGTCAGTATCTTCTAGGCCCTGCTAATAGGGCATTATTCTCTAGTTTTGAGGAAGGGGTAGAAGGGATGCAGTCAATACCTTCTAAGCCTTGCTAATAAGGCATCAATCTCTAGTTTTGAGGAAGGGGTAGAAGGGATGCAGTCAGTATCTTCTAGGCCCTGCTAATAAGGCATCAATCTCTAGTTTTGGGGAAGGGGTAGAAGGGATGCAGTCAGTATCTGCGAAGGCTTGCTAATAAGGCACCAATCTCTAGTTTTAAGGAAGGGGTAGAAGGGATGCAGTCAGTATCTTCTAAGCCCTGCTAATAGGGCATTATTCTCTAGTTTTGAGGAAGGGGGAGAAGGGATGCAGTCAGTATCTTCTAGGCCCTGCTAATAGGGCATTATTCACTAGTTTTGAGGAAGGGGTAGAAAGGATGCAGTCAGTATCTTCTAGGCCCTGCTAATAGGGCATTATTCTCTAGTTTTGAGGAAGGGGTAGAAAGGATGCATTCAATATCTTCTAAGCCTTGCTAATAAGGCATCAATCTCTAGTTTTGAGGAAGGGGTAGAAGGGATGCAGTCAGTATCTTCTAGGCCCTTCTAATAGGGCATTATTCTCTAGTTTTGAGGAAGGGGTAGAAGGGATGCAGTCAGTATCTTCTAGGCCCCGCTAATAGGGCATTATTCTCTAGTTTTGAGGAAGGGGTAGAAGGGATGCAGTCAATATCTTCTAAGCCTATCTAATAAGTCATCAATCTCTAGTTTTGAGGAAGGGGTAGAAGGGATGCAGTCAGTTTCTTCTAGGCCCCGCTAATAGGGCATTATTCTCTTGTTTTGAGGAAAGGGTAGAAGGGATGCAGTCAGTATCTTCTAAGCCCTGTTAATAGGGCATTATTCTCTAGTTTTAAGGAAGGAGTAGAAGTGATGCAGTCAATATCTTCTAAGCCCTGCTAATAGGGCATTATTCTCTAGTTTTGAGGAAGGGGTAGAAGGGATGCAGTCAATATCTTCTAAGCCTTGCTAATAAGGCATCAATCTCTAGTTTTGAGGAAGGGGTAGAAGGGATGCAGTCAGTATCTTCTAGGCCCTGCTAATAGGGCATTATTCTCTAGTTTTGAGGAAGGGGTAGAAGGGATGCAGTCAGTATCTTCTAGGACCTGCTAATAGGGCATTATTCTCTAGTTTTAAGGAAGGAGTAGAAGTGATGCAGTCAATATCTTCTAAGCCCTGCCAATACGGCATTAATCTCTAGTTTTGAGGAAGGGGTAGAAGGGATGCAGTCAATATCTTCTAAGCCTAGCTAATAAGGCATCAATCTCTAGTTTTGAGGAAGGGGTAGAAGGGATGCAGTCAGTATCTTCTAGGCCTAGCTAATAAGGCATCAATCTCTAGTTTTGAGGAAGGGGTAGAAGGGATGCAGTCAGTATCTTCTAGGCCCTTCTAATAGGGCATTATTCTCTAGTTTTGAGGAAGGGGTAGAAGGGATGCAGTCAATATCTTCTAAGCCTTGCTAATAAGGCATCAATCTCTAGTTTTGAGGAAGGGGTAGAATGGATGCAGTCAGTATCTTCTAAGCTCTGCTAATAGGGCATTATTCTCTAGTTTTAAGGAAGGAGTAGAAGTGATGCAGTCAATATCTTCTAAGCCCTGCTAATAGGGCATTATTCCCTAGTTTTGAGGAAGGGGTAGAAGGGATGCAGTCAATATTTTCTAAGCCCTGCTAATAGGGCATTATTCTCTAGTTTTGAGGAAGGGGTAGAAGTGATGCAGTCAATATCTTCTAGGCCCTGCTAATAGGGCATCAATCTCTATTTTTGAGGAAGGGGTAGAAGGGATGCAGTCAGTATCTTCTAAGCCTTGTTAATAAGGCATCAATCTCTAGTTTTAAGGAAGGGGTAGAATGGATGCAGTCAGTATCTTCTAGGCCCTGTTAATAAGGCATCAATCTCTAGTTTTGAGGAAGGGGTAGAAGGGATGCAGTCAGTATCTTCTAAGCCTTGCTAATAAGGAATCAATCTCTAGTTTTAAGGAAGGGGTAGAAGGGATGCAGTCAGTATCTTCTAAGCCCTGCTAATAGGGCATTATTCTCTAGTTTTGAGGAAGGGGTAGAAGGGATGCAGTCAATATCTTCTAAGCCTTGCTAATAAGGCATCAATCTCTAGTTTTGAGGAAGGGGTAGAAGGGATGCAGTCAGTATCTTCTAAGCTCTGCTAATAGGGCATTATTCTCTAGTTTTAAGGAAGGAGTAGAAGTGATGCAGTCAATATCTTCTAAGCCCTGCTAATAGGGCATTATTCTCTAGTTTTAAGGAAGGGGTAGAAGGGATGCAGTCAATATCTTCTAAGCCCTGCTAATAGGGCATTATTCTCTAGTTTTGAGGAAGGGGTAGAAGTGATGCAGTCAGTATCTTCTAGGCCCTGCTAATAGGGCATTATTCTCTAGTTTTAAGGAAGGAGTAGAAGTGATGCAGTCAGTATCTTCTAAGCCTTGCTAATAGGGCATTATTCTCTAGTTTTGAGGAAGGGGTAGAAGTGATGCAGTCAATATCTTCTAGGCCCTGCTAATAGGGAATCAATCTCTAGTTTTGAGGAAGGGGTAGAAGGGATGCAGTCAGTATCTTCTAAGCCTTGCTAATAAAGCATCAATCTCTAGTTTTAAGGAAGGGGTAGAAGGGATGCAGTCAATATCTTCTAAGCCTTGCTAATAAGGCATCAATCTCTAGTTTTAAGGAAGGGGTAGAAGGGATGCAGTCAGTATCTTCTAGGCCCTGCTAATTGGGCATTATTCTCTAGTTTTGAGGAAGGGATAGAAGGGATGCAGTCAGTATCTTCTAAGCCCTGCTAATAGGGCATTATTCTCTAGTTTTGAGGAAGGGGTAGAAGGGATGCAGTCAATATCTTCTAAGCCTTGCTAATAAGGCATCAATCTCTAGTTTTAAGGAAGGAGTAGAAGTGATGCAGTCAATATCTTCTAAGCCCTGCTAATAGGGCATTAATCTCTAGTTTTAAGGAAGGAGTAGAAGTGATGCAGTCAATATCTTTTAAGCCTTGCTAATAGGGCATCAATCTCTAGCTTTGAGGAAGAGCAGAAGGGATACAGTCAGTTTCTTCTAGGCCCTGTTAAACCAGTGACCACAGAATGCAGAGCCAGAACTCTACCACTGAGCTAGTGGTCCATATTGCACACAAGCGATGCCAAATTAACTAGTTATGGTAAATGCATGGTTAATTAACCTTATGTGTCTTGTAGTTACATCTGTACTCTTACAGAGGACACAGTCACCACCAGGCTACATCTTCCCAAAAAGCTTGAAGATATGCATCCATGTAATCATCACCTCATGGGTAAGGTCCGCACCTTGGGCGTCAAGGCTGATGGCATTAACTTGCAGTTGTCTTTGACGCTAGAGAGTGCTGTCCAACAAAGGCAGACTTGAGGCCAAAAGGCCTCCAACTTCGGTTGGACCACCTTCAGGTGGTCGAGCTGCAACACTGACACCTCTGTCCCCCTTGTATAGCACTGAACCTTGCTGTCCAGTTTAAGCTATAATTAGGCATATGTACCTGGACCCAGCCTTGGCTCATGCCTGACCTTACCCTCCTCTAAATCCCCATTATAATCGACCTTCGGGTTGTTGACCTTGTGTCAAGTCCTGTCTGGTGGGAGGCAGAGACAAATAAACCTCATGGGCAAGGAAATAGACATACATTCTTTTATTTTTTAAATAGTTGAATCATAAATTTGAAATAAATTAAATGCTAATTCCTCATTCATTTATTTGCAAATAATTCATTTATTTGCAAATAATCTTATAATTATTTGCAAATAAATGAATTATTTGCAAATAAATGAATAAAATAGAAAGTGATTTCACATTGGGCTTAATGGCTTGAAATTGTTAAAATATAACCCTGGAGAGCAAGAAGTAATGTAAGTATCCTAATAAGGATGTGTCAAGTATTTTAGATACAAGCTGAAAAAATCTGATAAAACTAAGCAGCAGATGCAGTTGTATTTGTTATATATTACTCACTTCTGCAATGGTTCCAACATTAACAAATGTATTCTGTACCAACTGTTTGATAAGTCCAAGGAAATCAGAAGGTTCTTCTTCTTGCTCCTCCATATCTTTATCTTCTCCATCACCAAAGTTCAGCTTCAACTTCACTGTTTTTGTTGAATGGTTAAGGCTACAAAAATGACAAAAAACAAAAGATGTTTTGATACCCAATCATAAAGTCTATCTGAATTAGTCTCTATTCAAACAAGGTTTTTACAAGTTATTTATCAATCTTATAATTTATAGGTTATCATAAAAACAAGATTCATGATTGGTTTTAAAGGCATGTCAACCTGTTTAGGGTTATTTTATACCTAGAGGTTAGGGAATTGCATACACTGTATGTTTACATTTTCTGTGTAGCTGCTTCTTAATACAATTGTAACACTATTTTCAGTGATTCATTGCATTTATTTGTCTATAATCATTTGTTTGCACACAGTTATATGATTTCAAGTATTCCTATCAAATACTAATACTTTATACAAAATTAAATGGTTGGTTGGTTGGTGTTTTATGGTATATCAACCCTAGTGGGTTATTTAATGTCAAATTCTCTCTATATATACAACATCAAACTAAACCGTTCTCAAAAAACATTTTAAAATAGGATGGACAGATATGAGTTACACATAAACATTTTAATAAACAAATGCCTATGTTAAATATCTGACATACCCTGTTCAGGCTTAACAAATATTTTCCAAGTGTAGATCTCATTTTCAGGTGCTCACAATAGGAGAGATCATAAAATGATCACTTCAAAACACTTTGATACAAAAAATAATTCTAATTCAACGAATGGGTATGTTACATTACTAGTTCAGTTTTTGTTGAATTCTTTTATAGTATATTAACTCTTTTAAGAAATTTAAAAAAAAAATCTTCTTCACAAAACCTTTCTCCTGGCCTGAGATTGAAACTAGCTAGGAAAAATTAAAAAATGAATACCTACAAATAAATCTAGCTATTTGTTTTACCACTTTTGTTTATATATATATATTAAAGTTCCTACCACAACAAATACCATTAAAACACCCCTTAAGGTGATAGGAGTTCACATGCTAACTTTCATCAAGATTGACTTGGTTTAGCTACTTTGGTATTTGGTTTTATGGTACATCAACCCTTGATGGTTATTTAATGCCAAATCATGTTCACACACACACACACACATCCTTTGAAAGTGAATAATTTGTAGGTGACTTTATTTTTAAACGGGTTAGCACTCATTTGTTTGTACACAGTTAAATGGTTTCAAGTATTGCTAACACTAATTTAATAATAATCATTTATTTGCATACAGTTTAAATGGTTTCAAGTCTTACTATTTAACGTTAGTAATTCTATTTATCAAGTATTCCTATCTAATATGAACAACTTGCACACATCTGTATAGTTTCAAATAACTAATAATAATGATCCTAGTAAATGATTGAACAGTTCTATTTGACCCAATGATGTGACCCTAAAAGGTATCACCACTCTGAGTCAGAGTGGCAATTGAAGAGGTACTCCACATTCCCCAAATTCCAAGACTGGAGCCACAGTTTTGATTCAAGTATTGCTATGTCAATACAACTGATTTCAGCCACCTCCCCTAAGCACCTCTAAGATAAAATAGGGCTGGGTATTTTTTGTCACAAGAGTAATTTGAAGAATGAAGTTGGGACAAAGATAAAGGTGCTAAGGCTAGACATGACTAGCTGATTGATTTGATCAGGTGTCTGCAAGGTCACAGACTGCTTAGCCATCAGGAATATATCCTCAAGGTGGCATCGTTGGGAGTGAGGGGGTCTTAACCAATTACAGAAGTGCAGTCGGTGTATTCTACAGCCCTAGCCAACATGTCAGTCATCAATATTGGCCTTTTAGCCTGGGTGTGTATATTTATATATACATATATGCACACAGTAGGAAAACTTGGTTGGAGAGTCAGAGAACAACTGCAAGACAAAGCTGTTTGTGTTTTACTTTGCACAAATGCTGTTGGGAAAGGTATGAATCCATCTATCCTTCCTGTAGCTATTAATACATAGAAGGGCAGACCGGGTTCTTAAGCCTTGGTAAGGCAACCAGTCTAAAACTCTGAATTTAAACCCTCTGTACTCCATTTGTATTGTATCCTGTTTATGGTGTAGAAGTTAGATAAATGCAAATTCTAAGACAGCTCTCATGACATTCAGTTCTTATGGCTATGTCACTTTCGTAAATTCTGCAATCAGGATTAAAAAAACAGACAGACATCCAACAAAAGAAAAAGGCCTAGTTAGATTATTGAAGTAATATTTGATTACCTTAATTGCAACTTCATCTATAAGGAAGAATTGATCTTCATTATTAGAAACCAATGAATAGCTTTGTGCATGTGAATGTATACATGCACTCATTTCTTTTTTCTACTCCTACTTTTAAATTGAAGAAATAAAAGTTTTTTTTCCTTACACAAAGTGACGTTTGTAGATACGACTTATGGATTTCTGCAGAGAATATTTTGATTTATTCTTATTTTTTTTTTCAGAGGGACTTGATTCGATGCCATTTTCCTGGTTTGAAGCTGGCGATATATCTTCATCTAAAAAGAAACATTTAAAACAATCAGTAATAAAAGCCAACTTAATAATCAGTATTAAAAGCCAACTTAATAATCAGTATTAAAAGCCAACTTAATGATCAATATTAAAAGCCAACTTAATAATCAGTATTAAAAGCCAACTTAATGATCAATATTAAAAGCCAACTTAATAATCAGTATTAAAAGCCAACTTAATGATCAATATTAAAAGCCAACTTAATAATCAGTATTAAAAGCCAACTTAATAATCAGTAATAAAAGCCAACTTAACAATCAGTAATAAAAGTCGACTTAACAATCAGTATTAAAAGCCAACTTAATAATCAGTAATAAAAGCCAACTTAATAATCAGTAATAAAAGTCGACTTAACAATCAGTAATAAAAGCCAACTTAATAATCAGTAATAAAAACCAACTTAACAATCAGTATTAAAAGCCAACTTAATAATCAGTAATAAAAGCCAACTTAATAATCAGTAATAAAAGCCAACTTAATAATCAGTAATAAAAGCCAACTTAACAATCAGTAATAAAAGTCGACTTAACAATCAGTATTAAAAGCCAACTTAATAATCAGTAATAAAAGCCAACTTAATAATCAGTAATAAAAGCCAACTTAACAATCAGTAATAAAAGTCGACTTAACAATCAGTATTAAAAGCCAACTTAATAATCAGTAATAAAAGCCAACTTAATAATCAGTAATAAAAGCCAACTTAACAATCAGTAATAAAAGTCGACTTAACAATCAGTATTAAAAGCCAACTTAATAATCAGTAATAAAAGCCAACTTAATAATCAGTAATAAAAGCCAACTTAACAATCAGTAATAAAAGTCGACTTAACAATCAGTATTAAAAGCCAACTTAATAATCAGTAATAAAAGCCAACTTAATAATCAGTAATAAAAGCCAACTTAACAATCAGTAATAAAAGTCGACTTAACAATCAGTATTAAAAGCCAACTTAATAATCAGTAATAAAAGCCAACTTAATAATCAGTAATAAAAGCCAACTTAACAATCAGTAATAAAAGTCGACTTAACAATCAGTATTAAAAGCCAACTTAATAATCAGTAATAAAAGCCAACTTAACAATCAGTATTAAAAGCCAACTTAATAATCAGTAATAAAAGCCAACTTAATAATCAGTAATAAAAGCCAACTTAATAATCAGTAATAAAAGCCAACTTAATAATCAGTAATAAAAGCCAACTTAATAATCAGTAATAAAAGCCAACTTAACAATCAGTAATAAAAGTCGACTTAACAATCAGTATTAAAAGCCAACTTAATAATCAGTAATAAAAGCCAACTTAATAATCAGTAATAAAAGCCAACTTAACAATCAGTAATAAAAGTCGACTTAACAATCAGTATTAAAAGCCAACTTAATAATCAGTAATAAAAGCCAACTTAACAATCAGTATTAAAAGCCAACTTAATAATCAGTAATAAAAGCCAACTTAATAATCAGTAATAAAAGCCAACTTAATAATCAGTAATAAAAGCCAACTTAACAATCAGTAATAAAAGTCGACTTAACAATCAGTATTAAAAGCCAACTTAATAATCAGTAATAAAAGCCAACTTAATAATCAGTAATAAAAGCCAACTTAACAATCAGTAATAAAAGTCGACTTAACAATCAGTATTAAAAGCCAACTTAATAATCAGTAATAAAAGCCAACTTAATAATCAGTAATAAAAGCCAACTTAACAATCAGTAATAAAAGTCGACTTAACAATCAGTATTAAAAGCCAACTTAATAATCAGTAATAAAAGCCAACTTAATAATCAGTAATAAAAGCCAACTTAACAATCAGTAATAAAAGTCGACTTAACAATCAGTATTAAAAGCCAACTTAATAATCAGTAATAAAAGCCAACTTAATAATCAGTAATAAAAGCCAACTTAACAATCAGTAATAAAAGTCGACTTAACAATCAATATTAAAAGCCAACTTAATAATCAGTAATAAAAGCCAACTTAACAATCAGTATTAAAAGCCAACTTAATAATCAGTAATAAAAGCCAACTTAATAATCAGTATTAAAAGCCAACTTAATAATCAGTAATAAAAGCCAACTTAATAATCAGTATTAAAAGCCAACTTAATAATCAGTAATAAAAACCAACTTAACAATCAGTATTAAAAGCCAACTTAATAATCAGTAATAAAAGCCAACTTAACAATCAGTATTAAAAGCCAACTTAATAATCAGTAATAAAAGCCAACTTAATAATCAGTATTAAAAGCCAACTTGATTATCAGCAATAAAAGCCAACATAACAATGAGTAATACACAAAACAAATCAGATTTGTGCCAAGAAAGAAAAAAGATACTTAAGAACTAAAATTTTTCTTTTTAGCTGTTACTCCCTCCCCACAAAAAAAATGATTAACAAGTGGTTTTAGCGAAATGTGTATAAGCCAGCGGTCAGTTCCACAAAGAAAAGAAAAAGAAACAAATCTGAGAACACACTCGTCATTTTTTTCCCTTTTTTAGTAATTCAGGTTGGTGGTCAACATGTTTAAAAATTGACCTTGTATTGCTTCCTGCTTGTGGCAGAGGGATTGGGTAAATACATCTAGAAGAAGAAAGGTATGTATTACCTCAATGGGATGAAGTACTGATAATTGAAGAGGAGCATTGTTGGTGAATGGGGAAATTGAATACAGTCAAAATAAGACTGGTTTTTCAACCTATTGCAGAAATTAGGTGTGTTTTCCTTTAACTTATCAAAGTGGGTTTTGAGACCCATCCCACCCCACTCTGGTTATCATGTGAAAGCACCCAGGTAATTGATATACCTAACCTAGCTGGAATGGATTTATTCCGTTGGTATACTAGTGACTATTTTCTATTACCATTTTTGTTTTTGTTTTCAAAGAAAAAAAGTTTCTCTTCAATTGAATTTCTCTTCTCTTAGTGTAACAGTTATCGCCGTAAGAAATAGAATCGGCCACCGATGAAAAAATCCTGGATGACGCTGCTTGCAATTCACTTTGCCCTAATGCCATTGAGAAAGGCATGAATCTCTCTTCTCCTCCCAACTATAGGTAAATAGTAGGCCAGACTAAGTTCTTTAGACTTGGTTAGGCAACCAGTCTATGGAAAGGAAAACTCTGTTTAAAAATTGACCTTGTGTCACATCTTACCCATGATGGAGGGGTTGGGTAAATACATATACACTTGATGAAGACTGAAGGACAGATAAGTCAAAACAATGTTGACAATATAAAGAAATTTGAATGTCCGAAATATTTCTAATATCTTAATGATTCTTTTTGATGTTGTCAATAATAAGAAAATTTGGGAGTTATTTTGTGCAAAAAATATAAGCTTATAGCTGACCATTTTAATTCTAAAAAGTTTGCAAGCAACAACAATAAAAATTTCAAAGAAAATCTTCAAATAATAAAAAGAGATAGAAGATATCGCTTTTACCAGTGGATGATTCTTGGGTTTCCGCGATATTTTCAGGAATCTTTTGGCTCCTAAAATGGGAAAGAAAAAACTCTTTTATTTTTTCAGACTGATACGTTAGAATAATTCCTTTTTATCAAAATGAATCAAGAAAAATAAAAGGAATACAATAATTCATAATTATTTGAAAGCAAAAATTTCTTTAGTTGCTCATTATCATCATCAGCATCAAGGCATGCTGTAAGCACAGGTTCTTTTGACTCTCTCTCACCCATCAAACTTGGTAAGTCTTCTAGATGGAATCCAGTGTCCATACAGAGCTGATAAATGTAAGTTTTTGTTAATCAGCCAACACTGGTGAGTCCATATACAGGAGTTCATAAGAGAATATTGCTCAAGTTTATTCTTATGTTTCCAGTTGCAATCAGCATGTCTTGTTCATCTTTCTTTGATGGTTTGCAAGTGGCCATACAACTACTGTTTTGTAGAGTGTTGCTTCCAGGATTTGTTAAAAAAAGAATGCAGAATCCTTGTGTAGTTTCCATCTAACCTTTTCTCAAGACATTTTGTAAGTTTTCAAGTAATGCAACCATATAGTAGTATTGACATGGCTATAGCTTGGAAGAATTCACATTTTATTTTATCAGATTTCTATAAGGTTGATAACCTTCAATAACAGTCCATGCTTTACCTATACATAAGTTGAGATCACTTTCAGTAGATGAGATGTTCTTACTGAGGCAATGGACTGATCCACTAATTTTAGAGGATTGTCATTTAATGAGGAAAAATATTGTTTAAAATACATGAACTCTGTTTTATCTTCAAGCCTTTTGGGAAGATTTAGTCCTGGAGGTGACTATGTCCTCAGATGTAACTACAAGACACATCAGGTTAATTGACGGTGCATTTACTATGACTAGTTAATTTGGCATCACTTGTGTACGATGTGGATCACTAACTCAGGGGTAGAGTTCTGGCTCTGCATTCTGTAGTCACTGGTTTGATCTCCAGTGGTGGAGATCATGGTATACACTGCTGATAAGACATAATAAGGTCTAAACAAGCTGTCCAGTGGTTCCATATGCTGCACGCAATGCTTGCCAGATTTTCTGGTTATGTTAATTCAATTTATAATTTTATTTTTGGTTAGAATGTGAGTCATGGGGGTAGATACATAAACAAAAATGAAACAATGTTTTTATATCTGTGAAAATTTGAATCCATTATTTTCAGCTTAAGGATTTACTTACCTTAGAATTGATTTGATCATTCCAACTGAACTGTCTTCTAACATGATCTTGCCAGGTTTACTTACAGATGGGATTTCAGAAATGAATGCAGTTTGGCTGGGGACTTTTGACAGAGACCATATGAAAAAATACAAAGATATATTAATTTGATACTAGGCATAAACATAAACCATAAACAAAAAATAAATAAAATTAATTTGATACAGTTAAATTTTCAGTCAGGTATCAAGTTAAACCATGTGGCATTCCCCATGTTTAGGTGTCTGTGGGAATAAATATGATTTTTGCCTTTTTAGATAAGGAGCATGTGCTGCCTGGTGAGGATATTCTTTTGAAGTCAAGCTCAATAAAAACCAAGCTCAAGGCTGGAAGCAAACTTCCCACCTCAAACACGGTTTACCTGACCCCCTCATCATGAGCAGGATGTGATACTAAGTCATTTTTTTTAGGCAGAGGCACAAATGCACATTTAAAGGCAGTGCTAAAACTTGTTTGACTCTTTGCCCAGTCAGCTGGGGCTGTAGAATACACTGATTGCACCTCTGCAGAGGGGTAAGACCCCACCCCTAACGAGTGTCCTGGATATGACACTAAACAATCTGATGGTGAGGTTCCAGCAGTGCTGAAGCTTTGGGGAATGCGGAGTACTCCTTCATTGCCATTGCTCTCAGGTCCACTCTGGCCCGGAGTGGTAGCACCTGATAGGGCCCTATCTATGCGTTAAATAGAACTAACAGCATACTTATGCTAAAATGAATTGAGTAAACTGAATAGCTTGAAATAGAAACGTTTTTGACAATTAAACTGTACTTACACTTAAACTGCGTGCTTATGCTTAACTGAATTATTTCAAATAGAACTGTTTTTTGACATTAAAACTGTATTTACACTTAACTGAATTATTACATATAACTGCGTGAATAGTTTGAAATGGAAATGTTTTTGACAATTAAACTGTGTACTTACACTAAACTGAACTGTTTTCAATAGAACAGATTATTTACATAAAAATGGATTTGGCGTTAAATAACCTACAAAGGTTGATATGCCATAAAACCAAACCAAACCAAACCAAACCTTGTTTGACTCTGTTAGAATTCCTCTCCTTTGGGGGCATTACAAGCATCAGGCAATAAATGTGACCCTTGTCCTTTTAGATGAAGGGAAGGTTCTGCATGTGGAGAGAGCCCCCTGAAGTCAAACCTTTTAAAGTATAGCTGACCTGGAACTGAAATTTGCAGTTGCAAATAGTATTTATTTTTTTAGTCGTGTGGCACGATGTGGGTGCATTTGTTTCTGTGGGTGTGGGTGAGTGCCAGTCAGAGGATTCATTTGTCTGTTTTGGCACAAAAACTACACAAAGGGCTTGCGCACAAAATTCCTGCGAGACCGGAAGAAGATGAGGGAAGGTAAGGTCCTAGGGCAGTCAACAGAAGAAAGTAGTCAACAGAAGAAAGCAGTCAACAGAAATCGGGGGAAGGTGATGGTCAGTGAAAGGTGGCTGCTAAGCAAGGAGCTAGGACCTGAAGACTCAGAGGCTGGGTTGGCCAATGTGAGAGGATGAGTCAGTGTTCCTGGTGGCTGTGTGGGAATTTTGCTCAGATACACGCTTGCAATAACCCACAGATGCACAGAAAGCTACAGAAAAGTGCCCAAACTTCTCCCTTCTTGCGCTTGGAGCTAACCCAAGGCCATGCTTGTTTATTCTTCTTTTCTTCCATCCTCTCGGTTGTGTATGTTGTGTCTTGTGTGTTTGTAAAGCAATTTGAAATGCCCCTGGCTGGAGATGAGAGAAACCAATAGATGATCGGATGGCCATGAGCTGATTTAGGAGGTTGAGATCATGGGGACAGGCCAGTGGGTATATTGGCACAGTTGTAAGGTTATTCATTTCTTTTAGTTTTGTTAGGTGTGTGTGCTATTAATTTATCAATTTTAACATAGAAATAAAAATTGACAATGAATAATCTCAGAATTTTATATATAGTTTAAATTGGTTTAATTATTATTACATGGAATTTGCACAGATACAGTTAGTTAAAGATAAAATCTGGCCAAGTTTTTCTCCTTCCAAATGATTTCCTTACCTAAAGTGATAATATCATCATAGCTCTTTAAGCATTTCAGGTATTTGGCTCGAAAATTAATCGTTTCCAGCGAATCCAGAAACATTTGGGCAATCTCAGAAGAGTCAACTTTCTATAAAATAATAAAGAAAAAAAGAACAAACGGTAAATTGTATAATTTAAAAATGAATTCTCAGTAAATTTATCTATAATTAAAGTAATAAACATAATCAAAACTTATTGGAATTTGTTTACTAGATGAAGCATTGTCAACCATTTTTTTTTTACTAGTATTTCTTTCGTCTTAATTTCACTTGCTTTTCATCTATTAGTATTAGTAGTAATGATATCTTGAATTTTAATTAGATGAAGCATTGTCAGCCATTATTCCTTTTTGACTAGTATTTCTTTCATTTTGATTTTAATTGCTTTTTATTTCATAGTATTAGTAATGATATCTTGAATTTTGATTAAATGAAGCATTGACAACCATTATTCATTTTTCACTAGTATTTCTTTCATCTTAATTTTACTTGCTTTTCAACTTTTAGGACTAGAAGTAATATTACTTCGACCCACAGGTAACTCATTGTATAAATTTGAAATAGAAAAACTTTCATTATTGTCTGATAAGTGTGAAAATATAAAACTGACAATTGTGCTTAACTTATTTGTATTTTAATGTTTAAAAATGAATAAATATAAGTCACTTTGTGTTTGATATGAGTAGATAAATCAATTAAATATATCATGGGAAGCAAATCTTTTAAAATTTCAATTTTTTGTTTATAGGAAACCTTTTTTAAAAGAAATTTACAAAGTTTTAATTCCTGTGTTAAAAAAATTGTCTATCTGTTTTGTACTCAACTATAAACCTCATGACCTTCATTCTAATACGATATACACTCCAATTACATTGATGAAATATTGTCGCCAAAATTTATCACAAGCCATTAGCAGTAATATTTTTTATCTTTAGAAGAATAGGCATAAAATTTTTATACAATCAAATCAGGATTTGGCTGTTCGCATTCTTCGATCTTTTGCCTCAATGTCGTGATGAAGTTTGACAGATCTTTTGAGCAGGTGTTGTTTTTGGCCACTTGTGTCTTAATCTGAACTTGTGTGTTGGTCAGCCATCGAGCTACAGCTTCCATGAAGAGAAGATCAAAGATATGGTTCTTGAATCTGGAAAATCATAGAACTAAAATGAAATTTCAGTTTTCAATTGAGCATACTTTTATATCTACTTTCAATAATTATTTTCATTTTGGAATTATCAACGAAAATTTAAATTTTATGAGTTTTTATTTTTTGAACAAATCAAAACTTGTTTCCTCTTAACTGTAGATCAATTGTAAGTTTCTTTGATCAAGTCATAAACAATTTTCTTTTGATCAAGTCATAAATGATATAAAAAGAGTGATCGATTGATTTTAATGGCATGTCAACGCATCTCGATTTTGCATTAAATTTAAATTGGTTGATGTTAAAGTACTATAATAAATTACATATCAGCAGAAAAATTTATTTTGGTATATTTAAAAAAAAAATTGTTAAGCCTTTTTGCTTTCAACTTTACATTGTCTGGTTTAATTTAGTCATTAGCAAGTCAAGTTGAGTCTGTAAGCAGTCATGTTTATAGATATTCATAAAGGAATTACAACAGTTTTCCAGTGTACTTTATAAACACATTTGATGAATCAATGAATAATCAATCTGAACCATCCATTGCCTCTATGAACTCAGAAGATAACGGTTATTGACAGTAAAGGAGATGAAAAAAAAGAGGGTTCATTTTCAATAGGACACACACACACACACACACTTTTATCAATAGATGCAAAGAATTATTGAAGATAATATGCTTAAATCTGTTGCTTATATAAGCTACCCCTGACTCCCTATTTACATCCCTTATTGTGTCCCCTACTTAGAGTAGGTCTCCAACCAGGGAAGCACTCTTCTTGTTTCTATAAGAATGATTCAGCAAGACATATTATACCTTTCCTCCCCAAAATATATAAAAAACAAAATAAATCTCAAGTGAAAGTAGGGGAAGATGTTGCATATATAATCTACTCCTTACTTACATTCTGCATTGTGTTCCCTAATGACCCAGCAATAAAAACATGTTATACCCAACTCTGTTGTCATCCTCCTTTATACTAATGGTACACATAATGTAAGAAAGTTCAGGTCAGCTGAACATGACAATAAAAGACTGTTCTCAAAAAATTCATATGTCAACAAATAAATCAGTTACTGTTACCTGTCTTCAAATTCAATTGTAATACGACTAGCTTGATCAGACCTATTCGCTTCCATTCCTTCCATCTCCACAAGAATTTGGCATTCACTATCATCAATCATTTTAGATAAATTCTCAATTGTTTTTTGAAAATCAGAAACTTCTATGGGACAAAAGTTTCCTCCATCTGAAAACAGTCTGAAATTGTCAGAGTAGAGAAGAAACAATGTCAATACTTTATTCAAACAATTCATAATGCAACATTCATGAAATACAAAGGCAATTCATGTAATACAAGAAACCATAAGAAAATATTAAGAAGAAAGAAATTACTATTTGTTTCCAGGCAAGAATTTTCCATTTATCAGAATGATTGAATGAGATTAAGAGTTAAATAACATAAATAAAAACAAAAACAGGTGGCCTAGTATAAATATATATATAAAATGTACAATAGTGAATCCGTAAATTTGTTGATTGACATGTACTTATTAATTGAATTAAATCTGAAATGTTCATTATATAATGTTTGATTTGTATATCAAATATTCACTGTTGAGTTAAATACATTAACAAAGAATAAGAGTATGTTGAAAATAGATATTTATATAAAATAAATACTTTTTTATCATTAGGCTATAGACTTATGTCTATGTATGTCTATGTCTATGTATGTGTGTGTGTGTGTGTGTGTGTGTGTGTGTGTGTGTGTGTATAAATGTTCACCAATAAGTCTTTAGTCAAATTATGAAAAAATTCTATTTAACAATATTGAATAGTATCCAATTTTTTAAAACTGTAAATTTAGTTTTACAGATTTCATATTGCATTTTATAGAAAAACTTAAATTTCTTGCAAAATTTTTTCTAAGAGAAAAATTGTGATGGTGGTATAAATGTTTCAATAAGAAACAAATTTAGCATTTCCTGAAAATAAATGTGTGTGTATGCCAAAAGAAATGATTCAAAAAATAAAAATGAAAAAGAGAGAGCAAACAAGGATGAAGATTCATCTCAATTAGTTTTAGTTATAGAAAAAAAATCATCTGGAATCTTTAGTCTGAATTAATTGACATGTTAATCATTTTTGAACCTGGACTGAATAGCAGTTAAACCTAGCAAGCAGAAATTCTGTGGCAATAACATTCTGAAGATTTAACCAAAAGGAAAATGCTGAAAATTTTGGAAATAATATTGTAAGTAGATTTTTCAAAGTTTGTTTATATACATATATTTTGTATATATACAGTTAAAATAATCATAAAATTGTAAATATTCAAAGATGCCAGCTCCCTGAGCATACTCCTTGAAGTGAAAGGAGTTTATTAACCATTGGTTCATTAGCTTAGATAATAAGCAAATGAAGAGAATTTTATAAATATAATAAGAATATAAATAAAATAGAAAATTTTTTTTACCAAAAATTACTTTTTATTTGATGGTTTCTTGTCATCAATCTTTTACTCAACTCAATGAGATAATATGAGGGAAGGTGGGGAATCATAAGAATTGTTGGGGAGTCATGTTTGAATTTGCAGTTTTACTCTTAAACTCTTGAAACTGCTCACGTGGTGAGTAACTAAAAGCCCTTCCACCAAATAATTGTAAAATCATGTTTTGATATTACATTTTTTTTTCTTTTTATGATGCTTTTAGCATTAATAAATGGGAAATATTTTGTCTAAGTTTAAACTCCTTAGATTGTAACTGTAAAAAAGAAAAAAGAAGACATTTTTGTGTATCTCAAATAAATATGTACTGGCAACAGTTGACATATAAGAAGCAAAATATCTGCAAAACTATACAAAGCTTTCAGACTCCCATGTCCTCTTTCAGTGGAAACAGTTATATATATATATATATATATATATATATATATATATATATATATAGTGTGTGTGTGTGGAAAACATTAGTAATACTTTTCACAAAGTGTATTATGTTGCTAGGCAAAAGTGTTAAGGAGTAACACTTTAAATCTAGACAGAGTACACAGATTGTCCAGTCAGCTGGGACTGTAGAATACACCGACTGCTTCTCGGCAGAAGGGTAAGACACCCCGCTTCCAACGAGTGTCTTGGATATGACACTAAACAATCTGATAGTGAGGTTCCAGTAATCCTGGAGCTTTGGGGAATGCGGAGTACCCCTTCATTGCCATTGCTCCCAGGTCCACTCTGGCCCGGAGTGGTAGCACCTGATAGGGCCCTATCTATGGGTTAAATAGAACTAAATGCATACTTATGCTAAACTGAATTGTTTGAATTAGAACTGTTTAACTAAAATGAATAGCTTGAAATAAATGTTTTTGACAATTAAACTGTGTACTTATATTTAAACTGTGTACTTATGCTAAACTGAATTATTTGAAATGGAACTGTTTTTGACATTGAAACTGTACTTACGCTAAACTGAATTGTTTAATATAGAACTGTTTTGACATTTAACTGTGTGTAAACAGAATCTATACTTATACTAAACTGAATTGGCTGAATTAGAACTGTTTAAATAAACTGAATAGCTTGAAATAGAAATGTTTTTAAACTGTGTACTCATGCTAAACTGAATTGTTTGAAATAGAACTGATTATTTGTATAAAAATGGATTTGGCATTAAATAACCTGCAAAGGTTGATATGCCATAAAACTCAACCAACCAATCAAGAGTACACAGATATATTATACTCTGATTCTAAGCAGAGAGTTGGTAGGCAGCACTTAAATCTGAGACAAAATGTGTAGAAATACTGAACTAGTGGCTCAAGTTCAAAGCCTGGATGAAGCTGTTTGCAATTCACTTTGTGCCAATGCCCTTGGGAAAGGTATGAATCCATCACTTTCCCTCCCCAGCATCAGGTAACTAGTAGGGCAGATTGGGCTCTTTAGCCTTGATATTTCAAACAGTCTAGAAGGAAAACCCTGGATTTAAACCAGCTATAAGTAAAAGTAAAGTTGGCAACAGTAATCGAGGGCAACCAGAAGGCTCCCTTATCAATAGCTAGTACCCCAAGGTGTAAAGAAGGGCGCTATTCCTTTCCCGAGATTGCTCCACTTTACCCTTGATACATACCTTATAATGCAGAGTGTTAAGCAAGGAGGCATCAAGTACCATTTTTAAAGTCTTTGGTATGATGCAACCTGGGATTGAACCCAGGTTTCCTGGATAGACCTTATGTCACATTTGGCCTGTAGTGGAAAAGTTGTGTAAATACAGACCCTAATTTTACAACTTTAAGCGTAATGATATAATGGCAGACAGGAGAGAGGACTTTGGTTAAATTTACACAACACAACCAAAAATATTGGAGACATAGTTAATTATCTGCCTTTAAAAAAATTTAGAATTAAAATTTTATTATGAAGAAAACGACACTAAAGCCAAATTGATCATTTAACGGGGTAATGTTTTTAGGGGGCTTTAGTGTGTAATTTTAAACGGTAAGTGCTGCAGCTTTCTAGTTCGGGTACAGATTCAAAAAGATAACACAGACAATAAAGTTTTAGAATGGAATTTCATATAAAAGAAACAAGAAAGAAAAGGATAGAAAAGATAAAGCTTGCAAATTTTAGTGTAATTCATGGGATGTATCTGAGAGAGAGTGTCTGGAAAACAAAGTTCTTTGAATTTGAGTGCTTTTTTTCTTTTTAGTTTCATTGATATGTTTCAATTTTCATTTAATTTTGAGTCCTCTGTAAGGTTGTCTTTTGGTAGAGTTCACAGGTTGAATTTTATCTTTCAATTGGTTTTAATTGAGTCTTTTTAATTTTCATTTAATTTTAATTGAGTCTTCTGTAAAGTTATCTTTTCAGCAGAATTCTCAGGTTGAATTTTCTTCTTTTGTTTAACTTCATAGAATTTTCGTAGTCGACTTTCCTTTGATTTTAGTTTTATTTCTTGGAGAGCTTCTTGCATGTTAGAATTTTTATCTTTTAAAATTTATCTTTTTTTTATTAAGAAGCAAGTGACGAAACCTTTCTGCTGGCTAAATTTTTCCCACCTTGACAGTCTGGTAACCAAGTTCGCACTGAGGGCCTAATAGTAGTTTTCAACAAATAGTGGGAGGTAGCTTTTTGGTGCTATATTGTCTGGGATTACTTCTGCTTTTTCAATTCAGGCCAAAATTAAGTGCCAAACATGGTCGGTTTGTTTCTTTGTTAGAAATAAATCTTTATACCTTCTCCATGAACCTTATATTATTGTTTCATTGCCTTAATATCAGCAGTAAATATTTAGAAAAAAATGCATGAATCTAAAACATTTAATAATGACTTACTTGAAGTTTTGAACCAAGGATGCATTGGATTCTCTAACTGTTTGCAGAGCTTGGTCAAGTTGGACTCGAAATACTCGTAAATTTGTGCGGATGTTCACCATCAATTTTTGAATTTCTTTTGACATTTGATTCCTCAGAGTAATTAATCTGTAAATCAAATTAACATAAATATTTGCAAAAATAATATATATGTACATGTGTGTATGTATATATATATGCACACACACACACACACACACACACACACACACACACACACACACACACACACACACACATACACATCAATGTTCCTCTGGCCTATATTTTTAACATAATTTACAATATGTATAATTTAGAATATACATTTTTTTCAATACAATTCATGAAATCTCTGTACCTATGCAGGTGTGCACAGCTGATAATTGACAACTGACCATTCTGCAAAAACAAAAGTCTTTGACCTAGGTTAAGCATATATCCAAGTTGCGACTTGAATCTTTGATCTTAACTGCTCAATTTCAGGGTCAGTGGAATAGATCCTACATACACACACACAAATATATATACATATATATAATATCCCTTTTCTATCAGTAATATCTAAATTTATTCCTAACAAGTGACAATAGCTTTCTTTCTGATTTTCAATACATTTCTATCGGAATATCATTAGCTACATATTATATATATATTAGCCCTATTCTAAAAGTATTAGCCCATTGGCTTAGTAAGTAGAGATTTTGCCAATGACCCAAGAGACTGGGATTCAATCCCAGGTCGAGTTATACCAGAGACTTCAAAAGCGGTACTTGATGCCTCCTTAATATTCAGCATTAAAAGGTATGGATCAAGGGTAAAGTGGAGTAATCCAGGGAATGGAGCAGCACCCTTCCCTACACCTCAGTGTAGTAGCTATTGAAAAGGGAGCCATCGGCTTGCCCTCAACTACAACTTAAGTAATACATGTTTTAATTCATGGCAATTCAAAGACAATTTATCATCATGTTCAATTGTCTTTACCGATAACAATTCTGTTAATAATATTTTTTATCTTAAAGTTTTTTTTTCTTCAGAAACTGACACAATGAAGCATTTAATCAAAAAAAATTATCCATAACCTAGTAAATTGCTGGAGTACCATGCTGGAGACTTTGTGGCATTTCTCAGATAAATGAGAATTATCAAGCAGTGCTCAACATATTGCTCGCAGCAGTAAGTAGCCTCTGATCTACCAAGGAGGGAGAGGTGCCCCATATTTTCGAGGAAGGAATCAGGAGATAAACAGATGAGTTGCAGCTCAGAGCAGTGGTGATTTTATTGCCAGGCTGAGCAGTGCACATTCTGCCACTCACCATATTTGGTCACAAAAAGAACATAGACACCAGAGTTAGGAGCTGACCATTAGATAAATTGGGAATGGAAACTGACCATGTTTTTGTCTATATTGTGATAGGGAGGAATCAATCCCCAAGTCCATATTTCAATCTGTAACCCTCTTGCTAGGCCAAGATAAACCAGAAGAGAAAATATCACCCATAAAGATAGCCATTTGGTTTTATTCTCAGGTTTTTTTACTTTGACCAGTGGCTTGTACAGTTTTGATTGATTGATTTTACTGGTGTGTCAACCCATCTAGGACTATTTTATGCCTAGAGGTTAGGAAATTTCATTGATTTGATGGTTATATTCACATTTTTTGTGAAGTTGTTTCTTAAGATTTTTTTTGCACACAATTATATCTCAAGTATTTCTATCTAATACAAATAATTTGCACACAGTTATATGGTTTCAAATAATTATTTCTATTAAATAAGTCATTTGTTTGCATACAGTTATATGGTTTCAAGTTAATAATGATAATCCTTAGAAAATAATTATAACTTTAAGTAACAATTCTTAATACAAATAATTTACACAAGAGGTATATGGCATTAAGTATTCCTATCCAATACAAATAATTTTTAATCAGATTTTTTTGACTCATAGATGGGACTCTAACAAGTACTACAACTCCATGTCTGAGTAGACCTGGGAGTAATGACAATTTCCAGAGATCCAGAACAGAAGCTTCACCATTAGATGCAGTTTAGTATCATACCCAGTATCATACCCTTTTCGGTTGGAGTATCCTACCCCGCAGCAGGGGATATAGTCTGCGTATTATCCAAAAGGGAGATGGATAGTTTAGACCATCTCAACAGCTAATATTTCTCCTTTGGACACAATCACAACATGGGAGGAGAGACATTAGCAAACCGACGAGACTGAGCAGGCCCTGATAATAACTGCCACAGTAAGAGGAGGGTATATCAAATTAGTTTAGCTGTACAAGGTGGAATATGTAATAAAAAAAAGGGAATATCAATGAATCTACCATTAACTTATATTGCATTTGGTGCTGTGACTGACTGACAATTTACGACTTGTCAAATGTTCATATTACAAAAATAATGTTCCTACCTGCCAGACTTTGTAATATTCAGAAAGGCAGGTTCCATCAATTCAATCTCATCTTGGAATTCTCCCATCATTTTCTCTTGTTGTTGTTTGATAGAAAGAAACTGGGTTTTCAATTCATCAAGAGCCTTTTCCACTCCTCGGCAATGTTCAGCCACACGACTTGAGTGTAAGAGCAGTTCACCTGAAATCATGCAAGGAATATTCCATTAGAGATGCACAAAGATTTAGTAAGAAAAATATAAAACTTTTCCAATAACATTTTTTTATTCCCATGTTTTTCAGATTTTTGAACTTATGATGGTATGATTGATTAACTGATTTTAATGGCATGTCAACCTGTCTAGGATTATTTTATGCCTAGAAGTTATGAAATTATGTTCATTGTATGTTTACATTTACATCTTTTGTTTGGGCGTTTTTTAAGAGATTTTTGTACACTGTTATACAATATCAAGTATTTCTATCAAATACAAATAATTTGTATACAGTTATATGATTGATTGATAGATTCTAATAACGTCAACTTGTTTAGTGTTATTTTATACCTTGAGGTTAGGGAATCATATTCATTGTAAATTCCTATTTACATTTTTTGTGTAGTTGTTTCTTAAGTTTTTTTTTACACATGGTTTTATCAAATATGAATAATTTTTAAACAAATTTATTTGACCCATCAATGGAAACCTAACAGTTACTACTACTTCAGGGTCAGAGCGGATCTGGGTGTAATGCCAATGAAAGAGTACTCCACACTCCCACTGACCATCAAATGCAGTTTAGTTTCAAACCCAGGACACACCTTTTTTTGGGGGGGGGTCTTTCTTCTACAGGAGATACAGACAGGGTATTTTAAGATCCACTGATAGGGCAGAGTAACCTATCATACTGATATTAGAATAATACTAATATTTTTTACATTGAAAACATTAATTGAATCATTGAATCAAGCTGATAGCATAGACTTCCCTGATTCTCTCTCAGGTCATCTGTTCCAATCGTCCATTGCTCCAGAATCGTCCATTGCGTTCAGAACTGATGTAAGTCCTTGCTGGTCTGCAAACACTGGCATGTCTTTGTGTAGGAGTCTATTAAAGAACATCATTGATGAATTTGTCTTTACTTCTCCAGCAGTGCCCAGCATGTCTTGTTTGTCATACTTGAATGGTTTGTGTGATGGGAGGTAAGTGGCCATATAGTAGCTGTTTTGTGAGAGTGCTGCTTCCAGAACTTGTTTAAAACAGCATGTAGCATTCTTGTATAGTTTCTATCTAGCTTTTCTTTCATACTTTTCAGTAGTGTCCAGTCTATACAGTTGTACCAACACAGCTTAAGCTTGGAAGAAATATCATCTTATCTTATCAGAGAGTTCAGATTTCTATATGATTGACAACCTGTCAATAGCAGTCCACACCTTCTTTATGCATATGTTCACATAGCTTTCAGTAGATGAAATATTGCTACTGAAGCATGTGAACTGGTCTACCAATTTTCAGAGGTTTGCCACTTAAAGTGGAGATGGCTTCTTGTTAAAACACATGAACTCTGTTTTATTTGCATTGATGTAGAGGCTAATGCCTCCTGCTTCTTGTTCTAGGCTATGTAGGTGTATCTGCGAGAAGTGCTAGATCCTTTATAAACCTTATCAGCTATAGCAGTAAGAGTTATGCCTCTATAGTTCTAAGTGATTTTGAGTTTGCCTTTCTTAGGAAAGGAGTGGATGCAACCTTTCATCCATTTCTCTATTGTGTTTTGTTAATACACAGCATTGCATAATTGAAGAAATATGTTATTAAATTTCCTTGTCAGGAGGAATTTTGTCAAGGCCTGCAGCTTTCCTGTTTTTAATTTTTTTCAGTACTCAGTCAAGTTGTTCATAAACTGTCCAAGTTTGAAGTCTAGTTGGGTATTAATTTGTTTGCTTGTTTGTTTTGGTGTTTAATGACATATCAACCTTCTTGGGTTATTTAATGCCAAATCCATTCTTCTAGAAGACTAGACATTGTACTATTTAACCTATAGCTGGGGGGGATAAGGAGGCTCATACCTTTCCCAAGGGTATTTGTCCGAAAGTGAATGTAATAACGCGACTGAAGTTCGAACTCGCTTACTATGATTCTGGAGTCCAGCGCTTTAACACTACAAGGACACCTCTGGCTATTAATAATTTTTTCAGTAGATTTATCTATGATTTCAGAAGGGTTTCCAAGCAGATTATTGAAATATTCTTTCCACTTCTGAAGTCTTTCTTCTTGGCTGACAACTATGGTTCTCAAATGGACGTTTGTACTACTACTACTACTACTACTACTACTACATAGATGCTTGCACCACCACAGTTCAAATGAGTCTATGTGTGTAGCACTACACTTTAAGTGTCAGATGGACCTTGTGGTAACCTCCACCATGATGAAAAGAAGAAGAAATGTCAAACCCATCAAAACACTGTCTTGGTTCACTAATACAAAATTTTATTCACTACTGCACCTCTTAGTAGTCCTCAAGAAGAGAGAAACAGCATATGAAAAATGAGTTAAGTAGACAGAGAGAAATAAAATGTCATGAGAAGAGAGAGAGAGCAGGTACAGATCTTGAATTATCTTTCTTGTTTTCTGTTGTAGTTATCACATGTGCTTGCTTGCTAGTTTTGTTTTCATAGCTTCGCAGCGAGAGTGAGACCCCTTCATAGAGCTTACCCAAAATGGGTGCCAAATTTTTCAGCCATCTTCAAATCATCATGTCTTGTACCCAACTGACCATTTTCCAGCATCCATTTCTCTTCATGTTGAGCTTCTTCCAGCTGATTTGCTGCATATACGTTTCTATTTTGAACCCAGGTGTCTGCTGCTATCCCAACCAAGACTTTCTCATTTGTTTCTCCCTTATAGCCTTTCTCTCTGTCTCTTTGCTTGCCTTGATTATCTTTCTCGTATATGTTCCTTTCCTTTCCACCATCCCATGGTCAATTAGAAAATCTCACTAGGAAACAACTCACAATCAACTGAAGTCCCTAATTATTTTACTCACACACACACACACACACACACACACACACACACACACACACACACACACACACACACATATATAGTAATATTAAAGCAATACTAATGTTAATATATTTTTTTAGATAAAAAAAGCATCATCAATCATTATTATTAATTTTGACACTCTAATAGGACAGTAAAAGAGTTACTGTGTACATGAAAAAAAGAAAAAATTCAAGTGAATATATGTTCTTCATTTTCATTCTGTGATTCCTACCTGCTCTCACATTGTACACATCTTGTTCAATGCGTTTTTCTCTCGGCACATGCAGTTGGGTTCTTAGGCTCAATTCTGCATCTAATTCTTCAATCTGTAAAGAAAAGAAGTCATTTTAGGAGGGATATTGACTATTAATTGTATAAAGTTATAGCAATCCTTTCAAATTCAAAATTTAACATTGAAATATCTATATTCTTATGCCCTCAAAAGCTGCCTTTGGCAGCAGTTAAGTTCATTGTCCAGTCACATCCTATTTATAGAATTTATATAACTTGCATGGAACCTATAAAAAATGAGAACATTATTTATATCATTAGTTACCTTGCTTCTCCACTATAGGCAAATTTAATGCAAGGTTATTTTTAAAGTGAACACCTTCCCAAGCATATTAGTGCAAAGTAAAACACCAACAGCTTATGCCAGGATTTGAAAATCTTTTGTCAAATCAAAATTATTATTTCTCGGAGATTAAACTTTATTTCTTGAAATTCACTATTCTTATCCTCTGAACTAGTATCAAAAACCAAACAAACCATAAAATAAAAACCTATATGTAACAAAATAATTATACATATATATATATATATATATATATATATATACACATGTGTGTGTGTGTGTGTGTGTGTGATAAAAACTTCATTTATAATGATATTAAGAATAATAATAAGTCTGTAAAAAAAATTCTAATCTTGAAAAGCAGTAAACTTGATATGTGTGAGAAAATTGATAAGTAGGTAAATAGTTCCTTGTCTGTCTTCCCATAATAAATGGCTTTTTATTTATTATACAAACAGTAAGCAAGGAGAATCTTTATAAGTACAAAGCACTTGCAATTTCATGAAGATTTCTTATCCTAACAATGGATTACATCATAATGCGGTGCTTTAGGTGGTATAATAGTGAGCTAAACTAGAGAGCTATTGTTAGAGAGTTTGATTTTTACTGGGTGCACTATACTTCTGGTCTTGTGTTAAGATTGAGTTTTTATATGCAGTCAATTTTTATATGTATATTTCTTAGTAAAACAGCTTTTTAAGTCCAGCTTTACTCATTTCTAAACAAACTGGTGACCTCAAGTAGAACATTAGATTAATGAACAAACTGTAGTTTGTATATGAAAGTAGCATATGCATATGTCTGGTGGTGTAATGGTTAGTAAGCTCGACTAGCAAACCTACACGAGTGAGTTCGAGTCTCATTGGGTGCCCCTTTCATATGGCCTTGTGCCACATCTAAGCAAAAAGCTTAGTAAATTTCCATAGCAGCAGTAATAAACCTAACTTTGTGTGAAATTAACTACTGATTGAAATTTAGTACTTGGTTTATTGTTATTAAGGAAAAATAAACTGAAGACATTTCTTGCAGTAAAGAAGAAGAAATTGTATGAAAAGGTTTATTGTATGAAATGAATTTCGAATTTCATTTCAGGGGCTAAGCAAAAAGAATTTGGTTGATTGGTTAGTTTTATGTCATGTCAACCTTGTTGGGTTATCTAATGCTGAAGTCATTTTTTTTATCTTGCAAGCAGTTATAAGATTTCAAGTACTGTATTTGATAGCAAATAAGACACATACACTTGACTTTCAAAAAGTCCTATGCTGATATAACACAGTATCCCATTCAATGGTGTTATGACTAGAGAGTTATTTAGTGAAGTTGGAAATTAACAGCTATGGAGCTTGGAGGGCTTGCAGTGAGCAATACCCCTGTAAAACATGCATCTTATATGCTATCAAACATGGTAACTAATAATAAGCATTTGTAAATAATCATAGCTTCAAGTAACTATTCTTAATACAAATAATTTTCAGTTATATGGTTTCAAGTATTCCTGTCTAATACTAATACATTTCAAGGATTAATATGGATTCTATTCTTATTTAGTAATGGTAATCAGTTGTATACTCGCATGGTTTCAAGTATTCCTATCTAATACTAATAATTTTTAAACAGATGTCTCTGAACTATATATGAGACTGTAGCAAGTACTACCACTTCAAGTCAGAGTGAACCTGGAAGTCATGGCAATAAAGAGAAGACTCCAAATTTCCCAGAACTCCGGAAATGGAGACTCACCCCCAGATGTAGTTTGATGTTCTACACAGAACATAAGAAGGAAAAGCAAAGACAACAATTTGGAGAGTGAATAAGATCATGACTTCTAGATCAACTTTGGCCATCCAATCACTAAAGATTTTTTATATAAAATTCAACTTGCTAGAAAACAACCTGCTATAAAATGTATCTTTTTCTATTGCTATTTCCTTCCTCATCTTTTTGATAGTTTAGAAATGATTAATACTGAAATTCAAATCTTCTTGAGCTGTGATCCACTTGATACACAGATTTATACTTGGAGTAAAACTAGCCTAAAATAGTCTCCTCCACAGATGAATATAAATAAAAATGGATAAGCTGTAATTATTATTCAAAAATCAAAACTTCACACTTATGGGAAACCAATCACTAATTCAATTATATATTGTTTTTTAATAACCAGTTATGAAAATCTATACTAGTATCAAATAGTTCATCCATTTATGTGTGCATTTAAACAAACCCCTCTACCATGAGCAGGATGTAACGCAAGGTCAAATTTTAAAATTTTTTCTCCTAGATTGGTTGCCTAACCAAGGCTAAAGAATCTAGTCTGTCCTATAATTTTCCCATAGTTGGGTAGATAACAGCTGGATTTATGTATTTCCTAAGATAGAGATAGTTATCAGTTTGTTCATATCTATCTATCTATCTATCTCTGTTAATATCTATCTCTGTATTTGTCATTCTCTTTATCTATCTCAGTCTATTCATATCTCTTTGTCTGTCTGTTTGTCTGTTTCTCCCCCTTTATATATATATATATATATATATTGTCACATGATATCCCACTGAGACGATGGAAGTGGGATAACTGCTATCCTCTCGTTTGAATTAACAGTGGCAAGCCCTCAGAGAATAACCGTTAGGGCATGATGGTAAATTGGGGCAACCTGTCTGTACTCAGTAACCTGACTTGGGTTACATCTAGTAGCCCTAACAAAATCGCCTGACCAGGGGGGGAGGAAGGTAGAAGCCAAACGATTGGCTGGGACCCTAAAACGGAAGTGGGGACTCCCTCCCGTCAGCGGAAATAGAAAAGAAAAAAGTTAGTTGTTTGGCAGGGTTCGTAGGAGACAGAACCAAAAGCCAAGTACTCCGGGTGAAGAAGACGAAAAAATATCTGCAAGACACGAGGGACCCAAGTTCTTCAAGCCAGTGTTAAAAATAGCATAAAGTCTATTAGCCCGTAAAAGAAGAAAGATTCTCCAGTGGAACCCCATCGAAAAATAAGATAAGTAACTTTGGGACTATTTCTCCTTATACCAAATTTTATATACCACTCTCTCTCTCTCTCTCTCTCTCTCAATTTGAAGAAACACGAAAGAACAGAAAAGAAGAAAGACATTTATGTTCATGGACTGTTCAATTATTATATGTTTTGACACTTTGAAGGTGTATATAATTGTAGTAAACGATTCATGTATTTTAATGTTACCACGTGGTCTAAGTTGTTCTTTGCAGTTCTGCTACGAATTTGTTGTGTCACATTTCCTTTTCAGCTTCTATTTGCCTTATGTTATCTTGCTTAGAATTGTCCTATTAATTCCTTAAAAATATCACACGGGAAACCAGAGTTGCCGACTACTACAATATAATATTATTACTACTAAACCTATAGGTCCATATCTTCCATTGTCTAGGGGAGGAAGTCTAGTGGCTTTGGTGGGTGTGTGTATAGTGTGAAATTTGGAACCCCTTGCCAGCGGCGGTCAGTCTATCCCTAAATTAATCCCTCACATAATATGCCAGTTCTTATATGCCTGAGAAAAAACTCTGAACGAGGACTTATTCTATAAGGGATCAAGTGCCAACCTGCCCCGTCTTCACACGTGCAAAAAAATAAAGTCCCGTTTTGGGATTTTAGGCAATTTGCCGTCACAATATATATATATATATATATATATATATATATATATAACTCTGTTCATATCAAACTCAGTCCATTTATTAGTCTGGCTGTCAATTTCCATTTGACTAGAAATGGCACATTTTGCAATCTGATGACATCCAGAGATCTCAAATTACCTTGGAGGTCAACTTTGCAAAGTCTAAGTTGAATGTGAGGTCAAGTCAATATACATGCAAAAAATAAACCAAAAAGCAGGTCCCTAAAATTTCTGTTTGGTTGTAATCCTCTGACAGACAGACAGAAACATACACACTTCCATATAATATTAGAAATAAAGATTGCTTTTTGTCATATATATATATATATATATATATACAAATGAATAAAAAGAATGCGAAAATATTTTATAAAAAACACAAACATTTACAAATGACCTTTTATAAATTTAGAATGAATCATAATTATTGTTAGAGTTATTCAGATAACTGATGTAATTTTTTTGTTACTTTTAGCAACTATTTTCATAACAAAAAAATTTTTCATACAAAATGTTTACCTAAAAAAAAATTGTCCATCTAAAAAAAAGAAGCTATATCAGTTGAAATATGATAAAAAAAATCAACAATGATCTTAACAACTCTTGTGACATTTAGACATTTTTATGATAGCTTGAATAATTTGGGATTAATGGCAGTCATCCCATGAAAACCAAATGAATACAGATCTAAGTTTATATGTTTATAAGTAGATATAGGTATTTATAAATATACCTTAGCCACAGCTGCATGATTACTGTTTTTCTTAGCCTCAACAAGCCATGTATCCAAGTGGTTCAGAAAGTTCATTCGGATTCTGTAAATGTAATATTTGAAAAATTTGAGAATTACAAAAATACATAAACAAGAATTGAATTGCAATTGCATAAATACACATAACATGACAACAAGTATTATATATTTTTTCTTTCTTTTTTAATCACTTCTACTTGGAAAGTGTTGCAGAAAGATGAAAATAGCAAGTTACTGTTCTCTCCTTATGTTTTCTTTGGCAAATTCTATCAACTGTTGATCTTCCTAACCTGTCATAGCTAGTTTTGAATTCAAGGTTATCCTTTTCCTAGACCAGTTGACCACCAAGGCTGGAGAGAGCAGTCTATTCAATGGCACCAGTTTTAAGCAGGAGTGGTTAGAATGAGGTTGAAGACACAGTCAAACTGTCTTCAGAACACTAGTTCCTGGATTTTAATTCATAATTATCCTTTTCCGAGACTGGTTGACCACTAAAACTGGAAAGCCTAATCTACTCAATGGCTCTAATATTGTAGGAGAGTTTTCCCTCTCCTAGGCTGGTTACCATATTAAGGCTAAAGAGTACAGTCTATCCTACTATTAACCTATAGCTAGAAGAGAGAGAAATGGATTCATGCCTTTCCCAAGTGCATTAGCATGAATTGAAACAGAAACAGCCTTGTCCAAGATTTGAACTGGAGTCACCCAGTCCATTCCCCATGACAATTACCCTTATGCAAGTAAATGTAAGTAAAAAGTATTAAATTATGACGTACTGTAGTTTAATTTCTTCAACAAACTCATCTTTAATATGCAAATGTGAGATACTTTCATTTTCATACAGCACTGCAGACTCAGAACTAGACCCATTTTCTTGATTTTCAAGGCATAAATACTTTGTTCCTGCATCAGTCACCAAGTAACAAGGTTGATGATCAGGCTAGAAAAATAAAACAAGACATAAGACATTAAAAAAACAACTTTTGTTTTTTATAACTGTACAAAAAAAAGGTCAAATAAATAAAGTTTTGTTTGTAAGTTTGGGCCTTAGAAAGCCTCTCCCCTAAATGTCTTGGGTATGACATTAAACTGCATCCAGTAATGAGGTTCTAGTTTTGGAGCTCTGGGGAGTGTAAAGTATCCCTTCATTGCCATTGTCTACTTTGACTAAGAATGATAGTAACTGTTGGGGTCTTATCTATGGGTCAAACAAATTTGTTTAAAAATCATATTTGTTTGTTGCTTTCTTTTTAGTGACATATCAGTTATCTAATACCAAAGCCATCCTAATAGAAGAACAGTAGTGGCACTATTTAAATTCATAACTATGGAAATAAGAGAGGGTCCATACCATTTTCAAAGATATTAGTCTGAAAGTGAACATAATGTTTTGACTGGAGTGCAAACTCACAACTCGAGAGATAAGGGGGGGTCTATACTATTTAAAAGATATTAGTCTGAAAGTGAACATAATGTTTTGAGTGGAGTGCAAACTCACAACTTGAGAGATAAGGGGGGTCCATACTATTTTCAAAGATATTAGTCTGAAAGTGAACATAATGTTTTGACTGGAGTGAAAACTCACAACTCGAGAGATAAGGGTGGGGTCTATACTATTTTCAAAGATATTAGTCTGAAAGTGAACATAATGTTTTGACTAGAGTGCAAACTCATAACTCGAGATATAACTGGGGTCTATACTATTTTCAAAGATATTAGTCTGAAAGTGAACATAATATTTTGACTGGAGTGCAAACTCACAACTAGAGAGATAAGGGGGGGGCTATACTATTTTCAAAGATATTAGTCTGAAAGTGAACATAATGTTTTGACTGGAGTGCAAACTCACAACTCGAGAGATAAGAGGGGTCCATACTATTTTCAAAGATATTAGTCTTAAAGTGAACATAATGTTTTGACTGGAGTGCAAACTCACAACTCGAGACATAAGTGGGGGTCTATACTATTTAAAAGATATTAGTCTGAATGTGAACATAATGTCTTGACTGGAGTGCAAACTCACAACTTGAGAGATAAGGGGGGTCTATACTATTTTCAAAGATATTAGTCTGAAAGTGAACATAATGTTTTGACTGGAGTGCAAACTCACAACTCGAGAGATAAGTGGGGGGGTCTATACTATTTTCAAAGATATTAGTCTGAAAATGAACATAATGTCTTGACTGGAGTGAAAACTTACAACTCGAGAGAAAAGGGGGGTCTATACTATTTTCAAAGATATTAGTCTGAAAGTGAACATAATGTTTTTACTGGAGTGCAAACTCACAACTCGAGAGATAAGGGGGGGGGGCTATACTATTTTCAAAGATATTAGTCAGAAAGTGAACATAATGTTTTTACTGGAGTACAAACTCACAACTCGAGACATAAGGGGTGGGTCTAAACTTTTTTCAAAGATATCAGTCTGAAAGTGAACATATTGTTTTGACTGGAGTGCAAACTCACAACTTGAGAGATAAGGGGGGTCCATACTATTTTCAAAGATATTAGTCTGAAAGTGAACATAATGGCAATCCTAGCATGCAAACTCATGTATTACGATCTTGTAGTCCAGTATGTTAGCCATTACGCTATGGGGATTCCTTATTTGTATTTGATACAAATACTTGATATAATATAACTGTAAATCCTTTGTATTCAAACTGGTTACTTGCAGCTATAATCATTATTAGTTACTTGAAACCATATAACTGTGTGTAAACAAATGACTATTATTAAATAGAAATAATTACTGGAAACCGAACCTGGTGGTGAGGCTCCCAATTAGATAAGAACACTTGATATAACTGTGTGCTAATTATTTGTATTAAGAATAATTACTAAAAGCTATAATTGTTTATCCAGGATAATCAATCTTAGTTACTTGAAACAATATGATTTTAAAAAATTTATTGGTATTAGATAGGAATACTTGAAACCGCATAATTGTGAGCAAACAAATAATAATAATTATTATATAGAAATAGTTATTTGAAACCATAGAATTGCGTATAAATTATTTGTATTAGATCAAAATACTTGATATGATATAACTGTGTGTAAACAAATTATTATAAACAAATAAGAAGAGTTAAGAAATATGATGAAATATTATATCAGCATTAAATTACTCATAGGGTTATACTGTTAACCCCAAAAAATTTGTTCAAAGATAATTTGCAATTGAAAATTAAAATAAATTTGGTACTTTTTTTCAACTTGTTTAAGCCTCACACAAGACAAGTTGTACAGATTAAAACAAGTGACAGATTTATAAAAACACTGTCACTATCTGCTGTTACAAAGTGTTCACCCCTCTATGTGCTGAACAGGATTATTGCTGAATAACTTGACTAAAAGTCCTCTTCTAAAAGTTAATAACAAAATCTTGGACACTTTACTCAAAAGTAAGGTCACTTCATAAAATAGATTGTACCTTTTATGTTTCCTTAAAGTTTTTGATTGCCAAGTGGATCAAATAAAGGTTTTTTGTCTGCAATAATATATTATGAAGATTATTTTTAGGCCAGCAAATAGAAGTTTTAGATGCCTCAGTGGTCAAGCAATCTGGGACAGTGACAGTGAGGTCATAGGTTTTATATCAGTGTCCTTCTAGGCAATGATCATCCAAGATTATAGGATCTGCCTCTCTTGTTAATATTAGCATGTTAGATGGCAGTCGACCCTAGAAAAGAAGAACACCTGACTTTTGACAGGTGTAATTTTTTTGTCTTACTAGATATCTATTTTGGTTTGGTTTGGCTTTATGGCATATCAACCATTGTAGGTTATTTAATGCCAAATCCATTTTTATAAATATAAACAGTTCTATTTCAAACAATTCTGTTTAGCATAAGTACACAATTTAAATGTCAAATACATTTCTATTTAAAGATATTCATTTTAGCATGTCAACAAAGTTAAATGGTTCCAAGTATTGCTATGTATCACTAACAATTCAATTAAACACAGTTAAATGTAAAAAAAGTTTTATTTCGAACAATTCAGTTAAGCCTGATTCAACAGTTTAGTTCTATTTGACCCATAGATAAGACCCTATCAGGTGCTACCACTCTGGGTCAGAGTTGACCTGGGAGCAATGGCAATGAAGGGGTGGTCTGCATTCCCCAAAGCTCCAGCATTAGTAGAGTCTCACCATCAGATTGTTTGGTATCATATCAGGACACTCATTGGGGAGGTATTACCCCTTTGCAGAGATGCAGTCGGTGTATTCTACAGCCTCAGCCAACTTGGCCATGCTAGATGTCTAGCTGACCTCCTCATTGAGTAAGCTTTATGGGATGGGTGTCAGTTTGGTCATTTATTACAGTGTTCAAATTATGTGTGTTAGATAAGACTATGTGAAACCATAACTGTGTGCAAACAAATAATTATGGACAAATAAAAAAGTATAATTTTTCAACTCTTTAATGAGGTCCTGATATTTCTCGAGTTTTTCTCTTTTATTGTTATAATCACACCCTCAAAGAGTGTGCATGATCGCCTCATCAGTGATGTTCTTGGGGTCCTTACAAGTTTCAGGTCTTCCAACATCATACTTGCTCTCCCAAGCAACCCTACCGAAACTATTATTCCAGCAGGTGATCCTGCAATAAAAAGTTTGCCAAGTACGCAATACCACACAGCACACACCTGAAAAAGTCAAAATGTTACTGCTATTAAGCTTTAAATAGGAAGTGGCCAATGAGAAATAACATACGTCACTTCCCTCCCAATCGCGACAAGTTAAAAAGGTAAACAATCACTTGCCTGTCTTCTCCTCCTGGGTCTTGTAGGAGTATACTTACATGCACTGAGCAAGGTTCAGTTCAAGATAACAGGTAAGCAAATTCCTACTCATGCATATTTTGTCAGTTATATATATACAATCGCACAAACTAAGTCTTTACAAAATAAAAAAAATAATAATGACAATGAGTAAAAACTTAAAAAACTCAAACCATAAAAAATACTTTACCAGACAGTCATAGTAAGACACTGACAGGAATAATTCAATGAGCAGATATAATCTTCTGAGAAGAAAACCAATATTGATACTGCAAGCAATAGGAAATTTTTTTTTTCACTTCCCCTTACTAATTCTTTTATTTGTTTGTATTTATCGAAATCTTTGTACAAATAATTACATTCAATTATATACATATATATGTACATTGGGAAAACTAAGTCTTTTCTTTGTTCTCTCTCTCTCTCTCTCTCTCTTTATTTACCCCCACTTCATTTCCTCTCTCTTCCAAACCCTTTCTATTTTACCATCAAATACCTCAATGCTTGTTAGTCTCTGTTGTGCTCCATGGATCTGATCTTTTAATCCATAACCATCTTGATGCTTTTTCAGCCAATTCTGAAATCCCTCTGACGGCCTTTCTCTTTTTTCTCCTATCATACCTAGTCGACTTAGAATTCTACAAAAAGATTTTCCTGCGAAAACCCTGGCAGCCAACTTCTATCGGATAATATGCTGTCCACCATTTGTTGGATTCGCATTGTTCTACTAGCTCCTGATATTTCTCAAGCTTTCTTTTACAGGCCACTTTGATATTTTCCTCCCACGGGACTGTCAGTTCTATCAGCACAATCTGCCTTGTTTCGGTTGACCAGAGAATTAAATCCGGATGCAGGGTAGTTGTTGTGATCTACTCCAGAACTTTCAATTGTTTCCCAATATCTACTCTCAACTGCCAGTCTTGGGTGGTAGATAGCAGGCAAGAGTTAATTTTACATGCAGAGGGGGGCATTTGCCAACTTTGATGAAGTAAATTGGCTTCGCCTCTGGCTTGAAGTTGCTCACGTGGAGAGCAGTGTCCACTGTATTGGCTACTGTCTTAAGTACCTGGTCATGTCTCCAACGGTACCTCCCATTACCTAGTACTCGAGGACAGGCACTCATAATGAGTCTTAGTGTGCCTTTTCCAGCACAGAGTGGATACTATGGTATTCTGCTCTTCTCCCAAGTAAATAAGTTCACAGGACTCGGTAGTAAATCATACACTGATTGCACTAGAAATTTTAACCGACTAGTGTTGACGTGCCAAATCTCTGACCTGCCTGTTTTCCTCTTCATAAAGTTCTCCCATTGCGTCCATGCACCCTGCCAGGATAGTCTCACCATCTTGCCTCTTCTTTCTTCCTCAATGCTAGCGTGAACCTCTTCCTGGATCAGATTCCGTCTCAGCTTCCCCTTGGCTTTGTGAATTTGGATAGTAGGGAAGTAGCCAAAGCCAGCTCGGCCTATTGCCACCGTCCCTACGAGAGCCTTCTGCCTTAATTGCTCCTCGGCCTTCTCCAGTTCTTTCTTAGCACTCCATTTCCTTCCAGTGTGAACTTTGATGCCAGCTGCCACAACTTTTGGATCTTTAGAGTATGTATATATCATTGCGTCTCTCATTCGTGAGATTACAAATTCCTCCACCAAGCCTTTAAAGGGAAGTTTGAGGTGCCATATAATGTGGCACTACTCAAGTTTATTATTATTATTATTATTATTATTATAATTATTATTATTATTATTATTATTGCCATTCAATAAAATAGATGAGATTTCATCTGACCTTTTATTTTATAAGGTTGTCCACCAGTAAAGAATAAGATGTGTCACTTTTACACATTCCATGAGAGAAATTTATTCAATGCTGATTTCTTGATGATAGCAAAAGATTTTATAGGTCAACATGAACAACTAAGTGCGTGTGAATAAAGAATCAGATTTTGTTTCTTGGAATCAAACACAAGACTATATATGAACAGATGGACTATAAAATTTTATATCACAATGGTTATTAGACCTTTGTCTCAAAATTATAAATTGACTAGAATGATTGAAATCCTTTTGATAGCCTTTTTAATAACATTTCTGCATTTCCAGTCACTTAATTGGGTTAATGATATTTTTATGTAGAAGGAAAAAAACTCCTTATTTTTTGAATGAACAAATTGATGACTTTTTGATAGTTTCTTAATGTATATTTTTTTTAAGTCATAAATTATCCTGCCTAAAAATAATATGCACCTTCTGCACCATAAAATAACTAATTATACTACTCTACAAGATTTTATAATTAGAGAACTGTATATACAGAAAGAGATATTTGATTACACTTAGAAAACAGATTTTCTTCTTTTAGTTAATTAATATAAAAGAAATGAGAGAGGCATCAGAGATTGGCTGAGAAAGAGCTTTTGTACTTTTAAAAATAAAGTAATTGCTATTGATTGAAGTCTTCATCTTAATTTCTTCTTGAATTTAAAAAGGGAAAAGTGTTATACTGTATATTTTCTTTTTAAGTTGCATGGCAACTCTAGAAAGGTTTGATCAGAAATAAACTCTAGGTAAGTCCAATTACAAATAAACTCTAGAAATGTTTGATCAGAAATAAACTCAAGGTTAATTTGTTCATAAATAAATTTCTAGCTTATGGTCATCCTAAAAGAAACTGTTACAGTCATAATGATGATCTATGCGAAAGTCAAGGTTTTCTCATCAAATGGAGATATAGACTTCTTCAGCATTGTTACTGGAGTTCGGCAAGGAGATTTATTAACATCATATCTGTTTATAATCCACCAAGATGATGTATTAAGAATGCCGCTAGATCTAATAAAAGAAAATGGCTTTGCACTAAAAAAGGCAAGAAGCTGACAACATCCTGCAGAAACTATTACGGATGCAGACTATGTAGATGACATAGCATTTCTTGTAAATACACCAACCCAAGTTGAATCACTGCTGCATAGCCTGGAGCAGGTGGCAGGAGGCATTGGCCTTCACGTAAACACAGATGAAACAGAGTACATGTATTTCTATAAAGAATGAGCTATCTCTACTCTAAATGGTTATTCTCTGAAATTAGTAGACAAGTTCATGTACATCAGCAGCAACATCTCATCGACTGAAAGTGATGTCAATATGCACCTAGCAAAGGTGTGGACTGCTATCAATAGGCTATCAATCATATGGAAGTCTATCTGACCTCTCTCATAAAATAAAATGGGATTTCTTCCAAGCAGCGATTGTGTCAATACTACTGTATTGATGCACCACATGGATGCTGACAAAACATATAGTGAAAAAGCTAAATGGGAACTGCACAAGAATGCTACAAACTATACTGAACTGGAAGCAACACCCAACAAAACAACAGTTGTATGGCCACTTACCTCCCATCTCTAAAACTATCCAAATATGATAAATAGGACATATGGGACACTGCTGTAGAAGCAAGGATGAACTCATAAGTGATGTTCTCCTATGGACCCCTTCATATGGACATGTCAGTGTTAGCAGAACTGACCTACAACAGCTCTGTGCAGACATAGGATGTAGTTTGGAAGACCTGCTTTGAGCGATGAATGATAGTGACAGATAAAGAGAGAGGGTCAGAGAAATCTGTGCCAGCAGTGCAACTTGATGATGATGATGATGAAATTTGATTACAAATAAACTATAGAAAGTTTTGATCACAAATTAACTCAAGAAAGGTTTGATTACATCTAAACTCAAGGTAGGTCAGATCACCAATAAAGAAGGTTTGATCACAGACATAGTGTTAGATTATGAGTGTTATGGAATATGTTGTACTTATAACCTACAAGCCTATAGATTAACCTCATAAAGATGATCAGCAACTTACAGCAACGACTAATTGATAAGATTCATATCTGGAGGACATGGATGTTTTATAAAGACAATTCATAATAAATAGGGATTAAGAAGAAATAGAGAAAAAGATGAAAACAATGATTGGGTGACATAATTGACATTAGGCAGTGGAGAATGTAAAATAAACAGATTAACAAAGCAGTAATAGAAGAAAAAAGAAAAGGATGATAATGATGATGATGATAAGAAAGGTATGTCCTTTGAATTAAAGGTTCATCAGGTGAAATCTTAAAATGAGAAGTCTGCACGGAAATATATGTCATGTTTGAATGAGTGAGGACATTGAGATGATGGCTGAGGGATTGAAGTAAACATTTCCAAAGTAGTTTCTACAGGGCGTCCATTTAGATAAGGAAAAGGGGAGTAGTAGAATGGGGGTGGCAAATTGGCATAATAACCAAAGAAACATTTTTCTTCTTAAGAATCAAACTACCCATAGCAAAAGTTATGGAATTAGCACACTTACAGGATATCCACCTTGTTTTTTTAATTTATTTAGCAGTAAATAAACTAATAACAGATATAACGCAAAACATTTTTTATTTTATTCATTTTAAAAATATATTTTTAGTAATAAGCACAAATTTACAAATATGTATTAACTTTGTATGTGCACAATGTTCAGCATCTTTTATTTTTATTAATTGATTACTTGAGTATCAATTTTGGATTCCCTTTGAAGATAAAACTTGGTTATCCACATGAAATTCTGGATAAACATTTTAGTTCAGTGGCTAGAGTAGCAGGAAAAAATCTCAGCTCTGTTGTCTTTGACAACTGGATTTCTACTCTTCTCTAGCAGGGGAGAGCTGTTATTCAGACCCATTAGATTTTGCAGCAAAATAAAGAAAACTTATTTTAGAAAATGATGATACATCTAGAAATTTTTTAGAACAGGGTAATTCTATTTTTAGATGTGATAAAACATCCTGATTTAGTGACTGTTACACATCTATTGTTTGATATTATCATTGCTTTCTTTAAGTCCATATACATATTAGTACGTTTTAGCAAATGTTTTCTATTTGTTGGATTTTACTACCCTTGGCAAAAATTATGAATTTATCTAGCAGTAAATAAACTAATAACAGATAAGATGCAAAACATTTTTATTTAATAGCTGAACATTCTGGCTTCATGGAATATAAATTAAATAAACTAGATTAAATGATTAGTAAAGTAATGCTATCATTTTTTTTTAAGCTATGCAAGGAAAATATTATGAAATAACTCAATGTTGAGAAAAAAATTATGGAATTTGTAATTTGCATTCCTAAAACAAATATTAGCAGAAACAAGTGGCTAGAGTATTCGCCAATGGCCCAGGAGACAGGAGTTCAATCCCAGGTCAAGTCATATCAAAGACTCAAAAAAATGGTTCTTGATACCGCCTTGCTTAACACTCAGCATTTTAAGGCATGAATGAAAGGTAAAGTAGAGCAATCCAGGGAAAGCAGTAGCACCCTTCCCTATACTTTGGTGTAGTAGTTGATGAAAAGGGAGCTTTTGGGTCGCCTTTAACTATGGTTGCTAACTTTACTTTTACTTACTTTACAGTTAAAAGAAAGTTCTTGCAGAGTTCAATAAGTAGTTGAAAGGTTGGTTGGTTGATTTTATGGCATATCAACCTTTGTAGTTTATTTAACGCCAAATCCATTTTTATACAAATAGTTCTATTTCAAACAATTCAGTTTAGGATAAGTATGCAGTTTAAATGTAAGTACAGTTTAATTCTGAAAAACATTTCTATGTTAAGCTATTCAGTTTAGTCAAGTAGTTCTAATTCAGCTAATTCAGTTTAGTATAAGTATGAATTTTGTTTACACACAGTTAAATGTCAAAACAGTTCTATATTAAACAAATCAGTTTAGTGTAAGTACAGTTTCAATGTCAAAAAACAGTTCCATTTCAAATAATTCAGTTTAGCATAAGCATACAGTTTAAATGTAAGTATGGTTTAATTGTCGAAAACATTTCTATTTCAAACAATTTAGTTTAGCATAAGTATGCCGTTAGTTCTATTTAACCAATAGATAGGGCCCTATCAGGTGCTACTATGCCGGGCCAGAATGGACCTGAGAGCAATGAAGGAGTGCTCTGCATTCCCCAAAGCCCCAGCATCACTGGAACCTCACCATCAGATTGTTTAGTGTCATATCCAGGACACTCATTAGGGGTTTACTCCTCTGCAGAGGTGCAGTTGGTGTATTCTACAGCCCCAGCCAACTAATTGAAAGGAAACATGCCTCCTATAAAAGAACTGTCAATTGAAACAATGGAAAGGAAAAAAATTTATTGAAAAAGGCAATTGACAGAAGAGTATAGTGAAAGACACTAGTTGTTTCTAGTCAGCTGAGTCTAAAATTTGTGGCAAATACAAAAGAAATGGAGTGGTTAAAAAAGGAAAAAAATTGGTAGATTGTGAAAAGCATCAAAATGATAAAATAGAAAACTAAAAGCAATATACCATAAAAATAGATGAAAAAGAATTGGGTCAAAACAGGAACCAATATTTATGACAGAACTGTAAAAAATTAGCTAAATAAGCTTTATACACAGAAATGCCAAACAAAAACTCTAAGCAAGTCTGATCACATATTGCTAGATTATGCGTTGTTTTAAATTTGTACTAATAGACTTAATACCAAGAAAAAGGTATGTGTTCATTGTCAGTCTGTGTAGAGAATGCAAGGAATGGGCAGCTACTAAATTGAAGTATTGAAATAGATAAATGGATATGGTTCAATTATTTACAGAAAATAGAGGGAGTTAATCAATTATACAATATGAGGTATGAAAATAATAATTACATGTGTAGAAAAAATTTACACTGTGAAATCTATGCTTGATATCTAAATAGTGATGAAAACAATTCTGTAGGTTTTCCTTCTTTATTTTAAAGAATATAAAAAATATTTTGATAAGAGATCTTAAGTGTGGGACATCATTCTAAGACACACCTAAGAAATGTAACTTGTAAATTATGAATATTGATCAAAGAGTGTGTAACCCATTTTATGATATAGGAAAAAGTAGATGTGGAATTCAATTTGCATCTTATTTGAAATTTCAAAGCTATATTTGTGAGGTATCTTATATTTCTATATTCACACAAACACACACACACACTTATATATATATATATATATATATATATATATATATATATATATATATATATACACACACACACATACATTCATATATATATATATATATATATACATATATATATATATATAAAGTAATGTTGGTGACCGTAGTCAAGGGCGACTCAAAAGCTCCCTTTTCATTAGCTACTAATGTATAGGAGAGGGCAGGGCTCCTTTTCCTGGATTGCTCCACTTTACTCTTTATCCCTACCTTATAATGCTGAGTATTAAGCAAGGCAAGATCAGGTATCATTTTTAGTATGATGATATGGATTGAACCCCACTCTCCTTGGCCATTGGCAAACACTACACACACACACACACACACACACACACACACACACACACACACACACACACACACACACACATATATAAACAAAAACATAATTCTACATATAAACACACACACACACACACAGATATATGAAAAAAGAAAACCTAAAACCTAATATGAATTGTGAAACATGTCAATCTAATTTTTCATACATTCTTCATTTTCTCTCATATCATAAGATTTAATTCCAAGCCACATCCTATATATATATATATATATATTTATATAGCATAAGTCAACTTCTAAATTTGGACTAAAGTACTAATACAGGTTTAGAGATGTAGTCAGTCCCATTCCTCCAACAATAGCATTACCACTCCCATCAAACTGTCAAGTTCTGAAGATTTAAATGGACTGATAAGCACAGTTTTTCTTATATCTTATACACTAAAATATATAATAAGCTAATGCATTATGGGTATCTTGTCAGTGAGCAATAGTTAGCAAGCTTGATTTGAAGACCATTTGGGTAGTGAGATAGAGTATTATATACTTGTGCTATACAAAGTTTAAACAACTACACAGTAGTGTATTATTAAAAATTGAAATATTTATATAATAAAATAATCATTTTCTTTTATTATTTTACAAATTATTAGTATTCATTTTAATGAAAGAATATTAATGAAATTTTCTTGTTCTCTATGAAGATGAATTTATTGATATTTTAAGTATGAACCACCTCATATTTCCAGCTATGAGTTAAACAGTATCACTGCTGTTCTATAAGGATGGCTTTGACATTAAATGACTCATGAAAGTTAATATACCATTAAAACAAAGAGACCAAACCAAACTATATAAAGTGGGTATTTTGTTAAAGAATTGAATAGGTTGAAGAATAAAAAATCTAATGTCAAAATTTATTTATATATATTGCTAAAACTCTAATTATATATATATATATATATATATATATATATATATATATATATATATATATATATATATATATATATATATTGGAAATGTGTTTAAAAAGTATTGAGAGTGAAGCTATATTTACCAAGAAAGAACTAAACTTTGAATAAAATGTTAATTTTCATCAAAAGAGTCTCTTTAGTATTCAACACACTTAATCCAGTGAGTTTTCCATTGGTCAAAACACTTCTGAGATTCCTTTTTTAATATGGTATGAAACTGTGTTGTCATATTTCTTTTCATATCGTTGACATCCTGAAAACCTCTCTGTTGGAAGGACTTAGAATACACAAACTGAGTCTTTTGTAGAGGGGTAAAACTCTCCTAAAAAAGGAGTGCCCTGGGTAGAACAATAAACTGCATCCAGTGGTGAGGCTCCAGTTCTGGAGCTCTGGGCAGTGTGAAGTACCTCATCATTGCCATTACTCCTTGGTTCCTTCTAAGTTGTAGTACTTGCTTGGGTCTCATCTATGGGTCAAATAGATTTGCTTGAAAATTATTAGCACTGGATAGGAATACATGAAATCATAACTGTGAGCAAACCAATGACAATTGACAAATAAAATTTAAAAAGGCAATGGGATATTGAAAATATAGTTATGAATGTATTTTGGTTTGGTTTGGTTTCTTTGTTCAGTGGCATAACCTTTTTGGGTTGATATACAAAGCCATACTTATAGAAGAACATTAATGGTACTATTTAACCCATTAACTGGTGAGTGAGGGGATAAGGGAGTTCAGATCTTTCTTGAGAGAATTAGTCTAAAAGTGAACATAATAGCCACTATTCTGATGTAGAACTCAGCCGCTGGCCGTTGTATCTCATCTACTCTAGCAATTTTCGCCGAAATAAAAATCACATGGCTCCCTTTGTTGACCTGAAGGAACCACCACTATTCGCTACATTGTGAATTTTTGATCCAAACAGAATGGTTCAATTGTAGGAGTCGATTAGGCTGCGCTCCATGCCGAAAGAAATTGCTATTTATGAAGAAAATCGTTCTTGTCACAACCACAAGAACACAAAAAGAGACAAGCAACACTTTCGATTCCTGTATATTAAAACCTTTTTTTCAGACTATTGTCTTCATCTCACCACAAAAGAAATTACACAAATGCATAGAGAAACAAAAAAGGTTACACGAGATTCACTCGTTTGGTCAGAAGTAACAGAGAGGGAAAAGAAGCGGAAAGAATCTGATCTATCTAGACGGTATAAGGGAGACAAGTATGGATCTTTGTTACAGATACATTAACTTAAAGGTTTGTTTTCTTGGCTTTGTTGACAAAGTTATCTGGATTCGCAAAGATTCTATTTCCATCTCTTGGTTCTGATTGGACCAGCAAGATTCAACAAGTCATTCTCGCAGCGTTCAGTGTTTCTGTCAGACCACTCAAAATGTCTGTCTTCCCTCTGGACTCTGCGGTTCTTTTCTCCGTAAATTTTCTATCTCTAACCGCTGAAAAATGTTGGTCTCTAACTGTTGCTTCGAACTGAACTTCTCTCTCTCAGCCGACTGCTTATATGTAGTAGGGTGGAGTATCTACAACTTTTGGCTCCGACTATGAATAATAATATGTAAATCGCTTTGACCACCATGCATTTTCATATAATCTTTGAAACTCTGCAGGTGACTGCTTTTCAAGTGGTACTAAAAATAAATTTGGATTCCCTGCTGAGTTTTCCCCAGTCAGAGACCACTTGAGCCAGACAAAACCTACTTATCTTGTCTCGGACCTTGGGTCTGGATTTCATCCTCAGACCACCCAAAATCCCATTCACCATTTATCATAGGATTTAATCAATGAACCCATCCATCCACTACCCCGAACCATCACCTTACTTAACTAACAGACTCAACCCAAGAAACGTTATTCCAACAGAAAATAAAAATAAAAATAAAAAAGGAAATTCTTTTTTCTATTCTCTGTATTAAAACAACAACTTATTTCTAGAATTACCCTTCCATCCATTTAATTAGTAAATTCATTCCAATCCCTTCGAACTGTTAATTAAGAAATCCACCTGGAGGGGGGCTCTCTCTCTCTGTCACACTATGCTATAGCCCCCCCCCCTTAAGCAAGCATTTAAAAATTAATTAAATTTCAAAATTAAATAATCCATAAAGAGTTGATATACAGTTAAACAAATAATCATAAAGACATGCTAACACAGATTCTCTTGATGCTATCACTCCTATTGGCCATCACTTTTGGTAAGTCATCTAGACGACAAGCAATACCTAGAGTCTTTGCTGATCAGACTAAATACCTTCAAATCTTACAATAGGGATGAATTTTCAGTCAAGGAAAAAAAAAAAAAAGATCTGGTAAATATGGTGGATGCTGCACTTGCATTATTGTATGATTAAGAGTCACCTGATCCGAAGCAGCATTGAGACCATTTCTTAAGGCTGGGGATGATATCATTGAACAAGGTTTTTTTTTATTTTCTAAACTGAAAATGTGTACAATGTTCTTTTGAAAATACACTGACATTTTTCTATTGAATATTTTTCTTAGGCTTTATATTATAATTTGTTACATAATGCAACCTGTTTAAACATAACAATTATTAGGAAAAAATATATCATTAAAAAATATCACAATGATTATTTTAACTAGAATTTTCGAGTTAAAATAATCATTATGATATTATGACAACAATAATTACTGTAAAATTGAGCATAAATAATTATCAATGACAAAAAAGATGAAAAAAGAAGTTATTTCTGCTTTAAACATGTCGTGTAACAGTTGGAGGAAATGGACACATTCAATAAGTTTCCAGACTTTTTTGTACAGGCATTTAAAATTGTCATAAACTCTTGAAAATTCAGTATGTTATTGCTATACATCTTATGAGATGACTGACCAATTTTTATGATTTCAGCTTCAAATGAATAGCTACAGCAGCAATTGGAATACATCCTACTAAAGCCTGATAGTCACAGCGGGTGAATTTAAAAAATGCAATCTGGACGTGAGGAAGAACGATATGCAATAAAATTCTGTTTTAAACTTGGAAAAAATGCCACAGAAATGTATGGAATGCTTCAGACTGCTTTTAGACTATTGTGCATGAATCGAGCATGAGTTTTTGAGTGGCATAAGAGATTCAAGGAAGGCAGGGAGTCTGTGACGGATAATGAGAGGTGTGGGAGGAGTAAGGAAGTCAATACACCAGATTTGATAGGCCAGAGAGTTAGGGTTAGGGTTACTATGTTGAGGTTTTAAGGGAGTTCAGGAAGAGATTCTGTCGGAAGAGGCCAGCACTCTTCAAATTGGCTCAGTGGCATTTCCAGCAGGACAATGCACCAGTCCACAACTCCATCCTTGTCACAGACTATTTGACCAAGATGGGCATCAAGACAGTTACTCAGCCTCCCTATAGCCCAGACCTTGCTCCCTGTGACTTTTAGTTATTCCTTAAGCTTAGAGGCTGTTGTTATGAGATAATTGAGGAGATGAAAGAGGCTGTGATGAAGGTCATTGACACGCTCACACAAGAGGACTTCCATGGGGCCTTCCAGAAGTTGTTGGAATGATACAACAAGTGCATTGCAGCCAGAGGAGATTACTTTGAAGGGGGCTAGAGTTTCATGTGTGTACTATCAATAAAAGTGCCCATACAAAACAAGTCTGGAAACTTATTTAATCATTCTCATATATATATATTTAGCATCTTTCATACAGGTATAAAGTTAGTGTTTTCTTTCTCTCATATATATATATATATATATATATATATATATATATATATATATATATATGATCAGTATTTTCTAAAGTTGTAAAAAAAGTGCTTCCCATAAGTATTTGAACAAGCACAAAATCTGTTATTTTTTTTATTGCCTAAGATTTCAAGAGCCATCAAGGATTTTGAGTAGGAGTAAGGGTCCAAATTAACTTAGTTGTTTCTCAACTTTTGTAAATAGCAATGTGAGTTCACCTTTTCAATCTCTGATTGATTCTAAATGAGATTTTAGAAAGAGTGAAAAAAATCTTGATTTCTTTTTAATGGTTTAATTCCATTATAAAAATATATTCCAGAAATTTAGCAAAAACATGATTAAATGCACAGCTTGTTATGTTGATTGCATTTTTTTTAATATTCTTGTTTTGAGCTTTCAAAATCAAGTGATTTGAAGTAAAATATCTGTTTGTTCCAATACTGATGAAAAGTTAGTCATACATAGACACATCAATAAATCTCTAGTTAAATGATGAAAATTCATTTTACACAACAAATATCTATTTCTCAACACAGTCTTAATTCTTTGTCAATGCACTTAGTTAAGTAATAAATAATAATCAATTTTAAGTTTGACCACCAATTTTGAATTTGTGTTTTGTGGGAACAATCACTGATGACCAGTGCACAGTAAAATGACTCTTTAAACCAGCTAGAGAGTGACAGCCCCTACTACAGACTGGATATTGCCAATCATTTTTTTCAATTCAAAAAAGAATACACACACAGTTAGTTATATGACATCAAGTATTCCTATTCAACACAAATAATTTTCAAACAAATCTATTTGACTTATAGACTCTCAACTTGTTAAAGTTGAGAGTGGATCTGAGAGTACAAGCAATGAAAAGGTATTCCACACTCATCAGAAGTCTAAAACTGGAATCTCACCACCAGGTACAGATTTTTTAGGAGGGGGGAATTTTAACCCTCTGCAAAGGACACATTCAACATATTCTAAGTCACACTAACAGGGCATCTAAAAAGGTTAAGAGCTAGGTTGATTTTTTGAGGAATACTGATGGAACAGGCTTGCTTTTAACAAACCTTGTATCACATCACAACATCATGAAAGGGGGTTAAATAATAAGTCCACATGTTAGATAATCCTAAGAAAAGTCAACAAAGAAATGATTACTAATTGCAAAGTTAAGGACGCATCAGATTACTTAAGTTCCTTGTAATTATCTTTTTGAGGAGGACAGCAAGATGATGGGAACCTGACTGTCCTTTTATCATTGAACTCAATAAAAGAGGATTTCTTCTTCTGAATGGCAAATGAGAGGAGGAAGTCTATAAAGAAAATAATTTTTCTGTTCTTTTGCCAATTTTTTTCTTTCTGAAAAGTTTTTTAATTCTTGTCTTTCAAGTTAGTGGCACTTCAAAGCAAAATATTTCAACTCAGTTTTCTATAGAAATTAGTACATTGAAAAAACCTCTCAAATCTGTAAATATTTACAGATAGGAGGTGCTCAGCAAAAATGATATAAGAATTACAGTAATAATAGGCGAATAAGAGCAATCAATTTTATACTTTTTTATTTAACTTCCAAAACTATAAGGGGGTGTTGAAAAGTTCTCAGCCTAACCAAGAATGAAAATATATGAGCTCTTCTGTCCCTGGATGCATATATTTAGATGCAGTAATTCACATAAGTGTGAGTGTGTCTATATGAGTATGCATATAGGCATAGTGTATTTATATATGCATGTGGGTGAAAGTGTAATGTATAGGTGTGTGTGGGCATAAGTGTAATGTGTATGTACAGGGTGTGAAAGCAAAATATGGGATAATTTTTTTTTTTTAGTCTGATTAGTCCAATTTTTGAAAAAAAATGCAATGAATTTAAATTTTCATGGTTAGCTCTATTATTCAGGTACTCTTTTTATTAAAATTCAGCCCAATATGAGTGAGCAAGAAAAGAAATGACAAAGAATCTATGATTTACTTAATGCAAAAACCAAGCCAAGGTTTCTTTTAAACAACATTTAAGCCCAGATCTTAACCCCCTTGATTACATTATAAGAGGTGTTTTAAAAAACAAAAAAAATGCAACTTCCCATCCAAATATTGATTCACTTAAAACTGCTATTGAGGAGGAATGGAATAAAATGTCTGAAATATTGTCAAACTAGAGGCATGAAACATACATGTTATTTCATATATTCATCCTTTAGTTCAATATATTTAACACGTCATTTCGAAAATTTCTTTAACACTTTCAAAAAAGAAGGGGAACCTCGCCAAAAAAAACTTATTTTCTATTTGGTCGGACCAAGAACTGTTGGCAAACAGGACTGAGTTCATATTCAATATAAGCTTGCATTTATAAATATGCATGTGTGTGTGTGTGTGTGTGTGTGTGTGTGTGTGTGTGTGTGTGTGTGTGTGTGTGTGTGTTTATATTCAGTTTAAATAAATATCATTTAGAAGGAAATGGTCTCACATCATTCTCCTCTTGGTTGAACCAAGAATTTTTCTGCACCACTTTGTAGTTATTGAAGTTAAATAAAATAGTATCAAATTGTTCTTATCCATGCCTACCAAAAAAAATTAAAAAATACAGTAAAAAACAAAAGAAAAACTCATCCCTTACTTAGTTGGACCAAGACCTTTACAACAATCTCTATAAACATATAGGCATAAGCTGGTGTTTATGAATATGTACATTTATATATATGCGTGTTTGTATGAGTTTGTTTCTGTATTCAGTATCTATAAATAAAATTTTGAAGGAAATGGTTCTAAGTCATTACCATCTTGGTAGAGCTTAGAACTTTTCTTCAGGACTTCTTAGTAGTTTTGGAAGTTAGATAAAAAGGTTTAAAATCAACTGTTCTTGTTTATTCTCCCCCTCAAAAAGTAAAAGAAAGATTCAAAAGAAAAAAATAAGGCCATTCCCTTCTTGGTTGGTCAAAAACTTTTCAACAAACCCTTGTTTCAAATAAAAACATTCTTTCCATAAATTTTTGTTAGGATTTCTAGTTTTTAAATAGCCACATTATATTACTATAATAAAGAAATGTTTATTGATAGAAAATAAACAGATAGACAACAATCTGAAAATTCTGAGGTTTTATTATTTATACCGGGTAGGTGAAGCACATTTTCATATCAATTATGTTGTTTTAACCTGTCACAATTCCTTTCAATGACCCAAATGGAAATGTTCACTTTAACAGCCACTGCTCACACAGCAAAGATGGACTGAAATTCAACCACCTCCATGCACCCACTTTAGGATAAATATGAGAGAAGAATAAAGCGTCATAAAAGTATTTCCCAGTTAGTTAGAAACCAAGTCATACAACTCCCAGCAAGTCAATTCTGAACTGATCTGAACTAACTAAATGCTAATTTGACCCACTGCCAGAAAGGATCTCTGAAGCAAGAACAGTATATATCTAACAAACTGCTCTGTGATGGTCAGTGCAACAGGCCACCAGCAACCTCACAGACATGCCGACTGATTACTGAACAGCAGCAACATCAACAAAGGTGCAATCCGCCAGGAATGCCAGCATGACGTAGTAGATGAAGTCCATCCAATTACATTATGCAACCAAGCATATAATTCTAATACAGCTAACTACAAAATGTAATAAACCTTATGTGTGAACTTTGCCCACATGGACCTTTTCAACTACCACTCTAGTATGTGATGTTCGAGGTTTTGGAAGTCTAGTTGAAGTAGAATCAACCTATTGGGGGGTAGTCAAATTATTTAACACACAAAATAAACTGATGAATGTTCACCAATCAGACATCAACAAAATACTGCGCTTTTCCCCTTCAAACTTAGTCTCTTTTATATTCATCAAATCTTGCCACTTCACGGAGGCTTATCTCGTTCTCCTCCATAAAACAAGTCACACCTTTTGTGTCCTTTTCTTCTTGTTTCCACATGCTGGTAGCAGAGAGAGCACACCTTCTGTTTCTTCGAGGTAAGATTGTTCGTTGCATTACTACTACAGTGACTTATCCCTGAACAAACCAACAAACAAGATCCTGAATGAATCTTTATACATCAAATGACCATAAACAAGAATAAAACCTTTCTTTTTATCTCAAACACATCTCATCTCCAATGATGTGTTACTTTTCACTATTTTCTGGTGAGCATGAATTATGATATCCTAAAACAATTACATTTCTACAAGACTTCTTTTCCCTCACTGGTACAATAGCTCATGCTATAACATTGTCATTATATTTCATATTGAAACATACTCCTCCCAAGCTTAACATATACCTCTCAAATAAAAAACTCATTTGCTAGGTATCTTCATTAGAAACATATAAAGGTCAGTTAGAGACACTTAGATACTAGAAAATAATGTTCATTCAACAAATAGATATACTACAACATCAGTGCATTTTTTGTTGCTTCTCTTATATAGTATATCAATATATATTTATAGTATATAAAACCCTTTTTAAAACTTTTTTCCACAAAAACCTTTCTCTTGATGACCTAAGGCTAAAACTAGTTATTCACTTTTGTTCATCTTTTATTTTATATGTGTGTGTATGAATATAAACATTGTGTGTTTATATATATGTGTGTGTGTATGTACATGAGCATTGTGTGTTTATGTGTGTGTGTGTATGAATATAAGTCATCATCATCATGTCGCGCCGCCAGCGCGGATATCCTTGACCCTCTCTTGCCATTTCTCCCTATCATTCATCGCCTCCGGCAGGTCTTCAGGGTTACATCCTGTGTCCTCACATAGTTGCTGTATGTATGTTCGTGCTGGTCGTCCCACTCTTGCACATCCATATGTGGGGGTCCACAGGAGTACATCACTTATGAGCTCGTCCCTGCTTCTCCAGCAGTGTCCTGCGTGTCTGGTTCGTCGAACTTGTATAGTTTTCGTGATGGGGGGCAAGTGTCTGTATAGCTGGAGTCTCGTGGGGTGTTGTCGCCAGGACTTGTTTAATACTGCTCTCAACATTCTTGTGTAATTTCCGTCCAACCTCCTCTCCAGCCGCTTCGTAAGCGTCCATGTGGTGCATCCATATAGCAGTATCGACACAACCGCTGCCTGGAAGAAACTGCGTTTCATTTTATCAGTTAGGTCCGAAAAAAAAAAAAAAAAAACGCCACACGTAAAGCGACAACCAAGCACTATGACTGGGCCCTACTCAACAACAGAGATATTAGAGATAAATATGCATTGGAATTAAGAAACAGATTCGAAGCACTACAAGAGAAGGCAGAAATAGGTACCCCAAATGACGAATATGAAAATTTTGTAGAAGCACACCTTGAGGCGGCAGCAAAGTGTATTCCAACAAAATCTAGAACTAAATATAGAGCCCCTTGGGAAACGCTAGCGGTCAGAGAAAAACGTACACTTGTGAAGACTGCCTCCAAAAGCTATCAAAAGAACCCAACAAACACAAATGCACGAGAACTAGAAAAGGCACAACATCAATTAACAGGAATATACCTAAAAGAACAGGCAGAATACATACAAAATCAGATAGATAAGATTAGAGACTCGATGGAAGACAGACAATCCAGGATAGCCTGGCAAACAATAAACGAAGTAAGTGGAAGGAAGAGCACAGCCAAAGCAAAATTGAAAGCTGCAAGCCAACAAGAAAGAGTAAAACTGTGGGAACAGCATTTCAAAAATCTACTAGGAAACCCACCGGAAATAACGGATGAACCGATCACCAGAATTATTAGCAAGCAATTAGACGTTAAACTAGGTCCTTTCACCAAAGAAGAACTCGACTCAGTTCTCAGAAGAATTAAAAATAGGAAAGCGGCAGGGCTAGACGAGATCCCCCCAGAAGTGTGGAAGACTAGACAATTCGACGATATACTGCTCCGGCAATGCAACGCAGTCTATAGTCAAAATAGGATAGAGAGATGGACGAAGGGATGCATCCTTCCATTCCCTAAAAAAGGCGACCTCGGACTAGCCAAGAACTACCGAGGGATAACACTTACATCCATAGCAGCCAAAATCTACAATGCCCTACTACGAAACCGCATAGAACCCAAAATAGACAACATCCTTAGGAAAAATGAATATAAGTATTGTGTGTTTATATATATGTGTGTGTGTAAGTACATAAGCATTGTGTGTTTATATATGTGTGTGTGTGTATGTCCATAAGCATTGTGTATTTATATATATATGTGTGTGTGTATGTACATAAGCATTGTGTGTTTATATATGTGTGTGTGTGTATGTACATAAGCATTGTGTGTTTATATATATGTGTGTGTGTATGTACATAAGCATTGTGTGTTTATATATGTGTGTGTATGCATATATGCATAATCTAAAAAAAACAGCACATTATAGGAAAATATTTTTTTGAGCAATACCTTTACAATGTTCCAATTTAGAGAATAAAGCAATTTCTAGCCCAATTTGCAAATGAAGGAAAATTTTGTAGGGTCTGCATTTGCACTGAGAATTATTTTTTATTCATCCTAATTCCTAATATAATCTGGATAACTATGGAAGCACTAATATCATCATGGACTGCTGTTTCAATGGTAAACAAACAGAATCCCATGTCATCCAGTATTCAACAAAAATCTTTGCTTTCAAAGGAAGTGTCTTCCTTTCAGAAATCAGCTGAGTAAAATAATATAGAATTTAATGTATAAAGAATTAAGTTTAAAATGGACAGTTTGCATGTCTGAGTGCTGAAATAAAACCATGCAAACTAATTAATTAGCCATTAAGTCAATTAAACTATGAATAAATTGACAATATATGACTGATCAGAGACTCTTTTTTCTTGACACTTTTTGAAAAATTAAATATAACTTTTAAAGTTAAAACGTTTGATTTGAAAAAAAAAACATTGATAAAGAAAACAATTCTTCACCTTTAGAATACACTGACTGTATACCTTTCAAACGGGTAAGCTCCCACCCACTAAAAAAAGGGGTGTCCTGAGTATGACATTAAACTACATCTGATAGAGAAGTTCCAGTTCTAGAGACCTGGAGAGTGTGGATTATCCCTTCATTGCTATTACTCCCAGGTCCACTCTAGCCCAGAGTGGTAGTACCTATTAGACTCCCATCTATGGGTCAAATAGATCTGTTCAAAAATCATTTGTATCTGATAGGAAAGTGTACCAAAAAAAAAACCCTCTAAGAAACAACTATACAAAAAGGATAATTTACTAAGGATTATTATCAGTTGATACTTGATATCATATAATTGTAAATCATTTGTATTAAGAATAGTTATACCTAAAGCTATAATTGTTTATTAAGAATTATTCTTAGTTCCATAGTGCATACAAATGATTATTATTAAATAAAAATAAGAACTTGAAACCATATAATTATTATATATAGATAGGAATACTTGAAACTGTACAACTATATGCAAATTATTTGTATTAGATAGCAATACTTGATATCTTATAACTGTGTGTTAAAAAACTAAAGAAACAAGTACATAGAAAATGTAAATATAAATGTACAATGAATGCACTCATTTAAACTCAAGACATAAAATAACCCTAAAAAAGTTTAGATGCTGTTAAAATCAATTAATTGATATAAATCTTCATTTTTTTATTTGCATTTTTCATACAGATACCATACATTACACTGGCCAACTCTAAAACTACATTTTCATCCTAAATCCTTCTACTGGAATGCTTGGTGGTAGGGAAGATATTTAGTTGAGTCCTCACTCCCCAAGGACCAATATTAACATTGATATATCCATGATTTAATACCACTGAACATAACAGAAGGAGATACCAGATAAATTCATTTGTACCCATGACATCACTTTTTGTGTGTGTGTGTGTGTGTGTGTGTGTGTGAAGAGATACAGTCAATACAGGGTGGAACGATAAAATTGTCGCCCTAGAAAAGATGACATGATTCCATTTCCGTTTAATGTCAACTGGTTTTCTTTTTTTGTTGCAGACCACCAACTAGTTGGCCAGTTGTGTACAAATCCCAAGAGCGATAGGAGCCTTCTATCATGTCTGAAAGTGACACAATGTTCAACGAGCAAGATCGTAGATGCCCCGCTGTACAACTCATGCTCTCTACCGATCCAAGTTATGACAACAGGACCATTGCCAGCACCCTCAAAATGCAAATCTGGATTGCCATGAATAACAGGGACGTACCCAGGGTGATGAAAACAAAATTTCTGGCTAGGCCTTTGGTGTGGTTTCAAGTGAAGGCCACATCATGCCACCTCACATCTTCGAAGTCGGCTTGAAAGTCAACACCAAAGTGTACCTGGATGTGCTGAAGAGTGTGGTGATCACCTGATGCAATCAGGTGGCTGGTGGCAGACCCTGGGTGTGGCAGCAGGACTTGGCGCCAGCCCACAAGTCCAAAGAGACCCAGGCTTGGCTTCAGAAGGAGTGCTACGACTTTGTACTCTTCTCTCACTGGCACCCCTCCTCCCCCGACCTGAACCCGCTGGACTACTTCGTTTGGTCATACGTCGAGAACATCACGAACATGACCTCCCACAAAACCAAAGCCAGCCTGATTGCCGCCATCTGCCGAGTATTCGCCGAGCTCCCACCGGCGCTTGTGGAAAAGGCATGCTCCCAGTTCCGGATCCGGGTCCGTATCGAGGTGGTGATTGAGGCTGAAGGCAGCTACATTGAATAGATGTCAGCTCTACTACATAATCAAGTTACCTGAATTGATTTTTTTCAATAAAAGTTTTAAAATAAAGCTGTAGTGTTGTTTTCTTTAGGACAACAATTTTATCGTTCCACCCTGTATATTCTAAGCTCTGCTGATAGAGTGGACGGAACAGAGAGAAACTGGAGTATTGTCACTAGTTTTCCAGTGAAAACCATCAGATCAGGTTGTATAAAAACATGTACATAATTTCATTATGTGAACTGGTATCATTAACCTAAAAGTTTTATTTTTCTTTGACAAGTTACATAATTATAATAATAGATGCAATAAGTAAATCTATAAGATTGTGGGAGATTTTTCCAACAGAGGAAATCCTCAAGTTAAAAATTTTCCCAAGCAAAGTTTAGAAAATCTAAGTAATTTTATGACTTTCTACTATAATTTTATATCAATAATTTACTTTTTAATTTTCATAACTTCAAGTTGAATTTGATTATAATGTCTAAAACAAGAAATAATAATAAATAAGTCAGAAGAAGAAAACAAACATTTTTTTTAATTAATGCAAATTATGATTTGGGTTAGAAATATTTAATCATTAAAATATGAGACTTCAAATGCAATACAAAAAAAAAGCAAGAGATATGTAACAATTTATTAATTATCTATTGAGTCTTAACACACACACACACACACACACACACACACACACACACACACAATATATATATATATATATATATATATATATATATATACGAGGTGCATACAATGGGTTTCCAGACTTTTTTCGTATGGGCATTTAAAATTGTTATAGACTCATTGCTATAAAACTTATGAGATGACTGACCAATTTTTATGATTTCAGGTTCAAACGAACAGCTACAGCAGCAATTGGAATACACCCTACTAAAGTCTGATTGTCACAGCTTGTGAATTTCAAAAATGCAATTTGACACTTTAGAAGAACAATATGCAATAAAATTCTGTTTTAAACTTGGAAAAAAAGCCACAGAAACATATGGAATGCTTCAGACTGCTTTTGGAGCATCTTACATGAATTGAGCATCAGTTTTTGAGTGGCATAAGAGATTCAAGGAAGGCAGGGAGTCTGTGAGGGATGATGAGAGGTGTGGGAGGAGTAAGGAAGTCAATACACCAGAGTTGATTGGCCAAAGGGGTAGGGTTAGGGTTAGGGTTACTATGTTGAGGCTTTAAGGGAGTTCAGGAAGAGATTCCATCGAAAGAGGCCTGCACTCTTCAAATTGGGTCAGTGGCATTTCCAGCAAGACAATGCACCAGTCCACAACTCCATCCTTGTCACTGACTATTTGACCAAGATAGGCATCAAGACACTTCCTCAGCCTCCCTATAGTTCAGACCTTGCTCCTTGTGACTTTTGGTTATTCCCTAAGCTCAGAGGCTGTCGTTATGAGACAATTGAGAAGATGAAAGAGGCTGTGATGAAGGTAATTGACACGCTCACACAAGAGGACTTCCATAGGGCCTTCCAAAAGTTGTTGAAATGATACAACAAGTGCATTGATGCCGGAGTAGATTACTTCGAAGGTGAGTAGAGTTTCATGTGTGTACTATCAATAAAAGTGCCCATATGAAAAATGTCTGGAAACTTATTTAATCATCCTCATATATATATATATATATATATATATATATATATATAATGTTATATATCCATAAATATAAAATTACCTATATATATATATATATATATATATATTGGAAATGTTATCCATATAAGTATATGAATAATGTTATATATATATATACAAGGATAATGTTATATAAATAACATTATCCATAAATATAAAATCATATATATATATATATATATATATATATTTAGGCAATGTTTTATATATATATTTAGGCAATGTTTTATATATATATATATATATATAGATAATGTTATATATATATATATATATATATATAAACATTATTCATATATATATATATATGTGTGTGTATTGGTAATGTTATATATATATATATATATATATATATATATACAGATAATGTTATGTAAGCATATATATATAACATTATCTATATATATATATATATATATATATATATATATATATATATATTACAAGATTTTATGGTTGTGACAATATCAATTG